>CM046845.1:20898831-22098831 GCA_025618425.1 Heliocidaris tuberculata
GTTAATAATTATGATGATAAAAATAATAAGAGTATGGTCTTCTTTATCCAGGGTCGCCTCTTCATTATCCACACTGTTCTCCATGAGTGCCCTGTAATCAGTACTGCCCCAGCACTGCTAGGTACCCATATGGGTCGAGAGGGGAAAATGTAGGTAAAAAGCAATGACCAGGAATCGAAGCCAGGACTTCTTTTATGAGAGTCAAGAGCCTCCACCAGTATACCACAGGCAAGAGTAGGGACAACTAACGGAATACATATAAGAATACAGTTCTAGCTGTTGTTTAGATGTGTTTATTTTTTTTCGTATTCCCGTGGCTATTTTCTTCGACAATCATCACGTATAAATGATAATGCGAAGACAGTGAAAGGAGTGAAAATGGTATTTAGCTTAAATTCAAGTCATCTTATTATTTTCTTTTTGTTCACAGGAAATAATGAACATAGTACATCTACTTATATTTTTAAATTAAACAGTACAGTGTATTTCAAAAGCATTCTGCAAAAGCAATTTGCTACATGCTTAACAGCCATCTGCATGTGATCTGGGCCACGTTTCATAAACTTGTTATCAATAACAACTGCCACATTTCTATGACAAATTTGCTTACAGCCAATCGAATGCTACGACTTCAGTAGCTTATAACGATTATCTGAACTTGCTATTGATAAAAAGTTTCATGAAACAGGGCCCAGATGTTATGGTGGGACTATTACAGCCAAAAAATGTCTACGTGCATACCTTTGTTGGTGACTCGACTGATTTGGAAGTCTTGTAGAAATCGTCATGAAGTGGACTGAGATTGAATTTCAGGTTCTTCAAATGAGACATCTTGGAGATGAACAGGGCTAGATGACGTGATGCAGCGGGACGATCACTGAGATCTGTACGGTAGACTTTCAGATTCTCAATCTGTTATGGAAACAATATTAAGAAAGACAAGTATTTTCCTTGTCCACAAAATATGGTGATAGTACACAGGAATATAAAAAAATATGATAACAATATGATTATAATATTCTTGCATTTTTAATTACCCACCAGTTTACAAAATCATCTGAACCATGTTAACAACCATCCAACATATTTTAGGAATTACACTATGATGTACACAAAACATAAGTCATATGACATAATCATGAATAGATTGAGAAAGGATCTTATCCCTGATTGTACATTCTCAATTATCAGTGCACTGGTTGTTTTTAATTTTATTTCAGATTTTCTGTTTGCAGATTTAATTCTTTCCCACATGGCTATGGAGTGAATTTTGCATGACCTGACATAGATATGGAAGCTTGATTTGTTTTAAAAGTAATTAAAAAAAAACCCCAAGCAAACAAACAAACAAACGAAAACCCCTGATGTTTAAAATGTCTAAATACTCAAATATACGAGTCTATATCTATCGCTTTGCACGCGAAATAACTTGGCCGTTACGTATAAGCAACATCCCGAAAGGTACATTAAACCATGGAGATACGACTTAGAGTCCATGATTAAATATGTGTAAGGAAGGAAGGAAAATTAGCATTTTGCATACCTTTGTTGATGCGCCAACTGATTCAGCAGTTTCGTAGAAATCGTCGTGAAGAAGACAGCGATCGAATTTCAGGCTTGTCAGATGAGACATCTTGCAGATAAACTGGGCCAGATGACGTGATGCTGAGGGACGTTCACTGAGATCAGTACGGTACATCTTCAGATTCTCGATCTGTCAGGGAAACCACGATAGACGGATAAGACGATTGAACATTAAGTAAGACAAGAAAATGAAAAAGATAAATGTCATTATGATACAGATTTCGATGCTTTAACTCTTTAGTTACTACTGAAATAATATCCCTGTGCCACTTTGTATTTCGCAAGATACATTTTTACCGATGGACTCTAGTTCCGGTTAAGACGAGAAGACAGGCAGCTGACAGGAAGACCATCTATGGGATGTTCACATGAAGTGTTTTTAGAGTGTTTAATATTCTATTAAACCTTTTCTGCTAAAATATCGTCATATTTAATGTTTATAAAAGCAGTTGGAAAAAATGTTGTTTTTACATCTTATTTATATCAAAGTGTCTGAGATTAATGAAGCTTAACATTTTCTTTTTAATAGCGATGAATTCAAATTATATACCTTGGCTGATGTTCCACACGATTCAGCAGTTTGGTAGAAATTGTCATGGAGCTCAATTGCGAGGAATTCTAAGCTTGTCAGATGAGACATCTTGCAGATAAACTGGGCTAGATGGTGTGATGCTGTGGGACGTTCAATGAGATCAGTACCTAGCTTCATATTTTCAATCTGTAATGAAAAGCACATGCAGGTAGACTATAATTATCCATTGGTCCCATGTTCCCATTGTTCCCATTGTTCTGCTGACACTTGCCTGACAATGTTCTGCCATATCAGCAAGCACTGAGTAGAAGACATCATGCAGGGTTGGTCGTGAAGCTATACCCCCAATTTTCACATATCGCAGGGATGGTGATGAGCACATGAATTCAGCTAGGTCCATCGAAGTAGTACGTCCACATGACTTCTTTATGATCAGTTCATCCTAAAGTGTGGAGCAACGTGGAAGTGGCACATGATAAACGAAACACAAACGGATCTAAATTACGATCTCAAATATTGTATTAATGTATTTAATGAAAGTCGTTCCTTTTCCGTCTGTCAAGTATGCACAATAGATAAACTTGAGGATTTATTAAAGCAAACATGTAAAATGCAGTTAGTGTTCATACATGTATTCAGTTGCCAGGATAGATAAAAAAAAACTTTGATATGAGCTTTTTATGATATTAGGTTTAGAATCCTAAAACACTCAAAGAGAGTGTTTTTTAAGACAATCGGTGCTTTCGGTAACTGCAGCTGCTCTGCCCGTTAAATACAATTCTATGGTGGTAGTTTGACGGGTCTGACTTGAATTTCTTTTGAAAATCAAGAAAAAATGTACATTGTATGTGGATTCCAATTTGTAATAATACGATAAATACAATGATTGCAGATTAATCTAAAAATAAATTGGGGTAAACATTGCCAAGGAGATATTAAAAGTATGATGATCAATAACGAAGTTCAAGTAAATTTGGTAAAGCTACTGCCATAATAGTTTGTGCATTGACATGACAGCGGAGAATAAGGGAATTGTGTAGTTAACTGAGGACATCCCTTGTTCTCCCAAAAGGTCACTCTCTCATAAAAAAAATAAAAAATGAAAAATAAGGGAAATTTTAATAAGATAATTTCAGTAATTTCCATTTACCACTTCATTTCGATGCTTCATGACAAAGAGATGTCCAGATATGGTGTACGCTGACATCTCCTCATCTATTCTCAGTATGCTGCTTGTGTTGTAAAGGTAACTAGCCACTGCCTTGGCTATTGATAGGTGTTGGCTATCATAGGCCACATCGACCAAGAAATCATCGTTTAATTTGTTCGCTATGAGACGCCTTATAATATCCAATCCAACATTCTTTCCTTGTGCACAGGTGAAGTACAGAAGATATCGAAATTCTTTTGCGTTCTGCATGATGTCAGCCATCAACTTATCATATTCACTCGAGTTTGAAATATGGAGTGATGCTAGATACCTAGCTGAGACGTACTCCTGAAATAATTTGTGAGTAAACTGTACCATGGATACTTCTGTTTCAAGACTGCGACGTCTGTCCCTCATAGGTATGGCGCATTTTTGTCTCGTCAGCACTCCAACTCTACACCCAAGCTCCATAGACTCTATACACAACTGGAAAGTGTCTTCTTGGAATACCAGACGTCTCTTAAGTAACCCAACGAAGGCAATCTTACCAATCGTGCTTAGATGATAGGAAACAGTCCGAGTACACTCACGGAGATTTTCATTTGCATGGAACTCGTCCTTTGATACGTAATGATCAACCAAAAAGGCAATCATCTCATCAAACAGCTGGGAAAAGGTCTTCAGTTTGGACATTGTTTGCCGCCTCTCTCCATCAAACTCTTTCCACATGATGCACAGCATAGCTGTGTATATTGGAAAGGGAGCCATATTCTCTCTGATGACATCATTGTCGGCTATGAAATCGATTAATTCTTTGGAGGATTCTGTGTCTGCATGAAAGAACCTTGCGATGTAGGAGGCAAGATTGTCAGCCGAAAAACCTTTTATTGCGATTAGCGCATACACCATCTTGAGCTCAGGGACACTGCGTATCTCATAAGCTCTCCATCGTCGGGATGTGATCAGAACCACGCCTGACTTGAATATCCGATTGAGAATGATCTGAACGAGTTGCTGAAGACCAGAGAAATCCCCATCAAACTCATCTAGGCCATCCAAGACAAGAAAGACTTTCTGGGGGTTGGCTAGAATGTACTCATCTAGCTGCCTTGCTGTAACATGGTTGCTGTCAGAAAGGTAGGTCTTGATGACCTCTCCTATACGGTCTTGTTCTTGGCCTTGCGTAGGAGTACCACAATGACAAGCTTGAATTGGTGGAAGTCTATTCCATTGGCCCAATCCCAAGCTATCTTGTAACAAAGAGTTGTCTTCCCAGCACCGCCTTCCGCCTGCACCAAAAAGCGTCTCGGCAAAAGCCCGTTGACCTTTGTCTCGAGAAGATCACTATACTCAAGTGGTTTTTCATGTTTCGTGTATGTGTCTTCTTCCAGCAATGTCAAATTCGTGAAAATATGACCGAATTGCAGCAGGGTGTCATTGTTCAGTGGATCGGCTTGTATTCTACATAAGGTCTCGACATAGAAGCGTTTTGCATCGTCCGCAACATGCTCAATCAAAATGTCTGTTAAGGGCTGGTCCTCACAAGGGAAATCTGTTAATAATATTACAAGAAAATGACAAATATTGCTATCTAAAGAATCATATAAAGAAATAAGGAACCACACATTATTTAATTACACGGTTAATTACTGTTAATTGAATTCTGTTGAAAAAAAAATGTTCCGTCGAAATAGCATAATGTGAGACGTTCCGAGGTCTAATGCTAGGAAACAAATTCTTTTTAATACTCCAATGAACGCCTTTTAAAGTCATCAAGCATATGAAAAGCAAGAGCTATTCCCAAATACTCTTTCTGTAGGCTGACATCTTAAAATCTAATCTTCATGTATGTGCATTAGTGATACAGTAATCAAAGTCCAAGCAGTTCACCTTCGTTCATTAATTAGATCTAGTTCAATAAGACAAACCATGCAGAAATAAAGGGCCCGCCCAACCTCTGGAGGTCTGTGCCAGTCCTGTGCCACGTCTTGTAAAGACTTGCGATTGACGGATTCGAATCGATCGCAACTTGAAATCAACTCCTATCTCTTGAATACACAGTTCCGATTAATTTCAAGTTACGATTGATTTGAATCAATCCCAACTCTTTATAAGACGGGTCCCAGGATTGTCCTTTCCAGCTACTAGAGGACACAAAGGATAGCCCTAAAACCAACCTTCAGTTCTACAAGCACGACAGAATTCGAAAAGGAGAAACATTCATTTGCTTTCAAATAGCTCACCATGTTCGTCCACTGCTAAGAACTTATCTGCAATACGCAGAAGTCCAGCAACATTCAAAGCATGTCTCAGTGAGGATCGCTCCTCCTTCCCAGCCTGCGTCTTGCGCCAATCCCGGAGCATCTTCAACGTACCGTCAAATGTGACATCCTGATACCGATGGTTCGTCTCTATGTAACGCTCAATATCCGCCGGTTCAAAACCCAGAGCCTTGCCGAAATCATCAATTGCTGAGTTCTCTACAACCTCCCTCGCGATCCTTTTCAGGACGTCGTCAAAGTCATTTGTATATTCAGGTTTGGACCTCCTAGACCTGCAGACCAGGACGTGAGGTACAAATTTAAAAGTTTGATCAATTTATATTCAAAGATTTAATCTTCAAGTCTGCACAGTTGCATTAGACAGAACTGTAAGTGCATGAGCTTTTCCATAAAGACTTCTCAAACCTAATGAATAAGAAGCCCCTTTCCAGCCATCCAATCCAATGCAATTAGGACCCCATGGAAGAATAGTGGCATTATGTAAGTGCTGAAGCGGTTTGTCTGCCATATCTAAATAATATATATATATATATATATATATATATATATATATATATATATATATATATATATATTTATTTATATATATAAAGAACAAAATATCATCATGCTTAGCTCCAACAACAGTTTATTTACAAAACCACAAATTTTCGGAAGCCTCATCCTTTATCAAGTGGAGAACAGATAAACTATATATATATATATACATACATATATATATATATATATATATATATATATATATATATATATAGTTCAAAAACTTTTACCATGCACGGAGATTAAAAATAAAGAGAGAGACACACAGAGTTTGTGATTTATTCTGCCTCTCTCTCTCTCTTTATATATATTGATTTACCATGTATATTTTAACTTTTTAGACGTTGTTCTGGAAATAAAAACAAACAAACAAGCCACAAAAGAGAACTTACGATTGTCTACGTTTAGGACCAGGATTGCTCTCAACATCACCAGACCGAACAAGGAGGAGCTTTTGGATGTCGGGTGTGAAAATGACGTCATTCTGTCGAGGGGCTTTCATTAATGGTTCAAGTTGTGTTGATTCGTTCATTTCTTAGACTTGTGCCTATAATAAAGACAGCGAATTATGATTATGTTTATCTCATTTATAAAAGTCGCAACCCAATCTTTATTTTCCAAACAAAATTCAATTCAGTGCCCTTTCTACAACAGAGACTGTTCTACATGTCATTCCGTAACAAAATAATGCTAAGCACGTTGAGCTATGAACAAAATACTTAAACGTAGAAACAATTTATTACATAAACAATATCTATATTGGATAACTATGAGCTAAAGCAGAGAAGATGGGCTCACTTTCTTAGACTGAATATTATATTTGATTTAATAACTGAAACATTTTGGGCTTTGTGTACTTGTAACACAAATGGAAAACAAAATGTACTTCATTATTTTGTTTTAAAATGTGATGTATTTTTCCTCTAAAGCTTTAAAATTTAATTCATTTTATATCTGAATATTGATATATATGATATATTAAAGAGAACAAGTCATTTGATTATCTGATTGATAATGAAATGCAATAAATTATTTTAAAAAATTAATAAAACAATAATATGTATAACAATACAATTGAATTGAGTGATTCACATCTGCCTGAATGTCCTTTGGGCTTGTCAGAAGCTTTATACACAAAAAACTAGGGTCTTTTAAAGCACAAATTATTAACAAAATATGCATTTATGAATATAATTTGCATAAATTCACCTTTTTTCACTTTAACTTTCAGAAGTCATTCTGCAACGCTGTATTATTTCATGTTTTGTATGATATTTTAACATATCAAAACTAACATACTACAGATTGCCATGGCAATCTTGAAAATATGTTATCTATTTCAAATTCACATGATTTTTGCAATGATTACGGAGGATGGAAAGTCACGTCCTTTATATTTCATTCCGTAACAATGCTATATGAAATGTGATATTTCTTCAATTTGATGCGTGGTTGAATGGAAACGCAACTGTTTCAAATTTTCCTTATATTACTTAATATATACTCTAAGTAAGATTAATTTGCAGATATTTATCAACATGTTCGTAATATTGTTATTTAAAAATTCATAATGTTCTGTGAATGTCATTCCGTAACGCTTGGAATTTGTTATTTCTTGCTCATACATCGTAAATAGTGTATGTATAGCAATGCGACAGTATGGGTACTGTCAGTCCCTGTACGTTCCATGATGATTGTTCGATTGATACAATGTAAAACAAAGATTTCGATATAACATAAACATGCAGCTTAGCACATTCTCTCTTACCAAATCACAGGCCTTGCCTTTCTTTATCTGAAAATTTATTTCATTCCTGATATAACGTACGTGTATCATAAAAGTAAACAAAAACACACCACTTGTTTCCTCGTTGTGAGCAGTAATGGCGACAGCAGGCGAGTATTATAATTATGATATATTTGAACGTTCAGGCTATTATGTTTAGGTTTTGAACCGTCAGACACGACGATTTCGTATTGAGAATACTGCCTATAATTTAACAATTACATTCACTGTAATGTCAGTGCGATGTTCGATATACATGTATGTGCGATCTATCATGGGTGTGTTGGCTCGTGCCTTTGCTGATTAAAATGGGTATGATATTGGATGGACAAGCTGGATATTACACGAATTGGTAATGGAACAAATGAAAACAAACCGTAAAGCTCAAAGGGGGTGGTTGTGGTGGTGGTGGGGGGGGGGGGGGGCACAAACGTGGAATTGTGTATTTAAGGTATGCCACTTGGGTTTCAAGGGGGAGGGGGAAGGTATGGGCCGGATTTACACAAATCCACCACTGTAAAAAAATACATGCTAATCACACCGATGTCCGGTTGGTTAAAAACAGCATGCTTGGCAACTTCCCAACCTTTCAGTTTTTTTTTTGTTGGTTGTTGTTGTCATTTCGCATCATTCAGTGCAACTTACATTTGTAAAGCCTTCCTTGAGAAATTTATTATGCGGTGATTTTAATCATGACCGGGGGGGGGGGGGGGGGGGGGCTTGGTGGGACGAGTATGCCTAGCGACGAAAAGTGACGTACAAAATTGGTTAAGTAGAAGAGGAAGGACATGGAAAAATAAAAGTAAGAACGAAATTACCAATTAGCTGGTATAGGAAATGTATGAAATGAGGAGGGTAATCTTCCGCGCATGTGGGCATTCACATCATCAATACATGACGTCAGCCTTGATTATCAAGAAGCAGTAAATTCCCGATCGTCATGAACATGCCGAGGAGCGATGTTGGATACTGGAGAGCACCTAATGAATGAGAAATAAGGAAAATGATGAGGAATCACACAGAATTGAAGACCTCATGCGGTGCATTTTGACAAAAGACAACAGCATGTACGTGGGACAGTAATAAGTTGATATATTTCGTTGTGTTTCAGAAAGTAGCAGAAATTTCAGAAAAGGAGGTTAATATTTTTTTTGTCTTTTTTTCTTGGGGGGGGGGGGAATTAAATGAGTTGTAACAAGGTAGGAAAAAATAGTGAATTGAATTTATGATGCTATGGACTCATAATTTGTGAGTTGAATGTCATAAAGTCGCTTTTTTTACCCCAAAGGAAATGACTTCGTCCCAACTTTGATGATGGTTTATTTCACCTGACTGCTAAGAAAGCATGTGTATGCTTGTAAGTAAGCAACAAGGGAACCGGCGGCTTAGGTCCTCTCCGAGGGACTTGGTAATCATAATTAATGCCTTACCAAAGGGCAATAGCGCATCCACTTGGTTTCGAGCCTGCTCTACCACTGAGCCATCACACCTGTCAAAGTTATGTCAAGGGTAACATCTTATTGCACGTACATGTACATTATATGAATAAAATCATCTTGGATATAAACACCAAGAATGAGGATATTTTTGAGTGAGTAATTATGGAAATTAAATTGATGAGTTCGTGAAATCACAGTTTCAAGGAGAAGATATAAATTTGTCTCTAATTTTTTATATGAAATATGAAAATATCTTTCTGAGAAATCTTCTCACCTGAACAAAATAAGTCATGCTAACTTTATCATGACTTGTATGGCTGTTATTCAAACGTTTCTATCAGTCTCAATATCTGATTATCTGCTTATGGCTAGGCATAAAGTAAATTGTTTTGGGGTTGAACGGATGATGAATTGATCTTGCATTGTTATGTCCGGCTCACGCTGGGCGTCATTTGCTGACGTTAGGACCGCGTCAGTGACTGGTACGGTGAAAGAGTGATATCAACAGCGCAAACAATACTTTTAATAACTGGCGTATGAGTTCATTGCCTTCACAGGCTCGATTAGCGCAGGTAACGACGCAATCGAAAATGTGAGCCGGGCCTAAAGATAGAAAACAATCCGTCCCTCGGATACTTGAAATGGAGACCCCGTGTACAGTAGAGTCACCACCTTTGCACATTGATAACTCATTGTACTATTCGTAAAAGAGTAGGGGAAACCCCGGTGTAGTGGTACACCTGCACATCCCAATCAGTTATATCGGGAGGAGAGACCCGAGGGTTACAGTTAATCAGTCTGCTTTTCCCCTCCCAGGAACAGGTGACACCAAATACTTAATACTAATAATAATAATAATAATGATAATGATAATGATAATGATAATGATAATGATAATAATAATAATAATGATAATAATAATAATAATAATAATAATAATAATAATAATAATAATAATAATAATAATAATAATAATAATAATAATAATAATAATAATAATGTAAATATGATTGACACAGAGATCCACATGTCGGATTTAGAAGCTATCCTCAGCTATTCAAGGGGACCCAACGATTTGATCTACCTACGTTTCATATTTCATTATTCCCAAGGTACATATGCTTAAAAAAGAGTGCATATTGATCTCTGTCTAGAGAAATTTTCTGACAAATTTATTACATCTGTATACTTCGAATCAAATTCTAATCAATCATTGTCAGGTTGAAGGAGTTTTTCCTCCTTTCTTCCCCCCTCTGAGAAAGAGGCTAGTTGTTTTGCTCCAAGCTTCGTAAGCACAGGGGTGTCACAATGATGGGGGGGGGGGGGGGGGGGGGGTTGCGGGGAGTTGACATCAATATCTCTGCCGGTAAGTTTGGGACTGATAGCGTCCTATCAGTAGTCTGCAAGCACATACCCTAATTTCACACTTTATCAGAAAATCGTTGTATCTTGAGAGAAGCCTATAGCTCCAGCTACCTACTGGAGGGACCCAGGCTGTCATTATGGACCGTCATTTTGCCAGCTGAGAAGCCTATTCAACGTGCCAAACCGGGCTGACCAGAAAATACGTAAAAACCCACAACGATCTGTGATTTATTTTATTTTTTAAATTTAATGTCTTCTTTATAAAAAGCAGGGTAGTCCCATTCAAGCCGCAAGGCCTGCTTTCCAAGGGAGCCCTGCTGTAACAAAATAAAACTGCCATGTATCACTCACAAATTGCGTAGAATATACAAATTAAGCATATCATATTTTAAAATGACGGAAGATACACTTCATTAATTAAACCCGCATTCAAATTATATATCCTTATCCATAAATTTCCGGCGCAAATATTCACATTTGTCGTGTCCTTGGTCAGGAGCAGCTATAGTCAAATACTGTAGTACAGGGCCTATGGTGATGGTAGTCTTAGAGTGCATACACTCTTTTACGACTGACCAGGGTTTGTGCCTGCAAACTACCCTATCAGTATACCTTGCCCAAAATGATAACATTCTCTCTCTTCCTCTCTCCCTCTCTCAGCTTTCTTGTGTATTGTTTCTTTTTTTACGTCAAATTTCTGAAGACTTTTCCCCCCTTCCTTTTCATGCTTTTGGAAAATTTTCGGTAGTTTGTCAGGCATCATTTGTCCGACAACCCTATTAAAAATAACCTAGCGCAGCCCTGCGATAGCATTTGCTTTCATCAGTCGTTCTAACCGTTTTCAGAGGCGGCAGTAGGATTGTCAGAATGGGGAGGAGGGGAGAGGAGAGGGTCGATTATCATGATTATTGGAAAACCGTAAAAGACCACGATTTATTTGAACCTTATAGAAATTTAAATTCAAATTCAAAGTCAGGTCATAGAAAGAAACCCAAACATGCAAGATTATTCACCTTTTTCATTTCATAAAGGAAAGTTAAAATGGGATAACATTGTTACAAACTTTTAGAAAAGGCTCAAAAGCACAATACAAGATATGGTATACAAGAAATAAACTGTATAGGCCCTAACAGTCTCAGTAAACATAGCGTAGATAACAAATTACACTTATTCTTTTTTTATTTCTTGGAGACCGGGGAGGGGGGGGGGGGTGGAAGGGGATAGAGATCGAATTTTATCTTCCTTAGTGGATCGGTGTATGGTCTTGTTTGTCCCGTATTTCACACTATCACGCATAATTTCATAGCTATGTAAACCAGTCATTCCTTTAAAAAAATATGTTGGGGCATTGAGGCGAGGCCTGGTCCCAATTTATTGACTTTCGTTCTTCTTTTCTTGAGTAATACATATATTTAACAGACCCATGACCGAGGGATTTGTAAAAATAATCAGTCAGGCCCATCCTAAAGTTAAACAACGGTATACCTAGCTGTCATCGCTTTGTAATAATTACTATTTATGAGAAGCACCACATTCCAAAGTTTCAAGAAGCGCGAGAGGAAACAAGTCGACCCCAAACGACTTTAAACTTCCTGCAAAAAGGAAGAGCAGTGGCACTTTTTGTTGCTTGTCATTCATAGTCTGGACGCTCTTTTCGGCACCCCAGTCTCGATTTTCGTCAAAAGTTTATGCCGCGCTTTTGGAACGCTTTCGTCTTCTACAAAGTTATTTCAGCTTTCGGGACGGAGCTTTTACTTCTTGGAAGAAACATCAGAAATCAGAAAGGTTATGGAAGAAAAGAAAAGAAAAAACATCTCAGAATCTGTCGGCGAAGTAGAGCGAGATGACAAGCAAAAGGTAAGTTTTTATCATAAAACTCGACTGATAATGATTAATGTAGGTCTAACTGCCAACTTGTCAAATATGTATTTACTAATTTCGAATCCTCTTCCCCCCCCCCCCCCCTCTCTCTCTCTCTGTCTCATTTGCTATATGCCATGATATACCTTTGCAGGATCTAAATGTATCATATTAAGTGGAATCGTATTGGATTTTTGTTTAAATTGATCCGTGTGAACCCATGGTTTTGTTTGTTTGAAAACTTGAAAACACGTGCATATTGGACATGAAATTATATACAAGGTTTCAAGGTTTCAAGATTTCTTTTATTTTTCACATGATGTCTTTCAGTGCATGTTTTACATATATACAAACTGGTATAACATAATATCAAACAAAATTACGATAAGAAATGTTTACCCAAATGGAAAAATAAAAAAATAATAAAAAAAAATAAGTGCAGTAATTACATATATTAAACAATTATACTATCATAATTTCGGTAATAGGCATAGTAAATAAACAAAAGTGGAGGAGTCTATTTAAAATCACAGCTTGTATTTTATAGACCCCTTCGTGAGAAAAAAATATATATACGAATGCATGAGTATATATAATATATATATATATATATATATATATATATATGACAATAATTACTAAATATATACATTACACTATCCTGCCACCCCCTTACAATACAAAACAGAATAGTTGTGACACTGGACTGGTATGTAAAAATCATTATATTGGAAATAACAAGTGATGGCTTCAGTAGGACAGAAGAAAGAGAGAGTGAAAAAGAGAAACAGAGAGAGATGGAAAATAAAGGATGGGGACCTTACACATTCTAATGCCTTTTGGAATGATTTTGTTTTCATTCTAGCTCAATTTTTGGTTCGAGATATTATTTTCCCTATTGTTTTTGCCATTTAACAGTTATAACTATTCAGCAGGAAATTTTTTAGTCTACGTTTAAATGAAAAAATGTTGGGAGCTGGGGTATTATAAAAATTTTTAAGGAGTTTCAGAGCTGTGGTCCGGTATACAGAAAAGTCTTTTGTGCAGTTACTGTTCTGATCAATGGTAGATGTAACATATTTGATTTCTTGTGGGGTATTTGTGTGCTTCATTGTTCAAAAAATATATTTGCAATAAATTTTCTGGTAACTGATTTTTATTCCAATTGGTACATAAGACAATCGAGATTGTACAAATCTAATTCATCAATGCTTAAGACCTTGTTATTATAAAAGAGAATGTTAGTGTGAGAACGATAGCTTTTATTGCAAATGATTCTCATTAGCCTTTTTTTTTTTTTTTTTTTTTTTTTTGAGTAATATAACTTTACTGAGGTTTTATGGTATGGTGTTCCCAATTGGG
Source organism: Heliocidaris tuberculata (assembly GCA_025618425.1). NCBI lineage: Eukaryota > Metazoa > Echinodermata > Echinoidea > Camarodonta > Echinometridae > Heliocidaris > Heliocidaris tuberculata. The sequence goes on from CM046845.1 coordinate 20,912,732, forward strand.
GGGGGGGGGGGATTAGACGTAATTTACTGTATTACAGTAGTTCACTGCAATTATTTCTCTAAAATTCATTGTTATTAACATAATGTAATGTAGAATTTATAGCACAGATACCTAAGAAAGCATAGTCTTTTTCAAACAGGTGAAGACGGTCAGTAGGTGTTACCTGAATATATTTTCTTTGCTACTTCTGAGAAAGCAATACAACTGTCACTTTTAAATAATTTTGTAAAGAAATGATCATATGATGCCAAATTTCCCCGCAAAATATTTTGCAATTCTCAGCTATGAAAATTTGATCTGAATTAACAAATGCTTTTTCTTTCCATCCAGAGCATTTCAAGGGGCAACGTTCGGTCAAACCGTCAAAGGGCATTTTTGTGGGTGTTTTTTTTCAGGGTGTCTGATACCCTGTCTCCGGTGGAAAATTTTCTCACTTTGTTTTTATAATTGTCATGTCCAACCACACCTCTTGATCCTTGTGACAAGATTTAGTCTATGGGATTTAAGGGGGAAAAATATCCCGATTTTTCATTGGCGTCTGACAACCAACATCTCGACGGAAATTTATGTCAGTTTTTCGTGTTTTCTCTTCAGTTTGATTTGGTGCATGAGCTAGAAAAGTTGAAATGGACCCGATTTTGGCGGCTGTTTCGGGGGCTCTCTGGGCTAAAACCTGAAGGTTACGGTCAGACTGACGACCTTTTTGTCAATGGCTTAGATGGTCTAAGTAATATTAAGGGGTCAAATTATCTTATGGCCACGATCGGTGACTACTTCGGGATAGGCTCTTGACCTATCGGACCTATTGGCCTCGTATGAAAGAAACAAGAAAGAAAAGAACAGGTACCATAATGTATGGGCAATGTTAAATTTGGCCTTAAAAGATTAAAATAGACATTTTTAGTCGCAATAAACGGAGCTCTCCCTCAAAATCTAGTTGTGTGTAGATTTTGCCTTGAATTTGGAGAAGCACCCCATGTACTCATCATGCTTGCCTGATCAAAGGAATGTTAATTTGAATTGAAGATATATCAAAAAATACTCTAAATTACTTTGTAAAACTGACCGGTTAAAAAAAAGTGCAATTCCAAATTTTATCAACATATTGAATGATTATCATTCTAACAATTCTGAAGCATTCAAAAGAATTCTGCTTATATTTGGCAGTGACTTTATTAACCAGACATCAGGCAACCATGATGATATACTTTTACAGTTGCTTAACCCTACAGGGGCGGATCTAGCTTTTTATAAAGGGGGGGGGGTTGGGGCGGTATGCGAGGGAGCGTAGCGACCGAGCCCGAGCTAGCGGAGCGAGCGAGGGGGGGGGGAGGGTGTGGGAGGGGGTGTCCCCCCTCCCACAGTAGGGAGAATTTTTGAAAATCTGTGTGTGAAAATGGCGTTTTCTTGCATGTAAAACACCACTATTTTTGGTATAGAGGTCATTGCCAACTTAACCCCCCCATGAAAATTTGTAAAATTTAGTTGCATTTTCCTGCAATGTAAGGCCAGTTGACAACACAGATACAAAGAATTGGGGACCTTGGAATAAGCACTGTCAGCCTAATACTTTTATTATGAACAGCTTGTCACTGATACTCACTGGCAAATCTCAGTCGAATATGATGGACTGGCAGAATAATAATAAAAAATAAAATAAATACATAAATAGAATAAAATAAAATTACAAGTTAAAAAAAAAAGATAAGATTAAAAAAAAAAATGGTCCCCGGATTTTTTTTTTTTTTGGGGGGGGGGGTTGCAACCCCCCCCCACCCCCCCTCTAGATCCGCTTCTGCCCTAAGTTTAATATTCGTTTTGTATTTGAATGGAATTTATGTATGGATTTGTTTTTCTTTTTATGTCCATTTATATCTTTTTTTGTAACCTTTTATACATGTATATGTGTAATTCGACTTTTGGTCGCCAGTCAGAATCTAATAAAGACCCTTTTTCAATTCATTTCAATTCAATTCAAAATGGTTAAACCGTCACAACAAGGTAACAAATTCCCAATGCAAAATTCTTCCACGGTCATTAATACAATAAACATGTGTGAATACTTGAAAAATATTTGTTTTAAATACCAGCAGGCGGCTCTTAGACATACTTGGTGTAAATGATACCAGTTAACATGACAAGGTATCATGTTACACGTGATGAACTATAGATGAGTAACTTTTCAAAACTGATTTTGATGAACCAGGGGGAACAATGAATCGGCTAAGAGCGAAAGCTCAAGAACATTTCAAAGTAGCAATTTCAAAACTAAAAATGCCAACACGAAATTAATATCGCATGACATATTATAGAGATCTACTGTTACATAAATAGTGCATACACCGGAGTGAAATGAACTAAATATATCCATTGTAACGAATTTAGAATTTCCCAAGTGTAGTTTATATTACATCGAGGGTGAAGGTTACTTTTTGTCTTAATGATAATTTCTCCGGGTTCACTCAAGTCGGTTTAAGGAAAAACAATCGAGAGATCACCATTCATTTTGACGGATCAAAAGGGAAAGGGGGGGGGGGGGGGGGGAAGGATGTAAAGCCCGGCTCAAAAGGGGCGTCATTTTCTGACGTTAGGACCGCGTCAGTGACTGGTACCGTAATTTGAGCGTCATGAAAGAGTGATATCATTTATCATTTATCATTTAAAAAGTGATTGCAAAATGAACAGTGCAAACAATATTTTTCATTGTTGACGTATGCGTTAAAGACCTTTACAGGCTCGATTAGCGCAGGTAATGACGCAATCGAAATGACGCCTCGAGTGAGCAGGGGTTTAGGAGAAAAAAAACTCTTGTATCGGTGACAAAAATTGCACTGGCAGGGCTATTTTGTTTGAAATAAAATAACACACAAAAACCCCGAAATAGTATCAAACAAATATTTTGCGCTAAACTTACGCCTTCATTTTTCTATCCGTAACTTTTGTTTTGAGATGAAGCGTGCCCTATGATATCGGGCAGAGATATCGCGGTTACAAAACGTTTTTCCAAAGGTTCATAATTTCAAAGATGATATTAGTCCGAAGGTCCGTAATTTCGAAAATGAAATAGGGTGTATAACGGTTCATAATTTCGCAAATGAAATAGAACTCTATATCAATTTCTGAACTACGAACCTTCGAATGAACGTACTCTACCCTAAAATGAGAAATTTTTGTTTCGGAATTAAACCTTTAATAGGAAAGTGGGTGGCACCCGGTGTTATTGATAGACCTTTCAGAGTTGACATGGTTGATGCAATTCGTCAAATTTTCAGCAAACCCTGTTTATTTCGAACCGTAAATCGCGCAGACAGCATGACAGTTCCACAAAAATGTGGTGTGCAAATTGACCTTTCTGGAAAAGACTCCTACAAGAAAAAAAACCGCAAAATAAATCAAAATAAGATGGTCTAGTAGTATGATTTTGATTTTGTATTGTTTTTAATGATTTATGGATTTTATCGTCTGTTAACACTTTCTACCTAGTACCAAGACTAGTATACCTAAAATACCTTCTGAATAAGCCAGTTCGTAATTAGTACAAATGACCCTGAAATGACCCAATTTGTACGCGCACGCGATTTGCTTTGGTAGACGCGCGATGGACGTATTATACACTGTGATTATACACATGATTATACATTTACGAGACGCGCGCTTCCTTAACCTGTAAACTCATATTGGTGTGCGCATTGTGGTGCGTACAAATGACAAATTGTACTCAGTGCAATGAACTTTGTTTGTTTGTTTGTTTGTTTGTTTGTTGTTGTTTTTGTTTTGTTTTGTTTTGTTTTGTTTTGTTTTGTTTTGGTTTGGTTTGTTTTGGTTTGTTTTGTGTTTTTAAATGCAGTGAACTTCATCTGCACATGTGCAAATCGGCTTATTTCCGAGGATCTCAGTGACGTAGAGTGGGTCTAGCCAATGAGTGGGGCAATAGCTAATTAACAAGGCCATAAATTAAGGGTAGGGTGTTGGAGGGGTACCATCATCTTCTTTTCTCGTCATTCTCCTCTCATTTTCTTTTGCTCTCCTTTTCCCCTTTGTTTTTGTTTTTGTTTGTCATTTGATAGGGGTGTCCCCTATATTTCCTCGAGTGATCTTAGTTTTGTCACATGCCGTTGCGGGAGACAAAAAGGTCGACCTTTTAAAAATCTCCGTGCCCGTAAATTGTTAGTCGACCGTGCCTGATTTGACCATTATAGTGCGCTCATAAGTACAAAATACACCTAATTCTATTAGAAAAAAAGTACAAAACCACGTGATATAAATAATCGTGTATGAGCATTAACACTTTCGAGACAATTGACCACATTTTATGGTTTGGTTCAATAACTTTTGATTCAGAGCTTTAAAAAATATACCAGATGCATGAGTAGAAATAGCAAAAAAATTATGCACACTCTGTGTCCATTTTTGTTACATGACCATATGCGTTTGACGGGCAGGAATTTTAAAAAGGAGAATAAGCTTTAAAATTCTTAAATTGGCAGCACGTTGAAAGGTTCAAAATCATTGGGGTTTTTAAAATCAAAATTGGCAATATTTTCAACTTTTCGACAAAATTTGTAACCATGTATATTGTTTTCAAAGACATTTCACCTTATGAGAACCATGTAGCACTAAAGGAAAAATATTATTGTTGCCAATTTGAAGAACAAAATGTGATCAATTTAGCCCTGAAATAATTCCTGTCCTGAAAGGGTTAAGGTAGGCGATTTCCATACTCCTTCATGCCAAATAGCAAATTTACATACGCGGGTGGCGGATTCTTTTGTCAGCACATCTAGGACAGGACTTCTTGAGAAGAATTCCTTCTCCTCATATTTGCAAACACTTCTGTTTTAATTTTGATGCTACATTTTTCTAATAAAAATAGATGTTTCTGAAAGAAATAAATATGGACATGACGTTTGTTGAAAATTTTTTTAAAAATCAGTTTGTACCAAAACTATTGTTTTCTTCAAACAAACTTTTCAACACATGGCCAATTTAACGGTTTTAATGCTTTCAAAAGTAATAATTATTGTAATAAAAATTGCAGGAGTGTATTTTTAAAAAATATTTCTGTTTATAAATCCGATGATTTTTTAGGGGCTGAAAAAAAAAATGGTTCGAACTGCAGAAAAATAGGAAATTATCCTAACTGGGGGGGGGGGGGGGATCAAATTACTTATTTAAAAAAAAGAAAAAGAAAAAGCACCTGAAGATGATGTATGGGAATATAGAAAACTAAAATCTATCACTGAATAGACATTTCCTAAGGCCTCAGGCATTATTGATCAAACATATATAATCCATTTTCAAAATTATGAAAATCACTTTCATCACCTTAAATTGCTCAACTGTTTCTATGATGACTAAGATAACTCCCTGGGGAGCGTTTCATCAAGTGTTTTGTCAATGATTTTTACCCACAACTGTTATAAGCTACTGAAATCCTTGCATCTGATTGGCTGAGAGCAAATTTGTCGGTAAAAATCACTGACAAAACGCTTAATGAAACGCTCCCCAGTTTTCCGATAGATATCTCTCAACGGTGAAACTCTAACTTTATAAGCCTAGCGGTGCTACTTGTACAAAAAAGAAGACATTTCTCAAAATTATTTAAACAGTATCGAACTGAATAGTAATGAGCTTTCTCATGACAATTACTGCAAAATTTATTATACCTTAGAAAATGCCTTTGAGTAGAACTATGTATTGTAATAAAGCTTTGTTATTTATGGTCGACGTCCGCGATTTACAAATATCATATTTCCAATGATATCCAACGATGCCTGTCTTGGTTAATATAATATATTCCCCGACATGTTCATAGCCCGAGGTTGCAAAGCAACCAAACAGATTTAAAAAAAAAGATGCCCTTTTTAAGTTCGACAATATGACTCGCAGGCATCATATGAGGAAGCCATAAGGTAAATTTTCAGTTATCCGCCTGCATAACTTTTCCCTCAAAGCTGTACTCAAGATACATCATGAATGGCATGTTATGATGTCTTCAACGTGAAAACAAATGGGGAGGGGGGAGGAGTGGAAACTTTTGTTGGTTGCACATCATGCTCTTACATTTTTGCGATTTACATTGGCTAAAAAGGGAAAAAGATTGATCCGACTTTTTAGAGTCGTCTGACAACCTTTTATAATTATGTCTTACGTGTCGCTAGCGTAGGGTGAACCTCTGACAATGTCAACACTTATAACACTTATAGCCTTTTCACCATCCGTTAAACAATATGTTCAATTCGCCAGTGTCTAAACATCAAATGTCTTCCTGGTGGGGGTTTTCTCTTTAAAGGGAAATCCAACCTTAATAGCAAGTTGGTCTGAAAGAAAGAGGAAAAATCAGAGAAGCAGATTGGTGAAAGTTTGAACGAAATCAGACAAGCAATAAGAAAGTTATGAACTTTTGAAAGTTGTAATCACTATGCATATGGGAATTTCAAATTGGCCGAATAGGTAATGTAACTGTGATATAGCTGTGGACAACTCCCCCATTCGCTCTAACACACAAAATGACTAAAATGTCACTTTTTTCAAAATGCATTACTCAGTAGGATCTTTTCGTTCAAGAGGACCGATAACAGTATGCTATCTTCAATATATTTTGAGTACTGCCCCGAGGGAAAAGGCGCCTGGAAGAAAACCGCAAATTAATGATATTTTTGTGTACGACAAATGGGAGAGTTGTCCACAAAAATGTCACAATTGACTCACCAAATTGCCAATTTGAGATTCGCATAGATGTAGTGATCTCATTTTTCAAACATCCATAACTTTCTTAGTCCTTGTCCGATTTCTTTCAAACTTTCACCATCCTGTTTTTCTTATTTTTCTGCTTTCACAAAAATCATCTTATTACCAAGGTTGGATTGCCCTTTAAGAGAAAAGTTAAAGATTGTAGTCAATGAAATATCTGTCTTCCTTGATATCACTTTTGATAATCCGATGGAAAAAGGTTTAAAAAAATTCTCAGTTTTATGCAGTCGTGACCGCAATGAAATTTGAGAAAGGGCGCCCTCATCCATTCTTTGATTGTTAGAAAAATAGCCGAATCTTAATCATGTTAATAATTTGTCATTAACCAATTTGTCATTAATCACTATGTGTATCCTTTGTATTCTTACAATATCGGCAGATGTAAAAATTCCCCATTTCTCTTCTTTTTCCTTAATATGTCGTTCTTATTTTTTATTTCCTTCTCTGAATATGAAAAAAAAAAATGTTCTTGTAAAATTATATTCTTATAGTAACCTGTTTTTACTTGTTATTGGCAATTCCAACCACCACAGTGAAGCTTCGGGTATTCGCGTCCTTCTTTGTAATGTTTTACCGTATCAATCTTTATTTCGAACACATTGTACCTGTTTGTCAGAAGTAAGTAAGTGTGAAATTAACAATTGTATTTCTCATTGATCATTAAAATCAAAATCAGAATCTTGTTACTCCATGTAGCCTTTCTTCTCATATTTTCAGTTCAACCTCATGTGACAGTGCAAACGATGACTATGGTTATTGCAAACATCATAAAGATTGATGAAATTCACTTTTATTTGACCCAACGATTCATGCCTGATACGATCTTCATATTTTGATGTGATAATACATTCAATTCACTTCACTTCATTTCAATTCAGGGTTTATTAGAACGTATGTTTGCAGCCGGATGGCTGAATTGTGATAGTTTACAAATGAAAAACATGCAAAATTACAGTATTCAAATTTACAGTTTCAATGAATGTACGGTAGTTTAGCACAGACACAAATTAAAATTATTCAATTTATAAAAAAAGAAGAAAAAACGAAATTCTCATCTAATGATTGGTATAAACAGAGGCGGATCCAGGATTTTGTAAAAGAGGGGGCAAAGAGCCGGAAAAGTACACAATTAAGGGTTTTTTGTTTTTTGTTTTCATTGTGTACTTAAGGTATGCCAGTTTGGTTTCAAAAGAGGGGGCACGGGCCGGTTTTCCCCCTATGCAGATCCTCCACTGGGTATAAACATGAAAAAATACTGGAAATTATGCAGAGCTGAAATAAGGTGCTGGTGACCTGTTATAGGCGCACAAAATACAAAGAATCAAGAATCAGTGACATGTATAGTGCATGGTGTTGCCATCATCCCCGAGTACTTATTTGTAAAGTCCCACCAAAACAACCTATTTTCCTTGCCCTCAGGCGTTAAGATTGATGTTTTCTCATTCATCGTCTGTCACAGCTGTTAACATGTTCACTTTAATGAATGTGACATCTTTGAACGATGAAATAGTAGTGGAACATGTTGACCCCATACCCCCTCGTGGAGCGCGATATACCGGATTTACTTGCACGAGTATTTAAACCACGGCCCCCTGCTTTGCAAATATAATACGTGACGGGGGGCGTGGTGTTACAGTCTTCTCCAGGGGGCGAATGGTAGAGGAGAGTGCAATTGTGACCATGGTAACCCGATTGGATTCATGCTGTTCCTGATATTCTTCTTTAGTACCAAAGCGGGCATACATGCTATATTTACATGCATATATGACAGGGTTTTGACGGATTTTCGCTTTTTCACAACTACCCCTTTTTTCCCCTAACAAAAAAAAATTCTTCAGTTCTCATTCTAAAAAAAAAAAGCGTTTTAGGATTTTCGATAGATATCAACCAACATATACCCAAGTATATATCTTTGTCAGCTTTCTTGAGATTTTACAGAAAACATTTCAGCCAGTGAAGGAACGATACGGAGTTTGGGCCTATTCTCTTTAAAGGGGAAGTCCACCCTGGTATTTACTATTTACTTAATTTAAAGAAAAAGCTGAAAAATGACTGGAGAAACAGATTAGTGAAAGTTTGACCAAAATCCGTTAAGAAATAAACGAGTTATGAATTTTTGAATTTGTAATCCATCAAATACAGATTGACAACTCCGTGACGTATCTTGGGAGCCCCTCTCACATGTGCTATATAAAGAAAATGTCATATATTTTTATTTTCTCAGTTACTGATAAGGGGAAAGATTTGTTCTTATAGGTTGTGTGAAGAAACTTATTTACAATGATTACATATATGATTCTAAGGTGCATGTATGATTAAATATTTTCTTTGGAGAAAATGGAAATTTATTATTTTTATTAGTACAGAGGAAAATGGCCTCTTGCAAGATACGTCACGGAGTTGCCAATTTGTATTTAAATGATTAACAACTTCAAAAATCAAAACTTTCTTATTTCTTATCGGATTTTGCACAAACTTTTCACAAAAAGGTCACTGAAGTTCGTGAGATGAGTCTGCAGCTTTTTATGCAGCTGCCTAAGATGTATCAAATTTCAGTATATTTTTGCCAGTCTATATCAAATTTACGTTTAGGTCAATAAACCAAAGAATCATCTCACAATTTTTTCACCTTGTTTATCTTGTTAACTTTTCATTCAAAACCTCACGCGTTTGAAGAAAAAAAAAATGAAGAAGAAACTGTATACAATGAAACGCAACAGGTGACTTAAAACTTGGATAACCATTTTTTAGATACCCTCAAAAATGGATGAAACCTTTCTGAAGAAAAAAACTTTGGTATAAACAAGATTCACTCATAAATTTAATATTCTCTCGTGAGAGAATTTATGAGGAGAAGATTATGTTTCTGCCCCCCCCCCCACACATTCGGCCATTTACATCAGCACCATCATGACCACGTGAAGCATAAAGATAGATATGTATATCAATAAGAAAATGAAATAAACAAATATGGAGAGTCGCTATATATATATATGTCGGGTTATGTGTGTACCTAGTGATAATGAGAAATAAGTAAAAAAAAAAAAAAAAAAAAAAAGAAGTAGTATCAGTAGAAGAAAGAGAAGAAGAAGAAGAAGAAGAAGATGAAGAAGACGAAGAAGAAGAAAAAGAAAAAAACAAAAACAAAAAACAGAAGAAGAAGACAGAAATTAGTCCTTGAGATGCCTTTGACAAAATATGACAACAGCATAATTGTGGATTATTGAAACGATAGGAAGTTGTAATGACAAAACAACTCTCGCGGATCGAAAGTACGGTATTGAGTTCAAGCAGCGGCGTTGCCAATGGGGTGGAGGCTGGGCTCGTGCCTCCTCAAAAATTTTGAAAATATACAGAACTCAAATACTGTAATTTGATATTTAGTAACATTGTATAAGCTCTGAAACACATTAAAATGTCAAGTTTTAGTTCTTCGAAATGACAATTTTTCGCTCAGTCGCTACGACCCGTTGCAGAATAGGCCTATTATATGAAGTTTCACTACAGTATTTTTCCCAGGGCCCCTATGCAAAAAGTGATGACTTCTTACACCCCAACTGAAAAAATCTGTCCATGACATTATAGTTTTCTGACCGAATTGCCAATAGGTCTTTGTATCATTAACATAGCCTTATGAAAAATTTGTCTCATTTTCCCCCATAGCTTTTGAATTTAATGGTATCTCTTTGTGATTTTTTTTGCTGATTTTTTAAAAACTTAATCACCTTGTTTAATGCTGGACGATCTCTCTAACTTTTGTAGAAAGGGGAAAGGATCGTGAAATTGTGATTTGAAAAGTGGTATGGATGTTGGTCCCTGATCTGGCCCTAGTTTTTCAAAGTCTTAATCTATTACTCAACAAAAATTTGACGTGCGGCACGTAGTAGTACCTCATCGCGATGTTTATACATGAGTAAACATTTATCAGCCAAGATACGCTTACCAGAGAGATTTGTCATCTCTTTCTTGGGAGAAATCTCTGAAATATTACACCTCGATTTATAGAACCAACTTCCCATGGTATACACTCATATTACACGAATCTTCATCCTGCATGACTGAGAAAAAGTTTACGTCGATGGATTGGGTTTTAATTGGGTTCTCTTGTACAATGATATTTTGAGTGCATTGGCTTTCATCGTCAACATCAGGCAGTCTGAGATGTCGTTTCTTGTTTCACACAAGCTGTCAATCTGTACGCCATGGAGGTGTAAACCAAGCATTTTCAAAAGAAACCAGGGCTAGGTATGGTCCTAAACTAACACTTTCGTTCACTTTCGGAGTTTAAAATTCTAATGACCTGATCATGACCATGGAATTTGCAAAACTTCCAGTCCGACTCAACAGTAGGGAAAGTTTTACTACGATTAACTCGGTTGTTATGGCTGTTTATCACTTTCTGATAATAATTACATGAATGATTTACGTGATGTGCCACATTCCGCAGCTCCAATTATTCGTGAAAATTGTCCACCCCACACGACTTGTAACTTCGAGAGAAAAAAAAATCAGATGTTGCAGTTAAAGCGTTTACGTATGCTCTTCATTCATCGCCTTAAATCTCTACGGAATCAGTATCGACTTGAAGTCGGACATTCATGCTACGCCATTGGACCGCCTTCGTAACGGGTGTTTTGTGGCTGAAGAAACACTGGAAAAAATCATGGAAGATACGCCATGGAAACATATATCGGAGACCCTTGGGGAAGTAGACAGAAATGAAATGTTTCAGGTTGGTGTGATTGTGATTTTGAAAAACTATAAAAGCCGGTTGCACACGAGGCGTGATTTGCCTGACGTCCGACGGCGTCAGTGACTGGTTCGGTCTATGTCGCGTCATACCGTACAAAAATTGAAAGCAAAACAAATAGCGTAAACAATGCATTCAATAACTGTTAGCGCAGGTAATAACGCAAGGAAAATCGATGTAGCTTTCAACACATGCTCGTGGTATTAATTGCGTCTCCCCCACTCCATCTTTCGCTGCTCACCATGCATTTTTTTCTCCCTGTGCGTCATTTTCGAATTAAATTATTACGGCTCACACGAGGCGTCATTTTGATCGTGCCTTTTCCTGCTCTAATAGAGCCAGTGAAGGCAACTATTAAACCCATACACCAGTTATTAACAGTATTGTTTTAAACCATATCACTCTTTTATGACGCGCAAAAGACCGTACCAGTCACTGACGCAGTCATAAGGTCAGCAAAATAATGACTAGCTGGCTTACCTCTCTCTATCTTCCCCTTCTCTCTCTCTTCATTTTGAATGCGTCATTACCTGCGCTAATCAAGCCTGTGAAGGTCATTAACCTATACGCCAGTTATTTAAAGTATTGTTTGCACCGTTCCTTTTACAATCAATCTTCCATGACGCGCAAAAACTGTACAATTCACTGACGCGGTTCTCGTCAGCAAAGACTTCCTAAGAAATTCACCCGAAGACTCAGAAATACTGATGCAAAGGCGGATCCATGAGGGAGGGGAGGGGTCGCCTCTGCCGTTTCGAAAAAAAAAAAAAAGAAAAGACGAAATGGGGGAAAACCCCGAAATCATAATTTTTCATAATCATCTTTTCTGACGAAAAAAGAATACTAGCCCCTCCCTTCTGATAATCCAGGTTAGTATTATTTTGATAGAATATGCACACCATCTCAGGTGTAGCACTGATCCATGAGAGCAGGTTTTACAAGTTGATGTTTCGAAATTCATGTTGATATGTCAACAAATTATCAGCTAGCCTCGACAATTTCACCCCTCTGTTCGGTTTAACAACATCGCTCTACACAATTATGATACTGCAAAATAAGTAAGAACTCGATGTGAATGTAAGTTTTTGTTGTGTAGCAATTACTTTGAGTGAAAAATTATTTTTGTTACCCCACGACATCCAGGTTCTGCCGCCCATGACCTCACGTTCAGATTTGTTTTACCCATGCAAAGAAACTATATATAGACAGATAGATAAAGATGATAAAAGAAAAATTCTGTTTTTTTTTCCAAATACATTTCCACGTGTACACACAATAGGGTTTGAAAAAGAAAAATCCCCAAATTTGTGCTTTTCTGAAAAATCTCCCAAACAGGAAAAGCAGCGGGGTCAAAATTTAATGCCACACTCTAAAAAAACGTCTAGTCATTTATGACCAGATCGCCTGGTCACATTTTCTCTGTAATCAGATTCTAGTCAATCTGAGTAGGATTCTGTTCATTTTGACTTGGATTCAAATCCGAAGCTGGCAGTTTTGACTAGAATAGTGCAGGTGCCCTTGGGAGTAATTATTCGAGTCAAATCTGACTTGATTCTAGTCATATTTGACTAGATTATTTTTAGAGTGTACAATTTCTGTCATTGTTTAACGATTTTCTTGTCTTCTGTGCACAATATTTTGTCACTCTATATATGGACTTTTAGACGTCTTTTAAATAGGCCATTGATTGGAGTAGGCCTTATGAATGGACAGAAACCTCTGTCCTGGTAAAAAAATAAAAATTAATGAATCAAGTAATATTCGATGATGTATATCTTCTTCTTTTTTTTCTTCTTTTTTTTCTGAGACACGAAAGAATGACTGTATGCCAGAGAGACACATTTATGTATTGGGGTCGACCTTTAAAATGTCTACATGCCCGTAAATTGTCAGTCAGCCGTGTCTGTTTTGACCTATGCCGGGGAGGATAGTGCCCCAAGATGAACACATGTAGAGATTTTATGAGAAAGAAATCACAATACAACAATTTGTGTTTGTACGTTGTAAGGAAGAATTGCTAATAAGTCTCGATGGAGCTTGTATCTTGTATCTTGTACTTGTTTTTAGAGCAAACATAATTATGAACATCGGCGCCGTCTTGTTTCTCTTAAAAGAGAATGAAACCCCAAACTTGTATGCACCTTAACAGAAGCAGAAAAATCTTAGAAGCATATCACTGAAAGTTTGAGGAAAAACGGATAAAGAATAAAAAAAGTTATGAAGATTAAAAAAAACTGAAATTACTAAATGAAATTGGCAACATACTCATTATGCTAATGAGATGCTATGACGTTTTTGTGCTCTCTCCTTATAGGTAATAAATTTTTAAAAATATCTGATTTCAGCTTTTGAACAAAGGAAATTGAATGATCAACATTGTGCTTGAAATATACAGTAAGGAATAAATTTATGAACACCACCTATATATCATACAGAAGGTAAATTTTCTAAGATATATTCAAGGAAAGTGGATTTTTACATTATTTCTATATTAAAGGCGATTGGAAAGTATAGCACATTTAAGTCACAGCATATCATTAACATAATGAGGACATTGCCAGTTTCAGATCTCCATTCATTTAGCGATTTTAGGATTTCAAATATTCATCACTTTTTTATTAGTTGTCCGTTTTTCCTCAACCTTTCACTGATATGCTTTTTGATTTTTATGCTTCTATCAAAATGCATGTATTTGGGGGTTTCATTCTCCTTTAATAGAAGGTGGGGGGGGGGGGTAAAAATCCTCGTATCCCGCACCGTTACACTGAAAGGGAGGTCTGGGGGCCAGGGAATACTTTTTTTTTTTTTTAAACCCTCGCCCCTCATCTTTCCGCTAATCCAGGTTAGTATTATTTTGATATAATAGGCGTAGCACTGATCCATGAGGGCAGGTTTTTAATACAGGGTGATCTTTCGAACTTCATGTTGATATGTCAACAAATTATAAGTCAGCCTCGACAATCTCACCCCTCTGTTCGGTTTAACAGCATGGCTCGGTAAAATTAAGATGATACTGCAAGATAAGTAAGAACCCGATTTGAAGGTATTTTGTTATTGTGTAGCAATGGCTTTGAGCGAAATTATTTTTGGTTACCCCACGACATCCTGGTTCTGCCGCCCTTGACCCCACGTTCAGATTTAGTTTTCCCCATATTCAAAGAAACTACATAAATAAACATGACAAAAGAAAATTCTCATTTCTTTCCAAATACACTTCCACGTTTACACACAGTACGGTTTTGAAAAAGAAAATCCCCAAATTTGTGCTTTTCTGGAAAATCTCCAGAACATGAAAAGCAGTGGGGCGTCTAAATATAATGCTACAATTTCTGCCATTGTTTACCTACTTTTTAATTTTTTTTAAATTTATTTTTTTTTATTTAGTTTTCTTTATTTTTTATTTTTTTATTTTATTTTATCTTTTTCGGGGGGGGGGGCATCATGTATACAATTTTTTCACTCTACATGGACTGTCAGAGGCCTTTTAAATAGGCCCTTGGAGTAGCTAGGCTCGACCGAAACCCCTGTTCTGGTTTTTAAAAAATGAATCAGGTAATATCCGATGACGTTTATCTTTTTGTATATAGCGTTGTGGGAGACACTAAAGAGCAAATAATATTATGACATCGGCGCTATCTTGTTTCTCTAATGGAGGGGGGGGGGGGGGACTTCAAGAAGCATTATACACTAGACAACGCACTCACGGGTGGGGAGACAATTTTTTAAACCTCCAAATTGGCATTTCATTGCCCCAATTGTTATACTGATTAAACAAGATGACAGTTGAGTAATTTGTCCTTCAAATTTTACGTGCTAATGTCTCGCTCAATTTCTAGATATTCTAACAAGATATCACACGAACTGTAATAGCTTAGCCTGCTTCCATATGTAGCGGGTTTCATTGCTCTCAGTTAAAGTTGTACCCTCCTCTCATTTCAATAAAGTGTTGAAATGGGCTCTTCTTAAATAAAATACAAACACTGTAGAAGATAACACTAAAGACACTTTTTGATTAAAGAAAAAAAATGGCACCTGCCATTTTCAAATGATGTTGTAGAGACCGGGGAAAGACGCCTTTGTTAATGGTACTGTCGCATCGAATACAGATTTTACCTTTGATAATGTGAATTGGAATGATTCGAAATTGATTATGCACAAATGGGGTAACTGTTCAAAGAATTATTTCGTTTCATTTCACAAATTAGATATATTGCCATGTGATTTATCCCCTCCACTAGTCTTTAACTCCGCCAAAGAAAAGAGGGGATATTTTTAGCAGTTATCTCCCGTTAAAGATTTGTCAGCACCTGTGCAGTGCAGTTGACATGATGGGAACTCCGATTTGGAAATGTTCTCAAGTAAAATGAAATATTCGGTCAGTTTGTTGAAAGTCTCCATAACCGTGACGAAAGGAAGTGAATGTTTGCTGCTATCATCTCCTGAAAAGACCGAGAGAAAAAAATGATATCCCCTACAAAATAAAGGCTTGACCACTCTGCGGTGGCCCAACGTGTGGAGAGAGAGAGAGAGAGAGAGAGAGAGAGAGAGAGGGGGGGGGGGGGGGGAGAAGGGAATATTTCCTTTAAGTCAAGACATTTGTTCCCGTGTCAGCCCCTGTTAAAATAATCGAAACCCATTTTTTTTTAGTGGACCCCCAAGCATATTTTAAATAAAAATCCCCATTCTGGAATAAGTGTGGGAATTGCCCCTAACATTTTTCATGCCGGTCAGTTTGCCATCCTCACTTTTAAAACGCTGTTACCGCCGCTGAATATCACACATCCATTAGAACATAAACAGTGACGCTCAATCTTCTTCGGATTCGAGGCTCATGCCCGTTCCACACGGAGCGTCATTTTGATTGCGTCATTACCTGCGCTAATGGAACCTGCAAAGGCAAATAACCCATACGCCAGTGATTTAACGAAATGTTTCTACTGTTCATTGTGCAATCACATTTTTTACAATAGCACTTTTATATGACGCGTCAATGACGACACTAGAGTACCTTTATATAGAGAGTAGCGACATGGACGTCTGACGTTTCTGGACACAAAATGGCGTTCGAATTCTTTCTATTGAGAACACCCAGGTGCTCATCGGAATTGAATAGAAATGTTACGTAATAGTGGATAATCGGGCATTAAAAACCCTCCATTTGTAAAATAAAATTTAAGAAAAATAACAATTAAATTTGGTTGGTTAAAAGGTTAAAGATAAAGTTGAGTTCTGGTCATGGGATAACATCGTGAAAGAAACTGTTTCAAATCAATTGGGAAAGGTTGATTATATAGTACATAAGGATTGGTGTACGCTGTAAGGTTTTGGAATCACCAAAACGAGAAGAAATTGACTCAGTCCTGCTGAGAGTCACATGCACTGCACACAGAAATGTGTAATGTGTATATGGGACTACATACACATGTTTGGCCCGAACATTTAAGCTGTTTCTCGTCATATTTCGAATATTATGGCATTTGAAGAACAATCCTTTCAGGGGACATTTCTACTACGATGTTCTTCCAAACTGACATAAAAGGAATGAGAAAACTCATAAATTATTTGTACCATTCCCAGAACTCAAATATGTAACATTGCATTTGCTTTGTTTTCTATCCAGATGTATGTACTACCATGGGAATGTGACTTGACGCAGCCAACCATCCAACCTTTAAATTCCAGAAGAAATTTCAGGACAGGCAATCACAGACAGCGTACCAGACGGACCCTCGATGCACCCACCACTATTGACCAGTCAGAGGGCGGGTTCTGTATCTCGTACTGCCATTTCCGAACCAGGGGTTCCTCTATTGCCTTCAACATTGTCCTCCTGGCGTCGCTCATTCTGATATGCACTGTGGTGGCCCTCCTCATACTGGCATATAACCAAAGTAAGGATCAAGAGAAGGTCGAGTTCTGATGAAGGTGACATTTACTTTGTGAACTTTCTCATTTTGGGGGTTATTCCTATGTGAAAATAATATCGTTCGTAGTATCAATGCATGTCTCGTAAAAAGGATGACTCTTGAATTGCCCTCATATTAAAATATGACTAGATCTGGAAATGTGTAGTCCCATATCCTTGCCCGAATATCAATTTTCCGATTTCGGAATTCTTAGCTCATTTTTTTACGGTGAAAACGTAATTTTGTCACAAAAATGTATTACATAAGTCACAAAAAATTACCAATAGACCATATCGCTGCCAGAATATGAGGTAACGGGTGCCTGAATATTGTCAATTTAAAAATGCATTTCCTATCTTTTCTTCCAGGACCGTCTGAGCAAAATGCAGCACACATTCTGGTCGACGATGAGAAGGAAGAGCCAGACATGACTTCACTATCAGAGTCTTTCAATGAATCTACACCTAACTCACCGATAACACCTTCAACACCTTCTCACATGTCTCAAGGAACAGGAAATGTTATTGTTGAAACTGATGACACTTCATCGCTGCCTGAGACTACGGAAGCTAGCGCACCAACCATTCTGCCCACTACACCATTAGAGATAACACAAGAAATTGGTACGATGTATTTGAAATATTCGTCAAAAATTTAAAGTAGATATTCATTGATTTTTAAAACTGACTTAATTTTCATTTTTGCGTAGGTGAAGCTTAGACCGGACAAGTTTGTCAAAATTCGACGCTTGCAAACATTCGAAGTAATGATTATTATCAATTACAAATTGCTAAAATACAGCCCCGACATAGCACCTGAACAGCTCTCCGAAAGCCGCTAAAATGTGTGACGTCAAAGGGAGGACGTTAATTACACAAGCAGACGATGTCCCATAACATCTCACATATTTTCAGTGCCTGTTTTGTCATCTTCTCCTCAATTATTTCACTTCACTAGCATTAGTCTATTATGTTTAATCCATATATTGCCTCACTCTAAACCCCGTGCATGGGTTTATTTGGATGGAAATTGAAGCATTACAAGAATAAAGGAATCAGTTGCTTGTAAACAAAATAGACGCCATTTCATTCACAGCTGCATACACCGCTGGACGTTCGGCGTTGAATGAGGGATAAATACCGTCCTTGCAATCATTCAGCGGGCTTTTCAATTTGAAAGTGTGGTTTCTTTGATTGTTCATTAACCCTCATCCTATATATTTACAAACAAAAGATTTCAGTAATCAGAATCTCTTTCATTCCCATTTTAGAATGGTGTGAAATATGGGCACGTTTGAATACACTAAATTCTTTATAATTTGAGAAATAACTGCACTGCACTTATGTTCATTCTTTATGGGATAAATACCGTCCTTGCAATCATTCAGCGGGCTTTTCAATTTGAAAGTGTGGTTTCTTTGATTGTTCATTAACCCTCATCCTATATATTTACAAACAAAAGATTTCAGTAATCAGAATCTCTTTCATTCCCATTTTAGAATGGTGTGAAATATGGGCACGTTTGAATACACTAAATTCTTTATAATTTGAGAAATAACTGCACTGCACTTATGTTCATTCTTTATGGGACGTCGTCTGCTTGGACAGGATTGTTCCCTTTATTGACGTCATTGAAACATTGTTATTTTTTTGGCGAAGCGCTTGTATATCGCAGATGCTGGGAGGTAGTTTTATTTGTATTATTGTTTAATTACCTGATATGTAGTTGACTTTAAACTGATACGATTACTATCTGTTAACTTGCCAGTTTCTAGTGATACATTATTTATCATATTTGTGATTTTCTTTGAATGTGTAAGAAGCACAAACTGAAACTGATTGCTAACACAATTAAATCTGCTTTTGATTTCTTATAATGAAGGAAAATCGTATTCCGTTTGCAGTGAACCGTCGAAAGTTACACTGAAATGAATATAAAAACAGATTTCATATAAAGAGTATGAGATCGGAGTAATAAGGAAATAAAAATTAGAATATGAGAGATGAGATGACTATACGAAAACATTGTACCTTACATGTCCTATGTTCATCTGAAAATAGCAGTTACTATGTAAAATATAGTAATTGCAATAAAATATATAAGTATAAATGTCTACTGTTCCCTTGAACGGCCTCCATGAAATCTAAATTGAAAATTTGTATGTTTAAATCTAAAAGCATGAAAGGTTGGACAACTGTCTTAATAATTATAATAATAATAATAATAATAATAATACTAATAATAATAACAATAATAATAAGTTCAGTTCAGTTCAGTTCAGTTTATTGTTTCATATTTCACATTTACAATGTGTTTTTTACAGTATACATGTAAATGGGTACAAACAATTATTGGTACAAACGAGATAAATGATACGAACAAACAAGAGATATATTATTGTCAGAGAAAATAAAAGAAGGTGAGTACCTCATATCTATGCGTTTGCATGCGATATTAATTGAGCAGACTGGGCTAGAATAATAATGAAATATTGAGGAGCCTAAGGAGGAAGCTACGCTTGTGAGTTATAGGCTCCAATAACAACAACAACAACAACAACAACAACAATAATAATAATAATAACAATAATAATAACAACAACAACAACAACAATAATAATAATAATAATAATAATGATGGTGGCTTCTTGTATAGCGCTCATATTCATCACGTCGTGATGCTCCCGGCGCTTCAACATATTACCCCGGTCATAGCTTAGCGGCCAATATGTATCGAAGCATATCGGGTACCCATTTACACCTAGGTGGAGAGTGGCAAGGTGGATTAATGTCTTGCCAAGGAACGTTAGTGTTGGGCTAGGATTCGAACTCTCAACCCTTTGACTGAGAGTCAAGTGAATGAACCACTATACCAGGACACTTCCACATAGTCTTGTTTTACCAAGAGTATCCTCATTAGTATCAATACTGTATTCCTATCATTAGGTACCATGGGAAGGCGCTCAAGCATTCAAAGAATTTCTTCCTACCGGGTACCCGTTTACTTCCCCTGGATGGAGAGTGGCAAATGTCGATTAATGTCTTGCTGCTTATGCTTTTGACTTGATACAGATTGCGTCCCGGTACCAATCTTGAGCTGCCGTAGGTATCTCACTTACGACACCACTTTCTTCCCCAATCGATTTGGCCTGGGTCAAACTGCGAGTGAAGGAGCTAGTATCTACTACCAGTTTTCTCTCGACATTGGACATCACTGTCATCCAGAAGCGAAGCGACTCCTTTGCCGCATCCTCTTTTCTCCATGTTACCAGCCTCTCAACTCAGCGGACCCTGTGCCTCTTCCTTGCCGCTCTCTGTGTGAGGCTATTGGAGCACGTTGTGTGAAGGACGGGACCTTCAATGACACCTGGAATCGAATTTGTGCCACAATGCCAGAGTCCAAGAGCGAGGATGTGTGCTTCGGTAATTCTTTGCTGTCCCGCCAAGGTAAATGACATATTTCTTTCATTAGTCACATTAAAGTATCTTTTATTCATATTATTCTCCACCGGAAAATGAGGTATGTTGTATTATAGGTACGCCTGTTGGAACTCAAAAGCGCGAATTGGTGCAAAACCGCGAATTGCCGCCTATGCATGTAGAAAATAAGTTCAGCGTGACATATGTACAATAATTGCACAGCATGCACATATGCACAACAAACACGCACAGCTGGTGCAGTCCATGCAGTTATTACGTGAGACGGTGAGTGACGGGGGGTTGTGTGGGTCAGGGTAAGTTGGGCAGAGGAAAGAAATATGGATCACCCCCCCCCCCCACTTTTCAAAGTGGATTTACGCCCCTGCTTCATGATAATTAATGAGAAATGTTTGATGTTTTGTAGGGTTCAGAGCGGGTTAAACAATGTTACACGATCCGCGTCTAGCAATTTGCGGTTTTGCACCAATTCGCGCTTTTGTCAAAGAAATTCTATAATAATGACATAGAATGTCTTTGACTTTTGTACTCCAAAAAGATTATAGAATCTCTTTGTTGTACTCCAACACACGCCGCCGCGCTGGAACACTGTCGCACATACGTAGAGTATGACACTACGCGCTGAACTTATTTTCTACATGCTTAGGCGGCAATTCGCGGTTTTGCACCAATTCGCGCTTTTGAGTTCCAACATACGCCGCTTATCCATATCCTGCGAACATGTTTGTGTACTTATAACTTTTATCAAACTTTGATGTGCGTACAGAGTTTTCATATTCTGCTTGAAATAATGATTAATGGATTATTATACAGAACCTTAACACACGCAATAATGATAACAACCAAGATGTTTAAAGTGGTAGACATTATAATTCCTCTTAATATCGCTCTTAAACTTGATACATTTCCAGAGCGAAACCAAAAAAAAAAAAAAAAAAAATAATGAACTACATTATTTTCAACAAAGCAGATGGTATTATACGTGTATGTCAAAAGGTGTCACGCTATAATATGCGAGAATGCCTTGTTTCTTGCAGACATACCACAGGGATGTTCCAATTCCCTTTGCCAAAATGGCGGCACTTGTTTTGAGGTCAACGGTCAACCGATATGTCGCTGTTCGGGCCGGTTCTACGGCATCACTTGTCAAAATGGTAATAACAATAATACATATTTATCTGAATTGAAAAGTACTAAATGGAGACATACCAGAATGAAATGCATTGCAAAATCTTACATTCCCTATTTCTGGAGTGCGCTAACAATTACTCGCCTTTCGCATTCACACTCTTCGGCCTAAAAATATGTTTCTTCATATACTGAATTTGAAAAATGCTTTAACTTTGTCACAAATATATAATAATTATGTTCTTCTTAAAATCAATTTCCTTGTTTTTGAATGTTTTTGCCGTGTCATAATATTGTTTAATGAATAGCGGTATTAATTCTTCTCAGTATTCCGTTCAGTATGTTGTTTTCTTTCAATCGTATGAATACTTTTATAGATCTAAAAAAAAAAAAAAAGCAAAAAAAAAAGCACATACTAAATGGATGAATTTAGTTCACATCAATAATCTTTCCTAGAAACAATCTATAAAATTGATATTTTAATTTCAGTTTTCTCCTTAAGATGTAATTCTGACAAAATGATACATTAATTTTCACACCAACACTAGTCACGCTGGAAAAATTCATGGTGGAGTACCAAATAAGAGTGTCAACGAGATTTGCAAGGCCATTTTGATTGCGTCATTACTTGCACTAATCTAACCTTTCGAAGCAATTAGCCCTCGCGCCAGTAATTCAAAGCTATGTGTGCCCTTTCCAGTCGGCGTTCATTTTTTGTATGATGTCCCTCTCACATGGCACGTCAAAGGCCTCACCAGTCGATGGCGAAGCCTTACGTCAGGGGCCCTGTTTCATAAAACTTGTCATCAATGACAAGTTGCAATAACTGTTATAAGCTACTGAAATCCTTGCATCTGATAGGCTGAGAGCAAATTTGTCGGTAAAAATCACCGACAAGACACTTGATTGAAACGCCCCTAGGCGAATAACGCCTCGTGTGCAACGGGCATTATATTGACAGTCCCTTTCTCTTCTTCTTCCAGAGTTCGAAGACCCGTGTTCACCGCATCCTTGCGTCAATGGAGGGTCGTGTGAGGGAAAACGCTCGCCGTTTGGATTTTCCTTTTTCATCTGCCATTGTTTGCCGAATTATCATGGGGCACGGTGTGAAAATGGTAACTTATTTATTAAAATCAATTGTATCTAAAATATATTGTTTTAAAGAAAGTCAAAAGAAATAGGTAAAGGACTGGGTATCGGACGATATATTGTCCTTTTTATCTGAAATAATTTCTGATACTTTGCTTCTGGCCGTAGACAATATGTATAAAAGAGATAAGAAAGAAGATTATAATATCCGATTAACAGTTTTTCTGTCCAAAGCATCGCATAATGCAAAGGTACTATGTCATATTTTGACTTGTTTGTGAAGGTACACGTAGTTTAACTTGGGTTAGAATTTGTATCGTTTAAGTGAAAATTAAAGTTCTATCCGTAATTCAGTACGGGTAACCTTCAAATAATGATATAATCATACCTAGAGAAGGTCCAATTGATTGTCGCCGTCTACATGTATATGACCTTGCTTCCAAACACCTTTGGGGTGATTTTTCAAAAGTTTGATAGTGCCTGTTTAATGTACGATTGAATATTCATACTGGCGTCACAAAAAAAAAAAAAAAAAAAAAAAAAAAAATCCCAGTGTTATCGGCCTCAACTCAATCAAGTACAACAAACGGTAAAATATTTCTCGAAAATGAAGTAATAAGTAACAGAACAAAATAATTTATACTTGTTTAATACGTATGATTGCAATGTGTATACTCGTTTTAATTCTTTTCATTTTATATACATGTAATTTGCCTTTCTAATTCATAAAACTACACTAAAATATGCGATATTTCAATGCAGTTTCATGAATATAAATAACATTAGTTATGCGCCTATACATTAACAAACGAAGTGAATGGAGTATATAATGCACATCCTGCATTGCATTAGGTAACGTCAAGTACCACTTTTGTCTCCGATACCAACTGCAATAAATTCCATGATTTCATTAGGAAAAAATAATCAATTATTAGCATATTACCAATCGAAATGTGGGTAAGAAAGGTCTACATAATTTACTTTTTGGATGAACAAATTTCACTCACTATTCCTTGAGTTATTTCAAAAATTATCAGGGGGAACTTACTTCTTTGGTTGAGTATATTTGCATATTGTAAGGTAGCTTGCATAATATCTTCAACACATATATTTTCTTAACAATATTTTGGATATCATCAAGGTCTTATGAATTTCCACAGTAGCTTGGAAGGACTCTACGTTCTATAATACTTAGCATCCTTCTGTGTTTTACTATTCTTTCTTTCCAGTTATTGGCACAACTTCCGTCAGAGATGCACCGAAAGATACTCCAACAGGTAAATATGGAAGTTTGTTATCAAGTTGTGTTGTTCATCCAACTATACCACAGCACGGCTAAATGCAATTATATGTGTTGATTCCAAAGATTCCACAAGTAAACACCGAACATTTTTTTTTTCTGTTTACACACGTTGCGTCATTTCGACTTGCGTTAGTACGTACGCAAATTAAGCCTATGAAGGAAATCAGTGCATACGCCTTTAAATTTAAAGCAACGCTTGCACTGATCATTTTTCATTCACTTTTTGAAGGATGTCACTCTCAAACGGCGCGTGAAAGACAGTGCCAGTCGCTGACGCCGTCCTGCGTTATCAACGGGCATTACAGATAAGGCAGGCTGCACACGAGGAGTTAACTTAAAGTGATTTGGTAACTTAATTTGTAGAGGCTTGATAAAATCTGAGCTGTCTGGCCTTACATGCTATCATTGTATGTAATATGGTGTAAAAATAAAGCCAAGGGGGAAAAAAGCACTTCAAAATCGTCATGTGCTTCACAAAAGTAAACATATGCAAGTGACCGGAAATGCCAGACTTATTTCCCCCCATAGCCTCAGTGTTAGACTAAAGACTAAAGACTAAGGACCATAGACTAAAGCGTATGGCCATACGCTTTCGAAAATGGGAATATTCAGTCATAGATATCTTAATAATAGCATTATATATTTGAAAACCTTTCTATGCCTGGCTATTTATTTATCCTTCTGAACATCATTATACCAGACAGATATCAAAATTCAACAATTTATTAAATCAAGCCTCCATTAAGTTACCGAATCCCTTTAATATACGCTTTCTTTATTTTTATGTACATTCGAATATGTGCTTTATTGTTTCATCATCACCGAATTTTCAGAAAAGGCCGAACCTATAATGCTAAGCCCTTATACATTCCGTGTCAAGAAGCTGGCTCTGTGTCTAAAGACTGTGCCAGGACATGTCATGTGCATTTGTCATGCCTGATTGTCTTTAATCAGCGCAATGTGTTCAGCCCTCAAAAATAGATCGACGAGCAACATTGATTTGCAGAAAGGGCGATAATTCCGATATTAGGACCAACTCTGATACAAAATTCTTAAGCGAGCGGTATTTTTTTGTCAATACTCATCATTTTGCATCTTTTTATTATCCAAATGCAGGAAGTATGTCCTTCACTTGCCAAGTCATACCAGCGGAGTGCCAGTCAGTCCTGCCTTACAATAGTTCACATGGGATCCTTGTGAGCCGTGACACTACTTTCTTTTCACCCTGGCCTCTGATTGAGACGTACATCGCCTGCAGCCCACGAGCAGCCCGTGTACTATTCTGTTCGACGGTATACCCAACCTGCTCTCAGGATCTTCATAGTCCCATGTATGGCCAACCTTGTAGGGAAGATTGTGAGCAAGTGAAACGCGATTGCGAATATACATATGAGACCCTCAATCTCCCGTACGTTCAATGCAACCATCTTCAATATCGTAATAGTTCTAGTGATTTATCATGCTCGAACTTTCGTTGATCAAACAGAACTGCAACAGATTCTTACTGGATCACCAACTACCCAGGTGGCCAAAGGTTCAGAAGACGTAAAATTTCAGTCTCACGATTCTTCTGAAAACATATGTCAAAAGGTTCTCCAGGCAGGAGGACCGAATATTTATGAGACCGAATTCTTTGGTCTAGTGAACCTTTAGTCTCACTTGCCTGTTCCTCGGTTTGATCCACGCGCGAATTTTTTTTTTCTTTCGTATAAATATGTTGTAGCTGTAGGGACAGATTAAGGTGGACAGACAAGTAACCATCTGACCCAAGATGAAGTTCCTCCCTCCTTGAATTTTGTCGCACACATGTGAGATGCAGGTCTTGTCTTGGTGATAGCAACTGCATGTTGTGTTGTCTCGAAGGATATACTCGTAAAGCCCACTTGACTGACCAGTGACACCGACAACCGCAGACCTTATAAAAACTTTTTCCAAGGGTTCACAAGACCGAATTTTGCTTTTGGTCTCGGGGGCTACTGGTCTCGTGGACTTTCGGTCTCTTGGGCTGTCGGTCAACGGGGTTGACCAGGTTTCGAAAGTTCGTTCTACTTGTGAAGGCTGCGATTTAATAAATTGTTGAATTTTGATATCTGTTTTGTATAATGGTGTTCAGAAGGATAAATAAATAGCCAGGAATAGAAATGTTTTCAAATATATAATGCTATTATTAAGATTATTAAGATATCTATGACTGAATATTCCCATTTTCGAAAGTTTTGGTATGTACAATACGTATTCAGTTTAGGGAATTCCAATGTCATCGGCTGATGATGCCATACTTTTGTCTTGTATCCCGAATTTATTTTATACAGTTATAGGATATCCAGATCTATTGCGTTAACTGAAGAATATTGAACAGTTTGCATAACAACATATTTCTCATCAAACTGAATTATTACAAAATACATACGGTACTTTTTCGTATTTATAATCTATTAAGTGATCAAATTTTGATCACATCAAAGTTCAGTATTTTACAATAGTCGGTGTCTTTGATGTATTCCATATCTTGCGGGACAGACGTAGACTAGCGAGCTTCATACATGACGTATATCCCATACTGTAGGCCTGCTAGTACTACTGACATATCATAGTAATAATTTAACTGATATAACATACTGATTTAACTGATAAAACATGCATCGATATAATATTTACTGATATATAAGTAACGCTTTATTGGCTGGATAGTATCAGTATCAATAATAAAAAGTATATTTCAAGTAATAATGACGCGTGATAAGATCAAACAAAACTGGTGTAATCATGGTCATGATTCCTTCAGTCAAGAAATGAGGAGAAGGAGGCCAAAGGAGATGTAAATAATCATTCCAATATTAAGCTTGATATTTTACATATATGTTACGCAATAACAAAATTATTACACATTTTCACAATGGTGTCATAACAACAGGTGATGTCTTATGTACAATGTATGTTTATTACAATATAACTTAATACACGGTGTTACATATTTGTTATAATGTTTATATATTACATCGATAATATATTAAATTGATTAGGCACTATATTAACTCGTTATATTGTTATTTTATGTAAGCATTAGTAAAACCTATTTTCCTCGTAGATAAACACACCATTTTGAGCAGTGATACTTTTTTACTTGTGCTGGGTACATTTTTAATTTTCAAAGTTTGAACCGGTAATGCTTAGATAGAAGTTGTCAAGTATAGTGATCAATATCCATAATTAGGTAAATATATTCACGTTTGTAGGAAAACCCGAACAAAGCTCGAAATATCGTTCTTTAAATAAAAATGGCCAAAAGCATTATGAGAAAGTTCATACTTGCCTAAAATCAAATCATTTTGTAGTCCTATGATTGCCCGGGTTTGTACTACATTTCAGCAACCTTCTTCCACATACCATGAGAATTGTTGGGCAACAAAGCTGAAAATATTCTTTGACCACTTGCGATTACAAATCAACAAAAAACTTTCAACGGAAAGAACTTTTCTAGGTTCACTGTTGGCTGTACAGGAACGTCAAATGGACTACAATGAAACATCAGAACAGTAGCTTATCTATTCTATTACACGACTGTGGGTCTGTGACAAAAGTCTTGAAACAACACCTGATTAATTACTTAAGAAGGAGAAAACTCTCTAAAATATGCTTTCAGCCTTCCTTGCTGGGCTTACATAAGTAATTCAGGCTCCCATTCGCTTACGTGTTAAATCGACATTAATAAAAAAAAAATATATATATATTGAGACGTTGGGGTGGAATTCGTTGTAATGTTCAGAGTAGAGACAAAATATAAAAATTTCCTGAATGGGTGCATTATTTGGGCATTTTCCAGGCGAAAACAAAATTTATGAAGGCTGAAACGCGGCTGTAAGCTTAACTTTCGCCGACTCGCAGGCTGAAACAGTGGAAATACACCGATATAATATAAACTCTTTTAAAAGTACACAAAGACAAGCTCACCTAAGCCTAGAGGTGAAATCGAGAACCCTATGACTATTAAAAATTATTTACCTTCTTTATATTTTCAGAAGACAGTTACTCAATTTTATATGAATGTCCTTATTCAGTTTTTATCATATTAACTTTGCCCCGTCTTACAAGAATGAATTACTTAATATTACGTGTGCCCTGCAAGCCATCCTTCCATGGGGGTCGCCATATTGATGAAAATAATGATGTCAGAGTGGCACAGCTGATGACCTGACCCTAACCGGTATATAATAGCTGACTCACTGGTGGAAATAAACATTGGATTTCCTCATAAAAGACCCATTTGGGCAATGTACAAAAACGAATTGATTTTTTTTTTCTTTCTCATACCTAGAGTATAGAAACGATACATTTGGTTCAGCTGAGAGAGAGAGAAAGAGAGAGGTGAAGATAGAGAGAAAGAGGAAGCAGAAGCCTAGACGAGGAGAAGCAAAGGAGACATTGACATGCCAGTTTATGACGTGGAATGATATAGTGACGGTATACATGGTATAAATAGCTTTAATTTTCAGCACGTAGCACTACCATACATTGTTAATAAGGTCGGAATAAATGAAAGAGATGGAAAAACGTGAGTTGAAAGAGAGATATGGAATCATATTTCACACATATGGTGTGTAAGCACGTAGACATTTATGTGGGATTGTATTTCAAAGCAAACGGGCAGAATCTCCAAATGGTTGCTCTCCATAAATTTAAGTTTGAGTTACTAGATGATGTGAAGCATTTAAACATGTATTCCACCTACAAATCCTACCTAAATATTTCACGATATTCAAACGTACATACTGTCCAAAGGGTACGGACGACTTTAAAACTTGCTGCGTTGACCTATCTGTGGATCTAAGTGTCACAGTTGGGTTGTAAAATGACACTTTTGAACAGACACACACACACCCACACCCACACACACATCCTATCAGTCTTATTTCAAATAAGAAAGATCATCTTAAATTAGGATGGAAATCCCTACAGTCCAGACGTAATACATGTATGCACTTGAATGTGATGGTCTATAAATCGTTGCATGGTTTGGCTCCTCCCTATTTAGAGGAGTCATTTAGATAATGATACCAAAACCCAAGAATGAATGTTGCCATATAATGTTTTTATACAGAGACTCACGTCAATACAATATTAATCAATGTTAAATTGATAAATAACTTTAGTACATTTTGCAAATTTTTAAATATACAACCTTTTTTTTTCTGTCATCTTTAAATATGACTATTTTGCCCATTGTAAATACAAACAAACTTTCTATTGTTAGTGGGGGGGGGGGGGAGGGGGTGATGAATAGATCATCCCCCCCCCCCCCCCCCCCACTAACGATGGATAATTATGCGTGTCTACGCCCGTGATTTTGCCAATTTAGGGAAGATTTTAAGTAAAAACTTAGAACACAGTGAAATCAAGGTTGAGATCATGTCTTGCCTCCCAGACCGGAGTTTTTTCTCTCTCGTGAACGTATTAATTTCAATGCTCCCCTTGAGTCTGTAGTCATACGTATACACGGACACTTTTTCAGACGACATGCAACCACACTACCTTAACCCATCATCGCTCAAGTTCATAATTGGCTAGAGAGATATAGGTTTATTTCGTCACGAACACTTCCTAAAAAACTGCAAAGAGAGAGTTTTCATCTCTCTTTATATTACTCGTGGGATAGGAAACCAGCGTAGATCTTGAGTATGAGCACCAAACGCTGTTTTCCTATTCCATGAGAATAAACTGAAGTAACAAGCATGAAAAGGTTGTTTCTCTAGAAAGTTTTTTTAACGAAATAAAGTCAAAGATAGATCTGCATCTCTAATGGCATTTGCTTTACTTAGTGCTCATGTTTCAAATGATTTCCTTCTGTTGAGGCCTAGATCTCATTGGATCTACTTTTGAAGGATTGTCTTGAGCTATTTAGAAAGAAGTTTATTGACGAATTGAAGCACAGACTCGATCTCATCTCATTTGATCATCTCCCTTCATTTTCGTCTTTTAAAAAGAAATAGCTGTGACATCGATATTTTCTTCATTTCATTTTTTTTGAAAATAGAAGTTATCCTGACGGAATAAATCACATTTCTGTATCTCCCTCTCTTTTCCCTCATGTTGGGTTTATTTCGTCAGTTATTTTTTTGCTTTTATGTCTGTAGTCGTGAAAGAATCCACCACTTGTCGGCAGAGAATCAATCAAAATTAACCTGTATATTTCATCTACCCCTCATTTCCCTCCTATTCAAGACCACTGCCACTTTCAGACAGTTACAAAACCTTGAAAAACTAATAAAACCATGAAAATTCACAAGAAACTCTGTACACGCTGGTTTCCTCTACCACGACTATATTATAGAGAGTTGACTGGTGAGTTTGGAGTTTGCAACTGTCTTATAAGACAGTTGCAAACCCCCAAATCACTAGTCAACTAGAAAGTTGCAAACTCCAAAATCACTAGTGACTAGTCAACTCGGTATCTCTATAATAATGAATATTAAGACAGTTGCAAACTCCCAAACACTAGTCAACTCTCTATAATATAGTCGTGTTTGAGGAAACCAGCGTGTACAAGCCTATGGAGTATGCTCCATAGGCTTGTACACGCTGATTTCCTCTACCACGATTATAATTTCAGTTCATTTTATTTTCCACAAATTGACCGAAATAAAAACATCAAGAACAAGTATTTACATGTACATTCAAACTAGAAAATAGAATAAAATGCAGCGAAACAAATCAAACAAATCAAAATGTGGAGGGATTGACAGAGGCCATTTGACCTATCTAAGGTCAGTCCCCCAAAACATTGAAATATAGCAAAAACTTCAAAATATAATATGAATTATTGTGGGCTTTCACACCGGGATTTACGTAGAGTTGCGTAGAGTTACGTAGTGTTGCGTAGCGACTACGCAACACTGCGCTGCCATACGCTGTGCCTACGCAAGTCTACGCAAGTCTAAGCCGAGGAACGCAAAATAGGTACGCGGGAGGGGCTCAAAAAATTAAACATGTTTAATTTTTTGGCGTACTGTCTGCGTAGAGCCAGAGAACGCAGTTTATACGCAAGCCTACGCAACACTACGCCACTGTACACCATTCCTACGCAACACTACGCCAAAATGCCCCGGTTTCTCGAAAAACATTTTGAGACTTGCGCATGGAATGGCGTAGTGTTGCGTACTGTGGCGTAATAGACCGACGTAGACTTGCGTAGACTTGCGTAGACCTGGCGTACATTTGCGTATAGTTGCTTATAGTTACTTAAATTTGGCGTACTCATGCTGGATCCTACTGTTTTTCATCAGTTATTATTCACTTGACTCCTAGTTTGAACAGATTCGTCCCATTTGACATTAAATTGCTGCTGAACAATTAGTTCTCTATAGATCTGCAAGGCTTGATTGTTCCTTTTTAATAAAGTCTGCAAGATGCCCCCCAAAAAAGAGCAAGAGTCGTGGTCGGGGCAAGAAATCTTCTCCTGCTCATTCTCCACATGTTTCTAGTGACCAAGATGGAGATTCACCTGCACCACACTCTGAACATAGTGATGCAGCTGGCAGTGAAACTCCAAAACCACAGAAGAAAAAGAGACAGGCGAAGCTCCCCCCCTTTCACAGTTTCGACTGACCAGGAGAGGTCGGAAATTATGGAGTGGGTCCAGCAACACCCAATGCTCTATGACAAATCGTGTGAGGACTATAATAACAAGGAATGGACAAGGAATGGACTTAAACAACTCATTATCTTTTGATTCTTCTTCACAGCAGTACGGTGTTCCGGACAGCAGGCAAGAGTTGCTTGAGAAGTTCATAAGGCGGGAAATGCTATAGGCCTAATGCTTTTTTTCTTCTTTTTTCATCTTCGCTTGCGCACAGAATCCGTACGCAACCGTAAGCAACGCTACGCAGACTTAACGCCTGACCTACGTAAGTGTACGTGGACAAGTTACGCAACCCTACGCTACCCTACGCAGGGACTACGCTGATCCATCATTTGTTTTTTCATGAGTACGCAGCGAATTCTGGCGTACTCCCTACGCAACTCTATGCAACTCTACGCAACTCTACGCAACTCTACGCAAATCCCGGTGTGAAAGCCCCTTTAAGAGCAGTGAAATACGAAAACCAATTCTACATCAAAAAAATTTAATTTCTTCAGGCAGGGAGTTCCATAATTTGGGTCCGGCATACTTGATTGTATTACGTGAGAACTGATATTTCAAATTTGGGATAAAAATATTATTGGCTTGTCTGGTAGAACGACCGGTGAGTAATTTATTTTGTATAAAGCAATTTTCTAAAAAATTTGCAAGATATTATTGCAGTAAGAATACATAAAAATGGCAAATTGTTGTTTATTAATTTCATCTACAGTCAATAACTTAAACTTTGTAAAAAATGGAGCTGTATGTGTTAGAGGTTTTGAATTTGATATTATTCTTATTGCACGTTTTTGGAGTAATTTTAATCTATTCAGATGACAATCAGCACAATTTCCCCATACAATATTACAAAAGTTAAGATGAGGCAATATCATGGTATAATACAAACTAAGAAGGACATTCAGTGGTACAATATGTTTCAGTCTATTCATTACACCTAATGTTTTAGATACTTTACATGACACATCATTAATATGATCTTTCCATGTTAATCTATCATCTATTTTAACACCTAGAAATTTAGTAGAGTGTACATAAGGAATTCTATAACCATTAATAATTACGTCTATTTCATTAGGATTTATATTTTTATTTTTTGGTTGAAACAGCATGCAGAAAGTTTTATCCAAATTTAATTTCAGTCTGTTTGCTAAAAACCATGAATTGATTTTAGGCAATTCATTATTAAGAGTATGACGCATTACTTGCACATTGTCCCCCGTTAAAAACAAGTTTGTGTCATCTGCAAAAACAATTGATTTGAGCACATCGCTTACATACTGAATGTCATTTACATCTAAAAGAAAAAGCAAAGGGCCTAATACAGATCCCTGAGGAACGCCTAAAGAAATAGTTCTAATTTCAGATGATACATTATCAATTGAAACATATTGCACTCTGTCACTTAAATAGCTTATAAACCAGTCTAAGCATAAACCTCTTATTCCATAAAAATTCATTTTTTGTACCAAAATATTGTGATTTATACAATCAAAAGCTTTAGAGAGATCTAAAAATATTCCAATAAAAAAAAGTTTACTTTCAAAGGCTTCTGAAATAGTATTTGAAAAGTCCAGTAATGCCATATACGAAGAGTATCCTTGTCTAAAACCATACTGCCTATTATACAAAAAAAATTTATTGCACAAAAATGACATAAGGCGCGTATAAATCAATTTTTCAAAAATCTTTGAAAATGATGACAGTACAGATATTGGACGGTAGTTGTTTAGTAAATGTTTGTCACCTTTCTTATATACTGGCACAACCTTTGCTAATTTCAGACTATTTGGGAACATCCTATTTTCTAAAGATAGATTAAAAATATTGCACAGTGGTTTGACAAGAAATAAGATAGCCTTTTTGATTATACTAATATCGATGTCATCATATCCAGAACTTTTATTTGGATCAAGTTTGCGTACAATTTCAAGTATTTCGTGACATTTAATTGGTTTCATAAACATTGAATGAGGATATTCTCTGCGAGGTAAATGATTATGAGAGGTGGGTAGACTTTTCCCAATATCTGTCCCAACATCAGCAAAAAAATTATTGAATGAGTTTACAATAGTTTCTTTATCAAATATTTTCACACCATCAATTTCTAGACATAAACATTTTAATTTGCCTTTTACATTCCTCAAAATTTGATTTATGATTTTCCAGGTTGCTTTGGTGTTATTGCGAACTTCGTTAAACATCTTACAATAATATACTCTTTTTATGCTTACGTATTTCACGTGTAACTAAATTTCTGTAAGTTGAATATTTATTTTTGTGATATGTTGTTGGGTTTTTGAGATACTTTCTAAACAATAGATTTTTTTTATTACACATTTTCTTCAATTGTGAGTCAAACCAAGGCTTATTTTTACTTTTCTGTTTTTGTTTAACCATTAAAAGAGGAAAACAGTCATTATAAATATTTGTCAGATATTCCATAAAGGAGTCAAATTTGTTATTTACATCTTTTGGTTGAAGTACCTCATCCCAGTCAACTGTTTCTAATTTTGTACAAAATCTACAAATATTTACATCATTTAGTGCACATTTATATTTGATGGCATCGCACACTGATTCATTAGGATTAAGATAGAACTTTGAAAATGAGAAGACAGGTAAATGATCACTTATATCAGTTAAAATTATACCCGTATTGAGGTTACATTCTGGCCTGTTTGTATAAATATTATCAATAAGGGTGACAGAATTGTTTGTTATTCTCGTTGGTTTAAGAATCAGTGATGTAAAGGAAAAGGTTAACATAAAATCAATGAATTTATCAACATTATTGCACAGTGTAGTATTCTAAATTATGAACATTAAAATCACCAATTAGCTTGCATTCTTTTTGCTCAAGTGTTATTTTATGTAATGACAATTCTATACATTCTTAAAAAATCAGTAATTGGTTGAGATGGGGGTCTGTACACTGCAGCAAGAATAGTGCTTTTCTCTTTATGATGTACTTCAATAAATACTGCCTCAATGGAATTGTTAAAAACATCAAGGTCAGAACGTCTGTGAAACTTCACGCTATCTGCAATAAAAAAAAACCTACACCACCACCTCGCTTGTTCTTTCGCCCAATTCCAACAAAACTGTAACCATCAATGTTAAATATCTCATCTTCATTCAACCAAGTCTCAGATAGGGCTATTATAGAAAAGGGAAAAGTGAATGTAAATAAAACTGATTCAGTACTATCAAAGTTTCTCTTAATACTCCTACAATTAAAATGCACCACTGACAAAATGCCGTGGTTACTGTAATTGTAATGGCAAGAATTGATATGTTCATTTAAGTTAGAAGGTAAAAAGTAGCAGGTATCATCAATAAAATCGTTCTGTATGGTCCCAACAGATTCCTGGTTAAATAAACTTTCCTCACAAAAAGCACATTCATGATTTGCTATGTTTGAAATTTGCCTCTTACAAAATACACACGATGACATAGGAAAAGACATTTAACATTAGAAGATAAACAAAAAACAAAATATTACTATGTAATAATGTTAAAAGGATAGAAAACAAAAGGAAATAAAGTAAAAAGGAGTAGCCTAGGAAAGGAAACATTTAAACAAAAAACACATCGAGTAAAATAAGTTTCATGGCAAATTTTAATACAGTATAGTCGTGGATGAGGAAACCAGCGTGTAAAAGCCTATGGAGAATGCTCCGTAGGCTTGTACACGCTGGTTTCCTCAACCACGACTATATTATAGAGAGTTGACTAGTGATTTTGGAGTTTGCAACTGTCTTAATCTTATAAGACAGTTGCAAACTCCACAATCACTAGTCAACTAGACAGTTGCAAACTCCAAAATCACTAGTCAACTAGACAGTTGCAAACTCCAAAATCACTAGTGACTGGTCAACTCGGTATCTCTATAATACTAAATCTTAAGACAGTTGCAAACTCCAAAATCACTAGTCAACTCTCTATAATATAGTCGTGAATGAGGAAACCAGCGTGTACAAACCACAGAACTCCGTCTTTTGGAGTTCTGTGGTACAAACCTGTGGAGCATGTTCCATAGGCTTGTACACGCTGGTTTCCTCATCAAGAAAATTGACCACATTTTGTGGTTGGGCTCAGTAACTTTTGATTCAGAGCCCTGAAAAATATACCAGATACACGAGTAGAAAGAGCAAAAATCTCTGCACACACTGTGTCCTTTTTCGTTACATGACAATATTGCGTTTGATCCCAGGAATTTTGAAAAGGAGAATAAGATTTAAAATCCTTAAATTGGCAACACATTGAGAGACTCAAAATCATTAATTTTTTAATCAAAATTGGCAACTTTTTCAACTTTTCGCCAATTCTTTTAACCATGTATATTGTTTTCAAAGACATTACCCCTTATTACAATCTTGTAGTACTAAAAGGAAAAATATTATTGTTGCCAATTTAAAGAACAAAATGTGATCAATTTAGCCTGAAATAATTCCTGTCCTGAAAGGGTTAAGACAGCTGCTGCAACCTCCAAAATCACTAGCCATCTCTCGTAATTGAGATAGAAGAAGAGATCCTGACTAAATAAAGCAATTCATTTTATTATTCAGGCTTGAATTCTTGTTAGATATACCGGTAGGTCTAACTAAGTTAGCGTTAAACCAGACTACACCTAGTTCTTTAATATTAATTGTCCAAAGCATGCATAGTTGCGTGATCGATCCGATCGAGAGAGGGCGACATCACTAGTGCTGAAGAGAAAGCCAAAGGAGGACATGTCTTCTTGAAAAAGTGTCCGGGGGAAATTGGAAACTGGTTTCCTCAAGCACGATAATGACTGAGCGGACTTTGGCGACCACTACTCTGCGACCAATAAAGGTCAACGAACTTTGAAAGGCAGCGCAACACGCCCACTTATATATATATATGTTGATATTTCACGTACTGGCATTGACGCGGGCAAAGACGCCGACACAGATAATGCATTGTAACCAGTAAGTTTGATGTTTTATTTTCTCAAATTTTCGACGTGTGTGTGTTTTATATGTGTATTCATCTGGACCCCAGGGAAGAACAGCTTTGTAATATTCACATAGCTGAGAGGGCCATCCAGCCAATTCACAATATTGTGATGTTATATGTAGCATTCTATTTTGTATGTAATGTTTCATTTTTATATCATCGTGATTGGAAAAAAATAAATACAATACAATACACAAATTGATATTTCATAAATCACTCCAAATAAATTTGGCATTTTCAACTTTACAGTGTGAAAACGGGCCAAAATCTCAGTCTGATACGAGTTATCACTTTGGAGTTATTACTTTGGAGTTATTAACAATCAAAGGTTTCAAATGTTTATTTAATTGTCATAAAAAACACACAGTACATCGGAACTGACCTTACGCCGTGTTACTGCATGCATACTGTGCTAACCCAAAATTGTTATGGTATAGTATAGGTGAATATATCCCATGTCCCTGTGAAATTTAGTAGCGCATAATGCCATAGAGAAACCGATTGGCTGTGTTTTGTCACGCGTAATATGATTACTGAAATTTGTTTAAACGAATAGGAATATAAATTATTCAGAAAAACACATCTTCAACACAATATTGCTACGCTGCAACACACATCAACAACACTACTTATAGAAGTAGGACCACGCTTGCATGCTAGCTATGCTGATTTTATACACAGTCATTTTCACAGACCAAAATATAGAAGCGAGGACACGACGGAACAAAAGTTTTTCGTGTATTTAGCCCTTTTTTATGATCCACGTTTTGACTCCCAAATTGATAATCAAAGTTGTGTGTAGGGGAATTCTGTACCGAGTCTTTCATAACACAATGGGACTAAACAACGTCGCTGATTACGAGAGACGAGCTCGAGAGATTATATCAAGCAGTGCATGGGAATATTACGACTACGGACGAGAACGACGATGGTGCTACGAAGACAGTATCAACGCCTTTTCCAGGTAGGGAAGGGGGGGGGGGTGTGGCTAATTTGAGATTCTTTACTCTCTTAACTTCGCATACATGACAATGAGTTAATGCGTTTGAACATTATTTAACTGAAGTCGGTTTCATTAATATGATATAGGCCTACTAGCTTAATAGGTAAAACAGATTTGTGTGTAGTTCCATATACATATTTATGTGTGCAGTGCATGTGACTCTCAGCAGGACTGAGTCAATTTCATATCATTTTGGTGATTCCAAAACCTTACAGCACACACCAATTCTTATGTACTATATAATCAACCTTTCCCAATAGCTTTGAGACAGTTTCTTTCACAATTCAATCTCATGACCAGAACTCAACTTTATCTTTAAATCAGTATTCAATTCAAAACACAACGATACGATCGTTTATTGCACCTGAAGATTTCTCCACACATTAGAAGTCATGCAGACCCGTAACTTGGGGGGGGGGGGGGGTGACGTGCGCATCCCCCCCCCCCCGCCATAGCGACTAGACGTCCGCTTGACCCACCCCAAAAGAATAACAACAACAACAACGACAAAATTTTTTGCTCTTCAAAATTTTACCTAAATTACAACTAAAACTTTTTTCAGATAGAAATTTACCCCTTTCCGATGTCGGTGGTATTATTTACTTCATAAGCAAAATGAATGAGATTGCTTTAGGAGCTGAGCAGGTAATTTTGATACTAATAGATGTTATATTCTGAATGTTATTTGGGGGGTATTGACCTTTGATAGATAGATGGCCACATTTTGATTCGTTGTGCTCCTTTAAAAAAATAATCTAATTTCTGGTTTGTATGTACATTCCTGTTTTTTTTTTAATTATTTCATTCAGTTAGTCCAAAATAAATAAACTGAACCTGAACATGAATAAATCTTTATCCTCCTTCATGAAGGTACCGAGTCAGAAGTCAGGTACTCCAGGATGTTTCAAAGCGAAGTTTAACAACCACTGTCCTTGGGCAACCCCTCAAGTACCCCATATGCGTTGCTCCATCAGCCCTCCACTCGTTCGCACATCCCGACGCAGAAAAAGCAACTGCCAAAGGTAGGCGTATAGGGGCATCGCTACAGGGACGGGGGGGGGGGGGGGGGGGGGGGGGGGGGGGGGGGAGTGGTCCCTATATGAAATGTTTTCAGTTGGAAAATTTGGAGTTTTTATAGCTGTTTATATAGACTTTAAAAAATTATTTATTTTTTTGTTGCTTGTAAAGAAAAATGGAAGATCTGTCGGCAAATTTGAAATTTCACCTACCAGTTTTTACGTTTGTCGGCAAATTCTAATGTATGACGACCTTTTATACTCATTATTGTCATCGTCGGCAAATTTAACACGACACCCCCATCCCATGCATTCCTGGGTAGACAATGTCCTCATCCTGGGATATTCAATCTGTATACTCCGAGTAACAAATGACTTTTCTATGATCCCTATTTGCAGGAAAACGGTGATATTTTACCAAAATTAAACCTCTGTCTAAAGAGAAGTGGAGTTCTGGTTAAGGTGAAAAAAAAAAAGTTTGTGAGCTTTCTCATTCTTTTTGTGTAAGTTTGGAAGCATGTCATAGAAGAAATGTCCCCTAAAAAGGATTGCTTTTCAAATGCCCTCATATTAAAAATATGACGAGCAATAGCTGACAAGTTTGTAGTCCCACTCAATCTAAACGATTATGTGTTCCCAAATGTTTACATATTCTCATCATCATTATGATATAGCATCGTTATCGTGCAAGACCGACGTTCAGCGATACCAAAGACGTACGGACGCAATGTTGGTAGGGAGTAAGTCTCTTGCACGAAAATCAACTTTTAAGGCTTAATAATCATGCGCGCGAGCGAAGCGAGCGAGCTGAAATTTTCACTATTTTATGAAAATGTGTAATTTCGTCATTTAACTATGCCGTACTAGATAAATAAAGCACTTCGCTTTACTATTCTCGTAAAAGCTGTCACCAAATCGGTAATCCTGTGAAAATTTTTGCGTTTATCACTTTGATTTTCAACTACAGGTGCAAAAGCTGCGGAGACACTGATGGTACTGTCCTCGTCGTCATGTACCGGAATGGAAGACTTTGCAGCTGCAGCCCCGAACGGTCATCGCTGGATGCAAATATATCCGTTTAACGACCGTCAACTTACTTTGTCAGTGATTCGACGAGCTGAGGGTCTCGGGTTCAAAGCCATCGTCGTCACAGTGGACTCCCCCTCACCAGGATTGGACAGCCGAATGATCGAAGTATTCAACGAACACCACATCTTAAGCATTCCAAACATCCGGTAAGCAGGATAGTTTGACTTCTTCCTGTCTGGTGTAGCTGTCGCAAGCCAGGCCCACACGAGGCCTCATTTGCTGACGTAAGGACCGCGTCAGTGGCTTGTACGGTCTTTAGCGCGTCATGAAAAATTGATATCGTTTGTAAGGTGATTACAAAATGAGCAGTGCAAACAATACTTTAAACAACTGGCATATGGGTTAATTACCTTCACAGGCTCGATTGGCGCAGGTAGTGACGCAATCGATATGACACGTCGTGTGAGCCGGGTTTTACATTGGACCCGAAATATTCCCCTATATTAGTAAACATTTTTGTGTTCATGTTGATCACATGAAGTAATTGCATTGCCGTATTAACATTTTCTGAAACCTTGGACCTTTGATCAAATTCTGTGCGAAAAGCTAAAACAAACACCAAAACTGTTGATGGAAAAGAGTCAACCACCCAGTGCCATCTGTCATCGAAGACAATGAAATGCATGGCAAATGTTCAGGAAAGTGTTTTTTAAACTCGGAATTATTCGAATACTGGACCCCGAACTTTGTCAAGAACATACACATTTCAATTTAGAACTGTACAGATTTAATCATTATTAGCGTGGTGGGATTTTTAAAACATCACCAGAGGGAGAGAGAGAGAGAGAGAGAGAGAGAGAGAGAGAAACAAACTTGCAAGGGTATTTCATTTAGAAAACATTATTTGCCCATGAATCTGGTAATCAAGGATTATGAAAAGTCACTTGCTCATCGACATTGTTTCGAACCCAGGATTTTCGATCACGAGACTCACTGCTCTACCACTCAGCCATCACGCCTTCTCGAGACACACGTCTTTTAAAAATCTCAGACGCTTTCCTATGTTCGTTTTTTAAAAGAAAAATACTCCGATTAATAAACGGCATGTCGTTGATTTAAGGTATAATTGCATTGATCGGTATATAAACCCAAAGCTTCAGGGTTCAAAACCAAGTTGATGGGATAGTACCTTTTTATATTCCTCTTTTACCAGATAGTTCAGGTATGACTTAAAGCTGTAGGTCTCCTTGTTGCTAATTTCTAGAACGTGCTTCCTTCTTTAGCAGTTAGGTAAAATATACAAATCATCACGATCATTGTGATCGTCATCATTATCTCGTTATTTTCTCTAAAGAATGGCGGTATATGAAGCGGATATCCCATCGTCTCGTGCAGCCACCGCAGAGGGCGACTGCAACCTTTCCGAGTATAATTGGAAAATGCAATATAATCCTACTGCCACGTGGGAATACATCAGATGGATCAAAAGCAACACCTGCCTGCCCGTTGTGTTAAAGGGGATACTAACAGGTAGGTATGACACTTAGGCCGGGCTCAGAGGCGTTATTTTACGCCAACTTCATTGTTCAATTCAGAAGAATTCATGCTGCAGTAAGCAGTGAAGAATAGGCCCCTACAGATAGAGACCAGTGTTATGCGTAATTCATTTGATTGTGTAGATTGCTACACTGGTGATAAACTCTGTATTTGGACTTCGCCGAAAACACAGTCAATCTATTCTCTTCTCAATGATGGTTGGGGGTTCTGTCTTGCGAAACGAGTTTCTGTCTGTATTCTGAAATGATTCTTTACAAAATCATAACGGGATACCTGTTTTTCTTCAAATAGACCCCTAAAGTATTGTTAAACCTATTAAACTTTACCACCATACAAAATAAAACCTTTTTTAATGAATGTTTTTAGAGTTGCTAATAAAATAATGAAATTCGTTTGGTTTTTCATTTCATCAGCTGAATCTGCTAAAGCTGCCGCAGACGCAGGAATAGATGCTATACTAGTATCAGCTCATGGAGGGAGACAAATGGACGGCGCTCCTGCTCCGGTAATTGTTTGGTTGCATTTCTAAAAATCCACACCATCTCTCCTATTTCATTTCTACACCCTGACCCTCACTTGTTAGATTTCACAAATTTTTTTTGTTCGTTCTCTTTTACATGTTCGTCCTTTTTTCGGTTGTATGACACATGAACCGGTGAAAAATTTAATGTCCTTCGATCAATGTCCTACGCGAACCAAGTCCTAACTTCAACCGTTGACCAAACGGTTACATTGTCAGTTTCCGAAGGTTCATAGTTCCGAATGTTCGTATTTCCGAAGGTTCTTTACTCCTATGGTTTGTAATTCCGAAGGCTCATAATGCCTGAAATGAAAAAGGGTTCATAATCCCGAAAATAAAATAGGGTTCGTAATTCCGAAAATGAAGCAGGGTTCGTAATTCCAAAAATAAAATAGGGTTCATGATTCCGAAAATGAAATAGGGTTCATGATTCCGTAAATGAAAAAGGGTTCATATTTCCGAAGGTTCGTAATTCCGAAAAGTTATGTAGGGCTCTATTGCATTTACGAACCATTGGAATTATGAAACCTTTTTCATTTTCGGAATTACGAACTTTCGGAGAAATGTATCAAATGTTCAGAATTATGAACTCCCTGCTAGGGGAAATTTGTTTTGCGTAATCATGAACCTCCGAAAAAACGAGTACCCCGACCAAACACTATACCAGGAAGGTTGCTATGGGTTGGAGAGCCAGTTTAGTCCAAAAGCAAAATGATGTACTGTAAAGTAGAAAACAATGATGAGAAAAGGTAGACCAGTCGCACCAAACTTCCTGCCCAGAATTTAGTTCCACTCCGCTCCTGATATTTTTACAAGACATGAAACTTAAAATCTTTAGGTTATTGTATATATTGTATATTTCATAAACCAACAGATCGATGCCCTGGGTGAAGTGGTAGACGCTGTCCGTGGTCGAGATGTCGAGGTCTATATGGACGGCGGTGTAAGGACAGGAACAGATGTCTTCAAGGCTCTTGGGAGAGGTGCACGGGCCGTGTTCGTTGGAAGACCCATCTTGTGGGGACTGGCTTGCGAGGTACGGAAATGAACAAAGGGAGAGAGAGAGAGAGAGAGAGAGAGAGAAATGAGGGGGGGGGGGGGGGGGTAAGAATTCGAATGTCTGCACAAAATATCGTGATTAGGTGGTTTAGTTCTGATGGGAACGAATTGACGAACAAAAAGGACATGGAAAACGACACGATGTGAGGCCTGGTATGGAGTCTGTATTATTAGGCCTATTACATCAGCAACGCATTGATAAAGCAGCGTGTTATGCACAATGAAAATATCTTGTCATTTCTCTAGCCTTACCATAGGGTCAGAGAATAGACCTAATCCGCGTAAACCAACAGGGTAAAATTGCAATGCACTTGGTAAATTTATAACTCGATGTTAAGAGAAGGTCGAGTTCTGGTGAAGGTGATAAATAATTTGTAAGCTTTCTCATCTTTTCATGTCAGTGTGGAAGAGTATCATGGTAGAAATGATCCCTGTATTAAGGATATTGCTCTTCAAATCCTCTCATATTCGAAATACTGTATGACAGGAAATACCTTAAAGGAATGGATCAAACTTTCAAGCCACGTGTGTGTAGTCCCACATCCCCAGGCTGTGTGCAGTGCTGTTCACTGTATGTGATTGTCAGTAGGATTTAGTCAATTTCTCATCATTTTGATGATTTCTAAACAAATGAAAATAATTTTCTCAGCTAATAATATATTGGAACTTGTGTATGTGTTTAACACTTATCTTTTCGTCTTGCTTTCAACCAGGGTGCGGAAGGTGTAAAGAATGTGCTACTTATACTCCGATCTCAATTAGATGCCGCCTTAGCAATAAGCGGTAAGTTTAATTCAGAAACTGTCATTCGTTTAGGTTAAACACAGGATATCGTAGAAAGGGGAGTAAAGTAGGTACCTCACTCAGCGACAAACGTTTAGCGATAGCGGCAATTAGTGATTCGTCAAAAATTCGTCAGACCTACTACTCGCCAAATATTCGCAAAGTCAGTGAGAATCCAAATGCGAATACTTATAGCGACATATTAGCAATGTATTGATGAATGTTAGTCAAAACCCCTGAAAGGGGAAGGCCACCCTGATTACAAGTTGGTTTTAAAAGAAGAAGAAAAAAATAAAGAAACAGATCAGTGAAGATTTGAGCAAAATACGATAAGAAATAAGAAAGTTATAAATTTTTGAAGTCGTAATCAATCAAACCAAAATTGGCAACTCCGTGACGTATCTTGCGAGCTCTTCTCCCATTTGCCCTGTACCCTTAATTTCCATTTTCTCTTAAGTAAATATTAAACCATACATGCACCTTAGATATAATCATTGCTCATATGTTTTTACACAAAACCTGCATGAAACAAATCTAATCCTTCATCAAAAATTAAGAAAATGAAAGTTTATGATATTTTCTGTTTTGAGCAAATGGGAGAGGAACTTGCAAGATAAGTCACGGAGCTGCCAATTTGTGTTTTATTGACTTCTCATTGGATTTTGCTCAAATTTTCACCAATTTGTTTCTCTCGTTTTTCTGCTTTTATTCAAATCAACTAAATAACAGAATGGAATTTCCCTTTAAGTGGGTACATGATCTCACTGGGGTGGCGAACAGTTGGCGAAAGCGGCGAATAGGCATTTTGAGACATTCACCTGAATGTTCAATCATTATTTAAAATTCTGTAAATATTCTAGTATTCGCCATGTTCACCAAACGTTAGCAGACCTTCCGAGGAAATTTTGAATATGCTCAAAATTTTCAAGAACCTTTGGCGAATATAACTTTTCACCAAATGGTCTGTATTAATATGCGCAACAGACATCTACTATTATTCAACTAGTCTACAATGAACGTTCTTTTTTATCTTCAACT
Source organism: Heliocidaris tuberculata (assembly GCA_025618425.1). NCBI lineage: Eukaryota > Metazoa > Echinodermata > Echinoidea > Camarodonta > Echinometridae > Heliocidaris > Heliocidaris tuberculata. The sequence continues at coordinate 20,957,722 of CM046845.1, forward strand.
AAGCATCCCCGTTCCAGAGTGTGACGAATAGTTGAATAATCATTACAGAATAGTTGGAAAATACACCAAATGGTTTGAAAATAAGTGCAGAATAGTTGCAGAATATCTAACGAATCGTTTAGTCGCCATAATTGTTTTGATAATTTTTGGCCAAAAATTAATCTCCTTTTGACAAGTTGAAGTTTTTAATGAGTATGTTTAGTACTAAAGATAGTGATAAATAATAATAACAGTTAACATTTATATAGCGCTGGTCTACGTATAGCTTCTAAGCGCTTTACAACACATGAAATTAACAACATTATGCTTAATTAAACAGAAACAAAAACTTACAAAATTAACATAATGAAAAATACAATGAATAACACAAAACTGCAAAGAATTACGAATTTTGAATTAAGAATGAATTTGCTACGAGTATGGGGAATTACTTTGAGTTAAATAAATGGGTTCTTAATTTGCGTTTAAAAGTGTAAAGAGTTGGGGGATCACGGACAGAGATGGGAAGATTGTTCCAGAGGTTAGGCGCACGTACAGAAAAGGCACGATCGCCATAGCGGGTATGAGTTCGGGGACCAGATGCTAGCTGAAGATGGGCAGGTGATGATGAGCGGAGCCTGATGGGGGAGGTCTGCAACTTTGGTGAAATAAGTTCTCTGATGTATGCCGGAGCAAGTCCATTCCGAGCCTTGTAGGTGAGAAGCAATGTTTTGAAATGGATGCGCTGTGGAATGGGGAGCCAGTGAAGAGAACGGAGAATAGGTGTTATGTGATCGTGCTTTCTTGTGCGTGTGATGAGACGGGCTGCATTGTTCTGGATGTGTTGAAGTTTGGTCAGATGTGAGCAGGGTAGATTGATGATTGATCAACAAACTAGTGCAGTAATCAATGCGTGATGTCACAAATGCATTTACAAGGCGCTCAGTAGAGCTTTGGTCTAAGCACTTTCGAAGTTTTCCCATTCTATGAATTCCAAATGAAGCGGCTGTACAGGATTTATGAACGTGCTGTTTCATAGTAATCCACTACGACTCTACGATCCCTAGAAGATTTTGAAGGAGTGATTGTAGTGCCGTCAACTTAAAAATCTGGCAGATCACTGGCTTTGCGAAATCATAAGTTGTGTCTTGGCACCATTTAGCATGAGGTTGTTGTCACAAGCCCAGACTTTCACATTTGAGATGCACCGCTCCAGTCTCACCATCCCACTGGCAATTTCACTTTGCTTCAGTATAACATAGAGCTGTGTGTCGTCGGCATACATCATGGGTTCAACTCCTTGATGGGATAACGTCATTGAGGGGACCAGTGTAAAGTATAAAGTCCAATGGTCCCATTACGGATCCTTGTGGTACTCCCCAAATGAGTAGGAATGCCTCAGACTGGACACTGTTGAGAGTAATGACCTGCATTCGATCTTTCAAGTATAGGAGGCAAGCCACTGTAGGACGGCTCCGTCAGATCCATAATTATCACGGAAACGTTGTACCATCATAGTGTGATCGATCGTATCGAATGCAGACGAGAAGTCTGACAGAATTAGAATAGCTTCAAGCCCTTTGTCAACAGCTAGCAACAGATTGTTGGCAACCTTCAAGAGGGCTGTTTCTGTCGCGTGGAACTGACCAGGTATGCCGACTGCATGACAGGATATACATTGTCTTCTATAGGTGCGTCCTACTCTGGGCAGCTACAGTCATCTCGAGAATCTTGGCAATAAAAGCCAGATTCACGATCGGTCTGTAGATGTTCAACTCATTTTGATCTCAAGATGTTTTCTTCAAGAGAGGAATGACGTGCGATGTCTTGTACGATGCAGGTACCTCTCCAGAAGACAAGGACAGATTGATAAATACCTCGTGGAGATTTCCATTATGACTGAAATTAAAACAGATTTAGGAATATACTGTAGGTCAAATTATGTTTTCTTTTTCAAAATCATTCTCAATAGGTTGTACTTCGCCTCGTAGCATCCCAGAAGGAACGGTCGTTCATGAGGCGTATTACTATCGTGGTCCAAGGTGGAACAAAGAGAAGAGCAAGCTTTAACCGGCGGTGGACGGGCATAGCTTTAAAAAGTTCTCAGCGGAAGTTATTGATGTTTTTCTTCTTTACACTGAACACAAGGCTTTTTTTTTTTTAATAACACATTATTTTTGGGATGTCGGGATATTGTGTTTCAGAATTCCTATTTGAAAGCAGAGTTTTCGTACCCCATTCACACCGCAACACCAAATTCCCACCGACTCCAAACCGACGGATTATTGGCCATTCGGTGTAATGTTATTTTTATTCGGTCAGTTGTCGGTCTCGTTGGTGTGACTGGGGTATTAGTTTATTTATTTTTTTTGTTTGTTTTTTTTAATTTGTAAACATCGATAAAAGGTCATTGGATGAGACCGGTGCAATAAAGGAATAGGTATGGGACTGTTCAGAGCAAGACTACAGGACAAGGGTGGAGTTTATATACATTCATATTAATTTCATATCAATATTTCGTGATTTATATCTTATATTGCATACTTTAATTTTCATATGTGTTAAAATTTTAATTTTTCGTTTTACCATATCATACTGATGGAATATTCCATTTCAATATTATGTGAAATATTCTTATAACCTTAATCATCGAATATTCTGCAGTTTACTTATTAAATTTATATTGATTTATATGCTCTGTATCATCCAGATCTTGTTCTTTTATGCTTGTGATTGTTGTTTTGATATCTGTACATGTATTTATATTTTACCACTCGTGGTATTTTAATGTTACACGGCCAATAAATCAGCCAAGCAGCTGAACAAGGCTTTTACCATGCAAGCTTACATAAATGAATCAGACCTAAATCAGATCAAATCTAATTTATCACATAAAGGGGGCTTGTACTAAACAGTCGGTTCGCGGCGTGGCGCGGCGCGGCTCGCTGGGTAGAAATTTTCATTTTTGAGGAATTTTTTGTATGGTATCTTCTTTTTTTTGCAGTGAAAAAAACAAAAGGAATTTTTTTCCCCCCGAAACATTTTTCAGGAATTTTATGTATGTTTTTTTTTTTTAATTGTGTTATTTTTGTATGTTATGCTGTGTAAACTGAAAATTTAAAGGGGAATTAACCTCAAAATATAAATGTGGTTATATTCAAAGATGTAATCTATTCCTTCTTGTTGTCCTACGTAGTTTTGCATTAGAATATACGAGATGGGTATAAATCAAGATTTCCTCAGCAAAATTTATCGTCTGCTAGCGATACCTGGGGGGCTGCCAATTTCTTGATGTGTACATAAAGATATTTTTAATCCAAACGCAAAATTGTCTTTCTTCCTGATACAAAATCCCATTTGAAATTTAAAATATTCAAAAGATATATACATATATTATAAAAACGAAAATGTGTTTTATATTTCTTTGAAAATTACTATTTTACTAAATAGAAATCTATTTTCTTTATACTATGACGTACGCGACGGAGCAAATTGATTCAAATTTATGGACGATAACTTTCCCCAGCGTCAATAGTGACAAACTATGCATTCACCTGCTTGAGATAATGGACTTCAATAGTCAGATTGTGCGTTGTATAAATTATGTTCTGCTCTGCCAAGCAAGCCCAAGAAATCGATTTCTATTTAGCACATCCAGAGAATTTAAAAAGAAATCTATAAATTTCAAATTTCAGAATATGTATACACCTGTTATGTATTTTCCATCATATATGGGGATTTTTTGTAATGAAGAAAAGCAATTTAGCTCTAGGATTTAAATTATCTTCCTGACCGGAACGGTTTCCAGTGGTTCATGTACAACTCCATATCATCAAGAAAATGGCAGCCCCCATGTAAAGTGTTAGCAGATGATACCGTGTGCTAGAATGTCTAGATTTAAACCCTTTTTCTGATATTTTATTTCTAAAATGATACAGGCCAATGATTAAGAATATATTACACCTCTGAACATAAGTACATTTATATTCTGGGGTTAATTCTCCTTTAAAATGATCCTATATGTTTGGATTTTGAATCAATAAATGAATGTGAATGTGAATTTGAATTTGAATTTGAAATGTGAATTTGTTTACTTGCAGTAAAAAGAATGGGATGCCTCCGATGGATCTAGATAGATCTAGGTTCTCTAGTCAGTAGATGTCAGTAAACGTAACAAAACAAATTAAATTGATGCTTACCTCTCATCATCTTCCCCTGAGCATGAAGTCATTGTGATACAAGTACTTTTGCATGAAAAGCTAAGCGTATTTGTACATCATACTACACACATCATTCAGAGGCGCAGCGTAGCACACGAGCTTCACGAAAAACGTAAACACAGCTAAATAAGCGCGCGAACAAGTAGGCGTACGTAGCGCGGGAAAGTGACCTCTCTGCGTTTTCAATCCGACATTTTTTCCAACGATCAACAAAAACAACAATTAATCGATTACGTAAGTGATTAATTGATCAATCAGTTAATTAATCCATCAATCGATTCATTCATTGGATAATTAATCAAAAAATTAATTCATGCTGCGATCAGGTCACCCTTTTTTTTAAGTTAAACATTTCATACAAAATTACTAAAATAAATTTTTGACGTAACAAAATTACAAGTAAAGTATCACATTTCATACATAAAGTGGCGTATCTACGGGGGGGCAGAGGGGGCACGTGGCCCGGGCGGCACTTGAAGGGGGCGCAAAAAACGCAATAGAGAGAAAGAAAAGGGGGAGAAATACAAGAAAATTTATGGTCTTTGAGTTTGAAGGTTATTTGCGCCCCCGTCAAGGACAAAATGTGTAAGAAATTGTGTTATATAAGGTTTGACATGCGAAAAAATTTTAAAGCTCGGTCGTTTTGCTCCCTCGCATATGTTCTGGATCTAGCTATTTCGTGCCCCCAATGGCGTTTTAAAGTTAGAGCAAAACTGACTCTAGTTGTTTTGCCCCCCCCCCCCCCCCACCATAAAGGAGGAGCTTATTAAATTTTGTGCCCCCAGACGGGATATAAGTCCATAAAAAGCACTTTCAAAGTATAAGACATTTGAAAGAAATCATAAATTTGCCTAGCAATTGCCTTGGCTAAATTCCACAAATAGGGTCTGCATTTCTTCAAGGTTTCATTCATTTCGCGCCCCCAAAATAGGAATGTTCAAAATTTAAAAGAAATCTATTGCCAGGTCGGTGACAGCGACGGTGTATTCCCTTGGATTTTTTTTTTAAAGGTTAAAATACATAAACACAGCATAACATACAGAAATAACACACACACACACATACATACACACACACAAAATCATACATAAAATTCCTGAAAAATGTTCGGGGGGAATTTTTTTTTTTTCGCTGCTCAAAAAAAAAAAGATACCATACGAAAAATTCCTTAAAAATGTTGGAAAATTTCTACCCAGCGAGCCGCGCCGCGCAAGGCCGCGACCCGACTGTTTAGTACAAGCCCATAAAGGGAGAGGACAACAAAAGCACACAAAACATACCTCTAAATTTGAAAATGATAGAATTACTAATATCATTTTTTAATTCATGATTTTTCATACAAAATCAATCCGTCGGGCAATGTGTAAACGTAAAAAACTCAACAGAAAATTCCCTGTCGATAATTTCAAACATATAAATATACCTACAGAAACATTCACATAAAACAAGATCGCAAAGACTTTCGAAAAATCAACCCAAGGCCATTTCAGTAGCCTTGTCTATCAACTATAGATAGGAGTCGATCATGATTTCTATGGGAAATACAAAAGGGTATTGAAATTGCCCCTGAGTTGATTTTTCGAAAGTCCTTGCGATCGTCTTCATAATGTTTCTGATTCATTGTAGCTCATTACAAAATTATTATGCAACTTCAATAACTGGATTACCGGTAGCGAATATTCTGATTTTACATTTACCAAATGATTTCTTTTTTTAAAGAGAGGTCTTCTTGAAGGAAACTTAGCAGAAAATGATATGCTACGACATATTTTTCAATTTCATATTTCCAGATTCATACTTTCCATCCCCTGAAACATACACTTGTATTGCATGTAAATCAACTTGAAATGTCAACTCCGTACAAAGCAAAGACACTATTTGAAAAACGGTGTTGCCTACAGCGGATTTGGTTGAGACCCGTTATTTCATTCAATAAACTAATTGCGTAACAAATTCCTGAGATAACGTAATGTGTATTATATATAACATTATATACAATGTAAGGCAGTAAATATAAATTTGTTCATGAATGAACAAAATCGGTGGAATTTTCAATTTCACGTCTCACCCAAACTATCAAACTATCAAACTAACCCTTGTCGTTTGATGTGAAAATATCATGATGTTCTCATCATTGGACAAACATATATCTTCTCCATATCTTCAATATTTTCTTTATTCCAAATCATTTTCCGTTCGTTTATGTCATATCTCGATGAGACCCGTCTCACATCAAAAGTCTTAAATTCGTAGACATTCCCTTTATCGCTTTATAGACCGAAAGCCCAAGAGACCAACATGACTGTTGGTCTCGTCGGCCTTCTATAACCATTTAATTTTGAAGATTCACGAGAGCAACATTATTGGTCTCGTGCATGGTATTCGATCTCGTAGCCACTTATGACGGTTTGGTACAGGTATAAAGACGGGCCTTTTTATCCCAGTCACATCTGCATGACCGGGTGACACGACATTTGCTCCTGCGACATTTGCTCCTCCGTCCATATCTCGAAAGGTCAAAGGTTAAGGTCAAGGTCATGATTTGATTTTTTGTTAAGGACAATGTGAAGATTAGGATTAGGGTTAGGGTTAGGGTTAGGGTTAGGTTTAGGTTTAGGTCTAACATGGCAAAGTTAGACCGGAGCAATTGTCGCAGGAGCAAATGTCATGGAACCGCATGACCGACACCAGACTGACAATGGACCGAACGAAAAATTACATTACTCCGAAAGGCCAAGATACTGATCGTTCTACAGTCGGTTTGGAGGTGTGGCTTGGATTTCAATCACAAGAAATTGTCCAATAGTCCGTGGTTTTCAGGCGTGTAAAAAGGGAATATATAGAGAAAAGTACAAATCGCATGTCTGATATGAAGGCAAAATTTTTCTTCCCATACACGATTGTTAAAATGACGGTGTACAAAACTTACATACCACTAACAATCTTTATACAATATAAACACATTCAACTATGATCAATTACAAAAATTCGTTTTTGTGAATCATGGCATATTCTTCTAACTCAAAAACATAAAGACAAACTCACCAAAAGTGAACAATTCATTTGTCGCAAGTCAGAAGTTCGTGCATTTTTATGCGTAATACAAATGTCTTACTTCATGCTGTTTCAAAACACATTTGAAACACAAAACACATTCAATAAACATATAGTGCTGAAAAGATTTTTTTTCTTGTCCCACTTTAAATAGATAGGAGGTATATTCTTATAATACGAATATAAAGACTAGTATATGTACACAATAACATAAAGCGGTCTGGAAGAAATGACCAACTGTATATAAATATATGAAAATTTAGATTGCACCCATCTTACTTTGAGAACCTTATATTATTTGCCATACACTCTATCTCGCCGAATTACTCCCCTCGCTCTCTCTCTCTCTCTCTCTCCCTCTTTCTCTCGTCCTCTCTCACTTCCTCTGTTCGTCTTTCTCTCTCTCTCTCTCACCCCTCTCTCTCTCTCTCTCTCACCCCTCTCTCTCTCTCTCTCTCTCACCCTCTCTCTCTCTCTCTCTCTCCCCTCTCTCTCTCTCTCTCTCTCCGCTTTGCCCATACCGTTCCTTTCCATCTATCCTTTATTTAGAATCAATGAATTAAACGTGTTTCTCTCGAAGTGCGATTCCATTGCAAGACCTCGACAGCAACTTTAAGGTACTTCATCCCTTTTGCAGACTTACGCAAAATGCCGCGAAACTTTGTACATCCTGTAGATACTGCCTATGAAATTTCAAGGTCACAAGTTCTGTAACTTCTTTGTAAGAACTGAAAATCTTGCTTTTGTCGCAGAGGGAGCTATTCAGAAATCAACGCAAGTACGTGTACTGTACTAGTAATAGTCAAAAATAATTTTAAAAATTACGCGATTAATTAAAATGTTACCAAATTGTTATTACTTACTTAAAAGCAAATTATAATCCTTTTCACATCCGCACACGTTTTCCAATTATAATTCTTTTGCAATTTATCGTCTACTCACACAACTTCAAAATTCAGGGCTGCAAAAGGGATGAATTACCTTTAAGTAATCCATCTATTCTATCTTCTCATGTTGACACATATAATGATATTACAGGAATTCAAGTTCAGTCCTCACGTGATTCTCGACATATGCCTAAAAAAACTGGAAAGCAGAGGCACGACTGGGAAAACCTTTAGGTGACGAAAGAATAAAAAATAGCACTGACTCAACCTTTAAAGGGCCCATGCCAAGCAAATACATGTTGACTTTTGTTGATTTATGATACCCTGATCATCATTTATGTGGCCAAAAAAATATCTAAACATAATTGTGTCATATATTTTATAATAATTTTTCAGTATTTTTTCTTCAGATTACTGGGATCCGCCCACAAAAAAAAACAACAAACAAACAAAAAAACCTGCAAAACCAACATTCCCCTTGTGACATTACTTGTCAATCACCATCCAGAAAATATTAACATTTCAATAGAGATTGCTATTTCGGAAAGTCACTGTCAAGTGATATAAAATGTACGACATATATTTAGATATTTTTTGGCCACATAAATGGTGATCAGGGTATCATAAATCAACAAAGGTCAACATGCATTTGCTTGGCATGGGACCTTTAAATCACTATGAATGTTTAGTGAACATACATGTAATTTAATTCCTCGTTTATACCCCAGTCACACCAACAAGACCGACACCTGGGGCCCGTTGCACAAAACTTGCGTTCGAACGCAACTCAGGAAAATCAAACGCAACTTTATTTCCAGCCAATCAGAAGTGCGCATTAAGGACTTGCGTTTGATTTTTAGGAGTTGCGATCAAACGCAAGTTTTGTGCAACGGGCCCCAGGACACTTTTTCATAAAACTTGTTATCAATAACAACAGCCGAAGTTCTGTAACAAATTTTTTCTCAGCCAGTCAGATGCAAGGATTTTAGTAGCTTATAACAGTTATTGCAACTTGTTATTGATAAGTTTTATGAAACAGGGCCCAGACCGACAATAGGCCGAACAAAATATTTACATTGACCCAAGAGGAAAAGAATAGGTCAGTCTGAATTTGGTATGGAGTTGGTTTGTCGGTGTGACTGATACGTCAGTCACACTGACTAAACCGACACCAGACCGACAATAGACCGACAACAGACGGAACAAAAAATACATGAACCAAAATGGAAAAATTGGTCGGTCTGTAATCGGTGTGGAGTCGGCTTGGAGATGTGACTGAGGTATTTGTTGAAATTGATTACAGCACGGTGTCCAAATGCAATTTACTCATTGTAAGTTCAGTTTGTACTGACATAAATACATTGTTTTCAATGAAGCAGCTGACATCCACTTGAGATCCATAATTCATAAATTGTGCGTTGAAAAAGAAAATTACAAACATATTTATCTGAAAAACTACTCTCCATGTATCATGACATAGACATTTCGTACTGCACATCACACTAATTATTATTTGACAAGGCCATTTTCCTTATATCTGCGATCTACAACTCTCCATAAAGACTAAATCCAATTCTGCGATCCGAACATCCGGGAACTTTCGTCGTGAGTTCGGCCGCTGGGTGAAAAAGCTTGGCAACGCATAGCAACGCAGCACTTAACTTTGCACGCACTTTGACTTTGTGACAATAATGATTTATTCTTTTCTCCATCAAAATGCCGAAAATTTGCTGTGCCGTAGGTTGTCACAACCACAATAATCATGATGCAGGGATAATCTCTTTCATTTTTATTTTTCCTGATAGCGTTAAATACCACGAAATATGGGGGGAAATGGCTAAACGCAATCGAAATCGGCAGGAAAAATCCAGATAACAACAAACGCTGGGAACCGACGAAATACGCATACGTTTGTTCGGATCATTTCATAATAGGTACATATCTTGCTGATATTTAGCTTTAGTCTTATTATATATATATATATATATATATATATATATATATATATATTTTTTTTTTTATTTATTTTATTTTTTTTTTTTTTTACCAATAGATCTATATAGATTCCAAAGACAGAAAAGGTGTCAGGGGAACCAAAAACAAAGACTCGCTCATGCAGCAGCTGTTCACAGTACAGTATCGTTACGGCATGGGACTTTTTACAGTCCCACCTACTCAGTTTTGTGAAAGTTAAAAAAAAAAATTTTTTTTTTGAAGTCCCTGAATACGACATCAACCACTCCTACAAGTATGAGGTTATCCTGCCAGAAGTGAATTTCCGAGAATGTTCGCTGTGCGAATGTTGTTCTATGTGCATACAAATAAAATGTAATGGATTTACTGCACGCAAATGCTACGTGTGGGACCGAAGTCAACTAAGTGCGACGCTCAACGGACCGTGCTTTCACCCACTGAGGCGTTACTAGGGTCGTAGTTAGGGAAGTGACGTCACGTCGGATCGCAGAACATGGCCAAAGTTGAGAAAACACAGAATTTATTTCACACACAAGAAATCTGCTATGAGTCCTTATTTTATTTTTCTTTTCTTTCTCTAATTGCTTTCACTATCTCCTTCTTTCTACCTCATTCTCCCACTAGCTTTCCATTCACTTATACAGTAGTGACTCTGTCGCCTAGCCTGACCTCATTTTCTAAGGAAAAATGTTGTGAAGTTACGTCAGCGATTGCACATATTTCCTTCTCTCGTCCTCTGGTGGAACAGCGATCAGCGATTTGAATAATGAACAGCGCAACCGACGACACGATGAAGAGTACGACCACCATAATCAGACATGTTTGGTACGACTGTGTGATGTCATATATTGCACCTGTACCATGAAATGTAAAGGCATAAAACAAAAACGGAAATGTGAGCTGGACGCAAACCACTGTGACGTGAAAGGTCCCACAGTGAATTGAAACGGATCTGCACAATCTTCGACAACACATTTATTTTGATTTTTCATCTATTTGAAATAAAAACTGTGGTGAAGTCTATATCAAAATATTGGGATCGAACGTTGGAAAGGTTCAACCAAATTCGTATACTTATGCCCGTTGCACACGAGTCGTAATTTCGATTGCCTTATTAAAGGAAGGTGAAGTATAATTTGTGAGCTTTTTCATTCTTTTTATGTCAGTTCCGAAGAACATCACATTAGAAATGACCCCTGAAAAGGATTGCTCTTCAAATGCCCCCATATTCGAAATATGACCAGAAATATCCCAAGTGTTCAGGCCGAACATTCATGCCACACTGTGTGTACAGTCCCATATACCCATATCTTTGTGCAGTGCATGTGCTTTTCAGCGAGATTGGGTCAATTTCTTATCATTTCGATGATTCCAAAACCTCCCAGTACACACCAATTCTTATGTGGACATGATCAACCTTTCCAAGTTGCTTTTGAGACAGTTTCTTTCACAATTCAATCTCATGACCAGAACTCAACTTTATCTTTAACTGCGCTGATCGAGCATATGAATGAAGGCAATTACCCCATTATGCTAATAATTCTAGGCAATGTTTGCAGTGTTAATTTGGTAATAATTTTTTTGTTGCATGAAATCAGTCTAACATGGCGTGTCAGAGACCACTCCAATCGCTGACGCATTCCTATGCCAGCAATATGACTTCTCGTGTTTAACATGCATTAGTTACAAGAGAGATTGTTATAAAAAAAAGCGCGGCTCACACCAGGCGTCATTTGCTGACGTTAGAAGAGCGTCAGTGACTTGCAAAGTCTCAATACGCTTCAGGAAAGAGTGATAACGTTTCAAAAAAACTGATTCCAAAATGAAGAGTGCAAAAAGTACTTTTATTAATGGATATATTGCCTTCAGAGGCTCGATTAGCGCAAGTACTGACGCAATCGATATCATTCTTTCATGACTCGCAGAAGACCGTGACAGTGAACTAGTCACTGACGCGGTCCTTACGTCAGCAAATTCCGCCTCGTGTGAGCCGTGCCTATACAGCCACTTTCCAAACGAATAAAACAGGCTTCAAATCTTAGACCCTCCACATTATGTTCTGCTTATACAGTGCGTATCAAAATAAAGTACACACTTTGAAAATATCCTCCAAATCATAATGTGATCGATATGGATTTCTCTTATACAATTATGGGTGAGGGTCTGTTCCATCGGGTGACACTATGAGTACTGACAATAGTTTACGCTTGAGTGAGTACTGTCTGCTTTTGTATAAACTCGCAAAAACTGGTTTGCACAAAAATGCCTCAGTCTTGAATTTGATCAAAGTGCCTATCAAGCAGTAACTTCATGTTCCCTGTTAAGTATTAATAAATGATTTGAACAATCATTTAATCCTTAACCCTATACCTAGTAGAGCACACCCGCAATGGTGTATCCAGAAACTGATAAAAGGGAGGGGCGGGATGCTCCCAAGACAGAGGTTAAATGTCGGCCTATCTGGACGGCTCTGTTCTTGTACAAGCATCGGAGCATAGCAAGTTGTAGTGATTTTTTTTTCTACACCATTGTGGGTGTGCACTACTAGGTATAGGGTTAAGGATTGAATGATTGTTCAAATCAATTATTGATACTTAACCCTTTCGAGACAATTGACCACATTTTGTGGTTTGGCTCAATAACTTTTGATTCAGAGCCCTAATAAATATACCAGATGAATGAGTAGAAAGAACAAAAAATTCTGCACATACTGTGTCCATTTTTGTTGCATGAAAGTATCGTATTTGATGCCAGGAATTTTAAAAAGGAGAATAAGCTTTAAAATCCTTAAATTGGCAACACATTGAAAGGTTCAAAATCATTGTTTTTTGTCAAAATTGGCAATTTTTTCAACTTTACGACAAAGTTCCTAACCATGTATGTTGTTTTCAAAGACATTAGATTTCATTAGAACCATGTAGCTTTAAAAGAAAAATATTTTTGTTGCCAATTTGAAGAATAGATTGTGATCAATTTAGCCCTTGAATAATTCCTGTCCTGAAAGGGTTAAGAGAGAACACGCAGTTACTGCTTGTACTCACTTTGATTAAATTCAAGACCTAGGCATTTTTGCGCAAACCAATTTTTGCGAGTTTAACAAAAGTAGCCAGTACTCACTCAAGCGTAAAATATTGTCAAAACTAATAGTGTCCTCTGATGAAACATACTCTTACCCATAACTGCAGAAGAAAAAAATCATATCGATATGGTGAAATTATGATTTTGGAGGATATTTTCAAAGTGTGTACTTTTTTTGATACGCACTGTAGTTTCAACACGCTAGAAGTAACCCATTCCCCCATTTCGGAAAATCTACTTCTACCTTTGACTCTTACAAAATTCTTGCCAGACAATAAGGCATACGGCTGTAGTTTTACCAATAAGCTTCTTCAAATCACTTCCTTTGCCACTGGGCTAAGGGCTGGTCAGACCTCATCGATAAGATAACGAGATTTTAATTCAAAGGCACACAACACCCTAAGTATAGTGGGACAGCTGTACCTTTAATTAAAAATCTCGTTTTTTACCTTCAATTCAAGTTAATCTCGTCATCGGTATGGGTGAGGTCTGACTAGCCTTTTAGGTCGATCGAATGACCTATTTTTTATCTATTTTTTTGTTTACTTTCGGTGATTCGCGTGTATAAAACTTTCGGAAAAAACTGTGCTTAATCATATTGTAAGTCTGACAATGCTTTGCAAAATTTATATTAAACTCTTTTCAACTTCCGTCATTAAACAAGGGGTCCCATTTCCCGTTGCCAAAGGAAAATGTTTTCGTTGATAATAGGGTACATCCGTCATCTAACAATGTGAATCTATGTTTTGCAAATGTAGTCACCATAGTGAGGGGATGTCATATCTTGTGTTTCCATAAGGACCGGCGCACACGAGGCGCCATTCAAGGACATTCAGGCACAGGATAAGGTCCAGTCGCACTCTCTACCCACAGACGCAACCCCGTGAAGCAGGTTACGATGGCATAGCGCAAGGTTTCGGATTCGTTCGAAAATCGACTTTCGACGGAAAACTGGCGTAATAATCTACACAAACAAACGAGTGCATACAGAACATTTGTGTTCTGTAATGCGTGCGCAGCCGTCACTATTTGCAGGGACATATTGTTCACTGCTCTCTTGATTTGAACAGTCAGTTGGTAATTGGCGCAATTGGAATAACGCCTCGTGTTCACCGGCCTAATGATGGAATGTGCGCTAAAAATCAATGGTTACTGAACATAGGATATAAATACTGATTTCGAGATATCTGTCATATATATATATATATATATATATATATATATCACATAACGTTCACAGGAACAAAGTTCCGAGGAAATGCAGTGTTAAAGATAATGTAGAAAATAAAGTTCACAACATTGTGCAGAATACACACACGAGGAGCATTTTTTTTTTTTTTTTTTTACTTCACAAGCGCTTTCGATTTAATCTCTTCAGGTGAAATGAGCCTTTTATATTTTTACATGACTTTATATACAAGTACAATTAAGGAAATAGAGTAATATTCAAATGAGGGCAAGGTCTGTCACATTGTCCTATAGTTGTTTTACGACGTAATTAGTCCTAGTCTTAATCTTAGATTAAGCGTTGTAAGTAGGAAGTCTTTTATGTTCAGTTTGTTTGAGAATCCTACTCCGTACAAAATAACGTGTAAAGCTATACACAAAGATTCTTGATGTAAAACTTGTAATGTTTCCTGTATTCATGGGAATAACAAAGATGGCTGATTGTAAAAAGAGAAGATAAATCAAAGAAGGACATTTCCCGGCATTCGGATTGAAGGTACATTGTCCTAAGAAGAGATAGACAGAGAGATGGGGGGGGGGGGGCAGGGGAGAAGAGAGAGTGCTAGGAAAAAGAGGGAGGAAACAGGGTGTGGAAGACCAGGGGTAACGAAAGAGGGGCAAAGGAGGAAAGGGCATGAGGAAAAGAGAGAAAGAGAGAGAGAGAAAGAGGAGAGAGATGGGTAAAATGCATAGGGTATGTTTCCTGGATTATATAATTCAAATACATCAATCTGTTTATATAATTTTATACATGTTTGAAGATTTGGATAAAGAATATCATGCTATAAATCAGTTAAGAACGGTAATACATACAGAGGAATACAGAGACATATATTATTCTTTATATTTTTGTTACAGATATCATAAAATATTAGTCCTACAAAGTATTCAAAGAAGGCATGAATATCTTAATTTCGTTGACTTCTTTCATTTTGTTAAAAGGTAATATATCAAAGTTTGGTTCCTGTGAGCCACCACATTTTTCGCTGTGAGCTCTAACTTATAATTGTCGATATTGTTCTTGGCGTATTTGTTGTCTATGTACAGTGAATGTGTGTCGAAGTGTGTCCCCTGTTTCGCCTATATATTGTTCCCCACAGCCAAAGCAAATTATACAATATATGAGATTCTGTGTAGTACATTGTGAAAGGGAATGATATTTGGAATGCTTTTTTTTGTTTTTGAAGATAATATGATTAGTTTCTTTTTTATATGGGCAAGCTTTGCATCTTTTATCGGTACACTTTTTAATACCATTTTTCATATTAAGTTATGATTTCGGGGCAGCCCTGGTTAACAATCGTTTCGAATTTGGGCTTTGGCGTTTACTGGATATTAAATGCGTTCCTTTAAACGTTTGCTTTAATTCTCTGTCGTTTGACAAGACGGTAATTGTTTCTTTTATCAGTTTAGCAACAATGGGACTATTTGGATGAGTGTGAATAAAAGATATGGATTCAGTATTTTCATTTTTCGGCTTACGTGATCTTAGTTCTTCTAAAGACAGTTTTTCAGATTTCACAATACCATTCTGGATGATTTTCTCAGGATGTTCTCTGGCTTTTAAGATGTGGTTTAATTCTAACAATCGTTTCTTACGAACATCAATATCTGATACTATTGTGCAAATACGTCTAGCTAAATTATAAGGAACATTTGTTTTACAGTGTCTTGGGCGACAAGACTTGAAATGTAAGTAATGGTGTGTGTCTGTAACTTTATAGAATATATCTGTTTTAATATTGGTCAAATCGTTTATTACCATTATGTAAAAGAAGTCATGAATTTTCAAATGAAGTATTTTTCTTTTAGACATCTTTTAATTTCGTTGTCTTCTTTCATTTTGTAAAAATGTAATCTTTCAAAGTTTGGTTCCTGTGAGCTAGCACATTTTTTCGATGCGAGCGCAACTTTTAGTTGTTGATATTGTTCTTGGCGTTTTCACCTATATATTGTTCCCTACAGCCATTGCAAATTAGTTATGATAACTGTAACAAAAATATTATAAAGAATAATGTATATCTCTGTATTCCTCCGTATGTATTACTATTCTTAACTGATTAAATCTTCAAACATGTATATAATTATATAAACAGATTGATATATTTGAATTATATAATCCAGGAAACATACCCTATGCATCTTTACCCATCTCTTCCCTCTTTCTCTCCCTCTTTCTCTCTTTTCCTCATGCCCTTTTCTCAACTATAGGACAATGTGACAAACCTTGTCCTCATTTGAATATTACTGTATTTCCTTACACTCTTAAAAGAGTGGGGCGAAAAATGCCCAACTTTTAACCAACAATGGGCAACATACTGTCCACACAACTATTGGTTAAAATTTGCCCAACTGATGTTGGGCAATCCATTTACTATGCTGTTGGGCAAATTAGATTGCCCATCAGTTGGTGACCCATGAGATTTTACCCAACTCTACAATTGCCCAACTGTTGGTTATATTCTCAGTTGGGTAATTATTTGCCCAACCAATTTTACCCAATATGATTGCCCAACCCTCTATTTGTCCAGCTGTTGGGTAATAAATATTATGTGGTTGGGCAAATTCAGTTGCCAAATTGTTTCCTTTTTCCTCCATTAACGTAGGTAAAAAAACAAAAAAGGAAACTTGCTTATTCTTTCTAGATCTACACCTAATCAATCCTAACCTATCCTACTTTAAACTATCCTATCCAATTGGTACAATCTAGTGCAAGCTCTTATATACCCCTTATAATTTTTTATGCATTTGGTGACAGTTAGTAAATCGGGCCACCCCAAACCATACGCAACTAAAAAATCATGAATATTCATATAAGTGTTTTCCCCAATATTGGGTAAAAAATATTTACCACACGTAGGGCAAAAGCGTGTTTAGTAGCAAACAGTTTGGGAAAAATTGCCCAACATTTACCCAATTTCAATTTACCCAGCACAGTTTACCCAGTATTTCTTAGAGTGCATGTCTTTTATTTGTGTAATGAATTTTATTTGACCAATTTAGTTATAACATGATGAAATAAATAAGTAGTGGAAATATATTTATCTTTCATTGGGCACCATCAAAACCAACAATTCATGACCCATTAATGTTTTCCAACGTGTAATTAATATTCCCCCTGTTGGGTAAAATCCCCATCCCCTTCACACACACACACGTCCACACACACTGTTTAGTGAATTTCTAAACAAGCATTAGTTGCTCAACAAAATTTACCCAACAACGTTAAGTGAATGTGACAAAATTACACAACATCAGGGTAAGAATTTCCCGACCCTGATTTACCAAATAGCTGTTGGTAAATTTATATGCGAATTTCTAACCAACCATCAGTTACCCAACAAAATCTACCCAACTGGCAAAGGAAATGTGAAAAAATTACACAACTACTGGGCAACAAGTACCCAACCCATACTTGCCAAATACTGTTGGTAAATATATGCCCAATATTTAGGTAAAAATTATTGACCAATATTGGTTACACCACTCGAGTGTCCAGTTGGTTAATAATAGCCCAGAATTGGGAATATTTTTAACCAACCTGCAGTTACCCAACTAAATTCACCCAACATTTTAAGAGTGTATAATTGTACTTGAATATAAAGTCATGTATAAGTATCAAAGGCTCACTTCACCTGAAGAGATTAAATCGAAAGCACTTGTGAAGTAAAAAAATAAATGCTCCTCGTGTGTTTACTGTACGATGTTGTGAGCTTTATTTCATATATATATATATATATATATATATATATATATATATATACACACACACACACACATGCAATTATGTATAAAATACAACACTAATTCAATGCTGAATAGTATTGCGTTACAGACCCAACCCCAGAGTAGAGTAGGAACGGCATGATCCTTCAATAAAAAACAAATATATATGTGTTTTTGTTATTGTGATTTTTGATTTAGAATGATACAAATTATTAATGAACATTAAAAAAATAACGTTCCTCACAATTTGATTCCATATCTGTAGTACAGAATGTAGTTTGTTAAAAAGAATATTTCTAGAAAAACGGCATCAAATCTTCAAAATGGCACAAAGTACTCCAATGCCACCTTCTTCTTTTATTCAGAATGACCAGAGGAAGAAAAAATATCATAGCTAAAAAATTAATGAGGAAAGGCCATTCCATAAATGGGATTACATGAATTCTACGTGAATTTTGTTCACCAAACCAAATTTATACTAAAT
This sequence comes from Heliocidaris tuberculata, assembly GCA_025618425.1. NCBI lineage: Eukaryota > Metazoa > Echinodermata > Echinoidea > Camarodonta > Echinometridae > Heliocidaris > Heliocidaris tuberculata. Next base: position 20,976,351 of record CM046845.1, read on the forward strand.
CCTAGATTACCTGAGGGGAGGGCACCCACAAGGTACCCCAAGCCTTGAACTACAAGGGTAAGCGTCTGAGCTTCGTCTCCCCATTGTGTACCGATGATCTCCACGCAGCTCATGTAGGGTACCACTTGGTAGATTCCTCGCATACATCCAACACCTGAAGAGAATGGAACACAATATCGATCAGTTAACTCATTTTGTGCATTATCAAACACACTGTGCTTTAATTGACCACTCGAAGGTTTGTCCGACGGAGCAACGATAAATATACGCAAATAATCTCTACGCAGTGCATGTCCGGTACCAATTGATAAATACCTCGTATAATTATGTTCCGCACCTGCAGACAGTGGAACAAAATATAGACCTGTTTATTCAATTTATGGATCATTTTATTGTCCTCTTGACCACTAAAATGTTTGCCCGACGTAGCAACAATAAATATATACATGTATCTATTAGTCTCGGAGCCTGTCCCGAAATAGTCTCCCCATTTTACCCATAAGATTTGACCCCTTAAAGTGGGCAAGACCATCGAAGTCATTGACTAAAAGGTTGTCAGCCTGACCGTAGTTGTCGGGTTTAGCCCCCAGAGCCTCCAAAACATGCAGACGAAGCCCCAAAGTGGGGTCAATGTCATCCCATCTTCTCCATGCACCAAACTTTTTCAGTATGAAGTAGTATAATTGGACATTACAAAACACAAAAAACTGACAAAAAATTTCTGTCGTGATGGGGTGTCAGACGGTCCCTAAGTATTGGGTTAAATTTTTCCCCTTGAAGCCCAAGGACCAAATATTGTCAGAAGGAAGAGCTATGGATGTAGATTCTAAAAATATAAAAATTGACAAAATTGTCCATCGGAAAGGGGGTGTCAAACCATCTGAAATGAAAACCCTAAAGTCCCCTTTGACGTTTTGCCCCCCCCCCCCGAAAAAAATGCTCTGTATGTAAAGAAAAACCATTTTCGTACCTTCTGACTATGATAACTCAAAAGTGTTTTATTCAATTCAATTCAAACTTTTATAACATAATTTTGAGTACGCTATAATAATCTTCTTGAGGTGCAATTTGGTGTTAATTTGTCTTTTGATTAATAAATCATTTAATTGTGAACAATGTATTGCTTTCCCAAAAGTAACCGCAAAATATTGTCAGGATTATGTAAACACACCCATTGTCGATCTGAAAAGGCATAATAGGGAGCGTGCTTGGTATCTGTATAATCAACACACGAATAGTACATTTCAGCCTGGCAGTCACATACAACAATACCACATATACCTGAAAAGCTCTTCTATTATGCCTTGTCAAACAGGTGAAGAGGGACAATGGGTGTGTTTACATAATCCTGACAATGTTTTTTAGCTTTATGTCAGTAATAGTCTGGGAGCCTCTCCCGAAATAGTCCCCCCATTTTACATAATTATGAGATTTGATCCCTTAAAGTTACTTACACCATCCATGTCATTCACAAAAAGCTTGTCAGCTCGAACGAAGCCGCCGGGGTTGGCCCCCAGAGCCCCCCGAGCCCCCCAAAAGGGCCCCAAAGTCGGGTCCATTTCAACCCATCTAACATATGTGCCAAACTTTGTTAGAAGGAAGGTGTATGACTATACATTACCAAAACACAAAACTGACAAAATTTTCAGTCGGGATGGGTTGTCAGATTGCCCCTAAAAATTGGAGAAAATTTTTCCCCTTAAGGGCCTTGGACCAAATTTTGTCAGAAGGAAGAGTTATGGATGCACATTACAAATATATTAAAAAAACTTACAAAAATTTCCATGGGGAAGGGGGTGTAACACGCCCCTGAAGAAAACACCTAAGTGCCCCTAAACCAAGCTTTGCTTCCCCAAAATGCTCTGGATGTAGAGAAAAACCCTTTTTTGCATTATAACCTTCACAAATCCAATTCAATTCAGGTCAAATTTACATAGTACAATCTTGAGTACTGTAACTTTCTTGGGGTGCAATAGACCGCTTCTGTAATGTATACAAATTTATGCACATAATTCTCTGAGCACCTAGTGACGAGCTATTCCATTAACCTGCTTTTTATAAATGAGCCTCAATGCTTGAAATCCAGTTTGCATACATTATCTATTGCTATGTCCGGCAAGCCTTTGGCAAGCTTTAAGGTTGTCAAGAACAACCTTTGTTTGAAAGGTATGTATAAAATTTGCATACATTACCGAAGCGGTCTATTTGATATCAAATGATCATTTCAATGATAATTTATTAAATTGTGAAAATTGTATTGCTTTCTCAAAAGTAGTCAAATGGTATTGTCAGGATTATGTACACACACCCATTGTCCATCTGCACCTGTTTGACAAGACATAATAGAGGAACTTGTTAAGTATCTGGGTTATGTGGCTGTCATGCTGAAATTTACCATTCATGTGTTAATTACACAAATACCTTGCAAGCTCTCTTTGTCGCCATATAAATCTTATACCCCTTGACAAATACGGTCCATGAGATAGACAATACTTCAGGAAGAAATGTATTAGAAATGGTTCAAAAGGAAAAAAATTGTATAATGAAACTAAATGATTTGAATATTTTTCGAGCGGAAAGTGGAGAATTAATCTGTAAATGGAGCTTAAAGAACGAAACCCAACAAACATTAGCTGATAATCATTTGGAGAATTGTCAGCCTGTTCACAACATCTTGAAAATACTCCTATTTGATTACTCAGTAAGGAGAACAATCTCTCTGAATTTTGCACATTCCTTGCTAGACATTATTCCATGGGGCTGCCATTTTGAAAAACTGTGATGTCATAGTAGTACATGTCCATTTACCTGTACACAATGGATATGATGTTGCATAATGAATAGCTATTATACAACTGAAGCCACCAATGCAAAATGGCAGCCATCTTGGTACCCCTAGTGTCTCGCAAAGGTGATATCTAGGAGCAGTTGTATGTAGGTCTTTGTTACTTCAACTGACAAACTTTTGTCTGACCAAGCAACAACTTGTGCATGCGAAAACCTGCTTAACAAAAGAAAATGCCCCACCTATGATACAACTGAATCAAATATCTTGACACAAATAGGTCATATGACAGGATAAAAGTATCTTCATTTGGATGTACATGACTACAAAAATGGTTTTAGAAAATCCATGCAGTGTCATGCATTCCACAGGTGATCATGAGTGTCATCGTAGCTAGTATACAGGTCAGTGGGTATCTCACAAATAGCACTGCTCCTACATTACTTTGTAAAGAAAATGGCAGCCCCCATGGGATAATGTCTAGCAAGGAAACTGCAACTTTTTGAGACATCGTTCTCCTTCTTAAATAATCAAATAAGAATAATTTCAAGATATTTGTAATAGGCTGACAATTACCTACATGATTATAGGCCAATGTTTGTTGCCTTTCATTCCCCTTTAAACTGTTATGAATTGGAGTTAGAGTTTCAATGAATGTAGGTAACTATAGGCTACATATGAATTACTTCTACCTCAAATTCATTCGAATGACTTTATTTCCTCATACATCTGCTCTGAAACAATAATCCGGAAAGTAATTATGCATGCGTCTCCCCGTTTAAAGATGTCGCCGCTCACGAAGCGCCTACTCGTCATGCTCGTTGTGTAGTAAACAAAGATTTTTTCAGCCCTTGGCTTTTAGTGACTCCCCCCACATTATGTACAAATATTTGAATATTATGTATCATGTGTTCTTTTTATGTGGAAATAAAAAAAGATAAATAAAAAAAAAAAAAAATAAGTTAACAGAGACCACTGCGCCATTACGGCTCCTAACGAGGAGGCAGTCAAGTTTGTTCGTATTGGGTGAAATTTGTATAAGTATTTCCCCCTTCTTTTTTAAACATCTAATCAAAATTACATTCGATGCTCATTCTGATTTTAATAATATAAATGGGGCACATAAATACAGGGCTTCACTGTTTTCAATCACTGAAAAAAAAATGTTACTCTCACATTGTACATACCATGCATGAGCCGCCCTGACACCCACGTGATTCTTAATTCGGACAGAATTTTTAAAATCTCTATTTATCTTTCTCATCCCCCCCCCCCTTCTCTCTCTTCTATCAATAGACATTCACCTTTCTTACGTATTTACCAGCGAATCTGCAAACAAATACCGAGTCCCATCTGGTTTAGTCCGGAAAAAGTCTAATTTGACAAATCAAATACCCCGCATAATCAAGTTAAGAACAGTATTCACTAGATTCCAGCTTTCTCTATTCATTGGCAAGTGAACAAATCACGAGTGAAGATATCATTATTTGTATTTCGGCTTTCCTCATATCGCAAAGATCATTAAATACGTAGGTATATTCCACGCTTCACAAATAGAAATATATATTTCTTATTTTTCAGACCCAGCTGAATACACGGTTCAGTCTGGAGTATTGATATGCAGTGGCGTCGGTATGGGGGCACGTGCCCTCTCCAGTCAAGTGACCAAAAAAAAGGGGGGAAGGGAGAAAGAAAGAAAGGGAAAAGGAGAGGGAAGGCAAGTGGAAAGAAGATGATACAACCCCCTCCGATAACCTCCCCTCCCTAATGGCTTCATCGATCTCTGACATTAGTGTCCCCTAAATGGATGGACCCATGCTACTCCACTGAAGATATGTACTTATCAATGCAGGAATAGAGTGATATGCCCGGTTCTTTTAGTCGTAGGATGTACATAGATGACACTGCCCTGGAACCTGCAATAAAACGATGTTGTGCAAGTACTTCTGACGTATTTACAAAAATAACTGAGAATCGTTGGGGGGGGGGGGGGGGGGTTGTCGCCTAACAATTTATTAATGGATTACTGGGTAGGGTGCCTGTAAGCATCGAAAGAATGTAATGGTTTTAAGTTTATTACTGCGTTCTCGTATTTCGAGATAAGAATTAAATGTCCTTTTGTCACTGTCACCTGTCACATATATGGCAGAGAATACCAGGTAAAATCAGTTTCAATATTCTTACAATCAACAAAAAACTTGCCTTGAGAAAATATAGCCGACTACATGTATATCTGAAGACCCCTTTTTCAGAAGTATTTAAACAAATTTCCTGGTGATTGTTTTTTCATATTTTTCCCTTGTCACCGAACATTCCCCGACAGATTTAAACTTTGACATGTAAGGAAACTAATTATTAGAAATATTATTACCGACAGTGGAATAGCGTAGGTCCAGACAGTGAAGGGGCACTGGCATCATTGGGGGAGGGGGGGGGGGGGTGAAGGGTCTCAGTCGGTGGATGAAATGCGAATTAACAAGACCACTGATTACAGTGGAGAGAGAGAGAGAGAGAGAAGGTTCCCTCCCCATATCTACCCCTACATTGTATTTCATTCACCAAGTACAACCAGTGCCCCCTCCTTCAAGTTGCTAGTCCCCCCCCCCCTAAATGCTGGACCCACGTGACGCCACTAGGTCGTATCATCCTTTTGTATGTTCCCTCTTTCCTCTTCCCTTCCTTTTTCTCTCTTTTTCTGATTTCATTTCACTAGTCGTACCCTCCTAGCTACACTACTGATCATCAACATAACCTCATTCACACCTAGTTCGCCGTCGATTCGGTCCTCACCTAGAATAATACCCATGCCGAAGCTAAAGTTGTGTATGAACATGACCCCGATCGTGAAAGCGCTTGTGATCAGCCCCTGGATGGCCAGAATGGTGATGTTGCTGACCGGCAAACGATCACCGAAGAGGGCAAGGAGAACTTTGGTCGTTAGCTCTGCTGCTGCGCACGTGGAGAGAACGAGAGCACCCTGGCGCTGAGAAAATCCCACGTTTGACAGATGGCTGACCTTCAAGAAGACAAGAAAACAAAATGAATTGTGATGTTTTAAAAATAAAAAAAAAAATCATGCGGAATCTGACTTAAAAGCAGATCCAGACGACTAAGCCCCGGCCCGGGACGCCATTTTGATTGCGTCAATGCCTGCCCATATCGAGCCTGTGTGGCTATTCACCCATACGCCAGTTATTGAAAGTATTGTTTTGCACTGTTCATTTTGATGACGTTTTGATGACGTCAGTGACTTGTACGGTCTTTTGTGCGTCATGAGAGAGTGATATCGTTTAAAAGTGATTGCAAAATGAACAGTGCAAACAATACTTTTAATAATTAGCGTATTGGTAAATTGTCTTCACAGGATCGATTAGCGCAGTATTGACGCAATCGAAATGACGCCTCGTGTAAGCCAGGCCCAACGCCCGTTGCACACGAGGCGTTATTTGCTGATGTACAGTGCGTCTATTTTCCATAGGAGTATTGTGCCTTTAAACGATACCTTGATGGCATCCAACTGTACATGTTTTACCGAGCAGCAGCATTTTGAAAATGACATGTAAAAACTCAGTTGTGCCAGATTTGGGTAAAACCATGAAAACATTAGCATCACATGCTACCATGACCCAAATCAGGGGCGTAGATATCGGGGGGGGGGGGGGGGGGGATGGGGGTATGCATCCCCCAACTTTTCAGGTGGGGGGGGGGGGGTGGTGGGTACTGTACAAACATCCCCCCAGGTTTCACCCCCGCCCCCTCCCCCCCAAAAAAAAAAAAAAAAAAAAAAATGGTGGAAAATATACATTTCTATCATATGTTGTAGATAAATATAATTTGATATATATTTATTAATATTATTCAAGTTTATATATTCTTTATTTCAATACAGATATTATTTATGTACAATATTGTAGATTTATATGAATTTATTAGTATTTTACAATTTTGTCGATGCTTCTGATTTTCCCGATATATTTTTATACTACTAGAAAGTGAAAACCATGCATCTACTTCAAATTATACAAACATGGGTGTTGATCTGGGAAGGATATGGAGGTATAATTTTTTTAAAAATGAAGTGGGGGGGGGGGGGGGGTTGGCCTGTGTTACCATCCCCCAATATATTTTGAGGTGATTTTTTTCAAAGCCATATATGCATTATAATGCAGAAAAATAATTTAGATTAAAAGTACATGTAAGTATTCTCGATTTAGAGGGTTCAGTCGGTAACTTTCCTTTATAATGAATTTTGCCACACTCATGTTATTGGTAATACTAACAATTTTCAAAATTGAAATGAAAATATAGTCACAGGAATCGAATGTGGTAGGGAAAGAGGGAATACAGCACCCCCAATATTTATCGAGGATGGTGACCTGTGTCACCATAACCCAACTATACACAGAAGAATGATGAAATGACAATCATAACATGTAGACCCGGTCAGAAGCACCGCTCCGGGGGTTGCATGTGGGCACAGTGCCTCTACTTTTCCCTTTAACTTCAGATAAGTACCCACATTTTTCTTTCTAATAAGTTCCCGTTCCATATTCTTATATTAAGTGCCCATTTTGATAATTACCCTCATCCCTCACCTTACCTTTGATGAATAATCCTATTTCAAGAGCATTTATCCCTTTTAATCCCTTTTATCCCTTTTAATGTAACATATCAGGTGTTTTTTTTCCTTTGTAATATATATGCACTGATTTAATGTTTCTACTTTATAAGAACATTTTTCCGTTCTTATAAATGCCCCTTTTCACCTCTGATAACTCTCTTTTCTACCTTTTCTACACATTCATTTATTTTTCTAATGAGTGTCCTTTTCCCCATGATAAGTACCACGTTTTCCTTTCCCATAACATGTGCCCCTAATTAAAGGGACTTAAAGCCAATATTCCCAAACGCTCGCTCGCTAAGCTCGCTCCTATTAAAAGTATAGCTTATTAAATAATTTTTCATTGTAAAATGTTGGAAATGAAACCCCATCAGAATTGTTTTTCCCCGTTTTTATATTACAATGTAATTGCGACCTCACAAATTTTGAATATTTTTTGCTCGCTCGCTTCGCTCGCTCGCTCAATATTCAAATCATACTACAAAAATGCAAAGCGTGATGCTCTTGGACATGTAAAGAGAAAAACCATGTAAAGGTTTACACACCCTCACCCCACAGGGCCTATATATATACGAAAATGTGTTTTATATTTCTTTGAAAATTACTATTTTACTAACTAGAAATCTATTTTCTTTATACTATGACGTACGCGACGGAGCAAATTAATTCAAAATTATGGATGATAACTTTCCCCAGCGTCAATAGTGACAAACTATGCATTCACCTGCTTTGAGATAATGGACTTCAATAGTCAGATTGCGCGTTGTATAAATTATGTTCTGCTCTGCCAGGCAAGCCCAAGAAATCGATTTCGGTTTAGCAAATCCAGAGAATTTAAAAAGAAATCTATAAATTTCAAATTTTAGAGTATATGTATACACCTATTATGTATTTTCCATCATATATGGGGATTTTTTGTAATGAAGAGAAGCAATTTAGCTCAAGGATTTAAAATACCTTCCTGACCGGAACGGTTTCCAATGGTTCATGTACGACTCCATATCATCAAGAAAATGGCAGCCCCCATGTAAAGTGTCAGCAGATGATACCGTGTGCTAGAATGTCTAGATTTAAACCTTTTTCTGATATTTTATTTCTAAAGTGATACAGGCCAATGATTATTACACCTTTGAACATAAGTACATTTATATTCTGGGGTTAATTCTCCTTTAATGATGTGATTTGCAACACGATTGTTCAATTGTTATGAGTTTGTGGCCTCGGCCCGAATCCCTTCGATTGTTCTAAGTGGAAGGACGATTTTTAGAAAAACGACTGAGTGAAAAAGGGATTAATTCATTTCCCTTTTTCATGCGGTCTTCTGTCTTTGAAAAAAAGGTAAGAAAAAAAGAAGAAGACAGGAACTAATTGGTCGAACTGGTAGAAAAATACATAGGTCATCTATTGCAAATGTACAAGGGAGAACAGAGTGGGATATTCTTTAGTTTTCCCGAAGGGCCGGTCAATTTTTTTTTTTCTTTCTTTTGCTTTCAGGTGTCTTGGTCGTCAGATGCGTGTGATGCGTGTTCCGACTTCCGAGGTGCAGTGGCTCGCTGATCTATGATCTATTCATTCATGTCGAAATGCTGACATCATAATCCCGTAATTCGAGTGGATACATTGTTGCTATTTTATATGTCATTTCCATGCGCTTTCAGTTGCCGAAAAATCAACTTTGGGCAATTTGCATAAATCTAAATGCCCGCCCCTACGAAGCAATATTTACTAGCAATTAGACAACTTATACGCAGAATGTGTCAACCGATTATGCGCGATGATACGTGACGAGATAAATCGGACAAAGAAAAGTTGAGATCATATAAGATATGGCGATCTCCCCATTGATAGCGTGGTCATGACATGTGTGATGTCATACAAAGAGAACTTTCCCATTTGTTTTGAAAGGTACATAAATTACTCAAAGTATCCCTTTTCATAACTCTTATCCTGAATATTTTTTTTTTCCATGGGAAGGCATGTAAAAATAATTATGTTCCCCATAATGAATGATGGGAAAAAAAAGCTTGTACCAGTGTACTGTCACTAAAATGGACAAAGGGGTGTTTTGGGGTTCTCCATCATGACATTACACATAATGATCGCAATGCCAAAATGAGATTCCCCATATCATTAGTAATCTCAGCTTTTAACAATCCTTCACTTTCTAAATTCTTTTTCAGTGTTTTGTAAAATTTTCACTAATCTCCCTTAATTTTCTGCTTCTTTTAAGTACAAATTTTCAGAATTATGTTCATTCCCCTTTAACCTCTTGTGGCTGAAACTGACAGGAAATTAAAAAAAAAAAAGAAACACGAAGATAGTCACTCTAAAACCTCTTTACTTACATTAGTAGGCGTATACTCTCATTCTTAATGTTAAAAAAACATGTACTTTTAGTTGTCGTCGTTAGTTGTCACCTGCATCTTGCAATTTACAACATACACTGATAATTATCTGCACGAATGGTAACTGAGTTTTTTTCCTGTGGTACTCTAAAAACTAAAGTGTTAAATCACCATTTAAAAGGGCCGAGGAGTGACAACTTTTTCAAAATGGTAGATCAACTCTTTTAAACTGCTGGATTCAGCCTTTGTAGTGTTGTATCCAGCATGTTAAAAGTGATAATCTACAATTTTGAAAAAGTTGTCACTCCTCGGCCCTTTTAAAGGTAATAAACAGTAGTGGTAGCAAAATGAAAGTTGGCATGAAACTGCTCAAATATAGTCTAATATTGTTCGGCTTCAATAAAAAGATACATGAGTGAGATAATCCGGTATTCTATTCATGATTTCCGGTGATTTTCAGTAAAATAATTCAAATGATCGAATATCAACGGTTACCTTTTACCCTCGCTAAGGACCACCTACCCCGACGCTCCCGGCTCAACGGCGCATAGCAGTTCGCACACACTTGTTACACACACTGTTTTCACATCAAATTACAAGCGCGGTACCGCGCTTGTAATTCGATGGGTTTTTTTTTTTGTTGGCATTTTAGCCATTTCTAAAACATTTTTCTTCAAACAAACGTCACCTATGTTCGAAATTAATCATTTCACAACAGTATATGTAATAATTTCCATTCCAGCTGACAAAGTAGTTAAATATCCAAAGCGCCACCTCTCCCACTACTGTACGATACCTTTAAATGGTGATTTAACACTTTAGTTTTTAGAGGGAGAATTTTGTGATTCCCCTTCAATCCACCTTACTGTGATTGCAGTGCTTTTTGCATAAAAGTTCATTGACCGTTTGACCTTTTACCTTGGTCAGATTCAACTCATTTTCGAACTTGACCTGCGCCTCTAAAAGATGTACCTGTGGTATGAATTTGGTGATTCTAAATCAATTCCATAGAAAGTTATTGTAATTAAAGCATGATTGTTGACGACGCCGACGCCCACGACGACGACGCCAACGACGGAAATAGTGACACCCAAAGTCTCGCTCCACTACGCAGTCGAGACACACACACAAAAAAAAAAACAACAACATTAAAATGGATTCTTCGCCCCACAAAACCCCTAAATAGAGATAAAAAATATTATACATTATTATCGGACATTACTGTGTAAACTTCTTTCGATAAGATAAGATTTATTAAAGGAGAATGAAACCCTGGGGAAAAATCAGTTTTAATGAAAAGAGAGGATAGAGAGAAGCAATTTTTAAAAAAAGTTCCATCAAAATCGGTTAAGAAATGAGAAAGTTATGAAAGTTTGAAAAGTCTCAATTTACTTTCTATGGCGATCCTCAAATTGGCAATGTTGCTTCAAAGTGACAGGTTAAGTAGTACAACTCTCCATATTTAGTGAAGTATCAGCGACACTTTCATGGTGGAGAAACTGAATTGTAGGTTTAGTTTTTCAAGTTTACACCATGTAATTCTTTCAAGGAATAAGAGCCCTGAAAAGGGCTGGTGAGCTCCGCTAGGAGCTCTGTGGTTCTCGACGTTTCGATCAGTATGCTCTGATCGTCATCAGGAGATGGCGATCATCCTGATGACGATCATCCTGATGACGATCAGAGCATACTGATCGAAACGTCGAGAAACACAGAGCTCTTAGCGGAGCTCACCAGCCCTTTTCAGGGCTCTTATTCCTTGAAAGAATTACATGGTGTAACCCTGAAAAACTAAACCTACAACTCTCCATATGTTTTGTACACAAAATTTCATATTTTCCCCAGTATCTCTCAAGGTGCAGCTTGTCTCCTTCTTAGATCAAGATATATCATGGGAAAATGTATTTGACACAACATATGTTGAATTTACAAAAAGACGAGCAGCATCTTTAGAGATAAAGGCGAAAATATGAAATTTTGTGTACAAAACATATGGAGAGTTGTACTACTAAACCTGTCATTTTGAAGCAACATTGCCAATTTGAGGATCGCCACAGAAAGTAAATTGAGACTTTTCAGACTTTCATAACTTTCTCACTTCTTAATCGATTTTGATGGAACTTTTTTTAAATTGCTTCTCTCTATCCTCTCTTTTCATTAAAATTGATTTTTCCCCAGGGTTTCATTCTCCTCGAATAAATCTTATCTTATCGAAAGAAGTTTACACAGTAATGTCCGATAATAATGTATAATATCTCTATTTAGGGGTTTTGTGGGGCGAAGAATCCATTTTAATATGTAAGAGAGTCTCAACAAGAACATATTTACAATATATATATAAATATACAAAATAATGAATACAACTTTGACATTGTGAAATTAAATATATATACACTCAGAAATGATTGATCAGTTAGTTCAAAACTTCAGCCGGCTGGTTAAACGGGCGAGCCCACCAACTGTTGTTAAACCCACTCGGCAACCAACCGGACAAAATCCTCAACCAACCGGTACATTATTTTAACCAGTGTTTTGAGAATGTATGATCCCAATGAAAGTACATGTTGCAAAAAGTGTAGTACAGTTTAACATTAAAATGACAAAATTGTGTTTAACTTGAACAACATAATTACAATGTAAGACGCATTGGTTGTTTAACCACTCTACCACTTTTAGTAGTAAACTGCACTATTATTAAAAATCATTTTCTCAATAAATAATTTAGAAAAGTACAACATAATTATAATGAAATTAACCAATGACCCAATAAACCAATTATTAACTGCATTCAAAGTAGCTTGAAGCTGATCTTTACTTTCAGCTCTAACAATGGTGTCATCTGCATACAGCAAACAATGCAAATTTAATAAAAAAATAAAAAATAATAATAATAATAAAATAAAAAACCTTACTGCGCATCTCACTAACTAGGTATTTCAAACCATCATAAGATTGAACCGATAGAGCTGACAAAATCATTCAAATAAATTGCAAACAACAACGGAGAGAGGTTTTCACCTTGTCTTACCACGACCTTGCAAGCAAATATTCTGACAAATTTCCCTTAACATTTACGCATGACTTTGCATACTGGTATATGTTTTTAATCACTTTGAATATTTTACCACTTACTCCATTCTGCAACAGCTTCTGCCATAATGAGTATCTATCAATAAAATCAAAGGCTTTCCTATAATCAATAAATGCACAATAAAGACGTTTGTTTTGCCTTGTTTAGTACGATATCTTTACAAATCTGGTCTAAGTCTATGTCTTCTTTTAGGATTCTACCTGCTTGCTTCACTATTCTATGCAGCTTTCCTTTATCTTGCTGCCTGGCATTGTTGTACCACACCGCACATCCAAAAGTGATGATACTCTCTATGACCGATTTACAGAACAATACTCATAATCTTCCTATCAATACGAAAGGACAGTATAGTTTACGAAGAAAATACATCCTTTGGTTACTTTTTGAAGCAACTTCTTTAATTTGATCAACCTATGCTAACTGACTGTCAATGATTGTGCCCAAGTACTTGTATTTTGTTACCATTTCGATATCTTCATTATTGATACAGACAGGGTGATCAAGAGGGTTTGAGTTTTTCTTTGTACGAAAGTCATAGACCATTTCTTTAGTTTTTGAGGTATTGAGCCTTAGATGGTCTTCTCTGCACCAGTTTACAAAGTATTCAACACATAACCTATATTCGTCCTCATTATCCCTTAACATCCCTAAAATGACTGTGTCATCTGCATATTTGATGATTTCCACGCTCCCTGTCCCATAATGAACTTTACAGTCATTAGGCGAAAGTACACAGCCCTGAGCAGTTCCGGTATTGGTTTAAAGGAAACCAAAACCCAAGGAGAGAATCAATGTTATTGGAAAGTGAGAATTCAGAGAAGCACTTTACAAAAAGTTTCATTAAAATTGGTTAAAAAATGAGAGAGTTATGGAAGTTTGAAAAGTCTCGTTTGTACAGACGTTGATACAGACAGGGTGATCAAGAGGGTTTGAGTTTTTCTTTGTACGAAAGTCATAGACCATTTCTTTAGTTTTTGAGGTATTGAGCCTTAGATGGTCTTCTTTGCACCAGTTTACAAAGTATTCAACACATAACCTATATTCGTCCTCATTATCCCTTAACATCCCTAAAATGACTGTGTCATCTGCATATTTGATGATTTCCACGCTCCCTGTCCCATAATGAACTTTACAGTCATTAGGCGAAAGTACACAGCCCTGAGCAGTATTGGTTTAAAGGTTCCCTTCTATGAAATTCTAATTCTTGTTATTTTGTACATGATACTCATCTAAATTGAAAAATGACATCCGTTTGCAATGAATACGTATCTGAATATTTTTAAAATAATATTTTCCCCACGTATTCAGGCCTAAACGAGTCTGCTAAGCTCCGCCCCCTTTTAAACCCCGAATTCTCGTTCTTCGAGCATGATTGACGTGTGACGTCACAAACCGACATCGCCGGTGCTTGTTTACAATATCTTGCATATATCACGCGTGCAAACTAACTTGCAGTTATATACCACCTCGAAAACCACCTCTAAAGCGAAGTATGCCGCAACGCTGTGTCTTTGCAGGTTGCAGCAACATCACAAAGGAGGGTGTTAGTCTACATTTATTCCTCAAAGACCCAAATATTAAAAGAAAATGGACCTCAAAAGTGAAACTAACTCGCGTCATTTGGAAGGGGCCGAGTGACCGCAGTGTCCGTGTGTTCCGAGCACTTTTGTGCGGAGGACTTCCTCGATAGTACGGGGCTGCATGCGGCGTTTGGCATCAAGAAGAGGCCGTCCCTGAAGCAAGATGCCATCCCCAAAATCAAACTTGATCTACGGTATCTATTGATAATATATCTATTGATCAACTATCACTGTACCTACACTAACTTAGTCTACCGGTACTTATTATTCATAGCAGCACAATGAAAACAAGCAAGGTAACAGGAGAGCTAAGGGTTTTCTGGATATCAATGTTAGAATTTACTAGAAACAAAACGCTACCACCCCATGCACCAGTAAAACCCTGCCCAAGCCCAGGCCAGGCAGGGTCAGCAGGCGAACGACCGAACGGCACGGCGTGTACACCTGCGCACGTCGAGCTCACTGCCTCGATCAGCTATCAGCTCAGCCTCATCAGGACTGGGGCATTTTGCAAGCGCAAACAAGATTCAAAATTGGTGGATATGCGTAAATTAAAATTTAATCGGCAATCTAATTATCAAAAGGAATTACTAGTTATAATTCCCAAGTCTCCCGTCGATATCTTCTCCGTTATTGAAATCAGGGACGTCTCTGTCATATAATCAGAATCCGACATGTCTGGTTCAAACATATACGGCCGTGCCCCTAATTCCTCTTTTATTTCTTCTGTCTGAAGAAGATGTTATCGTTCGTTGATATAGGATTTAAAAAAAACTAAAATGAAGGGCTGTAATGGCACGAAGTCGAAGCTAGGATCTACACGAAGTCGAAGCTAGGATCTACACAAAGTTCAATAGCCTACACACACACTTTCAGCTTGCGTGGAGTCGAGCATTCTGAGTGTGACGTCACATGACGTCATCGATCGCTGGACCGATTTTCCAAAATTTTTAGGGGCGTTCCCAATTAATGTTTTATTTTCAAGTTTACAGATTAATGAATGGAATTCAGGTAAAATGGTTGACAGATCTGGATTCACAGTAGAAAAGTCTACTACTAGTAATTGAAGTTCCTTTGTAATTCCATAAAAGGGAACCTTTAAAGGTTTATAAAGTTAATAAAGCTGAAATTGTTCGGAGAGCACATGGGATCACAAATAAACAACAAAATTTAAAAAGAAACTTCAACGGAAAGGACTTTTCTAGGTTTAATACAGGCTAAATAGGACTGTCAAATCGAGTATAAGCCATCTGAAATAATTGAGAAAAATGCTGAATCACGTGAATCAAGTGAAAAGGGAGCCCCCTCCCCCCTCCTCCCCCATGGTGCCAGTGCCCCCACATTGGCTTAACCCACGCTACACTATACTGTTTCCAGATGTAATCCAAAGGCGAAACAACGGTCAGGCAACGGACCAATGGACGCCACCTGTGTTCACAAAGAAACAATGTTCATATATTTGTAAGACTGAGATAAATGACTTAAAGATAAAGTTGAGTTCTGGTCATGAGATTGAAAAGTGAAAGAAACTCTCTCAAAACGATTGGGAAAGGTTGATTATATAGCACATAAGAAGTGGTGTATGCTGAAAGGTTTCTGAATCATCAAAATGATAAGAAACTAACTCAATCTTGTTGAGAGTCACATGCACTGCACACAGAAATGTATGGGACTACATGCAAATGTTCGGCCCGAACTTGTCATATCATATTTTGAATGTGGGAGCATTTGAAGAGCAACCCTTTTCAGGGGACATATCTACTATGATAATCTTCCAAACTAACATAATAAGAATGAGAAAGCTCACAAATTATTTCTTACCTTTCCCAGAACTCAACCTTCCCTTTAAGTTGCAACTTACAAGATTAACCCAGTAGAAACTCCACGAAAATGTTGAGATGAAAACCGACACTATGAAACACCAGCACCTCCAAGTGCCAAGAATGGTGCGCCACTTCTGAAAACCTGCCTTCTCTCCTTCCTCTTCGACAACAACGTTCTCTAGGAGATCAACTGCATGTTCTTCGGCGTCTTTATCAACTTTACAGTTTGACTTCTTATATGTTTTCGAGCCGCGCAATGAACATCCTTCGCCGCCGCGATCGCCATCATCGTCCTCCTCGGACGAGTCCGTTTTCCATGCCTTCTGATCGTCCGTATCTGGCCCTGGGTACACCTTCTGGAGGTCCCGCTTGTACTTGCCTACGGATTCCTCGAGAGCCTCGGCGCATTTGCTGTACTTTCTGTCCACTTTCTCCACCTCTTTAGCGGTTTCCTCTGGAGACTTGCAGAGTAAGGCGAAGGGAAGCCCGAGACAGAGAACGAAGATGCCGCTAAACCGGAGCGCTCCTCGCCACGTAAACCACCGAATTAGTCTTTCCATGACGGGACTGAAGATTAACATCCCTGGATCGTATCAAATAATAATTTTCAAAAATGGTTACAACTTATCATATTGATGTGATATTAAATCTTTTCATTTTACGTCGTAACCGTATCAAGCCACATTCATTATTTAAAAAATATGCGGCGGAAAAATGAAATGGCATATGTGTGCATCACAAGTTTGTATAATAAATCGGAGAACACAAATACAAATATAAAAACAACAAAAAAAGTAACCCCCCCCCCCTTAATCAAAATGGCGTAACTTTTTAACGAAAAGGTTTTGAGCAAAATATATCGGCAGGAGTGTTCCTACACTTACTAACTTTTCTGTGAAAATGAGATTGATCCATAGAGTCATGCATGAGTGAGCAAACATTTAAGGCAAAATTGTCATTTTTCAAAAGTCACAAGGGTCATTTGGGGGATTCTGTGAAAACGAGATTTTTGCGAATTCAGTTTCTGGTGCATATTTACGTTTTGTTGTTAATTATCCATCGCTTGATCACCTTACACCTATCCCGACACTTTTCTCATTATTATGGTTGGGTGAGCGCAATTTTAAAAAAATTCAACCCTCGTGAATTTGAAATTGCAAAATCCATTTAGCTTACTGAAAAAAAAAATAACTGCAGATATTTTACCAAAATGTATCATCACATCATTCACATGTTGTCATCGTGTCATGGCTGAGTGAGCACACTTTAAAAAAACAAGATGAATGCGACTGCGTCTCCTATATGCCTCCGCCTAAATTCAGTTGATGGCTCAAACTGTTCTCGAAATCTTGTGATAACCAGAATAAAAAGCCTCTAATTACATGTTCATTGACTTCTTTGACATTTGACCTTACACCTTATAACTCAAAAGTCTGATCACTTTATCTCCTCCTAGTCATGAATACAAAATAGTTGAGATATGGTAATAACAAAGGTAAAAAAACCATTAATTTCACATACACCTGTATAATGACCGCTATGACCTGTCACCTCTGACCTACGTGAACAAAAATCTAATCAGTTCGTCTCATTATGGTGATGCATACTAGTTCCAAGTTTGAAGTTAATGGATCCAATGGTTCTTGAGATATCACGTTAAGACTAAAACCTGCAATTTCAAAATTGACCTCTATGACCTTTGACCTACGTATCCCAAAATCTAACCAGATGGTCTCATTATGGTGATACATACTAGTACCAAGTTTGAAGTTTACACCTCAAATGGTTCTTGAGATATCGCGTTAACAAGGCTAACACCTGAAATTTCAGAAATTGGCCGTGACCTTTGACCTTTGACCTACGTACCCCAAAATCTAATCAGATCGCCTTCCTATGGTGATACATACTAGCACCAAGTTAACCTCAAATGATTCTTGAGTTATCGCTAGAACGAGGCCAACACCTGAAATTTCAGAAATTGGCCTCTGTGACCTTGACCTTTGACCTACGTACCCCAAAATCTAATCAGATCGTCTTCCAATGGTGATACATACTACTAGATACTAGCACCAAGTTTGAAGTTCATAACTCATGTGGTTCTTGAGTTATCGCTAGAACGAGAAAACGGGACGGACGGATAGACGGACAGACAACCCGAAAACATAAAGCCTCCGGCACCACCTTCGGTGGGCAAAGGCATAAAAAAGGAATGATCGAGGGACTGTACAAACATTTCCGCTTTCGTTATTCCTCACTGGGAAAAGGAGGGGGTTTCAATATTAATATTTTGTTTCGATGTAATTAAAACAATGAATCAATACTGGACATGAAAGTCACGAGAACATCTCCATAATTGCATTAAAAGTTAGTACAATTCTTTCTTTAAAAAAAAATGAGGTTGGATTTATCAAAATATATGAATGGTAGATTTCAGCATGGCAGCCACATAGCCTAGATACTAAACAAGCTCCTCTATTATGTCTTGTCAAACAGGTGCAGAGGGACAATGCGTGTGTTTACAACTTTACATAATCCTGACAATATCATTTGACTACTTTTAAGAAAGCAATAAATTTTCACAATTTAACAACTTATTATTGAAATGATCATTTGCCACCAAAATTAAACCCCAAGAGAGTTACAATATTCGAGATTGGACTATGTAATTTTGGCCTGAATTGAATGACACATTTTGAAGTTATTAAGGTTGTAATGCCTAAAAATGGTTCTTCTCTACATCCGGAGCGTTTTGGGCAACAAGGCTTGGTTTAGTGGCACTTTGGTGTTTGTTTTGTTTTTTCAGGGGCGTGTTACACCCCTTCCCGATGGAATTTTTTGTCAGTTTTTTTCCATATTTTTGTAATGTACACCCACACCTCTTACTTCTGACAAAATTTGGTCTATGGGCCTTAAGGGGAAAAATTTGCCCTAACTTTTAGGGGCCGTCTGACAACATATCCCGACAAAAAATTTTGTCATTTTTTGTTTTGGTAATGTATAGTCATACACATTCCTTTTGACAAAGTTTGCCGCAAATGTCAGATGGGTTGAAATCGACCTAACTTTGGGGCCCTTTTGGGCGGCTGTGGGGGCCAGACCCGGCGGCTTCATTCGAGCTGACAAGCTTTTTGTGAATGACATGGATGGTCTAAGTCACTTTACGGAATTGTAACTAATTCCCTGCTAAATTTGAGGGGCCAAATCTCATATGTAAAATTGGTTGACTATTTCGGGACAGGCTCCCAGACTATATGGTAAACAGTTCAAATGTGCGTCAGTTGTTGGTCAATATTGTTCATCAAAGCAAAAAATTTCCAATTTAATTTTTTGTATCTGTATTTATTCAGACAAGTTAAAAACCAAAAATATCTGGGGATGCAAAAGGTTTTAAAAATCCGTACAGGGCTGCATCCCTGATAGAAATATGGTCATTTCGTGTCAGATCACACAACGGATTAAATCCTTCCCTTCAAATTGGCCCAAATGTGGTATATGGGGTAATCGACTCTTCCCAAGCTAACATTTTAATATTTAGCCCCATCGGCCAAACGGTTTTCGTGCTATGGCACGCATTCCACAGGCATGTCAGCCAAAAGTGGACACTTTTTTCAATTTCAAAATGATTATCTCTGTAACTGCTAGGTCAAATTGGTTGATATTGACATATTTAGAAAGGTAATTACACAAGCTATCTAAATCTGCCATCCCTTTCCATGTCCGAACAACATAAATGTCAATGACCTCTTGATCTTTGCTTTAACCTTGAATTTAACCGTGAGCGCCACGTAATCTGGAGATGAAATTTTGTCAATTTATACGTCAACATTTTTTCTACAAAATATAGAAAAATTGGAGGGAGTAATATTTTTCGTTTTTATTGGCAAAAAGCTGATTTTTTACTGTTTTACCTAGTACACTGTATCAGTAATTTCGTTACACTTCTCACGAACTGACTGATGAGCGCGCAACTAAAAGAAAGTTAGTTTTGAATAAATCGCTTTCAAAGTTTGAAAGCATAATCTCAACCTCTTTAATGTATGAAGGGTGAATAAATTTTATATCCTGGGATAGATCATATTTCAGTGTTTAGTTCTTTGCTTAATCATTTGCCTATCTGTTTATATTTTGGGGGAAAATGAGCTGTAAACATAACCGTCATTTCGTGAAAACACAAAATTCCAAGGACGCGTAGTGACGGATCTCAGCCGCGCGCGTGTAAAACATATGGGACTTGATAACTGCGCTTTTAACCGTCATATTTGCTAAGAATACTGGAAAGAGTGTCTAGACCAAAAATTAGCATTTTTTGAGCTTTATTTAATCATTTACAGCAAAATTTTGATTTCATGCATAAATTAGCATAATTAATTAATGTGAAATTATTTCGGAGCATTTAAAGGGAAAGTTCACCCTGAAGATTACTTGAGTTTAAAAAATGCAGAAAAAATAAAGAAAAATATTGGCGAAGGTTTGATGAAAATCGGTCAAATAATAAAAGAGTTATGAGTATTTAAAGTTTTGGATTCGTGACGTCACATGCGAGCAGCTGCCCATTGGTCATGTAATAAATATTCCATATATTCGCATTTTTTTAACGTTCCACGATAAATTAATATTGTTTCTTTTCAGAATCTAGTATTGAATAACATTTCTGACAATATATCAAATGCACAGACGAAAATATTCTAAATTTTCTGAGAAAACTGTATTTTATGGAATATTTATCACATTACATAACGGAGGAGCTGCTCGCATGTGACGTCACAAAATCAAAACTTCAAAAGTCCATAACTCCGTTATTCTTGAACGGATTTTGTCCAAACTTTCGCCAATATTTTTCTTTATTTTTTCTGCATTTTTTAAACTCAAGTAATCTTCAGGGTGAACTTTCCCTTTAACTATACAGCTCTGTAGATTACGTTGTGGACGACGTGCGTGCTGATTTTCGGCGCGATCGCGTGGTCGACGGTCGAGATCTCGGGGGGGGGGGGTGGCCCTTTTAGGGTTAAGCACAAAGTTTTATTGTCAGGACATATGACTTCACAGTTCACATCAAAGGATTTCACAACCTGTTTCTAGGTCAGGCCTATGTGTCACAGACAAATTGTTTTTATGAGCAATTAACAGACCACCACCATGTCTAATTCTGTCTTTTTCTAACTTTATAACATAATGTTCGTGGAAAGATTTCGTTAGATAAAACATCATCGCTTAAATGTGTCTCAGTACATTTATATACCAAAAACTCAGGGTCTTCGATTTTGATAATTGTCTGAATCTCTTCAGACTTATTAACAGCACTTCACACAACACTGAGGGAAATGTATTTCATATTTTTCTACGTACGCGAATGAAGGAACCTGTTTAAAGAGGCATGATCATTTGGTTTAGGTCAATCAGATTTCGCACGTTTGTTTCTATGCATATCATGAGAGCTAGATACCTATTTATAATAAATTATAATTATAATAATAATAATAATAATAATAATTGGATTTATATAGCGCCTTTTCCAAAGGATACAAGGCGCTGTCACCTAAAGTCTATTCAAGTAAATTAAGAATTGTATAAGTAGGTTTTTAGATGTTTCTTGAAGATGTCAAGTGATGTGCTATTACGGAGAGATGCGGGGAGTCTGTTCCAAAGTTGTGGAGCAAGTGACTGAAAGGACTTGAAGCCAGCCTGTTTTCGGGATTTTGGAATGACATAGGAAGGAGCAGAGGTAGAACGAAGAGAATATGATGTTCTCTGTTGCTGAAAGAGTGAGGAGATGTATTGAGGAAGTGTGGTTGACAGTGATTTGTAAGTCTGAACCAGTATACGGTATTGTATTCTCTTAGAAACGGGAAGCCAGTGAAGTTCATTGAGTAATGGAGTGACGTGGGACCATTTTGGTTTTTGACATATTAGACGAGCACACTTATTCTGAAGACGTTGAAGTCTGCCCAGGTCCTGTTTACTGATGACCCCAAGCAAACATCCACCATCCACCATAGTATCTTCATTAGTCCGTCCAGCAGTTGTTTGGTGACATGAGTTGATTCCCTTTTCCAGAGCATTAACATGAGAAAAAGGGCCCATGAATACAGGTTGGTCTCTGCTCTGCTGGACCTATCGCTCTGCGCCTGGAGAAATCAATCTCCGACTTGTACATGAAGATGCAGGGCTTTGCCATGAACTTACCAGAGGTTCCCCCACACATGATGATAGATGTGGCCCTCCGACAGTTCTTGTTCGGGAAGTACTGCACCATGAGGCACAAGCTGGCGTGGTAAGAGAGGTTGATGCCGATGCCGTACATCGTCCCGTAGGTGAAGTACAGCATGAAGAGTTGTGGCGCAAATGACGACGAGAACACACCGACAGCGCACAGGAGAATCCCCAGAGTTGTCGTCATCCGAAAACCCACTTTCTTCTCCAAGATCGCCGCCAGTGGGCTGGCTAAGCAGTTAACTCCAATATTGACAGACCCAACCCATCCTGTTAAAGAAACAAAGAATCGAGACGACCTGCTAATTTGCGTATCAGAAAATACGACTTGAAAACACAGCGAAACTTGTGGACAATACCATCAGACCTAGGAATTAGCACAGAACTATGATAACTCCTTGATTAGACGTGTAAATTCTACGCTTTTATGGGCATCTTCACACCACATTTTATCCAGCTTTTCCACAGTACTTCCTTCTCTCTATAATCAGATAATTCACATTTTGGTTTCAATGATAATTGTCCCTACGCCAGAAAAATGTTCTAAAGACTTTGGAGGATTCCAAGAGCAAACTTTGTATACATAGGATTTGAAAACATAACGAAAATAAATAAATAAACGAGTCCCCTCTTAAACTTTAATGTGGAGTGTGAGTTAGGTGCAAAGTTGATCCCGATCCTACTCGGCGTTGATCGTAGGAAGCTCGGGTAACAACTCAGAATGGCTTGACATAACTGAAAACACTTTTTGACTCACAAGAAGATTTCAGCCCCACTGACAATGAACCCCTTCTTAAATTTTCACGAGTTGGGTGTGGGTAGGGTGTGAGTAGGGTGTGAGTATATACTTTTACATGGAGCTATATATACAAAAGAACATTTGATGAAGTTTGGGTTTGTGAGGGACAATTATTGCTCATTTTGTTATAAGGAGATTGAGTCTTACTTTCATATATTTCTGAACTGTGCGAAAGTGAAACCGTTATGGCAATTTTGTATTGAATATTTTGGCTTGGCTGAATTAAAAGATATGAATTGGGGGGATATATACATGGGATTATACCTGGTAATTCAAATAGAAATAAATGTGTAAATTCTTTGGTCATGTTTATTAAATATGCAATTTTCCATTCTAGGGCTCAAGGCCAGGTTCCTTCATCTACGAAAATACAAAAATATATAGCTGATTGTATAGAGGAAGAAAAAAATCTAGCAACGAAGGCAGGGAAGTTACATTTACACTTACAGAAATGGGAAGAACTGAAAGTGAATAAGGATGTGAATGTGAGCAGGTATGATGTGTCTAGTGTTGTGCGTGTGTAAATCTTGGTATGTTTGTTGGATGTTAGTGAGTGTGAATGTGAATGTTGAGAAGGGGGGGGGGGGTTAAGTAGTGAAAGGGGTAACAAGGTATACCGATGAAGGGTTTATATAAAAATATGCATTATGTTACTTTTCATGAATGATCATTTTCCCCTTCTCTTGGGTAAATTGTTAAATGCACATCTTATTATTTATGATATGAATATAACATGAAGAATTGTATTTCATTTAATTATACCGTAATTATACATTTTTGTTTACCCCTTTATTCATTTAAAGGAGATCTTTATATGAACTAGGAAAATAACAAAAAAGAAAAGAACATTAACATATTTTGAATGAAAGATCATTTACATTGAATATTATACATTGTGGGACATAGGGAGGGGGTATAGGGCGTACGTTAGTGTTTTTCAATATATTATTTACTTAGTGATTTCATTCCAACATTCTTCCATGCTTGTCTTGTGAATAATTTAACACTATGGTATGAAAACGAAATGAAGATTTGTATTAGTTTGAAATTATTTACATTTATTTTATGTAATGATCTATTTTGAATGAAATCTCTAATAAAATATTTTGAAAAAAAAAAAAAGAGTATAGGATGTGAGTTAGGTAGGTGCCGAGTTGGACCCAATATGGCTTGGAATAGCGTGGCAAAACTCGTAACAATGTCTATTGACTCAGAGGAGACTTAAACCCCACTTTGCTGTACACTTTGCTGAGTTGGGTTCAAGGCGGACACCGACAGAGCTCCGACGTCGAAAAACAACTCGGCATAACTCTTTGCAACTCGAATTGACTTGCAAGCAGTTCAAAAATGATTGTAGGGTAACAACTAAATACAACGTTTAGTGGTGGTAAGATCAACCCAATTTTTTTGACAAACACTTGTGAAAGCAAAACACAGTTCAGGAATGAAATTATCCAAATTCCTTAATTTTTAATTTATTTGCACAGATATTTCCTCAAAACAATCTAAAAATCAAAATGTTCGGTCTTTCAATGATTTGACATAAAACATCATGTACATTGTCATTTCCCAGTGTGCAAGATGTTTTATCAACAGGGGCTCCTGGAAGAAAAGTCGAAAGCTTTGAACACCGGTCGATCGACTTACTTTATTGATATTTCACATCATTAAAGGTTCGTGAACAGGTCACAAGGAGTGTCTATAAATTTGCACTGTCTTTTGAACCAATGGAAGCTCGATGTGAATAAACAAAACCAGGGTCGAATAAAATAAGAACAAACATACAAAATGCACTGTAGAACCGAAAACACCCAAACAAACGTTGCCTGCAATCTACTCCGAACCAGTTAGGAATGAGGTGAACTCAGTTGATGTCAGTTCACTCTTTCATATTCATTCTGAAGTTATCGAACAGACGAGCACATTTTCCTTTGTAGCATTTTTTTTGGACTTTGGAACATGCCTATAGAAATAAGAAAAGAAGGGTCATCCATCATTGCTAAATTTTACGAGACTAGCATTCTGCAATTTACTCCGAACCAGTTAGGAATGAGGTGAACTCAGTTGATGTCAGTTCACTCTTTCATATTCAAATTTTATTAATTTATATGAGTAATAATGAATACAATCGTCTTCTACGTGCTTTCCGCTTTACATTGATATGTAGATCGCTATTTTTTGTGATTGGCTTTGAATACCTATTTTAAGATATTGAGGTCTCCTTCCTCTAAGGACGATACCTACAAACTTTGCTTACAATCTTGCAACAATGCTGAAAGAAGAAGAAGCAAAATGAATCTACTGCCATTACTGGTGCTCTACCACCCCCAAGACGTTACCCCCCCCCCCCTATATTGGTAGGTATCCCATCTGTCATGTCTGTACTAATTTAGATCCTCCTTGTCTAAGGATGATCCCTGCCAGTTTTGGTTGAAATCCACCACCAGCAAAGTTTGGAGAAGAAGTCAAATAGAGGTGTATAATACATGTACATACTACATACATACATGTAGAGACAAAATGATGTCAAGTTTCATAGAATTTGAACAAATACTTTTGAAATAAAGTAAAAAATTAATTGACCTTTGACCTTGACTTTTGACCTGAAATTTGTTCCACATTATTTGTGATACTCTACATTCCTTCTTTGCAAGTTTCATGGAAATTGAACATGAACTTTTGAAATGAGAGCATTTTTAAAATTGTTGATGCCGTCGTCGGAAATGCGGCGCCTATGTCTCACTTTTCAAAAAGTTGCTCGCTCGCAAAATTTAGATATTGAAAAGTTAATATTCGGGCAAAAGGCGTCAGCCCCCCCCCCCCCCCCCCCCCCCCGCCCTTGCGAAAATGGGCCCGTATGATCGAGATCTCTACATCTGCATGAGATTTGATTTTATTATTTGTGGGGGAGATTAGGCTGCAGCATTTTTCATTTTTGTCAGCAAATTTGAGTGTCAGACCCTAAAAGTTTGCCGGCAAATTTGGGTTTCACATCCCCCCCCCCCCCCATTCAAAATGTTCTAGCGACGCCTCTGTCTACCGTGAGTATTTGCATGAAATTATCGACGTAACTTCAGGAGGTCACCAAAAAGCAGGAACTTAACGCCAAAATTATATCCAATAGCAAGATCAAAGCGGATTAAAACCCTAAACTCTCTTCCTTTCTTCTTATTTGCATAACTTGCTCATCTCTTGTGCTCACTGAAGCGTAACACATCGGGATTTTTATCAAAATAAAATCAGACGAACTCCCCAAGAAGACTTGTGGTAGTTAACGAAAGCAAGTAATTGAATTTTAGTCCATTCGCGTTAAAAGGGCTTTTCCAGCCCCACGTGCTCATTGAAGGTAAAATTTTGAATGAACTGCCATAGGATCATCCATACATGTACCTTTAAAGGTCAACGAAATAGAAAACCTAATTCGGGCCGAAATCTAAGGTCAAGCAAACTGGCACGAATTTGAATGATTTATGTGTATTGCCAAATTGATTGACATTTTGACCAATTTGAATACGTTGTCGTTCAAAAATGAATGCAATTTGACGAATATAAATGTTATGGAGTTTACTATTGAACCGTGAGAACAGCAGGTTTACAAGACTCACTCGAACTGCAATGACATATAACGAATATGCCCGCTATTTTTGACGAAAACCGATTATACTGAAATCGGGCTTTTAAAATTCATCTACAGGAAATTATTAGTGTAATAAACAAAGATAATAAATTATTCATAATTTTGCAAAACATACTAAAGTTTGATCTTTTTGATAATCCGTGTAATCATGGTAATAGTTATGAGATATGACATGGCATGAATGAAGGACTTGATTTATTCAATATCAAGCATTTTGATTTGTGCAGCCGTTTCCAAACGGAACTGAAATTTAAGGAGTTTTTTGACGGAGTTTTTTTGCTAATTACAGAGGATTGCAGTATTTCGGTGTTCGTGTCAGTGTTGCCGTGACTCACTGGGCCGGTTGATTGACTCATCAAAAATTCATTATATGTACGAGCAATCAAAAGAGATGAAAAAATACTTATATTCAGAATTTATAAGGAGCATAAACAACAGGGCCATAAAAATAATAATTTTAATGAAAAAGAAAAGGTGTAATTAATCATAACATCAATAATTGAACACAGATGATCTTAAACAACAACATTCAAAATGGTTCCAAGCAGGAAAATAGAGTCACGAACGTACGTGGGCGGTGTACAGTTTGCTCATTAGACCCCACAGTAATTGGACAAACCCTACGCTTCCAAAAGGAACAAAATTGGGCCCGTGTCAAATTTGTTATCATTATTACCATTTGTGTGTGTGTGTATTCATCCTTTGTGAATTATCACGAAGGCATATCTAACGATCTCTGAACTAACCTCGAATATATATATATATATATGTATATATATATATATATATATATGTATATATATATATATATATATATATATATATATATATATATATATATATATTGCTTAAACAAAAATGATTTGTTTTCCTCCATTATACTTTTGGCATCCTTCTCTTTGTTTTCATTGAGCTGTTACAATACATGCATGCTAGCGTGGGCATTTGTCGTATCGAGGGTACTTTGCTCTTTTTAGATGCTCTATATGTAAAGTGTCGTTGATTTATATAATTTCATATAATCATAGTCGGAGTATTTAGTCCTGCATGTATAACAATGAAAAATCTCCCCTCTTTCTTTCTCCATTATATTTTCTCTCTCGTACACCCACTGACATATACACAATCTCTCCCTCTCTCTCTCTCTCTCTCTCTCTTACAAAATTCTTCCCTTGAAGGTGACTGGGGTCGAGGGAGGACCCTCGCACACCCACTGACACATACACAATCTCTCTCTCTCTCTCTCTCTCTCCCTCACAAAATTCTTTTCTTGAAGGTGTCTGGGGGTCGAGGGAGGACCGTTTACCAAATATTCGATGTTGCTGCATAGACTATTTATTAAAATTTTAGGGTTTTATCGTTCAGAGGTCGCACTGTTTAATGAAACTACACCAAATCCATTTGAGTAGGTTTATAAAAGCCAGTCTATATACCAACAGCTCGCTTGATGAATAGTGCATTGATTGCTAGGACCCTCTATCGCCCCCAGGCAATACTGAAAAAAGAAAAATGGCCGTCCTAAACACTGTACTTCAAATTTAAGTTCAATGTAGTTGGAAGAGACTGTGAAATACCCTGGTGCAGAATTGAAATGACACGGAGCAGAGCTATCCACATTGCCTCATTTTACAGACGACATGAAGGGGATCAAGACAGTATAACAGAGCTTCAACGATCACTGACACGCCTAAATAAGAACCATATCTTTCTGATAGCAGGAGACTTCACTCTTCCTGGCTGGAATGGGAAAACCCTGGAGGTAGCCCAATGCAATCGCCCTGCCATCCATCACCAATTTGGAGTCACACTTGATGATCAGGGCCTAGTTCAACTAGTGGAGGAACCAACTAGACAGAATAATACACTGGATCCTGTCCTCACTGATCACCCAGAACAAGTAAGCAAAGACTCGGTAGTGTCAGGAATATCAGATCATGACTGCACTATAGTAGAACTAGACATGAGACCAGCACCCAAACGCCAACAACAGAGGAATGTCCATATCTATGGCAAGGCAGACTGGAAAAGTTTTCAAGCCAGGCTCTCCAGAGTTGCAGAGAAAGTTCCTTCCAAGGTGAATAATGCATCTGTGGAAACACTATGGACAATCTACGAAACAGGAGTCCGGGATGGTATAGCTCATGACAACCCCCACAAGATGCTGTGCTGGAAAGAAAACCTCCCCTGTGTATCTGCGAAGATTCGCAAACCCAACAAGCAACGGATTGAATTAGCAAAGTGTGTCGAAAACTGCGATTAGAGACGGCTAGTCCATTACCTCCTGATCTGGAAGACCGGCTCCGACAACCCAAGGCCAAGATCCAAGCAGAAATTGGAAGGGTTTACTTGAAGCATTTTGAGTCAATCTTCACTGGAGATGAAGGCTTAAACCAGTGGGATGGCAGGAAGCGCTTCTGGATGTTCATGAAGCATAACATTACTGATAACAGCAAGAAATCACAGCTGAAATCAGGAGTGAAAATCACTGATCAGACAGGAAAAGCCAATATTCTAAATCAGCAGTTCAAGAAAATGTTCGTGAGGGAAACACCAATCCCACCCAACCTCCTTCCACCGACCTCTCCCTTCCCAACTATGGCAGACATAAACATCACCACTGCAGGAATCCAGAAACAACTAGAGAAGTTAAAGGAAAGCTCCAGGGCCAGATGGTGTTGCTTCAATATTATTGTCCTAAAGCAAGTGGCACAAATTGTCACAGCTCCTATCCTGACTGACATCTGCAAGAAATCGCATGATACAGGGGAGATTCCAAGGACTGGAGAGAAGCAAATGTAGCTCCCATCTACAACAAAGGGGAAAGGTCTGGTCCGTCGAACTACAGGCCCATCTCTCTCACCTGCATAGCGAGCAAGATCATGGAACACGTACTGGCAAGTAACATCATATCACATGCAAATGACCACGACATTCTTTATAGATACCAGCATGGATTCAGAGAGGAGAGGTCCTGCGAACTCCAATTAACAGGTCTGATATCCGATCTCATCAACAACATACATGAAGGGAAGCAGACAGACCTTCTTGTAATAGACTTAAAGCAAGGCTTTTAATAAGGTGGGGCATGGTCGCCTTCTCCACAAGCTTGACCTTGGAGAGAAGTGGAAGACAGATGGATCGGAAACTTCCTGCAGAATAGGACACAGCAAATAATACTTGATGGTTACACACCAGAGAAAGTCGAGGTGGACTCCGGAGTGCCTCAAAGATCTGTCCTCGGGCCGTGCATGTTCCTGTTCTACCTTAAAGTAGATATTCATTGATTTTTAAAACTGACTTAATTTTCATTTTTGCGTAGGTGAAGCTTAGACCGGACAAGTTTGTCAAAATTCGACACTTGCAAACATTCGAAGTAATGATTATTATCAATTACAAATTGCTAAAATACAGCCCCGACATAGCACCTGAACAGCTCTCCGAAAGCCGCTTAAATGTGTGACGTCAAAGGGAGGACGTTAATTGCACAAGCAGACGATGTCCCATAACATCTCACATATTTTCAGTGCCTGTTTTGTCATCTTCTCCTCAGTTATTTCACTTCACTAGCATTAGTCTATTATGTTTAATCCATATATTGCCTCACTCTAAACCCCGTGCATGGGTTTATTTGGATGGAAAATGAAGCGTTACAAGAATAAAGGAATCAGTTGCTTGTAAACAAAATAGACGCCATTTCATTCACAGCTGCATACACCGCTGGACGTTCGGCGTTGAATGAGGGATAAATACCGTCCTTGCAATCATTCAGCGGGCATTTCAATTTGAAAGTGTGGTTTCTTTGATTGTTCATTAACCCTCATCCTATATATTTACAAACAAAAGATTTCATTAATCAGAATCTGTTTCATTCCCATTTTAGAATGGTGTGAAATATGGGCACGTTTGAATACACTAAATTCTTTATAATTTGAGAAATAACTGCACTGCACTTATGTTCATTCTTTATGGGACGTCGTCTGCTTGGACAGGATTGTTCCCTTTATTGACGTCATTGAAACATTGTTATTTTTTTGGCGAAGCGCTTGTATATCGCAGATGCTGGGAGGTAGTTTTATTTGTATTATTGTTTAATTACCTGATATGTAGTTGACTTTAAACTGATACGATTGCTATCTGTTAACTTGCCAGTTTCTAGTGATACATTATTTATCATATTTGTGATTTTCTTTGAATGTGTACTTTAATAACTTGCCTGACATCCTCTCCTCCACAGTCCGTCTCTTTGCTGATTACAACATCATATATCTGACAATCCAAACAGAAAATGACACCAACCAGCTTCAGGATGACCGTGACAAGTTGTCTTCATTGTGTGACGACTGGCCTTTGGAGGTGAACACAGAGAAGTGCCAATTGTGGTAACCCGGAACAAATCCCAGGTCAAGCATCAATACACTCTGAATGGCACCCCGATGAAGTCTGTAACCTCTGCTGAATACCTCGGGTCTCAATTACTTCAGACCTGACCTGGACCAGCCACAACAACAACATCTGCCAGAAAGCCGATCAAACTCTCCTACGTCGAATCTGCAATAGACTGGTTCTGTAATGTATACAAATTATTGCATATTCTTCTCTGAGCACCTAGAGACGAGCTATTCCATTTACCTATTTATAAAAGAGCCTCAATGCTTGGAAACCAGTTTGCATACATTACTTGTTGCTATGTCCGGCAAGCCTCTGGCAAGCTTTCAAGTTGTCAAGAACAACCTTTGTTTGAAAGGTATGTATAAAATTTGAATGCATTATCGAATCGGTCTATTCAACGCAGATAAAGGTACATAAGACCCTCGTGATACCCCTCCTAGAGTATAGAGCATCAGCGTGGAACCCATACCTGGCAGGAAACATCCACAAGCTATAGAAATAGTTCAGAGACGGGCTGCAAGATATGTACTTAACCGCTACCACAATACCTCGAGTGTCTCAGACATGCTCCAACAACTCAACTAGGAACCGATTGCTGCCCGACGTGAAAACATCCGACTAGCCATGATGTACAAGATATCCCAAAACCTTGTAGCCTTTAACGACAGTACATCATATCAGTATCCAAACCCACATGTCCACCAATTCGGATACCAGGTCCCCCACTCAAGAATTTACTACCACATGAACTCCTTTTTCCCAAGAACAGTGAGAGCATGGAACAACCTGCCGCTAGAGAGTACCCAAGGTAGACGTCATACCGGCAGTTGTCAAGGTTGCTGGTTCAAAAAAAAAATTGTGCTAAACAATGGTATGGTGATCACACCAGCGCCAAACACTGAATTTGCCCTGCTCCAGCCGGCTGCTTGAATGATTTCGCGGTGAACTTCATGCGAGTATGACGTCAGCACTTCGGTACTCTAGAGAAAGTGATGGCACCCTCACTGGCAGCCTTTCGTCAAAACCTGATGAAAGGCAGGGACGAGAACTAGAGAACTAACTTGAAACTTCATATATGGTTTTTACTTGCACAAGTTTTGTAAATAAGCCCAACACCCTGTCACTTACGCACAAACATCACGTACAAAGTAACCTGCAAAAATCTTCAGGATTGAAGGAGGCAGATGGACACAGAAGAAGAAGAAGAAGAAGAAGAAAAAAAAAAAAGAAGGTGGGGCACAACGGGCACGTGCCCCTCCCTTTTATTGCATATTTTACATAAGCAACCCAAAATGTCCACCCTTTTCAAATTTTATACGAAAAAGCACCTGAAAATATTATAACTTTATTGTTGTGCTTGTTGGATATTTTTCGAGATTGTGCTTCCCCCCCCCTTTTTTTTTAAATACAAATTCCTGGCTCCCCCCTGAGATCACTGCTATGAACCGGTCCTCAAACATATTGTCGTCTGCATTTGCAGACCGTACATGTTGTAACATAGTGCACCGGGTATAGTTCAAGGTTAATAACTGAAATATTTCCAGCCTCATTATATGCGAGCCGCCATAAAATGCGTAAAGGTCATCATGGTCATGTACGTATCACCACACAGCTTAGATTAAAGGTAAACTCGGTAATGACGGAAAATCCTCACAGAAATAAACGAAACAAACACTTAATGTCTAAGGCATCTAAATAAACGCTGATGTCAAAAACTTAAATGTCACCGGGGTGGGGAATTACATGAAAATTTTCAGTATCGAAACGGTATAACGCAAAATGGTGATCCCATACCACCCATACCAAATTTTCATCTTCTCCAGAATAGGCCATTTTCGTAATGCATTCAAATTTAATGCTTACCCCTTTGTTGAACTCCTAGTAATGAACTACATGTACCTGTTACAAGTCATTGTATTTCAATAGTTAGAATGCAGATTGCATACATCATGTACATTAAGCTTCCTAGCTCGGACAAGCCAAAATGTTTGTCAAACCTAACAACGCCTAATACATGCACATTCGAATTCTGACTATTGAAAAAGAATATCTTTTCACAGGTAAATGTAATAGTCTGTCACTAGGCAATCCTGCATAAATTTGAATACATTACGAAAATGGCGAACATGTGGTCCAGTGTTGTTATCTGAAATGATCGAATAAAATGTATCAGGTCTCTTTCATTATATCTCTTTCCATGGGCAATTTAAAATCTTAGTGTCGTATTAATCACCCCCCCCCCTCCATTACTGGCAAATCCGTGACGTTTCTTCCGAGCTCCTCTCCCATTTGCTCAGTACAGAAAATGTCATTAATTGTTCATTTTCTTAGTTTCTGATGAAGGAACAAATTTGTTTCATACAGATTCTGTGTAAAGACGTATGAGCAATGATTATGACTAAGGTACATGTATGTTTTAATATTTTCTTTAGAGAAAACGGAAATTAATGATTTTCGGGGTACAAGGTAAATGGGAGAGGAGCTCGCAAGATACGTCACGGAGTTGTCAGTTTGTGTTTGATTGATTACAACTTCAAATATTCATAACTTTCTGATTTCTTATCGTATTTTGCTCCAACCTTCACTGATCTGTTTCTTTAATTGTTCTAGTTCTTTTAAAATCAACTTGCAATCAGGGTGGACTTTCCCTTTAAATATATATGAATGCATTACGGAAATGGCTATTAATATACCACGTGATTTGTTCAGGGGTAGTTATACGCGCGCATGCAGTTACATAATTGTTTCTTAATTATCTGATAATTACAAATTCCATTTCCGTCACAGCAGTAACTTTTGGCATGCATGACTCTTCCTATAAGGTTTTGGTGTCATTTGAAAGAAGAGCACACGAGCCTGTCGATGATGTGTTTTTAGGTATTATATTTTTAAAAAAGATTGCAAATTATTATTTATTTATTTATTATCTATTCATTTATTTTATTTATTAATTTTTTTTTTTTTTTTGCGGGGGAGGGGGGTCCTTTCAAAACCTTAAATGAACCGAATTGAACAGTCACACACTTATTTTGGAAAAATGGGTATCAGAAATGCCAGTTCACACTCTTTGAAATCAGTCATGCATGATTCTTTGACCATGTTTTATGTGTCACATGAAAGGAGAGAAAATGAGCTTTCCAATGATATGTATAATAACTAAAATTGATTTAAAATTATTGAATAATCTGCCCATAAAACTTGAGTTTCTTTTTTCAGGGACACCCTGTATGTGAGACCCCAAGAGGCACCTGATAATGTCAGTATATCCGTCAAGTCAACAAGCGTCTTTCAAAAATGGGTGAGTAAATTTATCTGTCAGGAGTAGTATGTAAGCGGCCAAAAGAAAATCTAATATTGACTAGAATCCTGATGAAAAGGGACAATGTGTTGGTATGTAAAGGCATTATATAACGCAAACACGCTCCAAAATGGTGAACAGTTGCCAAGAATACAAGTTTATAGCGTTAGGGAGCCCAGATATTAGAGACCCTTTACAGAAGAGTTACGAAAACCTATTTTCATTCAATGAACCAGTTTACAAATTTATTTCATTTTATGCATGTTTCTCTCCAGAACCCCTAGTTACCAACTATATAGTGCACCTGCTATGCGTAATGGCATCTCTATGGATGGAATCCATTTTGCATATGGCTCTGTTTCAGATCAATGGTGTAACTTCCCAAATGGCTACTTTTCGACTTATATAACGTGAAGTAAAGTACATAACTCTCTTTGTTATATATCATTTGAAAGACCTCTAAAAGTGCTACCTTGGGTAGCATAACAAAGTTGTATGACCAATCTGTCTGGATTTCGTGGCCCACTATGTGATCCAAATTGGCCACTTTTGCTGGGACATTCAAAGTTATACATGCATATTTTGAAAGTTATTTTTTTTTTAAATGAAGTTTCCCTAAATTCAAATGTTTTTTATGCCTGGGTGAAAGAGACGGAATGAAAGAAAATTGCTATCCCACTTACAACATTTTAATGTCTTGTGTTTTTATGCGAGACAGAGTCAAAATTGATGTTTCGCACGTGACATTTTCCGTTAAAGGGCAATCCAACCTTGGTAATAAGATGATTTGTGTGAAAGCAGAAAAATAAGAAGAACAAGATGGTGAAAGTTTGAAAGAAATCGGACAAGGATTAAGAAAGTTATGGATGTTTGAAAAATGAGATCACTACATCTATGCGAATCTCAAATTGGCAATTTGGTGAGTCAATTGTGACATTTTTGTGGACAACTCTCACATTTGTCGTACACAAATATATCATTAATTTGCAGTTTTCTTCGAGGCGCTTTTACCCCCGGGGCAGTACTCAAAATATATTGGAGATGGCATATTGTTATAGGTCCTCATGAGTGAAAAGATCCTACTGAATAATGCATTTTGAAAAAAAGTGACATTTTAGTCATTTTGTGTGTTAGAGCGAATGGGGGAGTTGTCCACAGCTACATCACAGTGACATTACCTATTCAGCCAATTTGAAATTCCCATATGCATAGTGATTACAACTTTCAAAAATTCATAACTTTCTTATTGCTTGTCCGATTTCGTTCAAACTTTCACCAATCTGCTTCTCTGATTTTTCCTCTTTCTTTCAAAGCAACTTGCTATTAAGGTTGGATTTCCCTTTAACAATGGAAGGCCTAAAGTAATGAATGCTCGGAATATTCTAATATGCAGATATGTTTTGATTTGTTGTGCGATATAGTCCATATGTCTTCTAGTTTTAGCAAATGCAAAATGAAGTCACCATCTTTTGTTTTCAAAATTTACAAAGAAAAAATGCGTTAAAAATTTTCCGTTAATTTTTCTGTCACATCCCAAACATCCAACAAGTGGTGATAATTATCTTGATAATATTTTTTTTTTCAAGAGTTTTTAGAGATTTGCCTTACCCTCCTCACTGTGCATTTCAAGTAATTTTTTTTTTCAATCGAGAAATTTTTTGTAGCCAATAAACTTTTTCCGTTAACACCTGTCACATCCGAAACAGATGTCACATCCGAAACAAATTTTTAGACAATTCCTCATCCAACTCGCTCATGCATACATTTTAAACCTGATTACCACATGTTAGTTATACAGCCCATCTCAATAGGGCATTTTTGAAAAATAGTGTTTCGGATGTGACATGTGAACAAAGGATTCATATCTTCTGTGATATGCACAAATAAATTTTGTTAATAAAAAAAGATTTTAAAATTTCGCCCAATAACTATTTATGAGAGGAAAAGAATTTAAATCATGTGCACAACCTGCGTGTACTTGTCTTCAGGAACCATTCAAGTCAGATTCGAGGTACAGGGTTAATATGTGGTACATTTGCATAATTTGGTTGAATCATACCCTTGTATGTGTATGCCCACAAGTTTATGAGAATTCCTGCAAATTCAAAGTAGAGACATACATGTATTATGATATTTGCATCTATTTATATAAAAGCCGATACGTCCTTTCCAAACCTCCAATACTCATGCCAATCGCGCTGGGGATGATGATCGCATTAAACGTGCGACCTATTTCCACGCTTACAGCTTGGTGTGTAAGATCATTTGAGATGAACCACTTGCCTTCGACGCTTAGGCCACTCCCTTTTTGCCCTAATTTGGTAGTGCCAGTGCATTAAGCCACTATCCGTCTAATATGGCCAGTGCACGGAAAATTGCAAGAATCAGATTTTTCCTGACAGTCAACTTCAAATTCTAATGGTAAGCCCAATAAAATCCGATTATTGTATACCCGTTTAAAAAAACAACCCAATAGAATCAATGAAAATCAACATCAGATCTTGCTCACACCGCATCTCACATAGTTAGGTACACAGACGGCTCCTCATGGGAAATAGTGTTCACTTTTTTTTCAACATGGATTCCCATGTAAAATTTAATGCTGAAAACGATGGCATCGACTGATTTTTGATAAAAGGTGCCCAAAGTGCCCAAATTTTTATGTTTTAGTGGCCCGCCATTGTTTTTATGCATTTCAGAGCCAACCTTGGGGCTAGAAACGTTCGTTTGGTGTTGAAAACCCATTGTACACAGTAAAATGAAATACGGTAGTGGTTAAGACCCGACAAAGACCTCAGGGGCCCTGCATTTCTTCCAAAAGGGCCCAAAGGACCAGTTACTCACGAGAGTCGAAAAGATTGCTTTAAATGCTTTTCTCGAGGTAATAGAAGCTCAGTAAATGGCTTTTTTAAATATTAAAATACAATGATACATTGTGGGTATGATAATATGGTGGCCAAATAATGTGTCAGACGCCCAAATTCTGATTTTAGAGGGCCAAATGTAACATAAATGATTATCGAGCATTAAACTACAGTGGCATGACATATTTTCTTTCTATAGATATTTGAAATTGTGTTCTACAAATAGTATTTATCAAATCAATCAAGATTACATCATTTTGGGGGCACCTGAAAGGACATGACAGCCCTGAACCACTTTATTACGGCCCAATTGAAAATGCATTAAAAATCATATATTTCACAAACATATCAAAACATAAGCACATGATATGCCGAACTTACTGCATGGTGATAGTCATGTATAATAAATAATACACAGTGGGCACCTAAAGCTTCTATTAAAAAGGTTTTAGGCCCATTTTCGTAAATAAGGGCCCATCAAAGGGACCATAGTCTTGCTCAAGTAATACAGTGAGCTTTAACAATATTGTTCTCTAAAGTGATCTCAGTGCAAAGAAGTATCACAAAGCACCATAGTTTGAAATTCCAGCATTCCAGGAGAATATCTGAGTGGTGAAATCAAAGTTTGGAAATACCTTTCCAGCGAATATGACAGGATTTGTTAAACAGTCCAATACGTATAGCTTGTTGTGTGCTCCCGGAAAGAAAAAGGGCAAAGAATTTATGTAAATTCAAAGTTGTTAGCTTTTTATTTACACCCTCGTAGCCGAGGATTTTTGGGGGAGGGGCAGTCGGATTGCGAACGGAATCCGTGCGGCCATTGGGGGGGGGGGGGGTTCGATCAGTCGATCTCCTGGGCAGAGCGCGGAAGCTTTGGCATCTCTTCATATCGAGAGTGAACATTTCCACTTGTCGAGAAATATTACTGCTGTTTTGATACCCCATTTGATTTAGCTTTGATATAAGTACTGCTGGAACTCGGTGATAAGAAACGTTTTTACACTCATACAAATGGATAAATAACAGAACTTACATCCAGAAAAATGTATACAAGCTATACGTATATATCAGAATTATAGTGCAGGTAAGCAATTTCAATGGTTTTTAAAAAGTGATATGGTAGAACGCTAGTTTTCTTCAATGTTATTACATTCTTTTCAGTGAAACCAAATATTACTCTCACTTAAAAAAGATATCTTTTTTAGGTAAATTCATATGAAGACAATTCATTTCACAAAATATATTTTCATTCAACATAAACAAATTCTCGGTTCTAATGGTAATCTGAGGGGCGGCGGTTTTTATACTGGTCACCCGTAATCTCATAAAAGGGCAGGCCTACATCTACATCATCTGCATCTACAACATCACATTGTTGATTCTTGCCCGCAGTCAAAGAGCGACTTTTCACTAGCGTTAGGGAATTGATTTTATTATTCCTTTGTTCTTCTCCTTTTCTCCCTTCTTCTTGCTTTACTCTTTTTCTTTTTCCATCTTCTTCTTTCCATCTTCTTCTTTTTTTTTTGCGTTTTATATGAGATCTTAGCATTTTTATCAGCGTGTTTATCTAGGCCTTTGTCCATGACGGGAATCTGAAATCAACAACTCCAATCCCCCTCCCCCTCCCCTTCACCCAACTGCCATAAAATACGAATACAGACCGAGCAATACATTAATTCTGCAATTCTTTTCATCGAACAAAATATTATATAAAATATAGGTCATAAACCGTGGAGGCCTGTTCTGATAGAAATATTATTTTAGATAAGTACAACTTCTATTATATTGTCTAAGAAAATTGTAGCTGGAAAATCTATTGCATTGTGACGTGTCGAATAATATTTATGAAATTGGTCTCATTATACCCGGCATATGTGTAAACCCCTATCCGAAATATTTTGCAGCAGTCATCAGACCGTATGTCTATTTAGGCCTACTCGGGCCATATGTTTGTGGTTATCATTATTGTCTCCTCATAGTACTCTGATACACAGATCTGTAAACACTTATATTTCCTTAAAACAAATGCTAATGGTATTGACAGAAAATAAATCAAACGGTATTTAATAAAGACTCATAATCTATGTATGCTGTACAGTAGGATATTAAAAACAGCTCACACTCAATAAAGGCCCTTCTCACTCCCCGGAAATATGTTTTATGGACTTTTATTTTAGTGTTCAAATCTTTCCTTAATTAAAATATGACGTATCCGGACACCTACCCCCTGGACAACCACCCCCCGGATAACCACCCCTAGGATAACCACCCTCTAGGATGATTACCCCCCCCCCCCCCCAGCTAACTACCCCCTAGGGCAACCACCCTCTAGGACAAGTACCCCCCCGGACAACTACTCCCTAGGGCAACCACCCTCTAGGACAAGACCCGCGGACAACTACCCCCCCCCCCCAGACAACTACCCCCTAGGACAACCACCCTCTAGGACAACTACCCCCCGGACAACTATCCCCCAGACATCTTCCCCCTAGGACAACCACCCTCTAGGTCAACTACCCCCCGGAAAAAACGCTTTTTTAAAATAATAGTATACATAAACTAGTTTGTGTGTGTGTGTGTGTGTTTTTAATGTGATAAACTAGGTTTTATTGTTTGAGGTTGGAGTAGGAACAATTAAAGTAGATATTCAAAGCAAATCACAAATATGCTCAATAATGTATCTATAGAAACTAGAAAGCTTGCAGATGGTAATCGTATAAGTTTTACGTCAACTGCGTGTTTGATGATTAAAAAATAACACAAATAAAAACACTTCTCAGCATCTGGGATATCCGAGCGATTCGCCAGAAATATACCGATGTTTTCGTGACGTCACATCAGGTGCCAATCCTGCCTAAGCAGACGACGTCCTATATCAAGTGAACGTAACTGCAATGCAATTATTTTTAAATTATAAAGAGTTTGGTTTGTTTCACCATGACCGTATTTCACATCATTCTAAAAGGGAAGTGAAACCGTTTCTAGTAACTAAAATCTTTTGTTTGTAAAAAGTCATGATAAGGGTCAATGATCAATCAAAGGAATCACACTTTCGAATTGTAAAGCCCGCTGAATTATAGCATGGATGGTAATCGTTCCCTCTTGAAACGCCGACATGCCGCGGTGCATGCAGCTGAAAATACAATGGCATCTTTTTTTGTTTACAATCGATTGATTCCTTTATTTTTTAAACGCTGCATTTTTCATCAAAATAATAACATGCAGGAAATTTAGAGTGAGGCAACAAATAAGCATTTATACTGACGCTAGTGAAGTAAGAGAAATAAGTGAAGATGAGATGACAAAACAGGCACTGAAAATGTATAAGATGTTATGGGGCATCGTCTGCTTAGGAAGAATTGCTCCCCGGTATGACGTCACATATCTCAGCAGCGTTCAAAGAGCTCTATAGATGCGGGGCTGTGTTATATCATTTTATAATTGATAATAATCATTACTTCAAATGTTTCCAAGCGTTGAATTTTGATAACCTTGTTCAATCTAAGCTTCACCTATGCAATAATAAAAATTAAATCAATATTCAAAATTAATGAAATTCTACTTTAAGCGAGCAAGCATGAGCGAAAACAAACACTTCTCTTTTAATAAAATTTGGTATATTATCTGGGTTTTACTGTTGCAGGTCGGGGCAGAAATTGTGCTTAAGGCCATATTAATTCTATTTTGGCGAGCGAGCGTAGCGAACAAACACAATCTTGTTCAATGTGATGTTAAAGGGTGACTAAATTAAAAAATTGATTGCCCATTTTTCGTAGGAAGGAGTCATCAGGAGCCAATAAATATCTATCACACACTTTTTTATGCATTCAGTCGTATTTCATAATCATTTGAAAAGTACATTTTTGCTGATTTACACAGTCATAAGCCCCGCCCCTAAAAAAACCCCATCGAGCGACATCATGATCACGTGATCTGTGACGTACGAGAAGTAAGGGAAAATATTCCACCAACCTATATACCGTGCGCGCCCGCAGGCCCCGGCAGGCCTAGCCCGGTGCCGAGCATGACATTCACCGCTTCGACCATTTGCATCGCATATTTTCGTGTGTTTAATTCCTCACAATAACTTTGATTTTGGGACACAATTTCATCAGTAATGCCAAATCGGTGTATAGTTGCGGGCTGTAGCAAGACCCCTAAAGATGATGTAAGCCTACGTACATCATTTTCCTAAAGATGAAAATCTACGGAAATTGTGGGTCGCAACAGTATTCTCACACGGGCAGAGTGGCAAGGGCCAAGCGAGTGGAGTACAATTTGCAGTGATCACTTTTCTTCTCCAGCAGCTGCAGCAGCTTCACCCGCGGCCCCTTCACCATGCCCTGGCGCGTCTTCTGCGAGGGGTTCAGACATAATGGTCGAATTCCCTTTGCCACTGCACTTGAGCTTCTTCTCTTTCGGTATCGATAAATCATCTGATAAATCAGAGTTCGTATCTGGCTCAAAAAAGTCCTCCAAATCGGACTCGCGATCACTATCCATCTCTCTAAGTTACTCGAAGAATTCAGCCAAAAATCTAAGTCAGTACATGTACTACCGTAGTACATGTAAAGCGAAGTAAAAAAAGGCGAGAGTGAAAACAAAACAAACAAAAGCGTTCACCAGTCGCTTAGTACGAGGGGGAACATAGTTGCCGTACTAAAGATGTGTAGTACATTGCACAGACGCATAAAACGGATGTGTACGCGTTTAAGACCAATGCAAATCTATCGTTCGGCAAGCTCAGATGGATGAGAACATTGTTCAAAGAAAAGTTAAAAAAACAAAACAAGAGCTGTATATTTGGGCAAAAGTATTCACTGATCTTAAAGAAAATATATTGATAACGATTATTCACTCCTTAGACTGTATTGATTAATTTCCCTTTTTCATAAATTGTCTGTTGAACAGAGGGGTCAAATACCGCATTGTGTGTACAATGTTACATTGCCGCAGCCTGTAGATCTTGTGCCTCTTACTCTTCATACGTCACTTGGGGGGTGTGACGTCAATTAGCCAATCAGCTCACGAGTTTTAAGGAACGGTCCCCAAACCTCTACTTTTCCCCCTTTTTTGCCAAAACGAGACATAATTTTGACAATCAATTGCCAGATTCGTGATTTGAATGCAAAAATACATGGAAACAGCACCCTTTTTCTCTCTAATTTAGTCACCCTTTAAGTCCAATTTGGGGTACTCTTCCTCTTCCGTTTTAATATATCTATTATCAGTGTAGTAAAATCACGCGAAAGCGTTATAACGGTTTAGCGTTATATTTGCTGATTGTTACGTAAGCCCCGCGCAGCAAGGTCGTACGGTCCAGTGATTTTCCTAGTCTCTTATTAGTCGTTCGCCCGTAGTTGACGCACGTGTTGTGCATACTGAAAAGGAAGACAGAGAGAAGACAAACAAAGAAATACATAAGGAAAAAAGGAAGACAGAGAGAAGAAAAACAAAGAAATACATAAGGAAAAGGAAGACAGAGAGAAGAAAAACAAAGAAATGCATAAAGAAATAAAAAGAAGATTTAAAGAATAAAAACAAAGAAATACATAAGGAAAAAGGAAGACAGAGAGAAGAAAAACAAAGGAATACATAAGGAAAAAAAGAAGAGCGAAGAAAAACAAAGAAATACATTAGGAAAAAGGAAGACAGAGAGAAGAAAAACAAAGAAATACATAAGGGAAAAAGAAGAGAAGAAAAACAAAGAAATACATAAGGAAAAAAGAAGAGAGAAGAAAAACAAAGAAATACATAAGGAAAAAAAGAAGACAGAGAAAAGAAAAACAAAGAAATACATGAGGAAAGGAAGACGGAGAGAAGAAAAACAAAGAAATACATAAGGAAAAGGAAGACAGAGAGAAGAAAAACAAAGAAATACATAAGGAAAAGGAAGACAGAGAGAAGAAAAACAAAGAAATACATAAGGAAAAAAAGAAGAGATCGAGAGAAGAAAAACAAAGAAATACATAAGGAAAAAAGGAAGACAGAGAAAAGAAAAACAAAGATATACATAAGGAAAAAAAGAAGGCGAAGAGAAGAAAAACAAAGAAATACATAATAAAGAAGACAGATAGAGGAAAAACAAAGGAATTCATAAGAAAAAGAAGACAAGAGAGAAGAAAAACAAAGAAATTCATCAGTAAAGAATGAAGATAGAGAGAAGAAAAAACAAAGAAATACTATAGTACTGCTGCCGCGCCAGCCGTGTTGGTCATCATACACACGTGTATATTGGACAAACAACGACTGTCATTACATCTATCAGGCGTTCTTTTCAGCTGCTTGCAAAAGATGAATTATGATTTTGATTGATTTATAGCAAAACGCCACGGGGAAAAAAATTCGGCGCGGACAGATTGATCAAGTATAAATTTTTCTTTAAAAGTATCGTATTTTGCAGCCGTCCCTTTGCTTTTTGAGCCGTCCCTGTGAATTTAAAGATTAAAAACGCATCTTGGAATCGTTCCTACCTTCTCCATTCACATAGGGTTTGCGTGCATATTATCTTGCACAGTATAGCGCGGAGAGTGATATCCTGGTAATCGATTAACTATTTTGACGTCAAATTATTACGGGTTTGCGTTATAACGGTTTTGCGTGATTTTACTACACTGATTTAATATATACATGACTATCACCCATAATATCGGCATATCACGTAGCATATGTTTCGATAGTATGTACTAAGTCGGTGATATATATGATCTTTAATGCATTTTCACTTGAGCCGTAATTAATAGATTCAGGATCCCATGTCCTTTCAGGTGCCTCCAAAATGATGTAATCTTGATTGTTTTGATAAATACTATTTGTAGAACACATTTTCAAATATCTTTAGAAAGATAATATATCATGCCACTAGAGTTTAATGCTCTATAATCACTTATGTTACACTTGGCCCTCTAAAATCAGAATTTGGGCACCTGACACATATTTGGCCAACCTATACCCACAATGTATAATTTTATTTTGATATCAAACAGTAAAATCATACCTGATTTTGTTATTTGCTAAATAAATTTATGTATCTACCTATGTCCCTCCCTCCGTCCCCTCTCCTTGCCCAGCAACATGTCCTAAACGTTGTCTCTGGCAGCTCGTTAGAGGAAGATGGCGGGCGTGCGCTCGCGCATGTGACTATGGGAAGGCGTCA
Source organism: Heliocidaris tuberculata (assembly GCA_025618425.1). Taxonomy (NCBI): domain Eukaryota; kingdom Metazoa; phylum Echinodermata; class Echinoidea; order Camarodonta; family Echinometridae; genus Heliocidaris; species Heliocidaris tuberculata. The sequence goes on from CM046845.1 coordinate 21,020,946, forward strand.
TACGGGGGTGGGGCGTGCGCGAATGTGACTTTTAGTTTCTCGGTGGTAGCGTAGTTTGGACCAAACTAGCAATAATAGGTAGATACATAAATTTATTTAGCAAATAACAAAATCAGGTATGATTTTACTGATTTACTACAATAAATTAATGTATCTACCTATTATTGCTAGACTAGCACGGATAAAAATCCGGGGTGGCATGTCCCAAGGGAAGAAGACTAACGGGGGTCAACGGCAGAAGATGCCGCCCTCAAAGACGAAGTTGCAAACTGCACTTCTCCTGAAGGAATGTCCTTCAGATAAAAAGAAGTGAAAGAGTTAGGAGACCGCCAAAAAGCGGCCCTCAAGATGTCTTCTAGGGCAATGCCCTGAAAAAGCGCCCAAGAAGTACTAATGCTTCTGGTATCATGCGCTCTAGGTTTGCTATCCGCGAGAAGGGCCTCTGGGCCAGCGGCCTGGATGGCCTCGACAATCCACCTAGAGATGGATTCTCTAGAAGCAGGGGAGAAAGGTTCGCGAGTAATGAGAAAAAGTTGCTCGTCCGAGCGGCAATCTTTGGTTCTGTCTAAGTACCATTTTAGCGCCCTCACCGGACACCAGACTTTGTCCTCCTTGACTGAGGAGAAGTCTGACAGGGGGCTGAGAAACACCTCAACCGATCCGGAGGAAGCCGTCTGGTTTTTGGCTACAAAGGAGGGCTTGGGGATAAGGCGAACACCTTGCCTTTCCCAACGGATATGACCAGGAGAGGTACAAAGAGCATGAAGAGAGCTTCTTCTTTGCCCTGAAGCTATGGCGATAAGAAAAATGGTCTTGACAGTCACATGATGGAGAGAAGCCTTGCTCATCGGTTCAAAGGGAGGCTTTGATAGCGCGTCCAGAACCTTAGGAAGGCTCCAAGCAGGAGACAGCTTTGGATTTGCTGGTCGTTGTAGGAAAAACGATCTCAGCAACTTAGTCAGGTAATGGGAGCTAGAAACTCCCGAGCCGTCCGGAAAGCCAACATGAATGGCAGCAATGGCAGAGCGGTATCCACGGATAGTGGAAAGAGATCTACCCTTATCAAATAAGGAGATCAGAAAATCTGCAATAGTGCCCACAGAAGCCTCACGGGGTGAAACCCCGAGGTCTTCACACCAAACTGAAAAGGCCTCCAGACGGGAGTTGTAAAGAGATCTAGTGGAATCTCTACGACTCTGGACTATAAACTGAGAGGCTCTCTCAGAGAGTCCCGAAGCTCTAGCGTCTCCCCCGATAACGGCCAAGCGGTCAAGTGAAGGACCTCGGGCCGATGATGGAGGATCCCGGACAGAGGCTGGGACACAAGGTCCGGCCTCAGTGGAAGTGGAAACGGCTGTCCCGCCAGGAGGGACAGGAGTAGAGGAAACCAAGGTCTCCTCGGCCAGCGCGGGGCTACTAACAGGACCCACGCTCGATCCTCCTTGATCTTTCTCAGAACCTGAGGGATCAAAGGAAACGGAGGGAAAGCATACCCTCGAAAATGTCCCCAATGGAGAGCGAAGGCATCGAGTGCCCAAGCCTCCGGGTCCCGTACCCGAGAACAGTACCTCGGAAGACGGTGGTTGAGAGTGGTCGCAAACAGATCGATCTCTAGCGGCGCCCAAGTAGCGCGGAGAAGATCGAAAACCTCCTGATGGAGGGACCACTCGGATGGGAGACACTTGCCCCGGGACAGAAAGTCTGCTATAAGATTCTCTTGTCCGGGAATGTAAGAGGCTATCGGGACAATGTTGTTTGTCCGACACCACCTTCATAACTGGGCGGTAAGAGAGTTCAGGGAAACTGAACGAGTTCCACCCTGACGATTGATGTAGGCAGCAACCGTGGTGTTGTCCGTAAGGATAAGCACGGAGTGCCCCACAATCGTGCGCCTGAAATGGCGGAGCGACATGAATGCCGCCAGCATTTCCAGTACATTGATATGGGGAAGAGTGTGCAGATGAGACCAGTCCCCCGAAATCATCTCGTCCCCACAATGGCCGCCCCAGCCCAGAAGGGACGCATCCGTCGAGATGGACACTGACGGAAGAGGGGTGCGGAGAGGCTTGCCTCGCGCAAGAAATGTCTCGTCTGCCCAGGGGGCGAGAAGACGTCTGATCTCCCTCGGTAATGGAATCCATACTCTGAGGGAGTCTACGCTCGGCGAAAAGAACTTCAAAAGGTGCCACTGGAAGGGCCTCATCAGAAGTCTGCAGTCTGGCAGTACCTCCACTAGACTTGCGAGGTAGCCCAGAAATTGAAGCCAGCGCTTGGCCCGTACCTTGCGAGAAAGACGCAAGGACCGAGCAGCTGACGTAATCGTCCGAATTCTGTCGCGGCTGGGGCGGGCGACCTGATTCGGGATGTCTATCTCCGCACCTAAGTACACTGGGGTACGAGTGGGAGACAGCTCCGACTTCTCCCAGTTGACTATAAATCCTAGCTCCTGAGTAGTCTGGAGCAGGAGGTGCAACTGGTCTCGGAGCACAGGCTCTGAATGTGCTACCAGGAGCCAATCGTCCAGGTAGACAAAGAGTCGGAGACCGCGATTCCTTAGGAAGGCGGCTAGAGCTGACACTACCCGGGTGAAGACACGGGGAGCTGGTCTCAGCCCGAATGGTAGGGCACGAAACCTGAAAAAAGGCGAATCCCAATAGATCCCGCGAGCGTGGATGTATCGGGATATGGAAATATGCGTCCTTCAAATCTAGCGAAATCGCCAAATCTGTCCGCTCGATTGTCGGCAGAATGGACGCTAGTGTCTCCATCCGGAAGTGTTCCGGAGGGATAAAGGTGTTGATGACCTTCATATTGAGGATCATCCTCAGCTTCCCCGAGCGTTTTGGGATCACAAAGATCGGGGAGAGACACAGATGTGGGTGGTCTCTCACCTTCTCTATAGCGCCCTTCTCCAGCAGTAATCGTATCTCGGCCGAGATATGCTGCTGATGAAGAGCGGACGAGACTGGCGGGCGGATACGGATGGCGCCGTGCGGGATGGGCTCTACAAGTTCTATGAAGAAGCCGTCTCGCACGACTGAGAGAACGAAGCCGTCCTCGGTAATTGCTTCCCAAGCGGGAAGGAAATACCGTAGTCGTCCGCCTACCTGGTGATCCACTGCTCGGGGCGCACCCTCAAAAGGCCTGCTTGGGCTTGGCCGGAGCCTTGCCGCGGGCCCTATTACTCCCCTTACCTCTGGGAGAGTCCCTACCTCGAGCAGACTTGGGCTGCTGACCGGTAGGTAACGCCACGCGAGGTGGAGCCGAGCTCACCCGCTGATGGCGTGGAAGGGGGGGCACCGACGTCCTAGCCTTCGGCTTAGGAGGTTGAGCCGGCTGACGTGGACGGAATTGCCTCGACAATTCAGCCGCCTGCTTACGGGAGTCGATCTCGCGCTGAAGAACAGCTGCGAACTGACCCCCAAACAGATGCTCCCCCGACTGGGGAATCCCCGCCAAAAGGGAGGGGATATCCCTCTCCAGAACCCCTAAGGACGAGAGAGCAATCTCTCTCCTAGAGTTCGTGGCCTGGACAGCTGCGACCACAGAGATCCTGTCAAAACAAGCAGGATCTCGTCCAAAACCAAGCCGTCAGACTCGGAAACCTGAAGTTCCCGAGACCTGACCCTGAGGCTGATTAAAGAGCCCAGGTAGGCCGTGAGCCGCAGGCCAGATCTGGCGTGGGTCTCAAAGTCACGTGCCTGCCTATCCTTGGCTGTGTAACTCCTACTCTTGAAGTTCACGCCAAGTCTCGCCCCGACATGCCCGATGTCAGGCGAGAATTTCTTCGGTTGGAAAAAACCAACTGAATCTTGGGGTCGGAAAGCGTATTCCTTGGCAAAGGGACGCTTCCTACCAATTGAAGCCCCAGGCAGCGACGACTGATCAGCTATGCCCTCATAGGCAGTCTTGAAATCGTCAGTAAGGGGTATCCCCGATGAAGGGGCCCTTTGCCTGAAGAGAAGAGAAGCCTGAGCCGAGTCCGGCTGGGCCGGCGGGAAAGTCTCAGGTAAGTATCTCTCCAAAAGAGCCTGCGCGTCAGCTGCCAAACCACGAGGGGGTTGGGGGACCGCACTGGCTTGTGACTCGGAATCAGAGTCAACATCAGGGTCGGCTATGTGGGAAACCTGGCCCCAGGGGGGCGGGTGCATCCACGAGCCGTAAGTCTCCTCACCGGGAGGGGCGCCAAGCGCCGCCGGAGTAGGAGCAGCTCTGACCGGGCGGCTCTGGGCCTGCCGGGATCGAGCATGACCCTCAAGGGGCCAATCATGACCGGATAGTATTGATCTGTCATGAGCAAGAGGCTTTTGACAGCCTGGAACCTGTAAATTAGGACCGGATATCGGCAAACCGGGGCCGGATATCGGCAAACCGGGGCCAGATACCGACAAACCGAGACCGGAAACCGGTAACTCGGGGTCGGATCTCGTCGAACCGGAACCGGGTATAACCGGGTCAAGGTTCGGATCACCCAAGTCCACGCACTGGTCAGGGTCCGAGGGTGGGTCCGTGGCACCCGCGGTCGGCTGGGAGGTAGCGGGTAACCACCCGCTCTTCTCCACAACTATCTTCAAGAAACGAAGAAGTTCCGCCTGATCGACCGCCGAAGGAGAAGGGTCTGGCGTCTTAGAAGAGGCCTTGCACTTCTTCCTAGTCGTAGTCATAGGTGTACCCGAGGCAACCTTGGACTTTGACTTAGAGAGAGACTTGGCCGAATGGTGCCCTTTGGACTTCTTGCAAGGGGGGGCAGAGCCCTCCGGCAAAGAAGTCGGCACCTCGGCCGTACCCGAGAGGCCGTGCTTGGCAGGGCGCTCGGATGATCTCTCACGGCTACGCTTGGCCCGTTTAGAACGGGGGGTAGCCGTCTCCGTGGTGACTAGGGCTGAGTCAGGGCTAGCCGAGTCACTAAGAGTATATAGAACACTGGAAGGAGAAACTCCAGCGTCTTTGCTCAGGTGGGAGCCAGTGGTCGGTGCCCCGACGGCTCCCCCTGAGCGGACATGAGTGCCAGTGGCCGGTAATCCGGCGACACTCACGCCCTGAGATCGGGGGCCAGTGGTCGGTAATCCGACGACCCCCTCGCCGGGACTGCGAGTCCCGACTGTTGTTGTAAAGCCGAGCCCGGCCGCTGCCGGGCTAGCAAACAACGAGGTGCTTGTCCCTGTCCGAGACCCACTGATCGCAGGGGTCCCTAACTTACCTTTCGTCGACAAGCCTGGGAAAATAATCCCTGAACAAGACGACGATTTCACGCCCGTACCCCCGGTAGTTAGTGTACTGCGTATCATCGGAGATGAAACCGTGAAACTAACTTCCGCCGTGTCAGCCTGCACACTGGCGGGGCCGGTACGGGTAACAGGATTCAAAGAAACAGACGAATTCATACTGATCCTGAAAAGATAAGAAATAAGAGACAAGAACGTAAGGGTGTAAATAAATAATTAGCACGTAGTATTTCTAAAGAAAATACAACTAAAAGCGTTACCTACGAAGGGAACAAAAACAACACCCCGGGGGCTATGCACGAACAGCCAACAAGGGAAAACCCTAACGAAGTAAACAAAGCGCTAAGCAGCGGATTGCTAGCCCAGCGAACGTGCGTAAAGCTATGTCGCCGGGAGGAACGAAAGGGGAAGAAAAGCGAGACAGAAAATAAACTAATTTCCTGTCTTACAAAAAAAATGACTGGGAAGTCCGTTCCACCAAATTAATAAGGATTAAAAGGAGAACGGAATTATTTGTCAAGCAGTATCAAAAAGCGCAAATTAGAGAAGAATCTCAAATTTTGGCGCAGTGACTTATCTTGATGTGTTTATTCTACGGCAGCGAGAATGAAAAGAGGAAGATGGCGGGCGTGCGCTCGCGCATGTGACTATGGGAAGGCGTCATACGGGGGTGGGGCGTGCGCGAATGTGACTTTTAGTTTCTCGGTGGTAGCGTAGTTTGGACCAAACTAGCAATAATAGGTAGATACATTAATTTATTGTAGTAAATATAGCCATTTACTGAGTTTCTATTACCTCGAGAAAAGCATCTAAAACATTCTTTTCTACTCTAGTGAGTAGCTGGTCCCTTGGGTCCTTTTGGAACAAATGCAGGGCCCCTGAGGTCTTTGGTGGGTCTTGACCATTACCATATTTCATTTTACTGTTTATAGTGGGTTTTCAACACCAAACGAACGTATCTAGCCCCAAGGTTGGCTCTGAAATGCATTAAAACAATGGCGGGCCACTAAAACATAAAATTTGGGCACTTTGGGCACTTTGGGCACTTTTTATCAAAAATCAGTCGATGCCATCGTTTTCAGCATTAAATTTTATATACGAATCCATGTTGAAAAAAGAGTGAACACTATTTCCATTGAGCCGTCTATGTACCTAACTAACACAGTGCAGTGGAAGTGCCACTGTCGCGTTATACAGGCTGTACGCTCCATATGCAATAGTGCATACATTCACTGCAGCAACACTGACAGGCCTGACTGAAAGTGAAAAGTGAAATTATTGTGCTTATGGCAAGACTTTCACTTGAAGTTCGCAGAATCTTTGCATGAATTCTTCAAATTAATTGATAAAATTAATTTATTTCATACTAGATACTAGACTTATTTCATTCTAGATAATAGACTTGATAAGATCTAACTTAGTTAAGTAGTGGATTCTTATTCTATTTTTTTTTTTTTTTTTTTTAGTTGACATTAATTAGTTAGCTTAGGGTCAAGACTCTAATACTTATAGAAAAATGAAATTCTGAAATTTAAACGGAAATAGAAATCACGAAAAATCCAACGCAAAGGAAAATTCAAACTTCGCGGTACAGACTCATGAATAATAAATACCATCGTCACCTAGATACTCGGGGCTGCTTGCTGAATAATCATGAGTTCGCCTGAATAATGTATCATAGTGGCTGTCCGTTCCGCAGTACGTTTTTATTTGGAAACATCCTCAAAATCAACATTTCTGTGCGTTGTTTTGGGTAATGGTAGTATAATTAAAGCAAGGAAGTGAGGCGCGAATGCACTTTCGTATCCATGCGCATTGGGTACCCTACCCCTACCCCTACCCCTAACCCTAGGCTAGGGTTAGGGTTAGGGGTAGGGGTAGGGATAGGGTATGGATACGAAAGTGCATTAGCGCCGGAAGTGATTTGTTTACGGTAATTTTGCATTGTTGGTGCTTAAGTGTTATTCATTGTTATTGTTGTTTTAGAGCTTAGACTTTTGATCCAATCTCGTTCAGTGTATTGTACCTATGTCTGCACGAAGTACAGCGTATATTCGTGCCCTAGGCACTTACGGACATTTGACAATTTTTGTAAGTTTGAAGACCTGTACCAGCCCAATCACTCACCATCCTGCTTCAGAAGTGAATATGACATTGTATTTAATTTGAACTTTCTGATTCATAAGAAATGAAATTACATCATTTTGAACTATAAAGATATTTTTTTCATCGCTCTGAAAATGGGGGATGCAAAGGGGATTTGGCACGCGCGCTACTTGTTGACAGTTTATTTGAATGAATATAAATAATTATCTCCATTTTCTCAAACACAAAGGAAAATAATTATGTTTGTATAGCCAATATTTATAGGTGCCAAAGCACCAACTAGGCCTTCCCTGCGATGCGAGTACCAGTAAAACTTAGCGCTAAGCAATATTAAGTCATCACATAAAACTGAGACCTTATATATTCGCTCCGACTCTATAAAGGTCAATTTTGATCAAATATCAATTTCAAAGGTTTTCGAAAACACAAAGAAAACATTCAAAGTTTTCTTGTAGACGCCAGACAACAGAGGTAGCATTTAATATCCATAACAGAAAAACATCTAGTTTGGGTGCGGTTTTTTCAGACTCTACAATGCAGTTAACCCATTCATTTATCACAATGTATGGACCATTTCATTTCCACGAATACAAACGAAGGAAAATATGATTGTCGCCTGATAAGGTGGGCCCGTTATGCTTTCAGACGAACCATACAGCTGCTTGTGTACACAATCATTGTGTACGTAATATAGCTGCGTGTCATAATTTGTATTTTCGCCCGTATTTTCGTTTCAACGATATCAGGCAATTCTACTCATTGATCATAAACAATTTTACTTTATTCGGTGACGTAAACAAGAGGAAACAACCATCGTTTCCAAATGAACAGAGCAGCATCATGAGGAGGGAACAAAATTGTATTTATTCAACCAGGAAAATGTAACTACCCTGGTTCAACCCTCTGAATGCGATGGTAATGTCATAAAACAGCTGGCAATGCACATGATCCAGGCAGGGAAATGTAATTCCCTGATCCAGGCGTCGCATCAGCGTAGTCTGCAAAACAGACTTCTTTTATAGGATAGTCTAGTGATTTATTCATATTTTCAGATATATTTTGTATTTATACCACACACACAAACATTGTTCTCACGTAGGCAGCCGCATATAATGCTATTGTTAAACGAGGGACTTGGAAAATTTAGTTATTAGGTATTTTATCATTTGATTTTAAAAACAAATATTTGGATTCTACAAAATACAAGAATCAAGCATCATTTTCATAGTGTCACCACACTGTAAAAAAAATGCGACATGTGACATGTTTATTTCTGTGACAGATTTAAAACACTGCGACGTGTTTATATATTGTACGGGTTTAAGAGCTAAACACATGTGTTTAAGAGCTAAACACATGTGCCTATTTTTTTCATCTTTCAGCACGCCTTAGGTGTTTACTAGATAAACATGTTTACCTTTTAAATGGTTCCAATGTATAGGCTAAACACCAAATGTTTACACCTTAATCATTTAGTGTTTACACCTGTTTAAATACTAAACAGTGTGTGTGATTATGGTGTAAACACCACGTGTTTATATATTGTAGCTAAGTTAAGAGCTAAACACATTCTGTGCTTATTTTCATCACGCCTAGGTGTTTATTAGATAAACATGCTTACCTTTTAAATGGTTCTAATGTATAGGCTAAACGCCAAATTTGTGTAGTGCCAATGAAGCTGCACGACATTTTTGTGTCACAAAATTTTCAAAAGTAAGCTTGTTGTCAAATGTTACTCCAAGATTCCTGCATGTTTTGGTAGCTTCAATTTGCTTTCCATCTAGATCCAAATGAAAGATAGGGGTTGTGTGTTTAAACCGGGATGAAACATGAAGGAACTCTGTCTTACTGCAATTTAACTTGAGACAGTTCTGTTGAGACCATTCTCTGACTGTTTGAACACAATTTGCTATCTGAGAGGTTACATTAACAAGTCTTGACCGTTTGAATGCAATATACAGTTGAGTATCGTCAGCGTAAAACATCTTGAATATGTTATATTTATCAAAGATTCTAGTGGAGAGGTATATAATGTAAAGTCAGTATATCATCAAGTATTTCGAGATATACACCTTCCATAATTATGTTCTATTTGTTCTTGCCTCAAACCGTATTCTTTTTATGGCATCTGTATACTACAAGAAATTGGCAGACTGGACACCAGTTTTATTTGGGAAAGAGGCTCTTTTAGCTTGGTTAGACCATGGTTAGACAAGGGAACTCTTCCACCTCCCTGGTTAGACCGGCCTGGGTACCGTGGAACTTTCAATCGATGACATATTGCATTTCATTCTCTTTGGAATAACTCCGAAATAAATATGCCTATGATAGAGTACTGTATTTTAGGTCCTGGCCTGGAGTGCAAAAGGAATACGTTTTGTGAACATTTTAGCTGTAGATGTACCATTGTGTCCTGATTATCTCATCTCGATTCAGTCTACATCTTCATCATCCTGTTCCCACACTGTCCTTGCGTGTTTCTTATCTCACCCAGCCCCTAGTCTGCAAGCACAGACCCTAATTTGACACTTCAGAAAATCAGTGGGTCTTAATTGAGAGAAGCTTCAGCTACCTTCTGGTCGTGTCAATATAGGAGCAGCTATATAGTACATGGCCTATTGTAGTCTTACAGTGTAGACACTCTTTTGCGACTGACTAGGGTTTGTGCCTGCAAACTTACCTAATCCCCTGCCCCGCCAACGTCTGGTAATACTTTCATCAGGCAAACATCAGCTAGCTGTGTTTTATTATGTAAGTACCTTGCCGATAGATTGTTGTTTTCATGAATAAATTGCACGTACACTCGCATTTTCTTTTGGACTTGCACTTGCACTCAGTGGCGTATCTATTCTAGGTATTCTGGTGCCCGGAGCAAACTATCAAATCTGCGCCCCCCCCCCCCCCCCCCCACCATGCCCGAACTCAGATTGATGAGCGTTTTTAATTTAGAAATGATGGTGAAAAAGAGTTTTGATGCACATAAGCTGGAGTTGTTAGCCAAAACTTGATGAATTATTATTGTTTAAGCGAGGGAGCAACGCGACCGAGCGGGAGATTTTTTTTTTCCTTTTCACCCCTCAAATTGAAATTTCTTATGTTTTTTACCTTGCCAAAAAAAAAAAAAAAAAAAAAATTCAAGGGAACACAGCGCCCTAGCAATAGAATTTTTTTTTTTTTAATTTTGAACATTACTATTCTGGGGGCGCAAAATAAATGAAAACCCTGAAGAAATATATTTGAGGAATTTAGTAAAGCAATTGCAAGGCAAATTTATAATTTCTTTCGAATTTTCTATACTTTTTATGCTTTTTATGCACTTATATCCGATCTGGGGGCGCAAAGTTTAACAAGCTCCTGCCTTATGCGGGGGGGGGGGGGCAAAGCAACTAGAATCAATTGATGGTTAACACTTTAAAAACGCCATTTGGGATGGCTAGATTTTCAACATAATTATGCGAGGGAGCAAAGCGACCGAGCTTTAGAAAATTTTGACATTTCAAACCCTACAAACACCATTTCTTACGCATTTTGTCCTTGAAAGGGGCGCAAATTACCCTCAAAGACCATAAAATTTCTTGTGTTTCTCCCCCTTTTCTTTATCTCTTTTCCGTTTTTTGCGCCCCCTTCAAGTGCCGCCCGGAGCACGTGCCCCCTCTGCCCCCCCCCCCCCAGATACGCCACTGCTTGCACTTGCACTTGCACTTGCACACACTTGCAGTTTTGAGGTTGTCCTTTGCTTTGTTTAGAATGGGATCTCATGAACAATACATGTGATGCGGTTCGGTTGGGTATGTTTTGAAAAGAGATCGAACATAATATTCCAAAGGACGTAGAACCTATATTTCCTTGCACCTTACAGTGAAAACTAAATCTGGTTATTCCCATATCTATCAGTCTTTTTTTTTTTTTTCTTTCTTTTAAATACAGAGTCCAAGAATGCAAAAGTCTTACAAAGTGGAAAAAATATTGGTATTCAGGATGAACGATGGGGGGGGGGGGGGGGGGGGGGGGGGGGGGGGGGGGGTCATGCTTATTTCTTTCCAATCAACAATAGATAATAATATGAGATGGTTCCAAACAGAATAATATAATAATATGAAAGATTCATAGTTATAATTTGGTGTGGTAGCTGATAAACAATGCACTTTTTGTAATAAAAGTGAAGAAACTATCATTCCTTCTGTCAGTAAATACTTGATGATATACTGACTAAAACAAAGAATATCAGAAAGAGAAGATGACAGAGAGATTGAAAAAGAAGATAAGGAAGTAAAGAAATTGAATATGACATTAAAAGAATTGAAATTAAGAAGAACACAATCAAGACAAAGAGGAGAAAGAGCAAAACAAAGAAAACGTGAGGAAAGGTAGGAAGAAAAATTGACAGAAGAATAAAGACAAATAATAAGTCGGAAGATGAAATGAGAAGATGACTGAATCAGGGAGTGGAAGAGAACCTCCCTGACTGAATGCTACAAAATAATAATTAAAAAAAAAACTTATTGAGTTTTTAACTAATTTTTTAGCTTCTTATTCTATCTTTATTTAAAGAAAAGATAGAAAAAGAAGAGAAAAGAGGAAAATAAAGAGAAACATATGAAAGGACAGAAGAAAAGATCAAAAATCAAAAGAAGCAGACTGTCCGTAGATTAACAGGGAATGTAACTTTTTCCCTGGATTCAACCATGGACCTGATTCAACACATACCACAGCATTCCAGCTAGCGTAAAGGTCTGGGAACACGTGCGCGAGCTCGCATCCGCCCCCCCCCCCCCCCGACCCTGTCCTTCACATAGCCACGAACCAAACAACACCATTCTGCCGTGTCTCCCCCCCCCCCCTCTCTCTCTCTCTCTCTCCCTCTCCCTCTCTCGCTCGCTCTATACAAACATGTGCACCGGCCGTGACCGTATATGCGCGAGAACCATTCAGCCACTTATCTCTCTTTCCATTTCTTTCTTTCTCTCTTTCTCCCTTTCTTTCTCTTTCTCTCTCTCCAAACACGTGGACCGGCTGTGTATGTAGCAGGCTGGGCCTCGCGCACGAATCATTCGGCCAGTCAGCGTTCTTTGAGCTGTATGTACGTCGATGACTTGACAAAATAAAATCTCTTTAGTACGGAATGAAATTCGGTATACAAAATGAGTTGGTGAACACTTGTCGCACCTAGGGTAGTCCACTGCCTGGACTGTTCGCGCACGAACGCGATCCGTTGAGAAAATAATACACCCCCAACGCTAAAACTGATATAGCCCTTCCAAATCGACCCTTTTTCGACGGGTGAAATTGTGGGGATCGCGCGATTAGTGGAGAGTCGCGCTCTGTGTGGGATATGCGTGTAGAGAAAGAGCAGCGTTAGGGAATAAACCAAATATAAAAAACGGATAGAATCTAGACTACACCTAGGGGCGCCAAGTGTTCACCGACTTATTTTGTACAAACTTGCCTCATTTTGTGACAAATTCACTCAAAACTTGTTCTTGTTACAAAATTATTGAACAAGCAATTCATTTTGTAACTAAATGAAATTGAAAAGGTAATTTTGTAACAAAGAAATTAACATGACAAAATTATGTGTCCATTCTCATTTTGTAACAAAAGTCATTCTGTTACAAAATGAAATCGGACAAAATAATTCTGTAATGTTAATTTTGTAACAGAATATTTTTTTGTTACAAAATTACCTTTTTAAATTCATTTTGTTACAAAATGAATTGCTGTTCAATAATTTTGTAACAAAAACGATTTTTGAGTGAATTTTGTCACAAAATGAGGCAAGTTTGTACAGAATATGTCGGTGAACACTTGGCGCCCCATACTGGGATGCGGATGGGAAGTTGATCAAGGTATAACTTAACATTAAACACTGCGCACTACAGGATTCCAGTTGTATTATCCAGTTTTTGTTACATTTGTTATGAAGAATTTCAACAGTGATATGATTTGTTTACATGTATACATGTATTGTGGGCATTTCTAGCCTTCCAATTTTTTGGTACTGTAGGCCTAAGACAGTTTCTTTTAAAAATATTTTTGTTTGCTGCTCATTTTTACAGTAAATTCTCCTGTTAAGTTTATCTGTTTGGATTGGTTTAGAAATTTTTCTTTTCTTCTTTTTGTGAAGTGAATGTTTGAAATGACTTGGTCTCTATCAGATGGACATCTATTATACAGTATTGATTCAAAAGCTTCAAAGGTATTTTTCTATATGCTTGCATATGTATGTACTATTGCTGTTGAATGTCACAGTATATTTACAGTTGGAAAGTCAGGTCTTTTTAAAAAAGTAAATCTATTTCCTGTTTGGGATTGCTCTATCCCCTGTTGTTTGCATTTTTGGTTTTGGCTGTCGTGTGATTTGAGGCCATCTCCTTCGATCTAGTGCAACCCATTTTTCTTGTTATTGTACTGTAATTTGTTGTCTTCAATCATGTTCATTTTTCCAATTTATTTTATGTTGTGGCAGAATGTCTTTTTCATTAGGGGTAGTGTGCTCAATGCAATTTTCTTGTTATTTTGCATTTACAGTGGAGTTCAACATACATGTACATGTAGTATTCAAATATTTTGGCTTTTAGTACTTGACTGTGATAAATCCAGATCCTCCACATGGCTTTAAAGTTGCATACCTTTAATTGTCGTGGATTGCAAGATTTTCATAAAAGGAAAAAGATTTTCCACTATTTGAAAAGTTTGGGTTCAGATATTATCTTCTTGCAAGAAACACATTCAGATAAAAAAGATGATATGTTATGGAAAACTCAATGGGGTGAACTGGCTTTTTTTTTCAAGTTTTAATTCTGCCAGTAGGGGAGTAGCAATCTTTATTAGAAAAACTGTCTCTGTTCAGGTTCATTCTTTATTTAGGGACCCTGATGGTAGATTTATTGTATTAAAGGCATGCTTAAATGAATTACAGTTGACTCTAGTTAACATATATGCACCAAATAAGGATGACCCAGATTTCTTGTTAAAAGTTTTTGCTGAAATAGATAAATTAAGCAGTCCCTTCCTAATTATAGGTGGAGACTTCAACTTAGTAATTAGCCCACTTGACTACCAGGGTACAAGATCACAGCATTCAAACAAAAATTCTAGTGAAATGCTCTCTATTTTAATGGAAGATGTTGGACTAGTTGATGTGTGGAGACACTTTCATCCTAACTTACGACAGTATACTCGCCACCAAAAATCCCCAAGGGCTTTATCCAGACTTGATTTTATTTTGGTCTCTAGTAATTTTATAGACAATTGTGTCAGTTCTAAAATAATTCCTGGAATACAATCTGATCATTCTATTGTACAAATTTTATTTAAAGACAATCAACCCAAAAGGGGCAGAGGTTTTTGGAAAATGAATTGTCACTACCTTCATCATGATGATGATTTTGTTAATTTAATCAAGGATACAATCAAGGATTTCAAAGAAAATCATAAAAATTCTGACTGTAATCCAAACATGTTGTGGGACTCCCTGAAGTGTGTTATTACAGGTGTTAGTATGGAATATTCCTCTAGGAAGAAGAAAGAAAGAAATAATGAAAAAAATAAGTTACTGCTTGACATTGACAAGATAAGACTTCAAATTTCCAATAATGTTCCATCTCCCGATGATGATTTTCTTTTGACAAAGTTAGAAGAACTTGAAGAAAAATTGAATAAAATTTATGATTTTGAGACAAAAGGGTTAATTACACGTTCCAGGGCTAGATGGGTTGAGGAAGGAGAGAAAAGCACAAAATATTTCTGTAATTTTGAGAACAGGGGCTGGCATAGGAAAAATATTTCTAGGCTTAAAGACTCTAATGGTAGCTTAGTAACTAACCCAGTTGGAATTTTAGGAGAAATCCAAAATTTTTATAGTAAGCTATACTCTTTTCAGGATGATGCTAGAGGATTAATTGAAGAAAAAGAAATCAATGAATCTCTCTTTGATAAAATCAATATTCCACAATTATCTGAAGACCAGAAATCATTTTTAGACACCCCTCTTACAATACAAGAACTGTATAATGTCATCAAGTCCATGAATATGAATAAAACCCCTGGTTTTGATGGTATTCCTGTTGAGTTTTACATGGTATTTTGGCCTGACATAAATGATTTACTTCTAAAATCTCTGAATTTCTCTTTACAAAATGGTATTTTGTCCCCTTCACAAAGGAATGGAATAATCACTCTCCTCCCTAAAAAGGATAAGGACCCTCTCCTCATAAAGAATTATCGACCCATTACGCTATTGACAACTGACTATAAACTTGTGGCGAAATGCTTTGCAAACCGCCTTAAGCATTGTTTACAGGATCTTATCCACATCGATCAATCGGGTTTTCTGAAAGGTAGGAATATTGGCCACAATATTCGATTAATTTTAGACATAATTGAGTACACTGAAAGAAATGGCATTCCTGGATCTACACTGTTACTAGATATTGAGAAAGCTTTTGATAGTGTCTCCCACAATTTTTTATTTCTAACCCTAGAAAAGTTCAATTTTAGCAAAGATTTTATAGACTCAATAAAGACATTATATGCTGGTCGCCAGTCATATGTTTTGAATAATGGCTTCCTTACAGAACGCATCCCTATGGAAAGAGGAATTTTTCAGGGGTGTCCTATCTCTCCATATTTATTTTTACTAGTAATAGAGATCATGTCCCTTTCCATACGACAAAATAATTTGATTAAGGGTATCCTGGTAAAAAAATCACGAAGTCAAGATCTCCCTGTTTGGTGATGATTCTGTTTGTTTTTTGGATGGCACAGACGGTTCGTTTTCTCAACTTTTTGAAACCTTACAAAAATTTGGTAAATTTTCTGGGTGCAAAATGAATTTTAGCAAAACTGAAGCTGTTTGGATAGGTTCAAAAAAGGGAAATCAAGTTTTCCCTTATGCAGATCGTGGTATTTCATGGAAGAACTCTCAATTTAAGTGTCTTGGAGTTATTTTTTGTCTAAATGTTTCCTTAATTTATGATCTGAATTACAAGGAAAAATTGAAAAAATCGGAGCAAACCTTAGACTGTTGGCGAATGAGAAACCTTTCACTAACTGGCAGAGTTTGTGTTATCAAAACCCTTGTGTTACCACAATTAATATATCTATTCTCGGTTCTTTCTATTAAATTACCCTGTTCCTTACTTCCTTTTTTAAAACATTGAATAAATTGTTCTTTAAGTTTATTTGGAATGGAGGTAAGGATAGAATACAGAGAAAGATAATGTGTAATGATTATCTTCAGGGAGGTCTCAAGATGGTTGACCCCCTTTCCTTTGCAACTGCTCAGAAACTTGTTTGGGTAAAATTATTACTAGATGACGATTTTGATGCTCCATGGAAACATATTGAAGTGTCGTTTTTGGAAAAGTTTAACCAAAACGTTCAATTTCTGTGGGAAACTCATGCTCCTGAGAGTGTATTAAATTCCCTGGGTAATATACATCTAGCTGAATCTTTAAGAAGTTGGTACATTTTTAGAGAAGAAGCTACTATTGAATTTTATGGCAAAAAGTTCTCTGAATTAGGTGCATGTCAAATTCTGTGGTATAATAGATCAATTCGATCTAAATCTAAATCTCACTTCTTCTATCCATGTTGGTATAGTAAAAATGTTTTGACTGTATCTGATTTATTCAATCCACCCCTACCTGGCCATAAATTATTCGAAGAACTTATATTAGATTTTGGTGTCCCTGCTACAGACAGGAGGAAATTTACTTTTTTAATTAAAAATATACCAGAAGAGTGGATGAAGAATTTTGATCCTGATATGGTGGGTGTCCACGAAACAATTGTCCATAAGCTAGTAAACACTAAAAAAGTCCCCAGAAATACTTACAAATTATTGCTAGGTTCTCACACCCCAAACAAAAGATACGCTTTTTGGAATGAAAATTTACCTGTACCAGTTGGTATTGACTGGGGAAAGGTCCACAATACTAATTTCTTGTGCACTATTGATACCAAATTAAGGTCATTTTACTTCAAGATTTTCCACAAAGCCATTGCATTAAATGATTTTCTTTTTAAGATTAAACAAAAAGATTCACCTAATTGCTCCCTTTGTGATAAAAAGGATGAAACAATGGTCCACCTTTTTTGTGAATGTGAAATGGTTACCCCAGTTTGGCAGAGCCTCCTTACTATAATATCACAGAAAAACAAATCTCTCATTACTGTAACCAATTTTGAAAAACTTTTTGGAATCTGTAATGACAAATTCATTTCATATTTATTTTTGTTATTGAAATACCACATTTTCTTTTGCAAATTTAAGAACCATCCCCCAATTCTTGTACTTTTAGGTCCCTTGTTAAAAACAGAAAGAAGTTGAATATTACTTGGCAAAGAAGAAAAATAAACTAACTGCTCATTTTAAGAAATGGCGCTTTGAGATTTAATTATTCCCTTGCAATTCCCTGTGTAACCTAAAATTAATAAGTATTTTGTATAAGAGGTCTTTTTAATTCTTCTTTTTTTTGGGTATAAAATGCCTTATTTAATATTTGCCTATTTCCATGACAGTGCTACATGTACGTGTTTATGTTCAGTTACAATGTGATACTTGTATGTACTGCCATTATGGAAACTCTTGTTTACCTCAAGGGCGAACTCCGAGCGTCTGTGCGTGACCTCTTGACCTACAATTCCCACCATTGTTTTTTCGGTAGGGTGAATAATTTTCGGAATGTAAGGATTCTCATATTGAATGGGCTGGACTGAACGGGGTCGAGTGGTGGAGCGATGTTTTGGGTTGTTGGAACGGTGTACTTAGAAGTGACCAAAAATTGTAATGCCTCTCGGGGGGAGGGGGGTCAGAGGGGGAGAGGGCGGTGGGAAGGAGAAAGTGCGAGAGAGTGAGAGAGAGAGGGAGTGAGAGAGAGAGAGAGAGAGAGGGAGAGAGAGAGAGAGCGAGCGAGATACGGGGGTCTGAATCGCCCTGCCGTTCGGCTTTGTTTATTCCGGCCAAAGCTGCGCGCTGTTGACCTTTTTTGTAGGTTTTTGATGTCAGTGAAATTGTGATTTTCTGGTTGTTTGTAAACTAAGGTCTGTAATATCACTGGCCATCCTTTTCTGACTCGGAACTTCGCTTTTGATCAATTCACTATTTTGCTGTTATTCTGCCTTATTGATTTTGTATTCTAATCATGCAAAAATTGTTTGTATATATTGTGATCCTTGATGATTCGCCAATAAAAACATAATTATAAAAAAAAAAAAAAAAAAAAAAAAAATGTTATAACCAGGAAAATGCAATATACATGACAGCACGCATAGAACATCTTGGGGGGCACTCATAGCGACGTTACTATACTTAGTGTGTAGACTCTAGGCCGTCATCCACCTCGACACTTTCAAAACACCACTGCACAAAAGTCACCAACATTCACTCATAATCGGCATTTAATTTACAAAAAACGACACCAACATATTCATGAAATACAATAAATTCAACTCACCGATGTTGGAAAAGATAATTCCAAAAATGAAATCCGTAATTTACTGTTACTTCTGGCGAAACGGGGTATCGCAAGTCATCGTGTACATTTCCTGATCGCCGCGAGCGCTGACATCTCCCGCTAAAAAATTCGGTCGTTAAAAGTTCGGTTCCTATCGCGCACACGTAAGTCCCGATTTTCCGTGTGTGCGATCGTAGAGATCGATGTGCACGCGATACCGAGTTTTGTTGTGGACAAAAAATTTTGGCCGATTTAGTCTAAAAACATCGGCAGCAGGAAATCAACATGCGATCGCGAAAAAAATTGGAGGGGATTTCTTAGGTTTTGGACATGATTTTGACTTTGGATTTTGCTGGAAATATCAGAACTTCTTCCTAACAGCCATTTAAGGTAGGAGTGAGATTTTAAAGAGCTGAATTTGAAAGGAAGTATTTTAAATATTTATCTAATTTCCCCCCCCCCCATACCTTAAAGGGATACTCAACCGCAGATTGTGGACGTTTTTATGCCGCGAGAGGGCACCGTGATCGTTACCTGATCATGCCGTTGCCCCCGGAGCGCAAACTTCGGACAGACTGTTCGCCGCGCAACATGCACGCTCCGCCTGAGCTCGAGCTCTCGTGCGAGATTCGGTCGGCTTCGTGCAGTCCGAAAAGTAATCCCAGTAGTCCGTCGGACGCGTTCGACGCACAAACTTTGTGTACGAGTGAATGGGGCATACGCAATCCTAACTTTCCCACGGCCGCCTGGTGGCGTATCCCTTTAAGTACATGCGATAGAAAATGACTAGTATTTTTGCATTCGTCCCGCGTAGTGGTCAATATGACCACTATAGTATTACGTGGTGTGTTGGGGGGGGGGGGGGGTTGAGTTCTGGTCATGCATTTACATTGTGAAAGAAATAGTGTCGAAGCAATTGGAAAAGGTTGAAAGGGTATGAAATCAATCAATTCTCTTGATCATAAATAGTGCTTGCAGCTAACTTTATCATTCATATCAATTTGATCAGATTTATATGGGACTTGTAATACTATAGGCTGAGTTATTAACAAAAAAACCCATGTCCATGTCAACCTCGGTTCTTATCAAGCAAATATTTGGATATTATTTTCATGACATGTAATGTAATTAAATCAAATACGTCCGAGGTCAGACGTCTGTCTACATTGGAGCTGAGGTCTAAGATAACTGCACAATGTCATGTATGACTGAGGTCGACAGACGTCTGACCTTAGACCTATTCAATTACATTACCTGACATGGACAATAATATTTATCTATTCGCTTGTTCATCGGATCCATAATTCGAGTCTGACCGCAGTTTACAACACGACTACCTTTACTAGCAGCTCAATGAGCTGATCAAGCAATGAATAATTAGCTACAGCTTTTCATGAAAATCAACTTACCCGTTTCGATGGCAGATGTTTTAAATTCCTCTTGGAGGGGGTCAAACAACAACGGATAACTGTGAATATTTCCCCAAGATACGAAGTAAACAACGGCCAGGGAAACTGTCACAATCCATTTCCACCATCGCCGGTACCTCTCGGGGAGGATGGCCGGGCAGGAGAGCCTCTCCCAGCAGCTGCAAGCCATGGCGCTGGTAGCTGTTGCTGCTGTCTCCTACAAGAACTACAAATACAATGCAATGCTAATATAAAGACCAGCTCCAGCGAGCGAAGCAGCAGTGAAAAACGGTCAACAGGCGATGTCGACAGCGAATGTTAATCTTGTCAAACCGGTTGGCTGGGAAGACATTTTATAAATGATTCCCACCCCCATACGAAGCAAAGCTCGATGGCAATTTGCAACCAGTTTACTTTTCGTCCAGTGCATCATACCGATGATGGCAACGTTATCGTTACGAAAGAGGCGCGGTCAAGCGCATCGTCTGCTACCAATAGATTGACAATCGTAGGTGAGTTGCGCGCGTTTACAGCTTTCGATGATCAATAACAATGCCGCGTCGTTTTTTTCAGCTGCATAGGATAGGTAAGGTGATTCTCCGTTCTCGTAGTATCAAGGAGTTATCACAGAACTCCTTGGTAGTATGAAGTATACTTACTGCAGCGCAGCAGTTTGGACTATGTTATAACACTTGGCAGGGAGTTGATGGGCTTGAGCTCGATGGCGGTGATCTGAAATTTCTTTGCCTGACATATCCCCGCCCAACCATTCGTATGGGGGTGGGAATCATTTATAAAATGCCTTCCCAACATTATGTCATTGATTTTTGCTAGTGTAATATAAGTTTACAGATACAGGCCTCCACTGCTGTATTATAATATACTAGCTGAAGCAGCCCGTGGACATATCATCCACGGGCGCTAGCTGTGTTTATGATTAATCACAGTACCGTATATTTGTCACAATAATCAAGTGAATAAAGAAAAAAGTCGGGTAATGTGTTATTTTTTTACCACGAAGTATTTACAACATGGGAGTATGTGTTATTCATCTAAATCTTGCATGAGTTCTGTAGAAAATACATTTTCATCTTGATGAAGACTACATGGCGATTGTTTTACTTTATGATTATGAATGACTGAATAATGATATTAATTTATGTTACGTCGGCCCTGTGGCCTGTGGATGACACCCCGGGGGGGGGGCACTCGAATTATATTTTGACGGGGGTGTGCCTCACGAATCCCCGAAAAGGGGGTCTAAGGAACTGACTTCAAGGTGTAAAATACGGGGTCTTGGGAACTATGATCTATTGGGCAGAGTGAAAAACAGGGTCTAGGGAACTACAAAACTAACCGGGGGGCCGCGCCGGGGGCCGCGCCCGCGCCGTGTATAGCGCTAGTAGCTAGCTAGCTGGAGCAGTTTTCAAGGCTCGCGCGACGAAAGGGCCTAGGGCGCGAGACCAGGCCGAGCGACCACTGCCTCCGCCACGCTCCCGGCCGCATGCGAACGGATATGTTTCATAAAGGCCCGGTCACACCGCCCGAACTTTGTTGGAGCGTTCCTTGAACGGTATGGAGAGGGGGCCGAATTTCGACAACGCTCGTCACCGCGCACAAAATGGGAAAAAAAATCGAAAACACGGGCGTTGCCTTAGCGGTGCACCGCTGAAGCCAGCTTTGCTTTAGCGTTGGTTTAACGGTAGCGAGCGGTAGCGAGCGTTGGTTTAGCTCCGACACCGCCATACCAACGCCAAACCAAAGTTCATCACCGCAATGGATCGCTGCTTCAACGCCCGACACCGTTCCAGCAATCCCGTGTCCGCTCGTAAAACGCTTACAACCGCTCCAACCAAAGTTTGTGCAACGTTTAATCACCGCCCGGGCAAAGCTGGCGAAGCAGCGGTGGTCCAGCGTTCAATATTTCTGCTTTGGCCTAGCGGACCCAAGCGTCCACGAACTTGCGTCTAGCGGTGCCAAACTTTGACTGGGCGTTGTTGCAGCGGTGGTGAACTTTGCCGGAGCGGAAGATTGCCCGCTCCTCACCGCTCGCAATATTTTGTGCAGCTCAAAACTTTCGGAGCGGTAGGAGGGACCATCAGCGGTGGCCGAGCGTATACGGCGTTGCCTTAACGGGGGCCAACTTCTGTTAAACGGTGGTGAACGGTTACGAGCGGTGATGATTTTTTTTCACCGCTCCAGGAACGCTCCAGCAAAGTTCTGGCGGTGTGACCGGGCCTTAACGGGGGTCTTCAGAGCGGGGCTGAGCGGCTCCTGAGCGGAACTGAGTATCTAGAGCACTGGCGTAGCCAGGATTTTTCAAGAGGGGGGGCCAAGGCGAGGGAGCGAAGCGACCGAGCGGGGGAGGGTGTGGGAGGGGGTATCCCCCTCCCACGGTAGGAAAATTTTTTAAAACCAGGTCATGAAAATGGCATTTTCTGCACCCTAAAATTCTATTCTGGTGTAACCTACTTGAGAAGTGACAGATGAAATAGGATTTTTTTTTTCTCTACTCCGCTGGAATGAATTGTAGTGGAAGGATTACCACTCCTTGGGGCTCCAGAATTCCAAGCAATACGCAAATTACATGTAGTTGGTGTGTATAAATAGCTGTACCAGTGTACATACGAAACGTTGAAACCCGTGTTTTCGGATAGGAAAATATACAGACTAACAACCAAAAACCCACACACAGACACACTGACTATTGACTAACATATGACTAAGAGGACGCCCTTTCTCATGGAGTGGAATTTATATCTCATCTCAAGCGGTAGTCTCATTTGAAAACACATGCAACATCTTTATTAGTGTATGTAAAAGACTTTAGCAATTTATTTAGCTGCCTTGTTTAGCTCTTTATCTCATTTTCTCGGTTAGAGGTTGTTCATTAGTTGCCTAATTCGTATATACTACACAAATCCAGCTACGTACTCCTTCATTTAAGTACTGAGGAATTATATAGTTTGATTAATTTTTGTAACCAAAATGAACATCAATGTGAGTATTTAGCACGGAAAAATATTAGAATTACATCGTGTAAAGAGTATAGAGATCACAATTTGTAATAAAAACATATGGAAATAATGTAATTACACATAGAGAACGGGCTAAACAAAGTCTTCATACAACCAAGTCAAGCGCACATGATTTGCCACATGTGAAGGCCGTTTTTGTCATTCAATTTAGTGATAATAGATTTGACTCAAAACTGTAAACATCAAAGCAGAAAGCATCTCGTCCGATGACTTACTAGTATATAAAATACGACTTGAACAAAGAATGAAATTGTATCTTTTTTGAATATTCCTCTATAAAATCGAACTCTACCTTGAAAAACAGTGTTTTGCTTCTCCTCGGATGAAGACCATAAAAATGATATAACGGTGGACATTGTTTTCGTATAAAAGCAATGTTGGCTACCACAATGATAACTCTTAAACAAACTCAAGATTTACAAAACGAAGAAAATGGTTATTGCCTCCATCGGACATATACCCATTCACAAAGAGAGGTTTATATTCGGCAAGAATAACTGATACGCCTCTTCATCATTCTGAGTACAATTTCTTTCAACTCTCGACAAACTAAAAGAAATATAAATGTTCTGTTACCAATCTACTTAGTCAATGTTGTTAACAAAGTTTCGGGGTTATGATTTGGAAAGGAACAGTTTTTGCTGGAAATGAAAGCAGTTTTTATTTTGTTTACTTTTTTGGTAATATTTCCATTTTATTTTCCTTATTTCGATTGTAAGGTAGGGGTAGGGTAAGTCCTAGTAAGACCAGCATGTGAAAAGGAAATTAGTTTTTTTTTTTTTTTTTTTTTTTTGTTTTTTGTTTGCTCTCCGATCAACAGGGGGGGCCATGGCCCCCTTGTGCCCCCCCCCTGGCTACGCCAGTGATCTAGAGAACGGAAATCGGGGTCTGAAAAAGGGGGTCATCAAAGCGACACGTCCCCGTACCACCAATATACGTGAGTGCCCCCCCCCCCCCCGGGGATGACACACGATCTCATTTACACCTGGGTGGGATTCTCGCACACAGAGCATGGATATAATTATGTCCGAATAGTATATCCATGAATAGAGCTAGAGTGAGCGATTTGATCTTGCCATGTTTCTGTGGTTTAATACTCAGAGAAATTAAGGCCATAAAAACATAACATGCATAATTAGCGGTACGTCTCTTGTAAAGGATGCAAAAATTAGAAAAAAAAATGAATTTATTGTCATTTTCTTTTCAGGGGGATTATGGCCCCCTTATAAGTCTTGGGAGGACCGACGGATTGACCTTTCCCTACCGTACTCCCTCCCCCACCCCATCGGCCTCCCGTCACCCCCAGCGCGAGGGTTAGTATCCTATACGTATTCATATCATAGTGGAAATATTTCCGAAGGAAATTTTGGGTGGGGGGGGGGGGGGCTCCTTCTTTACACCGTGGCAACCGATATTCCTAAGTGAAATAAAGAGTCCTAAAATATGAAGTGGCCGAAATCCCCCCCCTTTTTTTTTTACATCTAACAGTTACATGTTCCTCCCGGCTTCACCCTGTCTCATTGAACATCAACCCCCACAAAAAAAAACAACAACAAACAAACAAAGCAATTGTATCTCAGAAAGAATTAAGTTCACCTAAGAAACAGCCCTCCCCCCTAAAAAAAAAAACACCAACAAACAAACAAACAAACAAAAAATTTGAAAGTTCAATTTATAAAGTAATGGGAATGCTTGCAAAAATCAAACTTCCAAAGGAGCCGAATTTTCACAAATAAAAAGGCAGAAAAGGTTACGGGCACCTGAATCGATCCGAATCGATCGCGACGACCGCCCGCCCCCTCCCCCCCCCCCCCCCCCCCGATGTTTCATTGAGGCCTGTACATCATCCGCGTATAATACATCTAACAGTTACATGTTCCTCCCGGTTTCACCCTGTCTCATCGAACATCAACCCCCACAAAAAAAAACAACCAAAAAACAAACAAAACAATTGTATCACAGAAAGAATTAAGTTCAACTAAGAAACAGCCCTCCCCCCCCCCCAAAAAAAAAAAAACACCAACAAACTAACAAACAAAAAAACCTGTTGAAAGTTCAATTTATAAAGTAATGGAATGCTTACATAAATCAAACTTCCACAGGAGCCGAATTTTCACAAATAAAAGGCAGAAAAGTTTACGGGCACCAGAATCGATCCGAATCGATCGCGATGACCCCCCCCCCCCCCCCCCCCCCCCCTCCCCGGATGTCTCATTGAGACCTCCGCGTAAATCACTTGAATTAAAAAGCAGATTGCAGTAGGAGCAGATTTTGATACTCTAAACAGGGAAACCCGTCTATCTCTGATTTTTATACCATTATTAACGGTGATTTTATATCTTGCTTAAGGTATTTTACATCCTATTTGAGGATTACATCATCATCATAGACCTCTTTTTAGCCAAAAAGGAGCCGTAAAAGAAATTTAACCTACTTTGGAACACACTACCGAACTATATCCCCCCCCCCCCTTCCGCGGATCTATCATCTCTGAATTTGCTACCCTTTTTCTTGATTTTTGCTTTTTTTGATACCCTAAACGCGTAATCCGGGTTATGCGCTTATTGTTGAAAAGGTACCCTTTGTATCCGTTTTCATGTACGTGTACCGGCTTCAATGAGACATGTCCCACCCACCCCACCCACCCCACCCACCCCACCCCCCCCCCCCCCCCCCCCCCCCCCCCCCCCCCCCGCCGTGAAACCACAGAGTTACACACGCACTAAACTGTTATGTAACCATGAAGCTACAAATAGTACATGGAGCAGTACATGTACATGTGCGAACAAATAACACGCGTGTTGTATAATTATATATACTGAAGCCAACATGCGGATATGGCCTTGGAGTATACGTCACGTTGTTCTTTGGCAATACACCAATGAAGTTTCTCCCTTTCACAGGTAATCGGAATGGGTTGGGAGCATAACAGAAGGTACTTTTTCCGTTTTCCGTGCTACGACAGTGAGCTGTTTCATCGACAGAAATATTACTCCCTCCGGAAATTCAATGTTTAAAAATGAATTTATTAAATATGGACGGCACTTAAAAAGTGCCTCCCAACCATCTGGAGACTATTCCCCGCCCGTTGGGTGGCTGTCAATGCTGACGGCAAGAAGATCTCCATCTCAAGCCTGGCAGATATTGACTCCAAACTGTAAGCTCATTTCTTCGGTTTGAGAATTCCTGGCTCGAAAGAGCCAGGGGAGACGCCTATTCGAACACAAAAAAGACCCAAATCCTTAGCGTATTATATATAAAGATTCACGATATAGTTGTAATTATATATTTACTCCAACCCTCTTTCATCAACCGTGAAGTGCAATCGATTTTGGATAGGAAATTTTTTTTCACATAATAGTAATACCAGCAAGAATAAAAATAATGTTGATTTGGGTAGTCGACAGGGAGATCCGATTTTGGAAAAGTAAAAGATATACATGTATATATTACAAAATTTGTTTTTTATGTAGATATCACGAGCAGTATAAAGATTTTGGAACAAGCAGTATTATTGGCCGACCTGTTGAGACATCATTATCACTAGTGACATTATCATTTATCTATTTTTAAAATGTCACCATCCATGCACACCCCCGTCACTACTCTGATGACACGAGAAAAGGGTCAAATGAAAAAAAAACATTAGGGAAGGGGTGAAATGGGGCTGGACAAGCAACCATTATTCTCCTCCCCCCCCCCCCCCCCATAAACGGATCACGGAGCCCTCCCCCTCTATGTCTAAATTCGTTCATTGGAACCTAATTGATGGACAGGTTCACCTCCCCGATTACTATGTATTTGACGGAACGACTTACGGCCTTTTCACATGCACGTGAGTAAAATTCATCGTATGGAAAGCTGGTTGGTTTAAAGCTCTTTAAACTAATCAGCTTTAAATACGTTGAATTTTACCCCTGTGTGAAAGCGGGGTTAAGCATCAAATCAGTTTAGATCAATTCATTGAATTTTTTTTTTTTTTTTTTAAGTTTTTGGATTTACCATCAATACACAAGTAAGTCCTGCAAAAGAAGAATCAAAACAGCTTACAAATGAAAAGTAGAAACGGAATGTCAAGTCATCATTGAAAAAAAAAAAGGACAGGGGCCGAGGATCCAGGATTTTGCAAAAGGGGGGGGGGCACAATTCAAGAATTTCTGACGAGCAAAAAAAAAAAAAGGTCAACAAATATACCAATGACAAGAAGGCCTACAACAAGATCTGAATGTAATTGTGCATGAAAACTTGAATTATACTGATTTTTTTTTTACTAAAAGACTGGGCTTTTTTTTTCAATTAAAAAAGAAAGAAGAAATAGGTGCCTGCAGCATTCATTTCAGATAAACAAACACAAATAGGCATAATAATACTCTCTGAAGACCTTGCTTCTTCTTTGTCAAAAAAATCATGACTGAAATCTTTTTCGGTGTTTGTGAAGTTCATAAAAAATTTGGCATGAGCTCAACCTTACCATGACGAGATTTGCTCAGTGACCGATGGCTAGAAAGAGCAACCAAACCATTGCCACAGCACAATATAAGAAAGTGAACCAACTGGAATTCTGCACAAATTTGGAAGGCAATGATCTTCAGTGATGCATGACCCTCAATACCAAACCAAGGCATCATTGGAAAGCATATAGATGATGTACAGGAATATTTCAAAATTGGGTTTACCTTTCTTTTTTTTTTTTTTCTTTTTTTTTCCTTTTTTTTTGGGGGGGGGGGGTACACCCAGTATAGTTGCTGTGATATGTTGTCACAATTATACACTTTATTTTGTACATGTATATTGAAGTATGACAAGTTTATTGATTTTCAGCTGACAATTTGAAATTATGACACAATGCATAGGCGTACGAGGCCGAGGGGCTAATGGCTGCAGCCCCCTAAGGGTTTCGAAAGTGGCTAAATTCGGCCAACTACCACCTCATATTCGAGCAGCGAGGTGCCCGAATATCCTCATATTTGGGTAGCTTTATGCCCGAATGTGTATTTTTTTTTAAATATATATTTTCACTACAAAGAGTGTCAAAAAATTTGCACGCTGGCTTCGCTCGCTCGCAAAATTTAGTAACTGAAAACTTGATATTCGGGGCAAACAGCGTCAGCCCCACCCCCCCCCCCCCCTCCTCTGGAAAATGCGTCTTTACGCCTATGAAAGAATCTCCTTATAGAATTTCGGTTTACTCACAGGGAACTTGACTAGTCAATGCAGGATGTGTATGTGCTTGTTTATTCGTGATAAGTTTCCTGTGAGAACTCAGATCTCAACTATAGTCGCCCATTCCCGACATTACATTGATTCGATTTGGTTACCTTTGTAAATGGCAGAGTTGTGCACTTTCAAACTTTGTGCAGTTGTTAATGGTACACAATAAACAATGTTTGATATTCAAGCACTTTCAAAAAGACTTTCTTTGGTAAATTTTAAGGAAATTGGCATTGGCAATGTCATACGTGCTCAAATCATACTGTTGGCACAGGCGCGCCTGTGGTAAAAGAGCGAGTCTATTTGGTCGCATTGAACAAAGGGTATGTGCAGTATTGGGTTTGAATACAAAAATCGAGAGATATGAACAAAATCGAATTGAAATTATATTGAACAAAAGCCAAAATCGTAGCCTAAGGGCTTAATAGAAATGAATACATAAATAATTATTGCCAGGAAGAAAGACCAAAACTGAGTTTCCTGAAAAACGCCATATTTCCATAATTAAGATATATATAGCTAAACTACTTTGGAGTACAGTGATAAAAGAATGGTTGGCGGAAAAGACCAATTCAGTTTGTTAATCAAATCAATGTTTCTGGATATCACTTTACATACATCATCAATATGATACTTCCATGAAGTTTGTTATTTATTATAGTACCTAGAAATTTTGTTTTAATCACTTTTTGTAATTGTATATTATCCTTTTTGCTTGGTTGGTTGGTTGGTTTTATTTTCCGTATAAAAAGATCATCAGTACACACTTATGAATATACATGTAGAAGAATATATAAATCAAGAATTAAATCAAGAATTACACAAAAATAACGGCTGGAAAGCTCTGTTCAGAGCCATTAACTTAATGGCTCTGTTCTTCCTAGAGGTAATTCGTTAAAAGTATTACTAAATAATATGTATTTTTTCGAGATGTAATGATAACGTGTAAACCCTAATTAATATTGCAACTGAGTCCAGTTCAGAATTAATCACATGACATAGAGTTTCTCGGCTTTTATACGAAAAATAGATTGGTGTCATCTGCATACATATAAACGTAAATAAATTTGATGATCTGTTAAAAGTCATTTATATACAAAATCAAAAATAAACATGATAAAGGTCCTATGATAGAACCATGTGGGAGACGACAATCAATATTTCTTAACTGCGAGGTGTAATTATCAACACAGACATGTTGTTGACGTTCGTATAAATAATTTCGAAACCAATTTAAAACAATGCCCCTTACGCCATAATGTGAAAGTTTGTTTAAAAGAATTTCATGATCTATAGTGTCGAAGGGGTAACTCGCTAGTCATAAGGACCGCTATTCATAAGGACCACTTATTCACAAGGACCGCTATCCATAACGCGTACTTAATGAACAGCGGTTTTGTATGAAAAGCGGTCCTTATGAATAGCGAGCAAACCATAGACAAATTACCTCGCTATTCATAAGGACCTCCGTTCATAAGGACCACTATTCATAACTATTCATAAGGACCGCTATTCATAACGCGTATTAAATGAATAGCGGTTTTCTATGAATAGCGGTTCTTATGAATAGCGAGCGGACCCGATGTTGAATGCCCTAGAGAATAAGAACACTCCTATTGTATGGGTACCGTTATATAGTCTCATTCATTAGAGAAAGGAGGGCATGTGTTGATTATGGTGTTTTCTAAATCCGAATTGAGATTCATATAAAATTTCATTATGATATTATCCCAAAAAGTCATTGTACGAGTAAAAACTTTTATTCCCTAATTCGTCCCTCGAACGTGAATAAAATGTTTCCTAAAACGCAACTCTACTCCTTGTGAAGACCTTAAAAGCAAATACATATAATATATACATTAACTTTATAATATAGGGCTGGACCTAGCTTCGATGGCAACGACGGACGTCAAAGCAGGTTCAAGGTTTTGTAGT
Organism: Heliocidaris tuberculata; assembly: GCA_025618425.1. Classification (NCBI taxonomy): domain Eukaryota; kingdom Metazoa; phylum Echinodermata; class Echinoidea; order Camarodonta; family Echinometridae; genus Heliocidaris; species Heliocidaris tuberculata. The sequence continues at coordinate 21,051,329 of CM046845.1, forward strand.
TACTTCATTATTATACGTCTTACCAATGTATTTTTTTTCCTTTAAAAGTAAATATATGTGCATGTCATACGATTATCCAGTTATCATTATACAATCTGCTAATTCTTCATCTGGACGATTTAACGACGTCCGCCGCTGAAGAATCGAACCAGGTCAATGACGATTCACTTCTTCTCACCCTTGTAACACACATGTGGTCATACAACCTGCAAATAGGGATTAGTCTCGCTCTTCTAAGGAAATACATTTTTCTAGTATTTTTGAAAATGTGGTTAACAAAGAAATGGGCCTGTAATTTGACAATGATAGGGGGTTACCTTTTTTTTATAGGAATTATTATGGCTAATTTCATTTTTTGGGAAAAAGACCTATGCTCTCAGATAGATAGTGAAAGGTTCAACAATACTTGATATAATTTTATTAATTATAAAACCATCATGTCCACCATGTTTACTTTTGAAATTGTTAGCAATGTATATATTGTCATTTATCCATTCATTATCCTTGGCAAGCTCATAATCATCTTCTTTCTCCTGACATAACACATTGAATCAACCTTGCACTTACACGGCAAAATAACTAGGAACCTGAACTAAAGTGATGATTTAGTGACACCAAAATGCACCCCAAGAAAGTTACAATACTCAAAATTGTACTATGTAAATTTTAGCTGAATTGAATGAGACAGTTTGGAGTTATTAAGGTTATAATTCCAACAAAAAAAAATTCTCTATATCCAGAGCATTTTGGGCAGCAAAGCTGGGTTTAGGGGCACTTTGGCGTTTTTTTCAGGGGCGGGTTACACCCCCTTTCCCGATGGAAATTTTTGTAAGTTTTTTGTAATGTACATCTATAACTCTTCCTTCTGACAAAATTTCGTCCATGGGCCTTAAGGGAAAAAATTTGCCCCAATTTTTAGGGGCGGTCTGACAACCCATCCCGACGGAAAATTTTGTCAGTTTTGGTGTTTTGGTAATGTATAGTCATACAACTTCCATCTGACAAAGTTTGGCGCATATGTTAGATGGGTTGAAATCGATCCGACTTAGGGGCCCCTTTCGGGGGCTCTGGGGGCCTCACCCGGCGGCTTCGTTCGAGCTGACAAGCTTTTTGTGAATGACATGGATAGTCTAAGGAACTTTAAGGGGTCAAATCTCATATGTAAAATGGGTTGACTATTTCGGGACAGGCTCCAAGACTATGAGGCTATTTGTAAAACTTTTTGAGGTCAACCTGCTTGCTGTCCTGTTTGCACCTAGATCTAATCGATGATATGCTATACATGTCCTAGCTCCTGCACTACATGACCTAGCTCCTGAATAAATTTCATCTCTTGTAACCAGGGGCGGCGCTACAGGGGGGGCAGAGGGGGCGACCGCCCCCTATGATTTTTCAAGTAGTGAAAAAAAGAAAAAAAAAGAAGAAAAGGAGGAAGAAAAGGCAAGAAAAGGCAAGAAAGAAGAAAGAGGAGTATTAAAAAGAGAGGTCTTAAACATATAACTCTATATTACCCCCTACCCCTTTGACTTCGCCAAAGAAGCAAAAGCGAGCCTTTCGCGTCGAGGCCCTCTGCTAATTCGCCTACCGTTCGCGACGATTAATTTGCAAATGTCACAAAGTATTCCCGAACTGTTCGCGAGCTACAGACAAAACCTAAACTGACGCTTTCACGAACGCTTTGCAAAGGTTTTGCTCAAGGAGTTCGTGCGAAGTTCTCACGCACGTTTGCAGCATTTTTGGCGGCAAATCCACACCACGTGACATCTGGCCTACATAAAGCACATGGCCGAGGTGTCTGACTGGGCGTTGTGGCATGCGCCTGTAATCCAGCTAACAGTTGAAGTTATAAACTGATTCAGCGGACCCAGGTTCGAGACTGAGTCACGTCTTTCATTCATTTCATTTCATTCTGCGACTAGACAGCGAACTATTCACGAAGAGACCGATCAACTCAAGACAGCTGTCAACTCAGGTTCGCATTTTAGTCTCGTGTTCTTCGTGTATGTGGACTGGCCATAGTTCTTCAACGCTACATGATATTCGCACATACGTTGTGAGAACTACGCACAAACTGCACAAGAATGTTTTACGGCTCAATTATCGCGACACATTCGGAGACAAATTTCTCCGAATGTTGGAGTTTGCCATTTTTTCGACATTCGCATCCTTCGCGAATCGTTCGCGTGCCCAGTGAAAACCCACCTTAAACTCTACAACATGTACAAGACAGCGAAAACAACAGTGGAGATTCGCTGGTATAAATTCTATTTGAGTACGAAAAGTGTTTTCATATTTCATCCGTTATGTATTTCTTTCGGAAGGAGATAGTTTGAGAGGTGTTGATGTCCAGAAGTGCAAACGGTAATCTCTCTTTGACCTCTCAAGTTTATAGGCCTTTTGCTACATTTAGACAAAGCAATCGTAACTGCGTAAGGAAAGACAGGACAGGATTGGACATGGGCAATGGGAGAAAGGTTAAAGAGAAGAAATAAACATCAAATAATAAACATGAAACAAGCATCATGTATTATTCCTGAGGAACTTGCTGATTTTGTCGTTTTCCATAGCTATTTGTTCAGTGAAGTATATGATTTATTCGTAAAGGATAACATAGAAGCACCAAAATGACTTTACCTTATTAATCTGAGTAGAATATCTCGTAAGATTATTGTAGGAGCAAGAGCTTGGATTACGGGTGCATTTGAGGCATTTATCCCCCCCCCCCCTTTATTCTATGCTGTCTGCCCCCCCCCCCCCCAGCGCGAGAAGAGGGGTAGACGTCGTTTCTTCTCACAATATATCGTTAAGCTTCTTCTCTGTTTGTTTTTTACTACTTCTCATAATCCAACCGCTAAATCTTTCATTTCTTGTTCTCTTTAACTGGCGTCCGGTTCTCTTTCTCCAACTTCCATTTCTCTTTAATCCCGACCCTTCATCTGAAAAATGTTTTTGTTACATCTCACAATCACATCCGAGTCTGAATGCCCCATTTCTGATTCTCTTTAACAAACGTCCGATTCTCTTTCTCCAGCTTCCATTTCTCCTATGTTTTGTTGATTTCATAACTACTATAGATTTTCTTGATTGAGGTGCATATTTTTTTTTTCCGGCACATCTACATCATGGAAGTACTTTCAAGAGAATGGTAGGATATGTTTCGTTCGATGGCGTATATTTTCTTCTCTTTAACAAAAGCTAATGTTCTTCCTGTTCTCTTTACTATTATCTTCTAGATCATCGGGTTATGGTGTATTCTTTTCAGTAAAACAATTAACCATAGATCACGTTTCTTGGCGGGATGAGAATTCGTTGACCTCATAAATTCTTAAGATGTTTAACCCTTTTTGATAGATTAGTCATCATCTGATAGATGCTTTGGCAAGAAGTTTAAGGACGTTCTGCGAGCTGCAATGATATCGGCACAATTTGGCAGAAAAAGTCAATGATTATCGTAACGTCATGTGGTATTTGTGAAAGTCTGACATTATTTCAAATAATTTATATTTTATATGATTGTAGTTTATGCATGTGATTCTTATTGTAAATCTATTCGCTCTCTCTCTCTCTCTCTCTCTCTCTCTCTCTTTCTTGCTCTTTCTCGTGTATCTCTCTCACCCCCTTCTCTCTCTCTCTCTCTCTCTCTCACTCAACCCCCTTTCTCTCCTCTTCCTCGTGTATCTCTCTCTCCTCCCTCACCCACCCCTTCTCTCTCTCTCACACACACACACACACGCGCGCGCACACACAATCCCTCTCTCTCTCTCTTGTCTCTCCTTCCCCTCCCCCCTCTCTCTCTCTCTTTCTCTCACACTCAATCCCCTCTTTCTTTCGTCTCTCTCGTCCCCCCTCCCCTTCCCCTGTCTCTTCACTTCACCATACACATGCACATGTACGATGTAGTACAACTCACATTGAACATTTTGAAAAGGTTCCATTTTTATAACTGAGTTTATTTAATAAGTTAAAGGGAAAGTCCACCCTGATATCAAAAGAAGCAGAAAATTAAAGAAACAGATCAATGAAAGTTTGACCAAAATCCGATAAGAAATAAGAAAGTTATGAATTTTTGAAGTTGTAATTGTTTAAACACAAATTGGCAACTCCGTGACGTATCTTGCGAGCTCCTCTCCCATTTGCTCCGTACACAAAAATTCATACATTTTCATTTTCTTTGTTTTTGATGAGGGAATAGATTTGTATCATAAAGGTGAAATGATAATATCGAGGGAGCATGTATGATGAAACATTTTCTTTAGAGAAAATGAAAAGAGGAGCTCGCAAGATACGTCACGGAGTTGCTTGGGTTTGATTGATTACAACTTTAAAAATTCATAACTTTCTTATTTCTTATCGGATTTTGGTCACACTTTCATTGATCTGTTTCTTCTTTTAAAACCAACTTGATATCAGGGTGGACTTCCCATTTAATATCAACAGTTTAACAATATTTGAAGTCAACGGGCCAGCCGCCTACTACCTACTACCATCAAAATCATAAAGTTTCAATGACAGGATATTTCAGAAATATAGTTCACAAATATAGAGACAGTGCAAAAATACGTGCAAATACTGATACTATTACTAAAAAGAAGCTAAATATATATTGTGGATAAAGGGAATCCATTTTGAGATAAAAGATCCATTTTATTTGTTAACGGCATGCATAGCCACAACTCTATTTGCATGTTCTTGTTAGTGGGCAATCATTGTTCAGGTTTTTTTTTTCAAACCGTAATATATGGGTGCTTTAGACTATTGCTATAATTTTGTTAGTTTACAACAGGAAAAACTATGATTTCACACGATGATTAGTCAGTATTTATTGTAATGAGAACTGATGCAAAACTGTCTGATCGGGTAAGTCATGAGGAATTCGTCGTTTCTTTCCTGGAAGCTAAGCTAACAGAAATCAAAAGTCGAAGCATTTTCAAATTCCCTTTAACAATGGCACAACACCTGAAAACACAATGCTCTAATCATTTCCATGATAATATGGCCTTTAGGAAGGAACCAGGTTTGTATTTATTTGTTTTTTCCCCTATATGTCTCAATTTCTTCCACTTGAAAATTAGGGATAGGATTTGTTTTTGGATGAAGTGAAAGTAGAAGTTCTGCCTTGACAATCGTATCAACGCAACGTAATGAGTGCATTGCGGTCCACATTGTATTAGGCCTATGCCTATTTACATTTACTTTTGCATACCAAGGTTTATCGAGTACTGATTAACGATTAGGGGAGGGTAAAACATATTCAAAAACTTATTAAAATAAATTATTCCATATTCCATCATGGGTAGGTTGCAGGAAAAAATAGGCTGAATTAAACATGATTTTACGTCCTATCGTGGGATAATGTTGGAAGTCATGGCTGGTTGATCGATTGACTGATTGATTGCTTGATTGATTTGAGAAAGAGAGAAAGAAAGAGAGAGAGAGAGAGAGAGAACGAGCTTTCAGTAATGTCACTTTTGAGGCAAGAATATAATACAAGTTCGCCGGACGATGAACCCAAAGGAGGTTCTAGGTTTTTTATATATAAAAGAGGGCACAGTTCCGAATGAATTCTGACAAGCACAAGACAGGTTATCAAATTTTCAAGTGCCCTTCGGATCAAAATTGAAATTTGGATCGAAAATTTTTAAGAAAAAAAAAGGGCACGGGCAGTTTGTGCCTCATAATTAGGTCCTCCCAAGATCGGCCTCTGAATGAATCTATCGCAGTTACGCCCACTGGTTTGAGCAAGCTCAGTGTGTTTATGTAGTGAGCGCTGTACTTCTAAAGAATATCGTGAAATGCTTTCGATTAGGGTTCAACAGTCTAGGAATGTTTGCATGACTGACAAATTTCATGAAATTTTTTTTTTTAAAGAAGACATTTTAAAACAAAAACTATAGAGCTTGAACTTGTATCTTTCTTTTGAAATCTATTTGCGGTGGTGGTACAAAAGTTAGCTGGTGTTGTGCTGTAAAGTTAACGGTAATTTAAACAGAGCGCAGAGCGGCTTGTTAGGACATTTTTATTCCATTTTTAAAAAAAAAATCAGAAGTTATTTCAGGAACAGTCCAATAAACAAGGGGGCCTTTAAATTTGATTCATTATTTAGAACTTGAGATAATTTCAGACATACCTTTTTCAAAATATAATCAATGCTCCAGAATTCTAACGTCTGGGGGCGTTTCATGAAAGGACTTGTCAGATATTTTATCCGACAAATTTGCTCTCAGCCAATCAGATGCAAGGATTTCAGTAGCTTATAACAGTTGTCGGATAAAATATCCGACAACTTCCTTTCATGAAACACTCCCCTGGTGTCAGTAGACGGTTGCATAATAGTGAAAATACCTAAAAGGTCAACATTATTTCTAAATGAGGGCTTAATATCAAATTGTTTTGCATGGAGAACTAAAAAGAATCGCAAAACATTTGTGTAAATAAATATCCATCTCTCTCCTGATGGCGACATATACTAAACTTGTCTATCGAAACACCACACAGACCTGAACAGCGGTCAGGTATAAGTGCGGTTTCCAATTATAGTTAACTTTGGGTTAGCTCTGGTTTAGGGTTAAGTTAAACCAGGGAGGTGGTCTCTCTTCCACCTCCCTGGTTAAACCATATGTCAGAATACTGACCAGAATGTCTAAAATGGGCATACATTGATCTACGTTAGATTTGGTATCGAACAGTTTACAAACTGTTATAAATAAATAAAATAATATCCCTTTCTCGTATCCAGTATTCAACGTCTACATCAAATATCTAACATAATCAGTCGACACGTATTGAACGGGTTTCCGAGCCCAGTCGTATACATGAGATCGTTTTAAATAAATAAGCATTGCTCACAAAGTCTGAAACCAGCAGACTGTGAAAGACGACTACTAAAGCTCGGCTCACACGAGGCATTATTACGTCATTATTACGTCATTACCTGCGCTAATCGAGTCTGTGAAGGCAATTAGCCCATACGTCAGTTTTGAAAAGTATTCTTTGCACTGTTCATTTTGCAATCTCTTTTTTACACGATGTCGCTCTTTCATGAGGCACGAAAGACAGTACCAGTCACTGATGCAGTCCTAACGTCAGCAAAATGACGTCTCGTGTGAACCGGGCTTAATGGTCATTGATGACAGATTCGTCCAGTTATAAAAAAGAGGGACTGAAAGTGGTGTATCCAGTATAGGAAGAAGCAGGGGATAGCATGTTTCAAGCCATCGTGGAGGCATTTGGAGGCATCAAACTTACAGTGGGATAAAATCAGTGGGATAAAATGCTAGAGAACAGGGCCATCGAATGGTTCTGTGACACATGCAACTCCGAGTCCTACGAAACTTATATACTCTGTGTCAATTTGCTACGCTAACCTAATTCCTAACTTCTGCCCTGGATCTTATACCTAATCATATCCCTAACCCTAAACCTAACCTATAAACTGCAACCTTAACCCTAACCCCTGTAACTATTTTGTCGTTTTTCGTCATTCAATTGGATGGAGACACGTGCCCCTGTAGCCCCGCCATTGGGATAGAGCCGACATACGCCCCTTGTACGAAGTCCCAGAGAACAGGCATTAACGCTGGTTGATCAGTGCTTAGAAGGGCTGACCCTATATCTTAGACGAAATCAAGCCTGGATTTACCGGAGGGTCTATCGGAGCCACATTCAAGGTACATTTCGTCTCCCTTCCGGATGAGATGCCACCCCCTGTTTATTGATTTCTGAATAAGCCACTGGAATGGGAGGGGGAGGGGAGCTAGATTAGATATCGATGGTGCGATACGAAGCTGTGAATCCTGAACGTGTTCCTTGAGCATCGGATATAAATCGGAATTGGATCCAGTTCTGCAAAGAAATGAAGGTACCCCCTGGCGCTTGAGATCCGCACAGCCTGAAAATGATAGAAGAACAAAAATATAAAAGAGAAACATTAATATCAGTGGTACTAGTGGTGGTGCTTTGTTTTTATTGATATGAATATCAACATTTTATTCTTGAAAAGAATGGAAGATTGCAGAATGGTTTACCGTAGTCATGTGTTACTTTATTAAAATATAGGCATATTGCGTTAGAAATGCTGATTATTGTGAAAAGAGAAATACAAGAGAAACAGGATGGTGAAAGTTTGAAAGAAATTGGACAAAGGATAAGACAACAAGCTTACAGTGAACTGACTCGTAAACTCACCTCATGGGCACTGCGATTCCGCTACCCAGGTTGACGATGACGTAGTCGCCGGTGCATTGGGTTGAGGGCTCGACGTCGAGATGGTGAATGGTAAGCTCGACGCGACGTCCTTCTGGGACGACCATGGTGTAGTAACAGACCGCGTTGTTAGAGTAGTCGCCGGGATAGTTCGGCGAGGCCATGGTGCCCGTGAGAGCTCCGAAATAGCCACCGCATGAACCAACAAATTCTATTTGAGACATGAAAATAAATAATGGCCTCAGAGTTTAATCTATTCCATTTCAATAAAATGATTCTTTATTGTTTAAATTTTTTAAATTAAACTTTATGTTTGACAAGTTAGAATACATTGTAAAGCTGCCATGTGTTGATATTAGCAAAATATCGACTAAATTGGCAAAGCAACAGCGTGGCAACAACAAAAATAAAAGATGAAGTATTTTCCCCTTGCATGCTGTAAAATGATTCCTTCTTGACTTTTAGTGAGTTAGTTTAGTGAGTTTCTCTTTCTTGTTTATTGAAAAGTTATTTCTGAACATAAAAACTTTGAATTGTATCACATACCACTTCCTCCTTCTGTCGTGGTAGGCATCTCGGTTGTAGTCGTCGCCTGTGTCGTTGTCGTTGGCATCGTCGTTGGCATCGTCGTTGGCATCATCGTGGTCTGTTCCTCGCCGACCAGGGGCCCATTTATGAAGTAAGTGGCACGGAAACCACGACCGGTGACGAACGGGTCAGAGTGAAAGGTCAAAATCATCTCGCTGTTCTGCGTGTAGAACGCGGGCGGAAGATCACCACCGCAGAAAGTACTTCCTGTCTGGTCACTTTCGCCCGATCGGATGTTGAGGTAGTCGTAGTCGCAGTTTTCTTCGTACTCGAAATCGAAATCGTTGAAGATAAGCGTGATCGATGACCCCGGTCCTGCCTGAATAAACGCGATTTCGACACATAATGGTATAACCAGTTACAATCATGGTATTGTAATTGCATCTAAAAGAAAATCTTTCAAAAAAGACTCAAAATTAAAGACTAACATCAATCATGTTTATCCTTAATATTGCTCCTTGACTATTTTGTTATCATCTTTCTTTCATGTCTTCAAAATGAATAAAAGAATCGATAATAGATAAAAGATATTCTTTGAATAAAATTTCAGTTTATCTTGTAGGAAATCAGTATCATCAACCCCGTCAACTATATGATTCTTACCTGAATACGATAGGTGCAGTCTAACATGTCGTCGTAATTACTCGGGTAGTTCACTGACTTGATCTCGCCAACGGCAGCCGTGAACGTGTAAGCGCATTCGTTCGTAGGGCCGACGGGCTCTACGGGACCGCCGGTCTGTTGGCAAAAGGTCCCGCTGAAACCCGGCGGGCACACACAGTCGCAGTTGGGCCCCTGGTAGCCGTCGTTGAGACAAACGATGTCCGCTGTGCAGTCTTCGTTACACTTGTAGATGATGTTGGCGAGTTTGATGTCGAGAAAGCTGAGGTAGTCACGGTTGCCGATGAGGCTCAGCTTGGCAGGGTCCTTGGTGGTGATCGTTGGTTGGCCATTCTTTGAGAAGTACTGTTTTTGAGACGATAGGAGTCAGAGTAAAAATAAAACTGATGAAGTGTATTTTTGGTAAGAGGAGTAAATTATAAACTTCCCGACGGACCCCAGATCCTCGGCTTCATTTACCTGTAACCCATTTATAAGACTTTTAAAGTCTTATTTAGAAATGAAACGATTTGTATGGAAAGTGTAAATTACACTTTCCATACAAATCGTTTCATTTCTAAATTTTTTTAACATGAAGGCAAATTCTTATATGTTTTTAAAAAATGATATCTTTTAATAAGTGGGAAGCGAATATGCCTACTAATTTGCTCATAGTAACGTTTGCCAACAGATTCAATATTCAAAATGTGACAATAAAGTATCTGAACATCCTTTGGGAAAGGAAATTGCCCCTCCCTCTAGGGCTACTAACCCGTGGGCATGACCTATGCTAAGATTTTTCATCAGAACTCTAGATTCCTTTAAAATCTAAGAAAGTGAATAGATTCTACAAATGTAGTTGAAAACATACATGGGTGCCGTAATGCATAAGTGAGCCGGCGTCGTACGGGACTTCGTGTGTCGTGACCTCATTCGTCGTATACTTGGCGAAGTTGACTTCGGTGCCCGCTTGGATGTTGTTCCAATGGATGGTGATATGGTCATCGCGGTCGGGACGGGACTGCTCGTGATGGAAACCGATTGCGTGCCCGATCTCGTGAGCGACGGTGCCAGGCTGTATAGACAAAAATGGTGATGAAGACTTATTCGTTATATAAGACAGGTTGCCCAAGTCAGCGATGGTCGTGAAGGAGAAATGCCTTTGTACAGATTTTGATTATTCTGTCTAGCGCAATTGTAATACTGTCACCTGTAAGCAGTTAGCTGAATTTAACAAACTCATCATTCCAGGGATTAATATTAAAGTAGATATTCAAAGCAAATCACAAATATGCTCAATAATGTATCTCTAGAAACTAGAAAGCTTGCAGATGGTAATCGTATAAGTTTTACGTTAACTGCGTGTTTGATGATTAAAAAATAACACAAATAAAAACACTTCTCAGCATCTGGGATATCCGAGCGATTCGCCAGAAATATACCGATGTTTTCGTGACGTCACATCAGGTGCCAATCCTGCCTAAGCAGACGACGTCCTATATCAAGTGAACGTAACTGCAATGCAATTATTTTTAAATTATAAAGAGTTTGGTTTGTTTCACCATGACCGTATTTCACATCATTCTGAAAGGGAAGTGAAACCGTTTCTAGTAACTAAAATGTTTTGTTTGTAAAAAGTCATGATAAGGGTCAATGATCAATCAAAGAAATCACACTTTCGAATTGTAAAGCCGCTGAATTATAGCATGGATGGTATTCGTTCCCTCTTGAAACGCCGACATGCCGCGGTGCATGCAGCTGAAAATACAATGGCATCTTTTTTGTTTACAAGCGATTGATTCCTTTATTTTTTTAACGCTGCATTTTTCATCAAAATAATACCATGCAGGAAATTTAGAGTGAGGCAACAAATAAGCATTTATACTGACGCTAGTGAAGTAAGAGAAATAAGTGAAGATGAGATGACAAAACAGGCACTGAAAATATATAAGATGTTATGGGGCATCGTCTGCTTAGGAAGGATTGCTCCCCGGTATGACGTCACATATCTCAGCAGCGTTCAAAGAGCTCTATAGGTGCTAGCGGGGCTGTGTTATATCATTTTATAATTGATAATAATCATTACTTCAAATGTTTCCAAGCGTTGAATTCTGATAACCTTGTTCAATCTAAGCTTCACCTATGCAATAATAAAAATATAATCAATATTCAAAATTAATGAAATTCTACTTTAATATCCTATGTATTTTTGTGTATAAGATCATCTTAAATCAAAAATGCAAAAACTCATCCGTGTCGGCTGGGTTTTAGGAATACATGTACAAAAAAAAATAATAAAAAGAGATTTGTGTTTATTTGATTTACTTTTCTCCTTTTTAAAAATCACCATCTATTTTATCCCTTTCTCTCTGCTCCATATTTCGTTTTCGTTAGATTAATCTTCAGGGGAAGTGTCTCTACTTACTGTTTCGCATCCAACTCCGATAGAGATGGGCTGAGCGCCGGAAAAGACCCGGCCGAGGTACGACCAGCAGCCTCGTGAATCCTTCACGAAAGAAAGCCTCGAGTTATGCCTGAGTTCGCCATATATCTGAGTGGGGGTGTACGGCTGGAACTTGATACATGTGTTGTCAGTCCATTGCTTCATACCAGCCATGATCACTCCGATGTCGTTGGCTGAACAAATAAAGATAAACAGACACAAAATGAATAGATAGAATGTATCACTGGCGGATTTAGGTTGGGGCAAGGCCGGCTCTGCCCCACTTTTATGACCCCAAACAAGTGTGTTTCACAACAGCGAAAGTCCACGCGATATCTGGGTAACATTTTGTTCCAATAATAAGGGGGAGGGCAGCGACCGATCTTCTTATTGTGAGGTACACGATTATTGTACTTTTCTATTTAAATAAACCAGTGACTACTAAGAGAAGCAAAAAAGTTCAGTAAAGTTTCAAGGACGGGCTTAAACATGCAGTGTGCAGAGAAATACGATAGATGCATAAAATCATGTAGTTAGATTCAACATTTTATTAAATTGTTGATCTGAGGACCTAATAATAACTTTAACAGAAGTCAAATGCATTTTAATTAGCATTTACTGTGCTAGAAGTGCAAATATGCACCAACTATGCCTCCCCATAAAAGAATGTTTTCAGAAACACTAAGTGTTGAATATTTCTTGAATTTTACTTCTCCCAGTGCTTTCTTTCTTTCTTTCTTTCTTTTCTTTTCTTTTCTTTCTTTTCTTTTCTTTTCAATCTGTCAATCGTAAACATGATCAACTCACCCGAGTCACTGCTGATCTCATACGGCACCGTCTTTAGCGGCCATCTTCTTTGCAAGAAGGCTACTGCTTTCCTCTTCTTTCTCCTGCTACCCTCATCATCTCCGCCTTGGAAGTCGTCACCGAGCATCTCATTGAGACACGCCCACTGTTCGTCCGTCAACATGATATCGGATTGGAAGGCGCCCTCGCTCTGGGCTTCAAAAGCGGACTGAGGTACGTAAGTATAGCCGTCATCTTCGTTCTAATAATTGATAAGAGAGCTAGAATTCATGAACTCCAGATAGTATAGTTTTAACCATACATACATAATGGCGCCTTTCCAGTTATGCCAGTTAGATGTAACCGCTGATCAAAGACGTTTTAGAGGGTAATGTACCCCTTCTTCGGATTGAGTAACTATTTCGCTCTTAAACCTTACTCACTCTTCGTTCCATTGGAAGCATTCCAGTCTATGGCCATTTCAAACTAAACGTACAATTAATCTTATTTTGGGGGGTATGACGAGAATTAATCCGAAGCCTATACAAACAATGCAATATCAAGGAACAACAAGCATAGAGTTGATTTACTCCACAATGTAGAGCGCGGCTCACAGTCACGAGGCGTCACTTGCTGACGATAGGACCGCGTCATGAAAGAGTCAGGTCGTTGAAAATGTGAATGCAAAAGGAACAATGCAAACGATACTTTTAATAACTGGCGTATAAGTAAATTCCCCTCATAGGCTCAGGTAGTGACGCAATCGAAACGACGCCTCGTGTTAGCCGGGCTTAAGTAATGTGCATTTTTAATCTTGTATTACTTAATCAACTTAAATCGTGTTTTCTTTATAGAAACTTGCCAGAATACAGTATCCTTGAAAGGATTTCGTATAGTTTTGCACAATTTAACCACTTCATTTTCACTTGTAAAATGTTGATTAGCATCTAGCGGTCGAATGTAAGGTACTTTGATACCTTTCGAGGAAAAAAAAAATGAAATGGATTCAGAATGAAAGAGCTTTGTCGAACGCCTACTTAAGGCACACGCTTTTTACTGATCAAAGTGATAAAAAATGAGTAATAAGAGAGTAATGGCGTGAATGGCAGGGTTTGAGTATAAGGCCTTATGAAAACGTTTGTAAAACGCAATGAATAATTCCGCATGATGTATTATTCTTTCTCAATCAGTATAATTTAACAATATTACACATAATCATTTCCCTTACTATATGATTGAACATAGCCACCCACAGTGAGTCCACCCTACCACAAGTGGGAGTTATTTGACTCAATATCACATCTTTCTTTTTTTTTTCATATGTCGTTTTACCCAGGCCCTTTCTCTTTGGTCTGTTATGAAAGATGGCAATAACAAGGTCGAAGAAGAACCAACCTGCAAGAAAATCCACCCACACTTTTCGAGCTCGCCTTATTATCCTTTAGTGTTTTAATATTTTAGTGTTTTATTTTCGCGTTAGTCATTTTGAGTCTTGTACCTTGTTCGCTGCTTAAAACAAAATCGCCTGTACAAAATGCACCCATTGGTCATCTGTGGGAGGGATATAAAGTGAATCGAAAGACCATCACTTTCACACATTTATGAATCAGTGTTTTCGTTTTGATAAAAAGAAAGAAAAGAAATACAGAATCTCATCTCTACCCCCAAGAGTGTGGAAGGTGTTGAATAAATAGCACGAGACAACACAGCGCGCAGACTGACACTCTTATTCTTATGTCCAGTCTAGTAAGAGGTCAAATCAGACCACAAATAACAAAAAAGACATTCCCACCAAATTGTTGGTCCATTTTCCCAGTATTTTAAATATTATCAGACTTTAGGTGAAATGAAACAAATTGAAGTATTCAGAGCAAATAAAAATGTACGCCATTCTCAAGAACATGATATAATACATGGGTTCTTGTATGTAATCCCAAATCCACTTTCTTTTTATCAGTAATCTAAAAGTAAAACAGCCTCACGAACTACGCCTCGTCTTCTTATGATTATAAAGAAAAAAAAATCAAAAGTAATGTTGTTCAGGTAAATGTTACAATGATGTGCATACATCAGGAAATTGTAAACTCTTAAAACTGCAATTTAATACTTCCTTATCAACTGAAATAAGCAAACGAGAATTTTCACGACAGACTACGAATTCGTACGTTGTGTAATCAAAACAGAAAATTGTGTAATCAATGATCTTGTAACGAAAACAAGGTCACTCTCTCTACGCAATGAGGTATTTGGGTGTAGATTTTCGTTTGTGTTAAACGCCCAAAAATTACAGCCAGAATTTGGTGTTGCTTACGTATGTTTTTATTTCATTTTTCAATATTGACGTAAGCAAAAGTTGATGGACCAAACAAGCCAAATTGAAGAGAAGACAACTCAAAATTCTGAAATGATCCGACATCCAGGCAACCACCATCTTATAATTCAGGCAGCGGTATCGTCTCTGTTTTGATTCATATCTTGCCTAATACTTAAGATCACATTAAAGTGATAATCTACCAATAGCTATTATACCATGAAAGAAAGTTTCAGTTTTTTTCTCGCTCTCTTCGCTCGCTCGGCAATTTCTGAAAAACTGGAAAGTTGATTTTCGGGCAAGAAGCGACAACCCCTGTCAAAATTTTGCACGTAAGCCTATGACCTCGGTGATATCGACTTTTTTTGGAGGGGATTTACTCTTTTTTTAAAACATGAATTAACTATACATAATTATGAGGAACTGTTACTTTCTGATAAACCGCTTAAACCAACTCCATGAACAACATGCCACCTGACTTTTGAGCATTTGAAGCCTTTTAGACATCTCGAATATTATCTATCCATCTTTCTTCAAATAACAAAGCAGTTTAAAGAAATATAATACATATATGCCCAATTCAACAGGGGGGAAATGGTGTTGAGATATGCAAGAGAAACAAAGAATCATTAAAAAACAAGAGCTCTATCCAGTCGGACTTACATCATCATCATCTGCACCTCTTCGTTCTCGTTGGAGATTGTCAACCTTTACGGGTACGCCAAGACTCTCTCGTAGGAGAGTCACTGCGATCAAGAAAAGGAAGGCGAACGTCTTCATCTTCGTTGCCGTATCTTGAGAATAATTGAATTATATAAAATAGTGATGTCAGATGAAGTCGATTCAAGGCAGTGTGTTTTGTGTTACTGAAGGTTGATGGTAGCACGTGTTGGGTTCCTGGATCTTGCAGACTTCTAAGAAGGTTGTTCTTCGCTGGACTGCTTCTCGCCGAATTCTGATGTCTTTCTGGTCCAGACTCCTCGATTTTATATAATCTCGAGGAATGGACCGGTCTCCAGGCCGAAACTAGGGAAACACCCATCTTTTCAATTTTGAGGGGAAAAACCATGGGACTCGTCTTTTGTTGTCTTTAATCGAGCGATGACTCAGGGCGACGTCTTCGATTCAGTGAACCAAGACCAGCTCTCCCTTCATCCCTTTATGTGCCAGGTATTCGTCATGCATATGCATAAGAAGAGGCGAGCCTCGTTCCGCATCTCTGTACACGAAGAAAGGCTCAAGTCCCGCTTCTATTTTGAATAACAATGTGATATTTTACATCTTCACACGTAGCGCTCAAGCAACAGTGCATTGGGTAGTGTGACGTTTTCTCATGAATCGTTACGAATGCCCAAATTTGGGTATTCAGTCTAAATGGCCCTGTACTCGTATTCGGCCGTGTCTTTTATGGGTGTGGTTAATCCTAAAATTGGGTGATAAAATAATAGAACTATCTTGGGATTTCAAGTCTTTTTAACCAGTGTTCTTATGTAGTTATAGCCCTTTTTCTTTTATCTGAAGAAGGATTTAAGGGTTTCCATTTTTGATTTGTTTGTTGATGTGTTGCACGGATACGGATTTATTTTTATTTATTTGTTTTATTTTTATTCTATTTTCTTTGGGGGGATAATCTATATTTGAGTTTGTTTTTTTTAAATCATAGAACTTCTATTTTTTTTAGGAGTTTCTTTTAACTTTATATTTAAAATGGAAAAGAAAAAAATGAGTCAAGAATCCCCACCCCCCCCCCTCCAAATTTTTTTGAAGTAAAGTGTCTGGAGTGGATATATTTTTGTATTTCACATTATAATTTTTCTCTCATTTATTGTCAATTCACTTTCCCCTTCATGGTCAAGTTAAAAAAACTTGTTATTAATACTAACTACCACATTTCTATGAATAATTTGCTCTCAATCATTCAGATTCAGCGATTTTCAGTAGCTTATAACAGTTATTGTAACTTATTATTGATAACAAGTTTTATGACACGGGGCCCAGATGACCTTTAACATGGAAACAATAATGCTGTATATGATGTTTCTGGGATATAACAGAGGAAACAAAACTCTAAACTACGCTTTAAAAGGCACAACACTTGATATTTTCAGATTGACAGAAGGCTAAAATACTTTACACTAAACTGAAACAAAGGAGTTGTTTTGAGACACTTAGAACAGAATTTTTTTTTAATGGTATTAGAATCAGTATGTTGCTATGCATCAAACCTCAATTTTAACTGAATCGGTAGATGTCTTTAATGTCAATAAAGAGAGGTCATTTCCTCTAAAGCTCGATAGAATAATAATGTTATCTACACCTATATTTACACTTCAGTTTCTAATGAACTATTTGTAAAAAGACGTAAAATATTATAAAATCCTGATCAATATTATAATAGATGTATGACGTTGAAAATGGGTAACAGGTTTACTTGATGTGATAAACTTTTAATCGAGAGTCACTGAAGTGCATGTGCCTAAGTACAGCATGTACAGAGTGGGCATGTTATTATTGTCCGAATATCTTCTTTTTTTTTATTTCAACACTGAAACAATTTCTTCATAAATCCGATGGCTGTTCTTCAACAAATCTGTCCAAATCATCTTTCCAGTTTCAACGGAGTCAGTCATTCATTTGGCAAATCATATAGCACAGAGACAAATTTAATACGCTATATCTCTTTTCTTCCAGTTCCAATTAATGCATTATCGCGAACGATTTATTTGGAATTAAGTGCTTTTACCATCATTGTATCATTACTTTGATGCAAAAGTTTGCTAATTGAGGGTATGTTAGGCAAGATATGAGAAATTAACCGAAACTCAAATGATCGAATGATGGAGATTATCAAATAATGAAGGGGGGGGGGGGTGCTCTGTCTCCCTATGCCCATCACCCGAAATTCCGAGTATCATGTACATCTGTTATGGATCCTGGGATATTCACTCTGCTCTCAGAGCCGCCCTCCCCCGCCCCCCCCCCCCCCCCCCCCATCGCCGTGAAATTTTGCACGGACCTCGAATATCGCGTAATGAACACCAATCCTCAGTTATTTCATTATCATCATTTCAAAAACAAAACAACAAAAAAAGATATATATATATATATATATATATATATATATATATATATATATAATTTTATATTATATGCAAAAACATACCTTTCCATTCATAATCAATTAAATTTGATTAAACTTGACGTTAAGACTTTTATGCAGGAAACTATATAAACCCTAGAAACATTCATTAAAAAATGTTTTAAAAAACCATTAAGAATTAAGTGATTTCAAACCTTTTAATCCTACTGTTCTACGAATTTCTTATGTATATCTTCGTTTTTAAACTTTATCATTTTCACTTTTCTTTTCAGTCTGCATGCTGTTTGAGGAGAATCTTACGCAATTAACCCCATATTTAACACGAAACCAAGGAAAAAGTAAATTATAAAACACTCCCTTTTTATCATTCCCAGTGAGTCTCAATATGAATAAACCCTATGGTGTTTCTTACAAAAATCAATGCTTTACTATAAATTGTGAGATCTCTGGGGATATTGCAGATTTTGTCACATAAGTTGACCTAATTCTAGATTTGTTATCGTGGTCGCAAAATAGATACAAAGTGACCCGAAAATGTTCCCTGTATTCCGCGCAATTCGGAATTATCGTGTGTACATATTTTGATGGTGACTGAACAGCCCGAACTACAACTATTGACCAGTCAGTGTTTTAATTTCATTTTATTATTCTGTGTGAATGAGTGCGCAAGACAAACAGTCCGAACATTGAGCGACATTCCCAATTCTCACGTCCACTTCCATACGGTGTTTTGTTCCTCAAAGTCAATATTTAATTTCATTGTACTGATTTCCCGTCTTTTATTGACCGTCTTTATAAATCCGATCCACTGATAAAAAACGTTTCATACGAGTTTGCTTTTTGTTAATATCCGCTACTCGATTAACTTGGCAGGTCATTACAAACTATGTCGATGACGTCATCAAAGCCTTTCATCGTGTTAGAATGATCATTTCATAAATTATGATTTAAACAGACTTAAAAGGCAAGAAAATGTTACATTTCGCGGGGTCTTAAAAATAATGCTTAATGATTTTCTCTGCTCACAGAGAAAAGAAAGTTCAATTAAACTCTGTAACGGTACAAAGGAAACACCCCTAAAGTATATATTGAACCTTATCCAATTTTTAATATGCTTTCCTCATATAGGGATATCTACATGTATACTCAATCAAAAAGTAAGTCCCCTGCTGAAATGTTTTAATATAACTCGATAAATATATGTTGAAATCCATTCATTATTTAAAAAAAAAAAACAACAACAACAACAACAAAATATGTCGAATTTTCTAACCCGACATTTTGATTGGTTATTTGTGAACCACTCTGATTATGTTTTGATAGAATTATGAAGTTATGGTTTTTATTGCACTCGGTAGAAGAAAAAAGTTGCACTTTGCGTTTCATAATGCAAGAGATAGTTTACATGTGGAAACCATTTTCATTTCTTTTCATCTTTTGTAAAGGTATATAGACAAATAATTTGTAATGCAGCTTCGTTAACTACGAGTAAGTTGTCCACTGTCAAATAACCAATCAAAGTGTCGGTTAGAAAATTTTGCATATTTTGCTTTTATGAATGAACAAAGTCCATATATATATTTTTTGAATGATATTAAAGTGTCGAGGGACTTAGTTTTTGGTTGAGTATATAGCTTTGGCTTTACCTATTTTTCTTGACACACAATATTGGTTAATCCGCGACATTCCAGCCTTCCACGCGTAAGGCTAATGCGGTCTTTTCCTTTCTCAAGGGTCTATTCAAGTTTACCAGAGTTTTATTGTCTGCAAATGCTCTCACATAAAAAAAATACTTTCCAATACGATTATGATCTTTGTAAAAAGACCCGCCATATATATGAATCATGTCTAGTAACTATACTCTGCTGGTGAGGTCATCGTGACTTACATTGGTTTCTAGTCTTTCTGTAAAAGTTGTCGTTATATGCCAACTCAAGAAGTATTTAGAAGGAATTTTATTGTTTTGTTTTTATGCTTAAGATTTCAGATTTTCAGATTTAGATTTTATTTTATATCATTTTCATTTTTCAAAGCAATTAACAATTTGACAACGAAACTAAGTGCAGAAACATTTTCGATTATTAAAAGCATTTGAGTTGTACGATTAAAAAAAAATAACACCATGCAGTGAAGACTACATAAGAGTAATTACAGTCAAACCTGCTTTAGCGACCACCTGTATAGAATGACCACCTGTCTATAAAGACCACAATTTTCGTTTCCCTTGAACAATGTTTCTCATTGAAATGTATATTAAAGGAACCTGTCCATAAAGACCACCTGCTCATAAAGACCGCTTTTCTTGTCTCCCTTGAGTCATTGAGTGGTCTTTATAGACAGGTTTCACTGTATATGAAAATGAGAATAACAACAGAGACCAGTAAAGAAGCTGGGCGTTGTGGCGTGCGCCTGTAATCCAGCCAACAGTGGAAGTTATAAACTGATTCAGCGGGCCCAGGTTCGAGACTGAGTCACGTCTTTCGGATGGTGACGTTAAAGGTCGGTCCCCAGACGTAAATAATCATATCTGATTGATACACGTCTGTAAAAACCCAATTACACACTGTAAAAAATTTGTTTAGTTTCTAAACACTTTTCTGTGACAGATTTAAAACACTGCGACGTGTTTATATATTGTACGGGTTTAAGAGCTAAACCCATGTGTTTAAGAGCTAAACACCTGTGCCTATTTTTTTCATCTTTCAGCACGCCTTAGGTGTTTACTAGATGAACATGTTTACCTTTTAAATGGTTCTAATGTATAGGCTAAACACCAAATGTTTACAAAATAATCATTTGGTGTTTACAGCTGTTTAAATACTAAACAGTGTGTGTGATTATGGTGTAAACATTTGGCGTTTAGCCTATACATTAGAACCATTTAAAAGGTAAGCATGTTTATCTAATAAACACCTAGGCGTGATGAAAATAAGCACAGAATGTGTTTAGCTCTTAACTTAGCTACAATATATAAACACGTGGTGTTTACACCATAATCACACACACTGTTTAGTATTTAAACAGGTGTAAACACTAAATGATTAAGGTGTAAACATTTGGTGTTTAGCCTATACATTGGAACCATTTAAAAGGTAAACATGTTTATCTAGTAAACACCTAAGGCGTGCTGAAAGATGAAAAAAAATAGGCACATGTGTTTAGTTCTTAAACCCGTACAATATATAAACACGTCGCAGTGTTTTAAATCTGTCACAGAAATAAACATGTCACATGTCGCATTTTTTTTACAGTGCACACACACACGAAGCAGAGCTTGTATATAAGCGCTGGTCCCTGCATGGCAAAAGGTAAATTATAATTTATGCAATAAACTAAACGAACTAATAGCCAAGCAAAACTGATGATGTGAAGATGTCAAGATGAGATTGGTTTTAGCCATGTTTTTTTTTATTAGCAGGGGCGGATCCGGGAATTTTTTAAAGAGGCAGCACATTTTTTTTTTAATGTAACCCGCCCCTGGAGTTTAGACAGTTACATGCATAGCCAAGTTACTAGCGAATTAATAATTAACTCTGATAGCTAAATTTTCTTACGGTGATTTGGTGGTCTTCAGAAATTCTATTTTTGCATTTTGGGACAGCAATTTGTAACTTCGCATTTTCTTTCGTTGTTTTTTATACCGTTATTGTGCATTTTGAAGAAAGAAAATATTGTCGATAGTATATTCCTTTAAATCGTTATCAGTTTTTCTCACATATTGGTTGACAAATGATATAGCTTTAAATACCGAAGTTCGATGGAGATAAGAAAGTTTGTAGTTTATAAAGTTATGAATCAATATGGCTAAAAAGATTATATTAGCGCATAATTATTGCAACTTTGATTTATGCCATTTAATACTTTTTTTAACTTTGTTTTTTAGTCTATGATGATACATAATTGTAGGAGATGATGATACTAGTTATTTAAAGGTATATATGTAAGGTTCAGCTTGCTTGCAATAAATACTCCACACCAAGCAAGAAGTACAGGAGAAGAAATGTTACGAGACTGCAACAATGACCTGTACCTGGTAAGCAAATATCAAGCATTGTCACATTAATGACAAGGTGTTGTCAAGACATGCGTCACAGCCACACTTGATAAGTGTAAAGAGATGTTCCGTTTGTTTGAAGAAAGGATGTTTTATGCGGATGGCACGACGATGTACAAGCATTGCCATCATGGGAAATATCGGGAGTTTTCCCACGGGCCGGTCCGGCAATCAATGGCAACAACAAAAGGGCCGGTCGCTCCGAAATTCCCCACTCGAATTTTAGATCCAGTCCACTCCTGATTACCGTAAAGGTACCACGTTCAGTATTTTTTGCATTAATGCTTAGTTCCCCTAATTCTGCTGCATCATTAGCTTATTCTATATTATCACGAATAGCACGTAAGCTAATTTCTGGTTCCATTAACGTTGTTGTAAATACTGTAATGACCCCTCCTTTTCACTTTTCATTTCATTCTCCACCCTTATCAATTTCTTTTATTTTGTAAAGAATATGTATATATTAAGACAAAATAGTTTATTTCTTTTGTTATATATTATTTATACCTTGGTTGTTTTTAAGCGTGTTTCGTTTAGGGATTCAATCATCTCATAATTATGAAAGTACATGTATTATAATCTAAAATTAACATCTATCTCTCTGTAAAGACTTCTAAATGGAAATATTATCAATATGATAAGAATTAACGCTTGATTATATAATGGTAGTAAACCATGGGCATTGAGAGGGGGGGGGGGGGAGTTCAGACCAAATTTGCCGAATATCATACGGAACATTGTTTTGAAGGTGTTTTTATTTGGTTGCAAATACATTGTATACCAGGCAGAATAATAATACAGTCAAACCTGCTTTAGCGACCACCTGTATAGAATGACCACCTGTCTATAAAGACCACAATTTTCGTTTCCCTTGAACAATGTTTCTCATTGAAATGTGTATTAAAGGAACCTGTCCATAAAGACCACCTGCTCATAAAGACCGATTTTGTTGTCTCCCTTGAGTGGTCTTTATAGACAGGTTTCACTGTATTTGGAAGTATACATGTGCATTTGAAGATATTAAATTCGTTCTGAAAATGACATGCTTGAATTAAAAGAAAAAGGAGAAGGGTTATGAGAAAAGACAGAGGAAAATGAAGAAGAAGAAGAAGAAGAAGAAGAAGAAGAAGAAGAAGAAGAAGAAGAAGAAGAAGAAGAAGAAGAAGAAGAAGAAGAAGAAGAAGAAGAAGAAGAAGAAGAAGAAGAAGAAGAAGAAAGAAAAAGAAGAACGGAAGAGAGAGAGGGAGATCGTTTAGCAAGATGGGAAAGGCGAATTCTGATAATAATTCGACATTATGACATCTCAATTTGCTTTACAAGTAAAATTGGCACACTTGAATACAATCACTTGAGCAGGCATGGTAAATTTCATAGTTTTATGTGATTTGAAAGAAATTATCTACCTAAATTGGAATATGAGATCCATGAATGGAGGAGCTGACGTTATATAAATTTATATCACGATTTACCTTGATGTTTAGCTCAAAGTATGACACAATTATCTTCTCTGGATCTTTGTGAATGAATGGAAAGTTTATGTTTTTGTTGTCGCATGCAACGAAAGGGCATGTTTTCATTATAAGCTTAATGCAAGGATGGAATGACAGATAACATTGTGATGAATCTTAATTTTGGAAACAATTCATGTTTTTTCTTGTCGCATGCCGAAGGGCAGAAATATAGGTTCAACTTCATGAAAAGGGGATGTTTTCATTATAAACATATCGCATGGATGGAATGACAGATAACATTGTGATGAATATTAATTTTGGAAACAATCATTCATGTAGAGAAAGATTAGCAAGAAAAAGGGGAGACAACACTACCAGAGAGGCAGCTATCAAGACGAGAATTGTTCGTAGTGCAATCAGTGATGATCCTGTTGCATATCACTATTCTAATTCTGTTCATACCTTTCTCTTATACCACTGTTAATTTTGACTGTCTCCCCATGTGCCAACATATTTTCAAAGTATATACGGATTATGCCATTGATCGATTATTTGTCACTAATATACGGTTTGATGTAAGTTCAACATTGTCAGAATCAGCCAAGAGAGCAGAAAAGACAATGTTTCACAATTATCATATAGAGGGCTATAAAATAAAATATGAATAAAAGCCTTTGATGATATATTTTTCTGCATTATCTTTTTTAATGAAAATCATTTCCAATATCATTTCTATACAAACACTTAGAATTCCTATCCCTATTGCAGTCAAGAGTATTTTCTAAAAAAAAAAAAAAAAAAAATCAAAAATCATAAATTTGACCAAAATCAGCGCTCTAAAAGTACCCGATACGTAGTAACTTTAGACCCATTTTAAAATTTGGAAACAACGTTTATAGTTTTAGTCATGACATTGTCTTTCTGAAAATATATGTTTACAAAAATACTCACAAAATTTCCAGAGGCTATTTTTTTACCATTTGATAGCGGACTACTGTCACCAAGTCAATCATTTCCAATGCCTGACATGACACATAAAAAAATTAACAGGTATGCCTTTCAATGTATTCAAAATCACTTTGTTTATTTAAAACAAAAGGGCAAGAAAGTCAACTGATTTGTATTTACACATAAAAACTCCAGACCAGACTGAAAATATGAAAGATGCCAAAAATATATAGAATCATACTGGACCGTTACATTCACACATGTTTCCAGAGTTCAAGTGGACCAATGCACATGAGCACTAAATCAGTGAAGGATGCTCAAACACAAAATACCAATCTTTACTTGAAATACAAGTAAGAGATAAGAATCAAAAGGAAGTTCGAAATATTAAGAATCAATAGAAAATGCAGATAACATCTAGCATCTAAAATGTAATTTTTGAAATAATAAGAATCAAATAAAGTTCAACGTATTCAGAATCAATAAAAGAAAATGCAGGTAACACGTAGCATCTAAAATATACTGATTACATTTTATAGAGTTGTACGAGATAACATATGATGTACTGGTATATCACTACGATGTTATGTCCCAGTTACACCAACGAGCCCGACAATAGATCGAACAAACACTTAAATCGTCCCGAATGGCCAAGATTTTGGTGATGATCGGTCGGTTTGGAGTCAGTTGGGGGTGTAACTGGGGTATTTCTGTTTTGTCAATGATATGATCCATGAAAATAAAGTTTTTTTAAATATATATATATATAAATTTCTGCACGAAAACTTCCTCTTCATCCTCATTATTCTATATCAAAAACAACATAATCACGATATAGTGGCAGAAACTGATCTGACCCTGTTCTCCGAAGAAAAATAAAATGAAATATTTCAAGCGTTTCAATAAAAAGGATATCTCTTGATGGGTTGTTGGGGAATACTTGTATATTAATTCATGGCAGTAATAGTTCACTGGATTTTATTGTGTATGCAAAGTTTAAATTGCTACGGTTCCTTAAAAATATCAAATAGCATGTGAGGAAGGGCTGATAAAATTTCATACCTGCCAACCTTTGAACACTTTCCTGCAGTTCACCAATCCTCAAACATCATGCACAAAGAGTTGCAATTACGAAGAAAACCTACATCAAATAAATAAAAAGTCATATCTATACCGTGACTGTTAAAAGCCTGAGGTATGCAATATATGACCTTCTGACCTTTGACAACTCTCCCGCTGAAAAGGACATATTTTAGTTAAAACAATCAGCCAGTTTAAAAAAAAAATTGTCAAAAAAGAAGGGAAAAGGTGAAAATTGTAGATAATGACGACCGTTTGTGCCTCATGCATTTCTTAAATGCACACACACAAAAAAACCCCCAAAAAACAAACAAAAGGAGAACAAAATAAGTAACAAACTGATAAAGATTTGACTAGAAATTCCATATTTGTTTGTATTTTAAAGCATTTTAGAATAGATGTATGCAAGAATTAAACAAATAACATTCATTTTAACAAGATGAATGCGATTGCGTCTCCTATATGCCTTCGCCTAAATTCAGTTGATGGCTCAAACTGTTCTTGAAATATTGTGATAACCAGAAGCCTACAATTACATGTTAACTGACCTCTTTGACATTTGCCCTTATACCTTACAACCCAAAAGTCGGATAACTTTATCTCCTCCTAGTCTGAATACAAAATAGTTGAGACAAGGTGATAACAAAGCTAGAAAAAACATTAATTTCACATATCCTCTACGACATGTCATCTTGGACCTGCGTGAACAAAAATCTAATCAGTTCGTCTCACTATGGTGATGCATACTAGTTCCAGGTTTGAAGTAAATTGATCAAATGGTTCGAGATATCACGTTAACAAGGCTAAATCCTGCAATTTCAGAATTGACCGCTATGACCTTGACCTTTGACCTACATACCCCCAAATCTAATCAGATCGTCTTCCTATGGTGATACATATCAGCGCCAAGTTTTAAGTTCATACCTCAAATGGTTGAGATATCGTGTTAATGAGGTTAACACCTGCAATTTCATAAATGGACCTCTGCGACCTTTTGACCTACATACCCTAAAATCTAATCAGATCGTCTATGGTGATACATACGAGCACCAAATTTGAAGTTCATACCTCAAATGGTTCTTGAGTTATCGCAAGAACGCGGCTAACACCTGAAATTTTATAAATTGACCTGTGACGTTTGACCTACATACCCCAAAATCTAATCAGATCATCTCCCTATGGTGATACATACTAGTACTAAGTTTGAAGTTCATACCTCATGTGGTTCTTGAGTTATCGCGAGAACGAGAAAGCGGGACGGACGGACGGACGGACAGACATACGGACGGATGGACGGACGGAGGGAGGGAGGGACGTAGGGAGGGACGGACGGACAACCCGAAAACATAATGCCTCCGGCACCACCAAAGGTGGTGCCGGAGGCATAAAAATGATGACTAGTGCCTTTAATAATTTCCACTGTATAATGCTCTAAAATGTTGATAAAGCTGCATACACATATTCAATACATTTTTGAGACTGATTCAAGTTACCAGTACAATTCCCCAGGGAATTGCAGAATATCAATCGACCCACATATTTGAAAACAAAAATTATCAATGCCAATTGTAGACACAATACGAACTTGACATACACCATAGGTTCATCAAACTGCACATCACACATGAACAATCCCGACCCTTTTCGCTTGATTGCTCAAATGGAAAACTGAGTGCAATCATAACAAGGAGTTCAAGGGAATCACAATAATGATAATATGATGCTTTTGCATGGCACATATCACATGATATAATTGATTCCTACACCGTTCTTTGCTTTGCAAATTACAGACAGAAATACGGCCTGGTATTATATGGATAATTCTTCAATAAAACTGACATTAACATGTATCAACCTTCCCTGTGTAGAGGTGGTCAGTGGAGGCATATGCAGTCTCAGTGGAATAACTATCAATACAAGAGACTGAAGCTTTCGGTCTATGGAAATCATTACTTTGCGTTTAGCTCCAACAACCATTTATAAGTGCACAGTGCATTTCAAGAAATACACCCTACAATGTGCCTACATCCTCCACCTGGGTCAAAAGTGGCAAATGTAGATTAATGCCTTACCAAAGGAAATTAGCACCTTACTGGGACTCGAACCCACAACCTGTGCATCTCAGGTGTATAAAGCAGTGGACTACAACACCTTAAAATGTATACAAATTGATATCTCACATGAATTTAAAAAAAATAATCAAAAAACACTAAAATGCCTTGAGTAGATACATAATGCCAACTGGAAATGAATTAATAATCTGTAAGATTATTATATTCTACCATCAGTTCATTTGAATGATCAAATGAAAAGCTAAGTGCAATTACGAGGGAGGGGGGGGGGGGTCGTCTGGGCAGCCACAGAACAGGAACAAATCCAAATCTTTTCACATGCTAACAGAAAACATTCACAATGCCACTTGTGGTCAATACTGCCAACTTAGAAAAACAACCCAAGGTTGTGAACACATCTGGTGTTTAAAAAAATTGGAATAATAATAAGTTGGATCAACAGTCAATGAATATGTAATAAGTAACTGCATTTCCAACATGCCTCCCTCTACAACCAACTGCCATTGATAAATTTCATGACATTTTTGCCAATGCTCATGGAACAATTTAAATGAATTCATTTCTTTATTTATAATTTCTGTCTCATTTCTCTAAAAGGAAAAAATGAAAATTCTACTTTCATTTTTTGTTAAATGGAATTTTTCATATCAAAATGTCAGACAAAATGATTGGTCTTCCACTAATTCCCATTTAATAGAGCATTCAGTATGCATTAATTAATACATAATGCCAACCTTATAACAAATTTCAGAGGGAAAAGACATTAATATTTCATCTATTTTCTATCTAGTCTTAACCCTTTCAAGACAATTGACCACATTTTGTGGTTGGGCTCAATAACTTTTGATTCAGAGCCCTGAAAAATATACCAGATATATGAGTAGAAAGAGCAAAAATTTCTGCACACACTGTCCATTGTTGTTACATGACAATATTGCGTTTGATCCTAGGAATTTTAAAAAGGAGAAAAAGATTTTAAAATCCTTAAATTGGCAACACATTGAGAGGTTCAAAATCATTGTTTTTATCAAAATTGGCAACTTTTTCAACTTTTCGCCAATTATTTTAACCATGTATATTGTCTTCAAAGACATTACCCCTTATTACAATCTTGTAGTACTAAAAGAAATATATTATTGTTGCCAATTTGAAGAACAAAATGTGATCAAATTAGCCCTGAAATAATTCCTGTCCTGAAAAGGTTAAAAAAGGGAAAAATACCCATTTCAAATTGAAATACATAAATATGCAACACTGATTGTCAGTTACTGAGCCTCCTTTGATATTACTGGCTCCAAAACAGAAATGCAATGATAACATTCACAATGCATATTTTAAATCAAAACGCGACAAATATCCACTTCAAACTCTTTGGAAAAACAACTTCAGAGATGGATTTCAAGAGCAGCATTTCTCAATCATTTCAATGAACTGACTACACTGTAAAAAAATAACTGTAAAACTACAGGTTTTTTTAGACCTTGAAATTACAAGTTATTGCCGTTAATTCAATTTTACAATCTTTTCCTGTAAAACAACAGTAAGTTTGCTGGTTTACCGGAAATGAGCATATATTTACATAATTTTATTGTAAATTTACATAATTTTAATGTAAATATATGCTGATTTTTGGCCAAAAAAAACTGTGGAAAAACAGACTAACAGGCATTCCCGGCATCCTGACTGCCAGGAAATTCCCCTGATAAAAACAGCAAATTTTTTTACAGTGTATCAATGGATCTACTTTCAGTTTTATAGTCCTTATCTCCAACACTGCATAATAATATCAATAACTACACAAGTTAAAAGAGAATGAAAGCAGTTCGGGAATGAAATGTAACACTGTATATTAACATGCCTTATAAAGGGTATGTTTGAATCAAAAACAAAAAACAACAAATCACAGTATTTCTCTTTCACTCTTGCAGGACTACATACAGGAATACAAAGTACATACTGACAAAAACAGGGGAAACAGGAAATTATCGTATAAGCACAAGTACAACTTTATAAATTAATGACAGCATAACATTAGTTCATTGCACTATTGATTCTTTGGCAGAAAATTCAATGGAAATGCATCAGCACAATTGAAACATGTATACATTTCTTTGTCAATGTAATAAAAGGAGAAAAAATCAATAAGCTAATGGTCTGTAAGTACACATAATGGGGTCAAATGATGGTGAATTTGTGCCACCCAACTTTTCTATATTAGTATTATCTCACACTAAACATACTACTCTGTCAACCCTTTTTTCTGAAATGCATGGAGTTACAGCAACACACATTTTGATGTTGTGTTTGCTATCATCACTGGCAGGAAGGAAAAATATATTGTTTAAAAAGAACTAGCTAGGGAGACTTCAACTAATAAATAAAATGAACTATTAATGAGAGCACTTCTAACTCTACTTTCCTAACTTCTTAAGGAAAGTTCTGTCCTTATGCTTGAAAGATCTGTCATGGATTATAAAGTAATCCTAGACCCACCACTGTTGGAAATTTCCGTTATCTCCTCGGCCCCTCAACTGTTGTCACTCTTTCAGACATCTTTCCTTATAAAGTCACAACACCGCCTCAAAGTTAATTCAATAATTATGATAAAATCAAGTACTACTGCAAAAAATCATCTGTCTATTAGTCATAAATGTTTATTTATCACAGGCTTATCAAGGCTTTTGCACCATCATCAAGCTTTTATGTATAACCCCAATTTGAGATAAAATATATTACTTTGTCAAGAATTTTTTGTTTGGTTGATTATCTTGGAGCACTACATAATTATACAATATTACACAACAAGCAGTACATCCCATGGTTTAATTCCATAAAAATTTTCCATGTAAAGGTGTGGGCAATTTGATTCTAAAACATGTATCACAGTTAGTGCAACAACACTTTAGATTTTCAGAAAAAAATATTCCTCTAAAAGTCTGCTTGAATATAAGAAAGAGAAATTGTCAATTGATTATCAATGGCACAATTATCGGCAGCATGCATAATAAATATGACATAAATATATGATATATATATGCATTTGTATAAATATGTTTTGAATAACGAGAGTAAGCAGACCTAGCATAGACATAAAACATTCAATGATAAGATCAAAAGTTTGAACCTGGGTCCTGTTTCGAGGCAGCACACCACCTAATGATGGCAAAATAGGTGAGTAAGTGAAGGTCTGGTAATGATGTAACTCATCGTAAGAGCATAAGAGATCTTCTCCTATTGGCTCTCATCATGCTTTCCTCATCCTCCAAGTTGTCCACTGGAATCTCAGGAGGGGGTATGATCTTATCCCCTTCTTGAGAATCATTGTCCTTATCATCCTCCTCTTCATCAGCCCGTAACCCGCTCAGGTCCAGCAGGGGAACGGTAGGTGCTGATGATTCAGCCTGCCTTTCATCTGCAGTCGCCAGCTCCTGGTAGCCCTCATTATGCGGGCTCCGTGTTGCTTTGGAGTCTGTGAAATCCTCATCCTGCTGCGGCTTGTGTCCACTATCGCTTTCCCCTTTCTTGAGGTCACCTCCAGATTTCTTCTTTTTCAATTTCAACTTTAATTTTGATTTCTTCTTCTTCTCGGCGGGTGGGGCATCGGAGGAAGTGATGGCCATCGGTTCACTCCTGATCTTAGAGGGGGTACGCTGGGCGGGAGGGAACGAAGCGGAGAGGTCATTCACCTCTTGAAGCTTCTTCAGAGAGCTCGCATTCTCTGACGTAGCTAGTTCATGAAGAGATTCAGCAGATGAGGAATGGTAGTCTAGGGCAGGGGCAGGGGGATCCATGCTGATCTGTCTTGCGAGAGGGGGGAGAGCTGCCCTCGTGATGGGGGCAGATGGGATTATACTCCTGGCACTGATGGGTACCAGCTCGTTCACACTGTTTGAGGCTGAAAGAGAGCACAAAGAAAACGGTCAATTACACATATTATTGTCTTTTACAATCTTTATAACTTTAAAGGGATCAATACAACAATGAGCAAATAACTGATGATAAAAGATACAGGAAACTAAATGAAAAAAAAGAGTAAACTGGAGGATACAGTCTATTATAAAGATGTGGTAGACATAAAATGGTTCATTATACAACAAAAAAATCAAAGCTTTATATCACATAATCATTATTACGTACAATTCAGGCTATCACATGAATAAGCGAACAAAGAGAAATAATGAGTTATCAGGCTCTATGATGCCATCACTTGAAGTTTCTATTTGCTGCCTTCAGGGATATCAGTTGGTTTTACCAACCAAATGCCCTTGAAAAAAGCCAAGGAAAATTCAGAGCCCCATACATGCTGCACAATATTAAGCCTAATGACAACCATGTCAACCTTGAATCACTGTGGCCCGAATTCACAAAAGGAGGGGGTTTAAACCATGGTTTAAACCCTCTCCTGGATTTTTTAAGCGTACGTGCGCACGGAATCCGATCCAATCATATATTTTCTTTGAGCGTGCGCATGGGCAATGTGCGCTTATTTACGCTTATATTAGTACGCTTACGGAGGTTTAAAGGCATTGATTAACTTTGCCCAGGATTGAAAAAAAAAATCACTGTTCCAGCTAATGCTGTAATCATAATTGCAAACCTTTAGCTCAGACAGGAATCGCCTGAGTTTTATAAGCTGATCGGCCGTTTATATATCAAGATATTTACGATTGAACATTGATGTCGGGATAGAGTACCACCGAATCCTAAAAAATTCTTACGGTTGGCATACCTCGCTCTATCACAGAATACTGTACGGGCTGGAAACCCGCTCTGAAATCGCCAAGCGCTGGTGCTTGGTTTTTGTGACTGCAGCGCAGCGAAGAAGCCGAGCGACTTGCGCTAGCGATTGATCGCGATTTTCTCTTTTTTAGGATAGTAAACGGGTTCCATTTTCTCTCATACTTTCACATATCCTTAATTATATATGTAGTTAGAGGACTGCACACAATTCACTGGCATTTGAGCTGATTTTACAATTTTTCACAAAGTTAATCAATCACTTTAAACCTTGCCATGGTTTAAACCTCCTTTGTGAATTCAGGCCTGTATGTCTGTATTTGAAGAAAAAAATAACTACATTTCAGGAAGCATTCAATGTGTTTGAACATGGTCTGCCACTAATTGAGCACTTGACAAATCTTTCTGACAAAGGAAGGGCAATCACTGGCCATTTCCCATCTTGGTAAGCCTATCCACTTTAAAAGGCCTCATTGAACTAAACCAAAACAATAACACTACACTTTAAAAAAAAATCCTTTCTGTTCAGGAATTCACAGCTTAGGTCTTCTATTAATCTTGCCATTGCGCCTATTATGGGAACATTGATTTTTGGTAAAGGTCAATATCCTTGTCTTATTCCCATGGACTCAGAGGACAGCAAAAAAGGTTTTTCTGTCCAGGTCAACAAAATTAAAGGCTCTGTGTCAAATTGATTCAGAGATTTGTGGATAGCATAAT
The DNA here is from genome assembly GCA_025618425.1 of Heliocidaris tuberculata. Taxonomy (NCBI): domain Eukaryota; kingdom Metazoa; phylum Echinodermata; class Echinoidea; order Camarodonta; family Echinometridae; genus Heliocidaris; species Heliocidaris tuberculata. The sequence goes on from CM046845.1 coordinate 21,084,421, forward strand.
AATCACACAAAACAATTAACAGGAAAAATATGGCTCTCTTTTTTTTCAGTAGTGAATATCATTGGCCTTTATGTCTACATGTACATGCCTCACAGGCATACTGTAGAAAACATAATTATACAAAACAGGCAAATTCAATCACTTTCACTTTTGATTTCAAAAATTGTTGTCAAAATTACCCTTTATTAAATAGCTCAAAATAAAACTTCCTTCCAAAGAAACATGCCAAACAAGCAAACAGCAATCATTCTTTCGATCAACCTTGAAAAATGGAATAGGGTGTTTTGCATATGGTCAAGGTCACTTACTATGCAGAGGAAAGGGCATGGGAGTGGCTCCGCCTCCACCCTGGACCATGGGTATACTGAACCGCCGTACAATGTGCTGCTCTATGTATGTCTCCGGCTGCATCATCCCCGCTCCCATGTTACCCACCAGCTTGCCATTGGGGTACATCCATGTCTCCTCGGTGTAGGGAAGAGGGGAAGGCAGGGGAGAGGCCAGGGTGGGGTCGCCGTTGGTTTGGTAGGGGTTGAAGGTGGGGTGGTGCCTCTGGGGCTGGGGAAGGGATGATGGGGGAGGTGGCAGGGCTCTGGGAGTTGCTTTCTTCCGTTTCTTTTTCTGCAAGAAAGACAAATGAAATGGTATTCAATCTTGATAAGATGGTCATATAAGTGATGACAATGACGATAATGATGTATTGATAATGATGATCATAATGACAACAATAATGATGACAATAACCACGATAACCTAAGTGGCATAGCGCCCCTTCAGGTTCAATTTTATAGGCGATTTTTTGAAAAGTGCTTGAAATGGCATAAAACGTATGCAAAATGAATTTGGGAGGAATTGGATCATTTCTAAATTTTGCGCACGCAGACGCGCGTACGTATTCGTACGCGCGCGTTTAACGAAATGACCTTGACTGGAATGCCAGTGACCTTAACCATGCCAAATATGAAAGAGAAATGACATTTCGTTATGAATATATGACCAGAAGTTGATTTTCACAAAATGGCGCCTGGATGACGTCACGATAACCTGATGACCTTGAAAAAGATGTGGGAACTTGACCGTATTAGGACTGATGACTGACGAATATATGAAGAAAATTGACTGAGCCGATTTTGAGAAATCGTAATAACAAACTGGACGATTTGATATTGCAGGACATGTGGGAGATTATCCCCTTAGCTTTTAATACACGACAGGGAATGAGATTGTACACAAACTACTGCACACTACTTTCCAATAGACACAACACGCAAAATTAGGCAGTTTATTACATTGTTTGTGATGGTATATTTAATAATAATGGAAGAAGATTGTAAAATGAAAGGCAAAAAAAAAAAAAAAAAAAATGAAAAAAAAAAGAAGAAAAAAAAATGGACCCACAGGGAATCGAACCGGGGTCGCCTGAATGGGAGGCAATTGCTTTACCAATGGACCAAAATATTTCCAATACAGATAACACGTAAACGAAATACGGGATTCTGAAATCACATTTTGTAGTTAAAAAAATGGGCATGATCCCGACATCTGATCAAAAATTGAAGGCCACACTTGTGAAAGCTTATAGTCTCAGCTATAACATACTAAAATTTGGAAGAAAATCGAGCAGAAATAACAGAGATACTGCTCAAAGAAGACGGGAATGTAGAATCAAGAACTGAGAAAAAGTCATGTGCCATAGAGAATACACGCAAAATGTGAAAAATTGACATGCCTCCTTTAATCGCGAAAATACGCCATGATGCCTTTGTCAAAGTAACAAATTGTGGAACTGATCTTGTAGAGAATTGTCTCAGCTACAACATATCAAAATTTGGAAGAAAATCGACAACCTATTACAGAAATATTGTCATATGAATACAAAAATTATGACGTCATTTTTTTCAAAGTTGAATTTTTGAGTTCATAGGCAAATATGACGACGTTCCAATCGATCGACCCCCCAATTTTTTTCATCAATTACAATCTACAACTCATAGGCTTTTAGAAAATGTAAAAAAAATGGGGGGTCTCCAGCCTTTCTGACGAGCTATGGCGGATTCCATATAGGTATGTTTTTGCCACTTTTTACATGATATTGCCCATTAACGCGTGCCCGGATTTTAAAGTTTGACGCGCGCGTGTGGCCTTATGGAATGTCGAGAATGACTGTAAATAGTAGGAAATTGTCAAGAATAGTGTCAGGAAGACAAGCCATGCGAAAAAACGGTGTTTTTACGTTCTATGCGCGCATAACGCGCGTGCGAGCGCGCACGCACTGAAAATTTTGAAATGCTTAAAATGTCCTGAAACGTACTCTAATTTGATTAAGAAGTGATTTTGACGCGCGCGTACGTGCGCGTCATGACGCGCGTGCAAATTTTGTTGACATGTCCTATTGACCCTTGACCTGAAGTTCATGTGTGTCAAATATGGTTCATTTTTGATGACTCGTTATGAAGATATGATCGATAATGTGATTTCACAAAATGGCGCCTGGATGACGTCACGATGACCTTATGACCTTGAAAAAATTTCTGACACTTGACCTTGATAGGCCTGATGACTGACTGAAATTTGATGAAAATTGAATCACCCAATTTTGAGTAATCATTGCCACAAACAAGTGATGGAAAAATAAAAATAAAGAATAAAGAATAAAGAAAATTCTGATGAAATTAAGAGGTGGTATGTCAAGTGACAGACCACCCAATAAAGAACTTTCATTCTGTAACAAAATTCTTTTGAAATTTGGAATGAAATGAAACACGAATAGAAACATAAAATCCAAGCATGTGATTTCTTGGAAAAAGAAACAGGTGTCCCAAAACAGACTTTTGTGAGGTTATATTCTACAGGTGTATCTAAAATTAGGGGACCAAAAGCATATCTACTTTTATTTTGTCTCAAAAAGGTTATTCAAAAACGTGGGGGGGACATTCACCTCCAAAATTCTTTGACAAGCGAAAAAAAAAAAAAAAAAAAAAAAAAAAAAAGTTATTCAAAAAGGTGGGGGGGGGGGGGGGGGGGACATTCGCCTATCTTCAAAAAGGTGGGGGGGGGGGCATGTCCCCCTGTCCCCCCTGGATTTGCACCCATGAAGAGTGTACATGTGAGGTAATGAATTTACTGAAAATTACTCCTCCATTCATGTTAATATCTTCTATGATTTTAAGGTAATTTGTACCAATGAAAGAATATAATCCCTATTAATCTGAAAAATGAATATATGCATTTTCCCCCCGAATAAATGTGCATTATTTTTTCTTAAAGACCCCAACTGAAGCAAATACAACCATAGATCGATGGAAAGGTAAGTAGACGTAGAATACAAATACATGTGGGTAAACATCATTTTTCCTTTCAATAATCCACAAAAAGCAGAAAGAACACCTCACTGTCCGCCCCCTCCCGGTTGCGTAATAACAAGGGTTCGCTCGGCCGATACACTTATGACGTCATTTCGTGTGGACAACTCTGTGGCTGGTTCACGTAGCGGCGCGTAAACAATGGACAGTGAATAGCTTTCGTACAATAGCCAGTTACTTTTGTGGGCGGAGTTTGTCAAGTTTTGTGAAAGTTTTGATAGCTGATTTAACAGAGATGGCTGCCTCAGTTAACCAGGATGACGACCAAGATGAACTGATGGAATTTGAGAACGAAGAGGATGACAGCACAGGGGAAAGTGGTGAGGAAAATGACAGCGATGAGGCAAGCCGTCTTATCGAGACATTCATGCAGCTCAACTCAGCTGAGCCTGCGCTGGGCCAAACACTCAAGACGCCTATAATGTGTGTTTTGGTTACAAAATAATAGCTGTAACTTCGGTTTTCATTTCTGTAACAATGTAAGACGCAGTTGAATACTTTGAAACACCATATCTTCCATTGTAATGCATTTACAAACAATAATCATGACTTCCAAATCAAGAAAAAAAAACCACCACGTACCTTTCGCATGCAGACTTGGATCATATGTTCGCGACGTCTACATGAAATGACGTCATAAATTTCGACCCCCCGCAGGCCTGTGATTATACTCGACGGCTGCCCATTTTCCAAGCCCTCCAATCCAAAGATTTGAGATGCTCATGAAGCTTGCATTGTTATATTCAGAGAATAAACAGCTTTCTGTAGATATATAATTTGTCTATTCCATTTTTGGCTTCGGTTGGGGTCTTTAAAACTCTCAGGAATGTGCTTTTTTACTATACATTCTAAGCCAAATGAAGACTAACTCAACTACTTTCAGGTCCATGTCAAAACTGTTGAATAATATACTATTAATACATGGTTGGGAGTGCGTTAGTGCGATCTGGCAACACAAAGGTGTTTATCGTGGTGTACTAACGCACGAGGCGTAGCCGAGTGTGTTAGACACCACGATAAAAACCTGCGTGTTGCTGGATCGCACTAACGCACGAACTCACAACCAGGTATTAATAGTTTTATAAAACGGGTCTACAATCTTAGTGTTTTCTTACAATCTTAGTGTTTGATCCGGATTAGCCGTGCGTTAGTCCCCTCGCCGTGCGTTAGTACCCTCGCCGTGCGTTAGTCCCCTCGCCGTGCGTTAGTACTTTTTTTTTGCACGGTCACGTGATGTTATTTGACCAATCAGGATGGCTACATTCTTGAACCCGTTTTATAATAGGCAATGAGAAAGCAGTCTAGGTGCTATAAGAAGTTCAATCTAAAATTCACGCACATTTACCTTGATTTTGTTTGAGGTAGATCTGCTGCTCTTAGGTTCCTTGCCCTCTCGGTGAACTACAACAGTTGTCTCTCTAGATATTTCTACAATTGCGTTTCCTTGGTTGTGGATTTCTTGTGAAGTCTCCCTAGCTTGCTCAGAATTATCTCTGCTTGGGGAATACAAGACACAAAAATGATGAATTGTAAAGAGATAATCTGCTGGAGTTTCTGGTAAAAGACAGAAAATGAATTCTCTTAAAGTTAAACAAAACTTGAACGGAATGTTCATGACTATAAATAAATAATATGTGCCAAACCATTTTGGGAGAAAATGTAAAACTGAGGCAGAGTCATGAGCAAATAAAGTCAAGTAAATGGAGCTAAATACTTAATGTTAAAGCTCCACAAGCAAAATATGCCGTTTCTCTGTGAAAATGAGAGATGTGCTTTTCCATGGATGCCATTTCCTGAAGTATTTGCTACCCTCATTCATGTATTTTCGCTCATTTAAACAATCCATCTATTGCATAATATACAACTCAGAATTGATTCTAGTCAGATTGATTTGAAATGCAATTTAGTTACATAAGCTCAAGATCAGCTTCAAGGATATTATTAAAAATATAACATGACACCAAAAAAAAAAAAGAAAAAAAAAAAGAGAGACTAAAGCACAATGGCATTCTTCGATAGATTTGCTTCTGCGCAACTTATATTTTAACCAGCCAAAGAGATACAACTTTAATGCATACAAATGGCATAAATGTGTTTACTGTAGTAAAATAAAGCAAATAACAATGCATGAAAATGGAAAGAAATAGAAAGTACAGAATGAGAAAGTAAATATCAATTCCATTCAACAATACCTATAAAATACAGTTGATTGGAGGAGGCATGTATTAGTTTGTTGGAGCCCTGATACTGGGGCTAGTAGTGTTAGGTTGATCTGAAGATTGGGTCTCATTAGTAACACTATAACTGGTGCTAGCGGTGCTGAAAACATTGAAGAAAGAGTGCAAAGTGCAAAACATGCAGAAATAAGGGGACAGAGAAACACAAGCAGAAAATTTAAGTAAACTTAGAGAAACTTGGAAAGCAATTGGAATTCTGAAGTCTCATTCAAACATGATGAAGTCATTTGCATTCTTAGAAAATGACACAAAAAAATAAAATGTCATATTGAAGCACAGTACAATTATTTGTTTTGTACCTTACAACCTTATAACATACAGATAAGTATGTAGGCATAGGGCTTTTGTTGCAAGCAGCTACTTTTTTTTCACCCCCACTCGCTATTTGGAAAGTGTAAAATGGTTTTTATTTTGCTGATTTTTTTTTTTCTTCTTCTTCTTCTTCAGCTGTTTACTGCCTCATGTGCGAACAAGGCTCTGATAGCAAAAGAACATGCCATAATAAGCCAGTCTGTAAGGAGTTCATGGTACAAACGACCCTGAAATGACCCTAATTTGTAAGTGCATTTGTTTTGGTGGACACGCTACTTGTTTAACATGTAAAAGCATACTGGTGCGCACATCACTGTGCGTACAAAAATGATAGCATATACAGGTCAAATGTACTCGGTTCAAATGACCATTATCTGCAAATGCGCAAATTGTAATTACAAACTGGCTTATTCCAATTCAAAAGCTTTGAAACACAAATAAAATGCATTCAAGGGTAATGAGGATAGGAAAATATAGTATACATGTACATACATTTGATTAGGATATGCTACATCTTTTCTTATTTTATAAACTCTGTTTACATGAGGCATATACAATTAAATGTCATATTCTATTAGGGGGACCAACATCTGCATGGTGCTGTGTTAATCCCTTCCATGCCACCAAATTTTTGAGCAATTATCAAAAATGAACTTTCAAGAGTTGAATATTAACTTTCAAAGAGCTATTCTGAGCCTAAACAAAAATGTTCAACACTCACATTTTTGGGAGGGATTTGCCACCCATGGCATGGTAGGGGTTAAGGTCAGTTAAATGAAGTCAACACTGAATGTTATGATATCTGCATGGTACTATTTGATGTGAAATGATCATATGTACTTTGTAATATCAACAACAAAAAATTGAGGAAATTTTCTGAAATGCCGCCTTTTTGTATTACTTGTAGTGTACAATACGTGCCAAACAGTTCAATGTAATATCTGTTATCAAAATGTGATGAAAAAATCTAGCAAATACCATATATATAAAATAATTTGGCAGACTATTTTGAGAGTATGAAAAGGAGAAAAAATGTACGGTATGTTAAGATATGAAAAATTTAGATGGACAACAGGAAATTGACTATACACAATGTGACCTGTGATGTCACTGTCTGTCATTTTTTATTTGCCAAGTTGCATGCACCGTCTATTAAGGTGTTAAAATCATTTTGACCAAAATAAGATGCATGCACAACTTGGCAGGCATTTTATTTTTAAAAATAAACTGACAAGACAAAAAACAACGGTAGCAGCTCTAAATACAGCAAGTCATTCTACATAATATCATCAGTATGTTTCTTCCTTTTTTTCTTTCTCTCTTGTCTTTTTTTAATGTAAACAAGAGCACGTAAGGAAAACCTGTCAGCAGTACATCTAACCTTCTTGTAGTTCTCATTTCTATATCTTCATTGCCTCCTTGAGTCGGTGCAACTCTACCACTCTAGAAAAGAGAAAAGAATAATTAGAAATTAAAAGAACAAGATATTAGAATTGAGAACATGCATTTTAATACAATTCAGGATGCTGTGATGCGCCTTTCTATTATGTACACTATTCACAGGAATAAAACGTTGTAGACAGTTTATTCATCATAAGGTAGGAGACTTGTAAAATTTATAGATGAAAGTAATACTTGCAGCACAGTGACTCAAACCTATAAAATCATATTTTGTTGAATTCATCACACACACAAAAAAACAACCTCTCATTAATGATAAGCAACAAATTCATTATTAAAGGTTCCCTTTTATGGAATTACAAAGGAACTTCAATCAGTAGACTTTTCTACTGTGAATCCAGATCTGTCAACCATTTTACCTGAATTCCATTCATTAATCTGTAAACTTGAAAATAAAAAATTAATTGGGAACGCCCCTAAAAATTTTGGAAAATCGGTCCAGCGATCGATGACGTCATGTGACGTCACACTCAGAATGCTTGACTCCACGCAAGCTGAAGGTGTGTGTGTAGGCTATTGAACTTCGTGTAGATCCTAGCTTTGACTTCGTGCCATTACAGCCCTTCATTTTAGTTTTTTTTAAATCCTATATCAACGAACGATAACATCTTCTTCAGACAGAAGAAATAAAAGAGGAATTAGGGGCACGGCCGTATTTCTTTGCACCAGACATGTCGGATTCTGATTATATGACAGAGACGTCCCTGATTTCAATAAAGGAGAAGATATCGACTGGAGACTTGGGAATTATAACTAGTAATTCCTTTTGATAATAGATTGCCGATTAAATTTTAATTTACGCATATCCACCAATTATGAATCTTGTTTGCGCTTGCAAAATGCCCCAGTCCTGATGAGGCTGAGCTGATAGCTGATCGAGGCAGTGAGCTCGACGTGCGCAGGTGTACACGCCGTGCCGTTCGGTCGTTCGCCTGCTGACCCTGCCTGGCCTGGGCTTGGGTGGGGTTTTACTGGTGCATGGGGTGGTAGCGTTTTGTTTCTAGTAAATTCTAACATTGATATCCAGAAAACCCTTAGCTCTCCTGTTACCTTGCATGTTTTCATTGTGCTGCTATGAATAATAAGTACCGGTAGACTAAGTTAGTGTAGGTACAGTGATAGTTGATCAATAGATATATGATCAATAGATACCGTAGATCAAGTTTGATTTTGGGGATGGTATCTTGCTTCAGGGATGGCCTCTTCTTGATGCCAAACGCCGCATGCAGCCCCGTACTATCGAGGAAGTCCTCCGCACAAATGTGCTCGGAACACACGGACACTGCGGTCACTCGGCCCCTTCCAATTGACGCGAGTTAGTTTCACTTTTGAGGTCCATTTTCTTCTAATATTTAGGTCTTTGAGGAATAAATGTAGACTTACACCCTCCTTTGTGATGTTGCTGCAACCTGCAAAGACACAGCGTTGCGGCATACTTCGATTTAGAGGTGGTTTTCGAGGTGGTATATAACTGCAAGTTAGTTTGCACGCGTGATATATGCAAGATATTGTAAACAAGCACGGTAAGCACCGGCGATGTTGGTTTGTGACGTCACACGTCAATCATGCTCGAAGAACGAGAATTCGGGGTTTAAAAGGGGGCGGAGCTTAGCAGACTCGTTTAGGCCTGAATACGTGGGGGAAATATTATTTTAAATATATTCAGATACGTATTCATTGCAAACGGATGTCATTTTTCAATTTAGATGAGTATCATGTACAAAATAACGAGAAGTAGAATTTCATAGAAGGGAACCTTTAAATACATCAACTCAATTAAACATTCCCAAACTAATGAGCCCCAATCCATCTCTAACTATTTTGATACCCTCTAACACATGCATTATCTAAATCACCTTTGGCACCCTGAAGGACATTCATTATCTCTAAATAAAATGCTTATGTACAATATGTAATGGCTTTTATCCAATGCTAATAATGTTGTTTGTCACATTCAAACACATTTTCTCCAAACTTGAGCATGTGTAAATGCATCTTCACAATGTTAAAGGTATCGTACAGTAGTGGGAAAGGTGGCGCTTTGGATATTTAACTACTTTGTCAGCTGGAATGGAAATTACTACATATACTGTTGTGAAATGATTAATTTCGACCGTAGGTGACATTTGTTTGAAGAAAAATGGTTTAGAAATGGCTAAAATATCCCCAAAAATAAACATCGAATTACAAGCGCGGTACCGCGTTGACAGTTCACACACGTGTAAACAGTGTGTGCGAACCGCTGTGCGCCGTTGAGCCGGGAGCGTCGGGGTAGGTGGTCCTTAGCGAGGGTATAAGGTAACCGTTGATATTCGATCATTTGAATTATTTTACTGAAAATCACCGGAAATCATGAATAGAATACCGGATTATCTCACTCATGTATCTTTTTATGCAAGCCGAATAATATGAGACTGTTTTTGAGCAGTTTCATGCCAACTTTCATTTTGCTACCACTACTGTTTAATACCTTTAACACCAATATGTTTTGGCATACCGAAACATGCATTATCTTACCCTTTTGCGTGAGCAGCATCCTTTGCCTTCCCTTGGTGGAGGGTCAGGCCTAGAGGCCTCTTCCTCCTCTTCAGCACGCTGTTTCATGATGTAGTCATATGTACCTAGGCCTTGAGATACTGTACAAAACCACAACAGGAGAGGAACATCATTAGAACAGTCACACATTCATTTACTATCATGCTGCATAACACAACAGTCGACAGAAATCCCAATAGGAAGGGTATATCCGGATGCCCCTTTTCGTGTGAGAAGCTGTCTTTTGCCAGCATCAAAATCAATAAAGGATAGCAAAACATTTGTAATAGGGATGTCTGAAGTATGACAAGTAACTTAAATCAGTCAACATGATAAGATATACTCTGGACAGTGGATCAAATATGAGACTGAATATTTAAAGTCACATACAGTGTAGTAGTGGGTTCTCATGGGGAATTTGACACTATTCGGGTGTTTACCTTATAACAGGTGTTGTCAGTCACCGAGATTGGACTTCACTGTTAATGACAGGCAGTTCTTATGTAATGCTTTGTCCCCCTCTTCCTACTACAGTTTAAGGAAATGTCATCATCATAAATCTCGCCAGCTCGAGTAATTCTATGGTGGGACAGACCCATGGTCAGACCAATCTCCCTGGTTTCGCTGTCTGCCTGGAAGACCTCACACATATTAATTGGTAATTCAACCGAAATCTGGCATCAGCGAATTATGATACAACTAGCATAAATTACCCGTGGCACCTTGGGGGGGGGGGGGGGGGGGGGGGGGTCTTCTCCTGTGTACAGCCCAAGTACCCATTCACAGTAAAAGGCAAGTAGTTTATTGATGAAATTGGGGGGGGGGGGGGGGGAGAACTTGAATATCATTACGGAGTGAAATCAAAATCTAACCGTATACAATGGAAAACAAAATGTATTGTAACATGGTGTATTTAGTAAGCAGTCAAGAGGCAATTATGGTAATATAGAAATATTATCATTACATGTATTAAGTCCAAAATAAATGTGTAAGTACATGTACCCTACAATGTACAACAGATTGCATTTGTTTGTAGTTCTTCAATTAAAGGTTGCTCAATCATGTATAGTGGAATGTTGAAAGAAGCGAGAGAGAGAGAGAGAGAGAGAGAGAAGGATACAGCGGGAAACATTGCCTGGGGAAATGAGAGAGAGAGAGAGAGAAACAGTGGAAAAATGAGAGAGAGAGACTCATAGACAGTCAGAAAATGATAGAGAGAAAGAGAGAGAGAGAGAGAGAGAGATACAGCCACAGTGGGCAAAATGACAGCGAGAGAGAGAGAAAAAAATAGACATGCAGGGGGATAGATAGAAATTATAAAGAATACAGGAGAGAGAGAGAGAGGGGGGGGGGGGGCTGTTGTGATGAAAAGTGATAAGATTTGTGTAGTGCTTCCACTGGCATGTTTAGGTTTCTGATATATTTTTTTCCTGGTAGGTTAAGTAGTTATGCATTGAAGGAATTGATAAAAATGTTAGAATATGCACTGAAAATGCATATCTTATGGAACTCGTGCATCTTTTAAACGTTATATGGGCTATTAGAATACAAAATTCAGTTTCATTCAAATAAATAACAATATCGACATGTGTATGTTAGATTATGTCTTTTTTATATAGAAATGTAAAGCACAATGTACAAAATATAAACACGTCAACTAAAGGCAAGATATGCTACAGTATACGGATGAAAAGATCATGATTTTGAGATGGCATGTTATCATTAATGTAAAAAGAAACTACTGTATAAGCCATAAATTTCGTGGCCATAAATTTTCGCAAGTAGGACTAACCAGACTATTTCGCGAGTAGTTGAATTCGCGGTCGGAAAATTCTCAAATCTACAAATAGCGGTGATGATGTACTTTTGCAAAGCGAAGTGGTGAATTTCTGACCAGGAGACAACAAATTCAACCGACTTCTAATGTTGGCAATATTTTGGAGTGTTGTTAAATTTGGGACCCACTCATGATGCGTGAAATTCGCGAAAATAAAACCCCCGCGAAATATATGGCGTATACAGTACTCTATACGTCTGTTATAGATACACTGTATTGGTTGTTTAAGCGATAAACTATTTTTACTCTGTTATATTCATGTCTATATTCTTAATAAACATTCATATATACAACAGAGTGTCCTAAAACACATGTCAAACAAAATATAAACGTGTCATCAGAATATATGAGATGGCATGTTATGTGAAAACAAAGCACTATGAATTTGTATGTTACAGATACACTGCGAAGACGAATCTAGATCGAGAGTCAGATCGACGTCATCGACATCGAAGCCGAAATATTTACAGCCGTTCCCGATGTCCGATGTGACTGAAATTCAGGTGCTAGTTGTACTTGTAGTTCTAGATTCAGGCGGGATGTGCATTAGCGCCTGCAATTTCTGACTGTTGAACAATTTTCAGATTAAGTCTAACATTACATATACAACCATGCCATGGATTCACTGGACGGAAACACACTGAATGAAGGCCGAGTGCATGCAGTGTATATCAACGCGCAACGCGACGGTTCATTCATCAGCATAGCCTTAAGCATACCGTACGTGTAATGTATGCCTATGTAATTTCGCTGAGCCGAAAAAGGTCGAAAGGACTTGGAACTTCGAAGCTTTACTCGGGGCCTGCCAAAGAAAGTTACGAATTGTAAAAACCTTTTGAATAATGCGACCAAAATACCACAAACAACCCCTTTCATGACAATCTGGGAACAATATAACCACGTTTACAAAAAACCCCAGCTCGATTGAGTGCAAAATCGCCGAGAAAAGCGCCGTCAAACAAACGAAAGGACAGACAAGATCTGAGCTTAGCCAAATTATAGTAAGGATGCACATGGACACTGGCGACTTAGTACCTTTAACACTGGATAGATATTCAATACTAATACACGATTATTGCCTTTGTAAATGTATACCCAGCACACAAATTTTCTACAAATACATTTATGTTAAAATATGTTGACAAGGAAGACATACATGTTGCTCTAGAAGATAACTTTGTGAACTATTCTCAGGGCTTCAGATTCATGCACTTAATGAGATACACACATATGGAAGCCCAGGAGAAGCCCGAGAAGTAACAGACTGATCAAGATTAGGATCACTAGAACAATCATGATCGGTTTGCGAAAACAATGATGATCAAAAAGAAGGCTTTCCCAGACAAGGGGCCAAAATCTTGAGATATGAAGACATATATGTCACTCTGGAAGATGACTTGGTGAATACAGTGAATTACTCATCTTGACTTACTGAGATACATTTGGAAGCCCACGAGATGCCCTACAAAGTAACACACGGACCAACAGTAGGATCACTAGAACAACAAGTGAATGAGTAAATTACGCAATGCGTAATAAATGTCCCCGCCGGAAGTGCAGATCTGTGGAAATTAACTAGCCTGAACCTTAAAACTTCAGAAGAGAATACCAACAATGCATGTATACAACTGAAATATAAAACATGAAAACATTATGGACCTTCAGCCATTTTGAATAAATTTGCATAAATTTGAATGAATAATGAATTTCAAAATTCTGTGTAGAAGTTTGGAAGCCCCCACCCAGCCCTATCAGATAAAACAATCGGAATCAAAATCCGATGTGAAATAGAGGAGAAGTAGCATTTTTCGTCACTTTTGAATAAATTTGCATGAATTTGCATAATCAATGAATTTCACGATTTTGTGTAGAAGTTGGGAAGCCCTCACCAAGCCCTATCAGATAAAACAATCAGAATCAAAATCGGCCAAGAAATGACGGAGAAGTAGCATTTTCTAACATTTGAGCACACACGGACAGACGGACGCACGGACGCACGGACACACACACACACGCACACACGAACGGAGCCCGTTTCATAGTCCCCTCGCGAACTTTCGTTCGGCGGGGACAAAAAATCTCTAGATATATATGTCACTCTGGAAGATGACTCACTAAATACTGTCAGTCACGCTCAGAAATGTAAATATCTAGACTTACTGAGATACATATGGAAGCCCAGGAGATGTCCTAGAAGTAACAGACTGATCAAGAGTAGGATCACTAGAACAATCATGATAGCGAAGAAGGTTTGCCCAGACACTGGTCCAAAGATCTTGAGATTCTGGTGGAAGTCGCAGGTAGGAGTTGCTGTAGTGGTGACTGATTCATTGACTGCAGCTGTTGCAGGAGTTGCTATGGCCATTTGGCATGAAAAAGGTTCCCCATTTCTATACGCTGCAACAAGAAAGATTGTATAAATATTAAAGTGTACCAATCATCTGAAAAAATAATTTGTGTACAGCTAGAAAATATAAAATCAACCTCAAAGAACTTTGTCTGGCATGAAAATGCTCGCGTGGAACTGAATTCCGAGTTTGGTTCCGCGCGAGCCTTTATCTTGGTGAGCGCATACGGGTGCGTCGAGTAGTCTACTCACGAGTCGCTTTTACGCTTATAGAGAGTGTAATTAAAATTGCAATATCTCTTTACAGAATTAATATTTGAAGCCCATATTTTGAATATAGTATAACGACATGAAACCTCTTACAGAGCAAAATTATTTTTGGTGATTGGTACCCTTTAATTATCATGACAATGCTGAATGTGTTTCTTTGTCTTGAAATATTGTATGTAAAATTGTTCCTAATGTTTCCAATAATTTTTTGTTGTTGTTCAAGAGAATGTAATTTAGGAAATCAGCAAAACATGCCACAAAGCCCAAAACAGGACAACTTTTGCCCTGTTACTGCATTCAATATTCTGTTGATGGGTTAAAATGAGGCAACTAGGAGAGACTGGAAATTGCAATAATTATAAATCAGCATAACTACAATATTACTGACCTTTTAATTCATTTGGGTGTAACAGCATGGGGTTGACCTGATATGTGATGACTACATATAACGCTACCATACAGACTAAGAGACAGCAGACGAATGCTGTCACCAAGCAGCCTATAAACAACCTGCGTAAAACATGGAAGAAATTCAAAGTAAATGAAAAGAAGCAAATAGATATCACTGTGCAGATGAACACATCATCTGCTGAAAGCCACAAGGGCATTAACTCTCTGCAATAGTATATGAGTTAACGTTCTTTTGGCTCTCAAAGGATATGGAAAGTAAACATCAATATTTGTTGATTAGCAATATCTTCTGTTATCAATGAGACTGTAAACTGAATAAAAGTCCTACTTTATTCACAAAGGAAAATTATGAATTACATGAAGACGGTAAAAGAAAATGTTTATGTACAAACATTTAGATTATCCGTGTGCGTTGTGCACTTGAATGATAAAAGCATGACAAAACTCAGCAGGTGATAATCTGTAGAATTTCAGACATCTTACCTATAATTTCTAGAACCGACGCAACTATTCAGCCACTTGCAATGATGGTCAAATCCAATGACACATTTGTTGCAAGCACTGCAATGTTTTGAGGATTTATCTCTGAAAAAAAAAAAGATTAAATAGAAACGAACACATCACAAATCATAACAACTAAAATACGTGGTTATTCAACATTCATTCAAAAGAGAAGCTGTTTCGCCAATGACATATTACGTAATTACCTTGTAGAAATAAATATTGAAGAAAAAATGAATATAATTGCAGAATGAAGTCTTTGCTTGAAAATGTGGATATGTTCTTTGCATTTTTTATCTCTATTTTATCTTTATTTCAAATAATGTGAACCTGTCACACATAATTCAAACAGGGTAAATAGGAACAGAATTTGAAAATGTTTAGACTTTTTTGTGATGAAGCCTGCCTTTTTCATTGTTTTATTTACCAAGAATAAAAGAAATGAAAAAACTTCAGCATCCTTCCGGGAGAAATGTTTTTAAAATCCAAACACTTTACCAATTTTTCTTCCTATGAACCAGGGAGGTGTTTCATAAAGCTGTTCGTAAAGTTACGAACGACTTTGCGCACGACTGGTACCTGTTCTTGGGTGCTAATCAGATTCTCAATCATTTTGATTCCCATCACCTACATGTAAAGTTGAAATCTGATCTTTGTGGATTAAAATTCTTGCTGTTCAACAAGCATCCGAATGCAAAGTTTATTATTTGTCAAAGTTGATTAGGGTTACTGGAAATTCAGTCCCACATGTTAAGACACCAGGGAAAATCTGGGATATCTCATTTAGCACAAGAACATATCACCAGTCGTGCGTAAAGTCGTTCGTAACTTACAAACAGCTTTATGAAACACCCCTGGTCATTCTGACTCATCCATTTTACAATACCATTTCCTCCCTCCTTTTCTACTGATGATTTGATATACTTACACATTAACTTCACACAGATAACAGTGGTTGTTCTCTATAACATGTGCATGCAGCTGGCGGTTGAACACTGGCATCTCTCTTTCTTCACTCCGCTTCAGAGTGTTAGGGTCAGCAGGGTTGATCGTGAGGCAGGTCACATGGGAAATCACATGACACAGCACAAAAATGCCAACAATCTGAATTCACACATGGAAGATACTGGGTTAAGGAAGTAAACTTCATTTCATCAGGCTCATATCAAAGTTATATAGGAAATTCTTAATGTCTTATGTAAGTTTACTCTTTTCCACAAATTTAGATTGCATAATCACTTTGTATGAAAAAAACTGAAACATTTTCCAAAATTCATTACAAGTGCCATTGCCATAATCCAGCATAGCATGACAGCAGTGTCAGTGTCACTACTCTGATCACAGCTCTGTTGATTAAGGGTTCATAACCAGATGTTTACAATATTGTATTTTACTATTTTTTCTATCTCGTTTGGGTTTTTCTGGTCAGGGTGTCTTCTTTGCAGACTCAGCGAGCAATCTCTAGAACTGGAAAAAAGGTAAAACTAAATTATTTACAATACAGAATACAATTTTCTTGCAGGCTTGGTTAATTCATAGAATCTTTATCTTTGATCATTTCTCAGGAAATAGCTAAAAATAATTTAACATATTTGCTGACAAAACTTAACTGATATATACATCTTTCAGGACAGGAATACTTTACACATCTTACTGGGTGGCCAAATAAGGTCTCATCGTACTCGGCAAAGGATACAATATAACCAGCTGGCTGCCACTCATAGGGAAGAACTGGAACCATGACACCAAAGTAGAAGATGTTGAAAAGGAGGAGAAAGAACCAGGCCACAACTTGGAGAACATGAAGGGGGCAGCTCCAGCCATTCTTTCGGGGCATACGCCTGTAGGGTGTCGATGGCACAGGCTTTCCATCTCCACCTCCGCGTGGATCCCTGGTGCCATTGGGAGCTCCAGCTCCATCGTTTGCTGCTTTTCCAGTTTTTGTGCCCTTAGATTTCATCATTCAAATAATTCTTTTCCTGTAGTGTTGGGCATGGAATAAGGCCAAAGGCAAGGAAGAAAAATCAAGAAGGGCTCAAGTGAAAAACTATTTAAAAATTTTGCTTTGAAAGGTAGATCTACGTGGGTTTTTTTTTTTCAACATCAGCTTTATTCCTCAAAAAAACATAGGGAAATACAAGGTAAATCCAGATTAATTTTTTTTAAGGACAATATATGCAGAACTGTATAAAACATAAAATGAATGATTATAAAACATAACACATGAAGACGAAGAATATATACATTTATTAAATTGAAACATAAGGAGGGTGGATTCGGTTGGTATCGACACTATCATATCTTAGGTTCATTTCAATATTATTATGGTGACATTTGAATTTAAGGATTTGATGTTTTAATCTTAAATGACACATGGTTGGTAAGTCACCATAAAAAAGACATCAACTTGTACAGGCATGTATACATGTATGTATATATGTCAATTCACTGAGAAACAGAGGAAAGAAAGTGAGATGAAAAGAGAAAAAGAAAAGAATTTGTAATAAGTGAAGGAATAGAGAGAAAAGTAAAAGAAAACTGAATGCAGAATAAGTTTTCACGAGCTTCAATATACAACAGTTCTATAGTGTACTGCACAGACCTATATAAATGCTTCTGAAATGATATTTTCTTTTTAAATACTGACAAAAATGTTATAAAAGGAATAATAAAACTTGATTATTAAAGGGATACTTTCGTGGGCCTGCATGGGCGATTTCCGATGAGAGAGGAAAATATACTCGGAGCTTCGTGTCACTTTCGATGCAAGGACTTCCATCACACATGCTAAAACATGTGATTCATATTGGATCACCTCTGAGATAGTTCGGTGACGACTGGCTTGTTTTAAATTTCGCGCGATGGGAAAGTAATCAAACATATAGAAAAGTAATTACAGAGCCAGCTCTCTGGTAGAGCCTGGGGGTAGTTACGTAATCGTGGCGACACGGCAGGGCAGTGCAGAAGCGATGGCTAGACTAATCAACCAGAAGTAAACTGTGTTTTGTATTTGGAAATATTTCAGCATTACACTAAACTTGTTTGGGTAAACGAGGTTACGGCCAGTTACAAGACTAAGGGCCTGGGCCGAAGTATTCGCCCAGCTCCAGTTCGGTCAACTTCGTACCGTCCGATCATTTATGGCATTAGTCTGACGGCCTCGCACAACGGGCGTGCTATGTGTACAAGTAAACGAGCCTTTTGCAAATTCTGCACGATTTCATTTCCCTGTGAGTTCTCATTAGACTGGCCTTTTTGAAGGGCAATCCAACCTTGGTAATAAGATGATTTGTGTGAAAGCAGAAAAATAAGAAAAACAGGATGGTGAAAGTTTGAAAGAAATCGGACAAGGACTAAGAAAGTTATGGATGTTTGAAAAATGAGATCACTACGTCTATGCGAATCTCAAATTGGCAATTTGGTGAGTCAATTGTGACATTTTTGTGGACAACTCTCCCATTTGTCGTACACAAAAATATAATTAATTTGCGGTTTTCTTCGAGGTGCTTTTACCCTCAGGGCAGTTCTCAAAATATATTGGAGATAGCATATTGTTATAGGCCCTCATGAACGAAAAGATCCTACTGAGTAATGCATTTTGAAAAAAGTGACATTTTAGTCATTTTGTGTGTTAGAGCGAATGGGGGAGTTGTCCACAGCTACATCACAGTGACATTACCTATTCGGCCAATTTGAAATTCCCATATGCATAGTGATTACAATTTTCAAAAATTCATAACTTTCTTATTGCTTGTCCGATTTCGTTCAAACTTTCACCAACCTGCTTCTCGGATTTTTCCCCTTTCTTTCAAAGCAACTTGCTATTAAGGTTGGATTTCCCTTTAAATCATTATGGAAGTGAAATTACTGAAGAAAATACACCAATGAAACAAGAGAAAAAAATGGGAAGGGAACAGGAGACCTTTGATGTAAAGAGAAAAAGGAGGAAAAAGATAAGAAACAACAAAAGAAAGAGAAATACAAGAAGGATTGAGTACTGGTAAGGAGGTACTCACTCAGGAAGTAGAAGAGGAAGAGAGGGGAGAGAAAGATGTCACAGTGTGTATTTGCGGGTACATAGCTTATGGATCCACATAGCTGACCCTCAGCCATAGATCTACATGTACATGAAAGTTAATGTAAGCCTTAAAAAAAAAAAATTTGCTCTTCCATGTTTGGCTGGGAAATCTGACACCGGGGACCTGCTTCTCGAAACCAATAACGAGACATTCATAACTTTGTCCGCCAATTATGGAGATGTCTCTGATCTTCCTTAACTGTTTCACAAAGAGTTTACTAGCCAGATACCTCATAATATCGATTAAAAGCCGACACATAGCCTTAGTTGCAATTACATCAGATTTATAAACTTGAACAAATCCAGAAAAGAGCATGTTGAATTGTGTTGGGTTCTGTGTACGAAACATATATATAATTCTGCACTCACTATTTTTGCAGTCATTGGAACATAGGCGGAAAAAGTTGTGCCTTGATTTTACCCACTCTGCAGAAAAGAATGTATTTACTAGTCCCTGGTTCAGAACAAAGAAAGAAAATCCTTACAATCTCAGAAAAGGTTTGACTTTGAACTATGAACAATTTAGATGTAAAACAAAAAGATTTCAAAGTAGTTCACTGCCTTATCTGCTGATACTACTGAATTCTGAATAGTACTTCATAACCATGTTGGGATAAGCATATTCTCATTTATATTCATCTCATATCAGACTCTGTTAGTTAACTTGTACATGTACATGTGCAACATTTTATTTGATATGTAGCGTAAGGTTGTACTTATTTAAACTTCCAATCCAAGCTTTAAACTTGTAATATATACCTAAAAGTCTTTCATTTTTTATATGTAACGTATTTTATCATGTTTACATGAACTATTTACCTCATACCAGTACTATGTCATGATGTAAGTTATTAAATAATATTCAAGTCGATTTGCGCTAATAATTTTTATTAAATCTTTTTTTTTTTAATCCCGATTATAGTTTAACTTTCTACATTCATCTATTTCTTCTTTTTTTTTAAATAAATTGCATTGCTCTAATTTCTCAATTGTAATAAGAAGTCAATATGATGTTATTTGAATGCAATTGTTAATGAAATATTATGAAATGTTTCGTGAGAAATTATTGTAAACATGCGCAATTCAGCCAATGGCTGCAAAGCATTGTTCAAATAAAACCATTAGTGAACTGAATTGAAATATAGTTCAAAAAGCTGAATTTAATTCAAATTGCAAATATTTTAATGAATTAGGAAATACAAAAATTGAAAATAGAAGAAAGATATAATGAATACCAAGGACTTTTCAAATTACGTAAATTACACCATGGAATCGCTTGTAAAATGTCAGTTTTGGACGTAAGATACATGTAGATACTCCCCCCCCCCCCCCCCATGCCGTCATTTGATAGTTTATCAAAATACACGCACATGTACACCCATGAACCATATATTTTTTACAGTAAAAAAGACACTATGAACATTTTATACAATGTTGATTTTTGGCATATTTATGATATTGCAAATTTGCAATTACAGTACATCAAAAAAATTATGCATATTAAAAGTTTATAACATGTATATATTTCAAAGTATTCATTTATTTTTTTTTAACAATTTATATTAGTTAACATTGATATGGGTCTGAAAACTACAGAATAAGGCTATGGCTTACCTGCCATGCCAGATTACATTTCCCTTGATGGATTTTACTGTTACCAAAGAAATCTTTATAGAACTTGACCTTTTACAAAGATCTTTTAATATTTTGCTTCCACACAACCTGCACACTAAACAAGAAATAAAATGTGATTATCGAGTCCATTATGGTAGCACATCATTTTCATGCCAATCGATAAGATATAAAGGACCATATCATAGAATAGCTTTACCATCAGAGGTGAGAGACCTATAAAATACACTTTAATATAATATATACCTAGCAACATACTTCGCACGGCCTATCAATAGGCTTGTATTTATTTTCTTGCCCAATGTTTATTTGTCTATAGTTTGGGGGTTTTTTTCAGTTTCTGATGGGATATATTTCAACTTTTGGTTTAACTTTCTTTTATCCCACCACATACCTAAATAGGCCTATCCATTACTGTTTCTTTTTGTTTTAATGCTTTTTTAAAATCTATGGTATATGTAGTATGGGTTTTTTCTTTATTTTCCTGATTTTATGTATTCTTAAATTTTCCCTTTAATTTGTCTAAATCAAAAGGCTTTGTTTCATTTGTTTTTCATTAAAATGTGGAAAAAGCATATATTGAATAGAAGTATTGCTGATTTTCATATAATTTACATATCAACATGGATAAATTCCAGATTAAGTGAATGTCTAGAAAGATAATTTGAAGGATTTGTAAAAGTGTATAGCGTCCCTTTTTGACAACCATGATATACCCAATAAATGACATGCGATATTAGCACTGCATGTCCATGATATCGACTAAAATAACAGGTTTGGAGGCACTCACACTTACATGTATGCAAGGTATTGGAGATAACCTCGCACTCTGTACCTTCGTACTCAACTCATTCACGTCTTAGCTTCTCAATCTCAGATTAGTCACTGCACTCAGGCTCTCTCAGCCATTTCAGCTCAACCTCAGCTCAGCTCAGGCCTCAGCCTTTGCTCAGATATAGTCAAGGATTGTATTTCCGAACAGATTGTATTACCGAACGTGTACAGTTAAGCGCCTAAAATGGGTTTTCATACGCGTGGGACTACGCATATGAAAACCACACTATTGAAACAAAGGTTGTGTCTTTTTCCCATAGTTTTCACACGTTCGGAAATACAGTACCTTTTTCAAGGGACCGAAACGCCGCGTTGTTTGGAAGGGGTTCACTCGGAAGGGAATATCGTATTAAATCTACGTTGTCTTCTTAAAATTCCATCAACTTCTTTTTCTGTAGGACTTTGAGCATTCATTATCTAACTTTGACAGATATTCGTTTGATATTTTATTTGCTATCGTTGATTTTCTGAAAAGTGTTCGGACACTGGATCCACCACCATACTAGAAGGTCTAGATCTAGACTACTGCTATGAATATAATTATTTTAATCTCACTCATTCAGTCAGTCTCACAATGCACTAGACCGAAAATTCTATCTCTCGTTCATTAGCCTCTTATTATTTTGACAGGGTCGGCCATCTAAGTGAATGGCCGACCCTGTCAAAATAATACATGATGGGGGGACCTAAAGCTACGCACTTTGTTTCCAGCGGCTAAAAAGTCACCTTTTCAATGATTTATGCGAATTTCTTTTATATGTCTTGGGTCTACATATTCTTAAATTAAATTCCTGAGAAAATTACGACGGACAAATATCAATAACATTAATTTCCAAGTCGATGTTAATACCCATGTCGAATTTGGTCGAAAAAATGAAAGGGGCCTAAAGCTACGCACACGTAATAAATGAATGCAAATCTTGATTTTTAAGCTGAATTTCATCCCGATTTGCAAATAGTGATAATATCACCAAAAATAAAGGAAAATTACTCATTCTTTTTTGAGAACGTAAATGATAATCTCATTGCTCAGTCACGCCAAAAGTTTGGCGCACTGAACACGTTGCATTGCGCGTATTTACGGGGTGCGTAGCTTTAGGAGCTGTGTAGCTTGTTTAGGACCCCTAAATCAAATGAACGAGAGACAGAATTTTCGGTCTAACAATGCACTATTCACAGACAAAGTCACAGACATGACACTTGAAGTTGAAATTTGAATTGAATTTTGAAATCATGACAAAGTCAACAGTGTTGGAGTCAGAGAATAGCAGTTAACACTTAGGCTTAATATTAGTTCAATAGTCAACATTCATTAATTCAAATTGACAATAGAGACTGCGAGTCCGACTCTGACTCTTGAGACTGAGTGAGATGAGAATGAGAGCGGACATGTTTGCCGCTTGTCTACTAAGTGCCTGCTGCATCACATTCACCCAGTTTAGCAACTAATTTAATACCATAGTTTGCTATATTTACCTCCAAAAACAAGTCATCGATCAACTTTGAAGAGAAGGAGAATTCACACTCCATTATTCGAGTTCATCAGATGTTATTGTCTCACCATTCCACTAGCACTGTCCAAAATCTCCATTATTGATGCATGAACGGTTTACGCAATTTTTCGAAGAACCACAAACCAGTAATAAAATAGTACTCGATCTCACATTCTCCACTAAATTTCAAATTTGGTGGGAAAATTGTATGATTCAATATAAATTTTGTATAATTACTTAATTACATGACTTTTTCAAGACAAACAAATACCTTCTTATAAAAATGAGAATATTACTGCGGAGGAATCTATTTCCTTTCGCATAATGTTGTTATGGCAGCTACCTGATTGGATAGTGTGTAATTTCATACCAATTATTTAAAATAAAAACATAAACAATTATTTTGATTGAAAATAATGATAAATTCAAAGAAATAATTGCAATAACAGATTATATACGAAAGAAGATAACAAAATTATTATTAAAAATAAATCGATAATTTGATCTTGAATAATGAAATACTTTTATGTAAGATTTGTGGATTTTTTTTTCAATTTGGGTCTGTGAAATAAAACTACAATAAATTTACTTTCGTTTTTGTCCCTCCAAAATATATTTTCCGACCCCCTTTCAAAAAGTAAATTTACCAGGAAGAGATTTCGGAACTACCATTCGGCCTCGAAATTTTCATAAGTTTTTAGGAATTTGCCATTTTATTGTATTCATTACCATATTTCAATTGATTTTTCCGTGAGGTATAACATAAAGATAACATTATTTGAAAATGGAATTCAGAAAAGTGCACATTTTGCCAACAGAAGAAATTCCTGCAGCGGTCTGTTCTTTTGTAGCGGAGAGCAGCCGAAATGCAATCGCAGCTCGGGGTGCCTTCTACCTGGGAGTTTCGGGAGGCAGTGTGGCCAAGTTCCTGGGTGACGGACTGCCTCAACTTAGTGATCTGCAGTGGGATAAATGGCATATTTATTTCTGTGATGAACGGCTGGTTCCTTTCGACCATGCAGACAGCACATACAACATTTATAAGGTAATTTTGATCACATTGCCAGACCAGTCCGACTACAACTTTACAAGGGCCAGGCCATGGTGGGGAGCTAGGAGTAGGACTAGGAGGAGGGGACCCATTTACCAGTTGCAGTGACAGTGTGTGCAGACGCGCCGGAAGCAGTTTGGGATTGGGGGGGGGGGGGGGGGGGGGCAAACATTCAAGGGGGCTCACCTATCAAGGGCTCATTTCTTCTCACCCCTAAAAAAAACACACACGCTTTCCCACCCTCTCACAACAATACAGACGCACGTACACACCTTTCAGAATATTTCGCTATTAAACACGTCTAGACTAATACAAAACCTCCACTAACTACGTTAAACTAAAGTTAAAACTAAAGTTTGAATGCTTTATCTGTCTTCAGTGATCTCCATGCACGAAAAATGAATACAAAGGCTTACAATTACGTAATAAAGCAATCAAGCTTTTAATATACACACGATTTTTACTCCTTTACTACTGATTTTTTTTATTTTTTTATATGGGGGGGGGCCAAAATGCATTTTGCCCCCACTTTTTCGTTTGGGGGGGGGGCAACCGCCCCCCTGCCCCCCCCCCCACTTCCAGCGCCTATGACAGTGTGGGGGGGGGGGCTATCATGAAATAAGTCATCTTATTGAATTTTTGTTCCAATCTAATAGAATAAAGGTGATAGAAGACATCTTTTTTCAGCATTATCATGGTTGAGGAAACCACCATTCCACACAACATTCCATACAGAAGCGCTTAACCCTTTCAGGACAGGAATTATTTCAGGGCTAAATTGATCACATTATGTTCTTCAAATTGGCAACAATAATATTTTTTTTTTTAGTACTACAAGATTGTAATAAGGGGTAATGTCTTTGAAAACAATATACATGGTTAAAAGAAAAGTTGAAAAAGTTGCCAATTTTGATAAAAATCAATGATTTTGAACCTCTCAATGTGTTGCCAATTTAAGGATTTTAAATCTTATTCTCCTTTTTAAAATTCCTGGGATCAAATGTAATATTGTCATGTAACAAAAATGAACACAGTGTGTGCAGAACTTTTTGCTCTTTCTACTCATGTATCTAGTATATTTTTCAGGGCTCTGAATCAAAAGTTATTTAGCTCAACCACAAAATGTGGTCAATTGTCTTGAAAGGGTTAATTGTGTTACATGCCATTGGTTTCCTCTTTCCCCGTCCATAGACTCTGCACTTTATTTTTGCGTGCTAACAAATGAGTGGTTTCCTCAACCACGATATAGCCCTTTTTTCTTTTTATTAAAGATTTTATATGGATCCAGATTTATTGCTGATTTAGTGATTAGTACATTTACATATTAGGTTTTTGTGATGTACATGGCGCCCCCTGTTTTCCAAAGCCTGATTGTGATCACTCACGGGACCATCACTATATGGGGCTGTGTCAATTTTGGCCTGTCATGACCTCTACGTTGAAGAGGTAAAAACACCAATATAATTGGCAAAATTTTGAGAAAATACTTCCTTCTACATTTTAGAATGATAGAATATTTAATTTCATGCCAGATCCTTTGATAGGATCTTTATCATCTTGATCAAGTGAAATTTTCAGGCTGTTTTTGGTCAGTGATCTTGCTCCTCTCCTGCACACATATGGGCAAGATATCGCACACTTGCTTATGGGAGGCAATTGCTCACGTATTGATGGTACAGAGTGCGAGGTTATCTCCAATAACCTTGCATAAGTGTGAGTGGATTGTGACAGGTTTTTTTTGTAGCAAACATCAATATTTTGCATACATATTCTGGCTTTGGATGCGCATAGAGACGTACTTAAGATATTATATATACACTCGGCACAAAAAGAAAGTAAACACTTTTTCAAGTTTAGATTTTTCATAGAAGACTTAACGCATGAGCACACACAATCATTTATCTGTTCCAAGGTGCCAAAGTACGTAAAATTTGCAAAAATGCAAAAAAAAAATAATAACTCAAAATTCAGTCATATTGCACCTAAAATTAAACAAAGCATGATAAAAGTTTCCATGGTTTTCCACTTGAAATGAAAATCAATCTTCAAATATGAAAATGGGCCAAGGAGTAGCCAAAGTGGTGTACATGTAGCATGGGAGATTAAGGACAATGCATTTTGGGGGTATGGTGTTGAACCCAACTCTTGTTCCCTGGAAATACAGTGTCCTATATTAAATCCCACACAATGACACACACTACGCTACTTAGTAACCATATACTGTCATTACATTACTCTGCCTTCAAAATTTTAATTTTGGACATTTAATCACCCATGTGGCTACTCCAGATCCCATTTCGATTTGGAATTGGTAAAAGTTTCTTCTCTTCCTTTTTTTTTTTTTTTTTTTTTTTTTTGTGGGAAAGAGAGAAAAGGAGCGAAAGATCGATCATGCAGTTTCAACCAAGTCTCTCAAAGATAAAGCCATTGTGTAAGTTTGATCTTTTGTTTCCATGTGGAAGGGCATTTACACATCAATGGCAAATTGTCCATTTTTGCAATTTTTAATTTTGTACCTTGGAAGAGAAAATGAATGAGTTCACTGACTTCACTCAATCCTAAAATTTATCTATATGTTACCTTAACAGAGTGAAAGATAGTTACTTTTCATTTAATTTGATGTAATTGATTGGATTTTATTACAGTCTTTGTTTGAAAAATCTGAACTTAAATAAGTGTTTACTTTCTTTTTTTTTGCTGAGTATATATGTGTGTATATGCGCTATTCAAGAACGGTATATTATTAGCATCTATTATACTTTTTACCATATATCTTTTATTTTTTCCTCTTTTTTTTTGGATTACAGCAGTATAAAGGGTTAACAAGGAGTATGAGACCCCATTTTTAAATTTCACTAAGCCTAAATTTTTTTTGAAAAATCTGATGTTTTGAAGGTCACTTGACCTAATAAATCAAGACAAAACATCAGGTTTTTCAAACAAGCCTAAAACTTCCAGCAAGGATGCATCTTTTTAAGGTGTGATTATCAATTTATCACAGATTTCAGCATGAACCATGAAGCAAATGCATGATTTATTTTAAAATCAACTAGGGGCATTGACCTGTGAAACCCAGTGGCCTTTTCTTATCTTTTTTCCCTATTTTTTTTTTTCTCTCCCTCTCTGTCTCATGCCCAGTTATACATGCATTATTATGGAAAGCAGTGTTCTATACATGTCTCACTTCCCATCTCCCTGATCTTACATCCCAAATTCCCAATACACAGCAAAAGTTGATTGGGAAGACCAGTCTCCCAGAGAGTCAGCTGTATGCCATCAAGCCCGATCTGCCAGTGGAGGAAGCAGCCAAAGACTATGCAGAGGTGGTCAAGAAAGTTCCTGCAGCTGGAGGGTCCCAGTTGCCAGTCTTTGATCTTCTCGTGTTGGGCATGGGCCCTGATGGACACACATGTTCACTCTTTCCAGGACACAAGCTTCTTAAGGTACATGTAAAAATAACTACAGTGTAGTATGAGCTGTAAAAAATTCTCATGCATGCTGCACTCTTCAGTTAGAGAGCACTGTTGTGTTTTCCAAATATTATTGATGATAGAATCACACATGCTCATTTCAGGATGGTATCTGTATCAGTAATGTTTTAGGTAACATCTTCATTTTTTAGAAATAGGGCCAGTCAGGTGCTGCTTTTTCTTGAAGGTCTCAGCATATTGTTTCACTTGATTTAATGGTTGTATTTTGAATTTTGAGATTCTTTTTTTTCTTTCTTGAGCATTTCATCTTACTCATTGTACGAGGTCTGTAGAATCCTACAGAAGTCGTCAGTTTTGTTGATACAAAATGGACGCTGTATTTCTGTGAAACTACATGAAAATGCCCGATATCGAGATATTCAAATTGAAAAAAAAACAGGTTCTGGTTGTTTTGCTTATGCTGTCTTAATTCTACTATCCTAACTGACTTCATTGTATTTTATTCACTTGATAGGAGACATCATTGGTTGTTGCGCCCATCTCAGATTCCCCAAAGCCCCCACCTTGCCGTGTCACCCTGACCTATCCAGTCATCAATGCAGCTAGGAGTGCGATGTATGCATCTGCAGGGGCTGGAAAGGCTGCTATGCTTCAGGTATGGATGGGCGATTCCATATTAGAAAACAATTTTGACATTCAGACAAAATTTTCAATCCCACTAATCATACAAACAAACAATGAAAGTTTTGTTCGGGGCATTCTAAAACTGCTATCAGAATTCCCTATTAGTCAATGGCCACTTGGAGACATTTCTGTGTCTTGTATGAAATATGCCTAATTTCCATTTATTTCACCCCACAACTGAAAAGTCACTTCATATGACCATTGACATACAGTATATTCCTGTGTGGTATAACTATGTACTTACCACATCACAATTTTTATAAGTTATTTGCATAGTTGGTAGAGGAAAAGAATGACAAAATTTACTTGTAATAATACTTTTACTATTGTACTACTTGTAATACTAACACTTGTACCAGTATGTCTTCATGCAAAATGGTGTGCAGTTCCCTACCTTTCACCAATAATGCCTCTGAAAGTTGATTCCATTTCAGAAAGAGAATGCAATGGTTGTGTAAGTCACTCATTTTATAATACTTATTCAAAGTACCATTTCAGTTGTTTTCTTTTAACCTGTGGACAATTCGAATAATTTGAAATTTGAAGTTGTTTTTAACTTTCAAAGTTTCAATCTGTGACTTTTCATTATCCAGTACAATGTTGATGATTTTTACTTTGCTTGATATTTAGAAAGTGCTTTAAATGTATCAAAACTGTGACTAGTATAAAATCATAAACAATACAAGTAATAGCCTTCAAGTTACAAAATGGCTGAGGTGTATCACCCAGGGGCCAGTTTCTTGAAACCGTCATAAGACTAAGTTCATGGACATCCCTTAGAAATGCATGTTGAAGAATTAACACTCTTTTCAGTGGGATGTCCACGAACTTAGACTTATGACGGTTTCAAGAAACTGACCCCAGGAGGTTAACCTTTCAAGCCCTGCTCAAACATACAGTGTCATAAGTTTTGTGTCTAGTTGAAGAACATTAGAAATTCATGTATCACCATAGATATACCAGCATATCCACGATATCCCCAAGAGTGTGAGTGGGTACCAGTGAAAAAGACTCTGATACTCAGAAAAAAAGCTTATTACTGAGCATTTGAGTTGAAATCAATATGGCTTTAAACACCTCTTTGATTTACAAATAAACCTTTACTCATACATGTACATACATTTCTTCTGTCTTGTGAATTACAGAGAGTACTAGAAGGCAATGAAGACCCTCCCTTGCCAGCTTCACTGGTCAAGCTATCTAATGGTACAGTACACTGGTTTATAGACCAACCAGCAGCAGCAGAACTAAAGGCTTCCTACTGATAAAGTAGTTCGTCATCGAGCACCCAGGGACCGTGGGATACTGTTAGAAAAAAAATGTTGAAGTCATAGGTAAACAATGACAGTGCAAAAAACTCATATCAGCAGCTTAAAGGTAATGTACAGTTTTGGTAAGCCCTCAAAAAATTTCCATCAAATTTCTTGGATTTTTGTTGATAAATAGCAAGAGACTGGCAATACTAAGATGCGGTGAAGATTTTTAATCCTAAAGTGGAATATTAAACAAATGAGAGGCAAAAATAATTTAGATACCGGGCCAGGGATGTAAGCTCCCGAAAAGCCGCGTGCTGTAAACACTATACACACGTTCAAAACCTTTGAGGATTGTGTGTGTACACTCCACACAGTGACACACATGCTATCTCCATGCGAAGTCCCAAGATTGTCAGGGTGGAAAGGTCCTAGTGTAGCATATTGTGATCTAGAGTTCCTTACAGATATTTACACTAAAATTCACCACATATCAGGGATGGAATACCAAATGATGTCGTACAAACGTCTTTCGTTACAAGGGGAACAACATGGGATTATATTTAATATTTCTTTCCAATTTCTTTTTTGCTACCAAAGCTGTACATGAGCTTTAAATGTAGTCAGAGTTCTTTAGACTTATATCATTCAATAGAGTAAATATAGAGGATACAAGCAAACGAGGTGCTAGGTAATTGATTTTCCTTTGTACTTGTAAATATGACAAAGGCTTGACATGACAATTTATCAACTGATCAATCATTTGATAAAAATAATTTCACTGAAAAACATTTATGGTACATCGTGAAAGTTGTATTCATGATATACCTTTTCATTTTTTATTTTAAATGATGCATGTAATGCACTTCATATTCCATTTCCTTTTATTTATTTTCCTCATTTTGCAAATAAAGGCCTACAAGGCTCCCAAAATATGAATCATATTGAAAGAATATTTATACCCCAGAAATACAGCAAAATGTATATTTACTTATGAATATTGTAAGCTTGTCACATGATCAGTACTAATGATATAGCTGACTAGTATATGAATTTTGTTTGTCTTCTGGTAACGGGTGCTGCTGGACGAGTGATGCCCCTTCTTATTTGTTTTTGTTTGTCTTCTCTTAAAGAAATCAATATCAAGATATATTCCCAACAACCGGTCGAAGTACACCAAAAAAAATCACTCAACAAAGTTATAGAGTATAAAAGTATGATGCACCTTCTGTTGTATGTATCAAGGTAATACTGCCATATGATATAATCATAATAATAAATAAATTTTGGGGTTGGTTATTGTGGAGTGGTTTATAGTTCTAGTTACACCACGCACTGGGCAAGTCCAAGTATTTTTGTCCCTTCATTACCGCTTAATCAGAGATTTCAGTACATGCGATAGCTTTCATGTGGCTATGATTTAATCAAGTATCAAGTGACATGGTATTTTCATGTTTTATATTATGCTTTTCATTTGTTATTATAATACATGTACGGGGGGGGGGGGGGGGGGTTCATAAAGCTGTTTGTACAGTTATGCATGACTTTAAGAACGACTTGAATATGAAGTACCAGATAGAATGCCCAAAGTTTTTCCTGATGTTTTAACAAAGTGTGACTTAAGCTGTTCGTACAGTTATGCATGACTTTAAGAACGACTTGAATATGAAGTGCCGCATAGAATGCACAAAGTTTTTCCTGATGTTATAACAAAGTTTGACTGTATTTCCAAAAACCTCACTTAAATTATGGCAAAAAATATACTTTGCATTAAAAATGTTTGTCATAATAAGAATGTTAATCTACATCTGCAGAGTTCAACTTTAGCTGATGCAGTTGAAAATGATTGAGTATCCCATTTGGCTTGTCATATTTAAGTCATTCGTAAAGTCATGCGTAACTTTACGAACAGCTTTATGAAACATGCACTTCGGATTTGCCCTACTAAAAAAAGGTGCAATACCTATAGTGTCTTCTTTGCTTTTCATGTGAAAACAGTTTACTACATGTATTGAAATATGTTTTGATTTGTAAAAGTTGAAAAAGAGATTTTCATAATATGGAACTATGATATACATGATGTACACAAACAATCCACATTTGTGATTACCTAATGTAATATTATTTCTACAGCATGAACTGATGGGAACAACCGTGTTTAATGGGTGAATTCAAGTTTGGTGTTGAAAGCTGGTGTTGGTGTTGGGGCAAAACTAGCACCAGCCACAACACCGAACCTGAAATGATGCTGGTGCTGGGATTGACTTCACTAGGTGTTGAGCTATCAATAATGTGATTGGTATTATTTTTATACACCCGAATTCGGTGTTGTGGCTACTGGCTAGAATCAGCAGCCCAATTCACGCTCTTAACACCAACACCAACACCGAACTTAAAATCACCCAATGTATCTGTAACTGCAAGCTGTTATGTACATGTAAATGTGCTTGGATCCTTTTTCCTGTATCGACTGCTAATATTTATATAATATTGACTGGCCTTGAGGGGGATATCAGAATATGTTGCCCGCAACAGAATCATATTGCCCCGAGTCGAAGACGAGGGCAATATGGTTATTTTAAGGGCAACATTTTCGATATGCCCCAAAAGTAGAGCCAGTCAATATTATTATTATTACCTATATCATGTATATGCCTATTTTGTAGCAATGACAGACACATCTGTTTGCCTGTAGTCCCTCTGATTTCAGGTTATTCATGCAGGTATTTAATCTGGGCCAAGCAATTGTGACGTAAATTGTTACCGCGCGTATCCATTGTTTAAGCCTACACTTTAACGCGTACACAATACTGCGCACTGACAAGAAAGGTGGATGTTAATCGGGCTCAATGTTGACCGCACTTTTTGTACACAAAGTGAATGGTTACCCGGAAGAGGGAAAATATCAGGGAATGATGACCGCTCAGAACTAGGTCATTTGCGGACCGCGCAAAATATGGATTTTAATTGCACCGTAAAAATACCCCCATATAGGTAACAATGGCAAATGAATGTGTACAGTACTACAAAAAAGATTATGCAAACATTTGTAAAATATGAATTGCAAAATTCCACAAACACATTATTGACATTAACGGCTGTACTGTTAAAAGTATGTCGATTATTTTGAAGGAAACCTGTGTGCATTAGACTGTATATGTACCGATAAGTACATTTAAGTATATGTGGTGTTTCCAATATTTTTATGCTTCTAAACAAATGAGAAGCTGACACTTTGAATAAATAAATAAAGACAGCTCACTATGGTTTATGGTTTATGTAATTTATATTTACACTTTCATGTACATTTACATGCCAGTTTAATAATGAATAGTCTATTTCTGTGAAACCTAGTTCAAAATTAATGTTAAAAAAACTCATATTGAGCAATGATGACAAATCTAACATAAGAAATGGAGGCATTCACATCAGCATGAATGTGTGTGGCAATATACCACCAGATGACATGAAGGTATCTGTGAGGGGCATATTTTCTCATTTCAGTAACATATTACAACTCATAATGTATCATGAGAAGCATGTATGATCATTGAAATAGGGAAAGTGACATAGATCAAGATGGGGATCATTTTGGGGTGTTAAAGGGCAATCCAACCTTGGTAATGAGATGATTTGTGTGAAAGCAGAAAAAAAAGAAAAACAGGATGGTGAAAGTTTGAAAGAAATCGCACAAGGAATAAGAAAGTTATGGATGTTTGAAAAATGAGATCACTACATCTATGCGAATCTCAAATTGGCAATTGGGTGATCCGATTGTGACATTTTTGTGGACAACTCTCCCATTTGTCGTACACAAATATATCATTAATTTGCGGTTTTCTTTGAGGCGCTTGTACCCTCAGGGCAGTACTCAAAATATATTGGATATAGCATATTGTTTTAGGTCCTCATGAAAGAAAAAGATCCTACTGAGTAATACATTTTGAAAAAAGTGACATTTTAGTCATTTTGTGTGTTGGAGCGAATGGGGGAGTTGTCCACAGCTACATCACAGTGACATTACCTATTCGGCCAATTTGAAATTCCCATATGTATAGTGATTCCAACTTTCAAAAATTCATAACTTTCTTATTGCTTGTCCGATTTCGTTCAAACTTTCACCAATCTGCTTCTCTGATTTTTTCTCTTTCTTTCAAAGCAACTTGCCATTATAAGGTTGGATTTCCCTTTTAAATGTCTCAATTTTAATATCCACACACTTATAAAGGGAAAGCTTGAGTTCTGGGAAAGGTAAAAAATAATTTGTGAGCTTTCTCATTTATGTTAGTATGGAAAATTATCATATTAGAAATGTCCCCTCCCTGAAAAAGATTGCTCTTCAAAAGTCATCACATTCAAAATATGACAAGAAACAGCTGAAATGTTTGGGCCGAACATTTGTGTGTAGTCCCATATACACATTTTTGTGTGCAGTGCATGTGACTCTCAGCAGGATTAAGTTAATTTCTTATCATTTGGGTGATTTCAAAACCTCAGAGCATACACCAATTATTATGTGCTATATATACAAGTATAATCAACCTTTCCAAATGGCTTTGAGACAGTTTCTTAGATAATTCAATCTCATGACCAGAACTCAACTTTGCCTTCAATGCTGAAAGAAGGTAACGTATTTTCCTCCTGATCTCTCAATGTCAGGGCTCGACTTCATCAATGCTTGAGACATGAAATGTCTGTAAACAAAAATACATATAGCAAACTGGTTTCACAGCACACATTACATGATCTTTATCACCACAGTGAACATCTCTTAGCTTTTCATACAAAGCTGTAAAATATTAAGATCCCCCCCCCCCCATTTAATCAAGAGCCCCTAAAAAAAAATTGCCTTATGCGGATGCTAATGGTCCACTATTGATTATTAGTTTGCAGGCACAAACCCTGGTCAGTCGTAAAAGAGAGTAAGACTACCATAGGCCATGTACTGTAGCTGCTCCTGACACATTGACACGACCAGTAGGTAGCTGGATTAGGCTCCTCTCAAGACACAATGATTTTCTGACAAAGTGTCAAATTAGGGTCTGTGCTTGCAGACTAATTGATCACCATGTCATCAAATCTCAAAAAAGGTCACTGCATCAGCTGTATTCATGCTTCGAGGTACCTATGATAATAAGTTCAATAATACACTTCTTGCATGGTTTGACAAAAGTCTTACAGAAGCTAAAGTCTTAGTGGAACAAGATTTTCATTTCTGTCTAACATTGATGAGCATGTACAAAAATGGAGCTATCATACATACAAGTATAAACTTTAAAGGAGATTTTCTGGATCTATCCACCTAAAACAGATGTATCAATGCAAATCATAGTCATTGCGATCACAGTTGACAGATGAAGCAAATTTATTACTCCCTTTTTTCAAAGCACACATTTTCGTTTCCCTGTTCATGAAAGATCAAATTATACTTTCTATTAATGGCAGTTCTCAACAATTTCACAGGAAGAAAGGAAGGAAATCTGTAAACATAATGTAATTTTGTATACTGTTATAATCAATAAAGGCATCAACCACAACTATTATGCACAGAGAAGTAATTAAAAGTTTTCATTCGTTTCATATTTGATATGTCTCAAATGATACCACAAATTTTTCTTGAAATTCACTTCTTCATGATTTGCTTAAAATACCCATGTATAATGAAAATTTGACTCTCATAATTTTTCAAACACTTTCGATAAATGTTACAGCTTGAAATAAACGTTGGCCATTATGCACACAATCAAGAAGTCTTCTTTTTCTGGGACAGCATTCATCGGAAGTTCCTTTTCCTAGATTTCCATCACTGCCCTGTGGGTACTTTAACACATTTAAAAATTTACAGAGCAGTATCGTTGTCATTACAGTTAATCAACTGTAAATGAACTGATTTTGAGACAATATAGACTTGACCGCAAAAAAAAATAATCAGTTCTAATTTAAACCACAATTTATTTTTCAGTTAGAGATTCAAATAAATTTTTATAAAGATGTGATTTGAATCACTGTTTTTACATAATGATTCTTCTTTTCCTCAATCGCCAAACCTGATATTAATTTGAAAGGTTTAAATCAGAATATTAATTCCCAGGCTCATCATCAACAAGTCAACTATAAATGGCCTCCTAAAAAAAAAAAAACAATACTGTATTAGAAGAGACAGATAATGCCCACTGACTTCTTCAAAAAGGAAGTTTTTCTCAGAGTATATTTTTACATCGATACATCACAATTTCAATGTTTAGTGTAAAAATATTAATTATAATAAACCAGCACTG
Source organism: Heliocidaris tuberculata (assembly GCA_025618425.1). Classification (NCBI taxonomy): domain Eukaryota; kingdom Metazoa; phylum Echinodermata; class Echinoidea; order Camarodonta; family Echinometridae; genus Heliocidaris; species Heliocidaris tuberculata. The sequence continues at coordinate 21,120,428 of CM046845.1, forward strand.
AAAGGTTTACGAATCTTTCATTCTCAGGAAAAACAATCCATACACTTGAACACCAGTAATGGAAAAGAATAGCAAAACATTCACCCTACCAAATCAGATTTGGTAACAGCGCAACTGATGTAAAAAATTATCGGCATAGTTTCAAAACACAAAACATGATTTCACAAAATATGTAAAATTGATCACATTCATAATTGTTTGCAATTTACTGCATAAGAATTGTTGACAATGATCATTTATTGAATAAAATTCTTGCAGAAAAAACTGACCCCAATCTTTAAGTTCCTTTACCAGCTCATAAGCTACTGTTTGGCAATGAGAAGTAAAAAATACATCTTTATTCATATTTACAATAAATATTGCTTATTTACACACAAAAAAAGGTCCAAACAGTTAAATGATGAGGGTGCGGTCTTAAGAGACAGACAAAAGAAAGCTGAGAAATAAAAGACTGGAGAAAAGAAGATGGCAGACAAGGGGAAAGAAAAAATAAAACAACACAATATTGAAGAAGAGAGATAAAAAGAAGGTGAGCCATAAACAGAGGACTAACAAAAAGAAAATGGAAGACAAAGTAGAGGAAAAATGAAAGAATAAAAAAAACTGAAATTGATGAGATGGAAAAAAGGTGGTAAAGCAAGTACATATGAGAGAAAAAACAAAGAAAACAGTAAATTAACACAGGACTAGAGACAAGAAGATGGAAGACATGGGCCAAGATATAATGAAAGAACAAGAAATTATAGAGGTGAAGGGAAAGGGTTGTATGGAAGGTGCAAGAGACAGCACAGAGAGAGGAGAGAGATGAAGAAGGAATTTACAGGGAACAAAGGGAAAGTAGAGTATAAAAGGGATGAGGAGATAGAGAAAAATAAAAACACTAAGTACTCGGGGGAAAGGGTAAAGGATTGAGATAAAATAAAGGGGATGAGAATGTGGACAGGCAATGGACACAGGAGACTAAAATGAATGAATTGAGAGAAAGAGAGAAAGATGGAAGGAGGAAATTTGAAAATGGGAGGAGGAGCAATAGATTCAAGTAGGAGGATAGGTGCCAAGCAGAAGCTCTTGATTCTCCTTGTACTTGATGAACCTTCCCAGGTTTGTCCTAGCATTCATGATGATGGGTAAATGCTCCCCGAGGGTGCCTCGACACTGCCGCAACTGAAATGGTAAAAGTGAGATACAAAAAGGGGTAAGAAGAAGGACAATTCTTGGCTATGAGTTCCTGGTCTAAATCGATTGATCCAATGGGGTCCCTTTTCTTGCCCCGTCTAGTACCTATCGCCTCTATGTCTGTCCTGTTCATCCTTATCCTTCTCCTTCCATTTTGTACTGTCCTCTTCTCCTTTTTTTCTGCTGTAAATTCCCTTGCTCAATTTTCTTTTATGTTGGTTTTTTTTCTTCTTCAATATTTCTATACATCAATTGGGTTTTACCATATCCATCAGTTATCGTTATTTCAATTACTCTTCGGTTTATCTGTATTTTTTTCAACTCTATTGAATTTCTCATACATTTTATGTGTACAGAACCATCTTCCCTGTCGCAGACCATATCCTCTCTTTTTCTCCTGCAAGTCCAAATAAACTTAAAATCTTCAGAGGTGTTCTTCTCACTCCCTCTCAAAATATCAACAAAGTTCTACACTGAGAAATATACCATTCTTTTTCTTTTATCTTCTCTTAGAGGCAGGGGCAATATATGCACTACCAAGTTGAAAAAAGGTATTATGAAACATCATCATGTCACCTGAAATTCTTCCAACTTACCTTTGCTTTGAGCTGAGGCACCAGAGCTTTCAAGCGAGCAGTGAGACCTAGCTCAATTGCTACCCGATCTGCCATTACTCCATCCCCAAAGGTATCAAAGATGGCATCCAGTGCCTCTGCCGCTACCCACAGAGATTGGTCTTTGGTGGCAACTTCTAGGAGTTGGTTCCCGACAGCCTAACAAAAAAAAAAACCCAAAAAGGTGGCATGACACTAAAGAGTAAATCCAAAAGTAGCCGCATTTGCACAGTGGTGCCTCGTCATAAAGAAAACTGTTAATAAACTCTTGTCATTGCAAGGTAATTGTGGCAGTCCCAGTTTTCTATTAAAGGGAAATCCAACCTTAATGGTAAGTTGCTTTGAAAGAAAGAGGAAAAATCAGAGAAGCAGATTGGTGAAAGTTTGAACGAAATCGGACAAGCAATAAGAAAGTTATGAATTTTTAAAAGTTGTAATCACTATGCTTATTATGCTTATGGGAATTTCAAATTGGCCGAATAGGTAATGTCACTGTGATGTAGCTGTGGACAACTCCCCATTCGCTCCAACACACAAAATGACTAAAATGTCACTTTTTTCAAAATGTATTACTCAGTAGGATCTTTTTCTTTCATGAGGACCTATAAAAATATGTTATCTCCAATATATTTTGAGTACCACCCCGAGGGTAAAAGCGCCTCGAAGAAAACCGCAAATTAATGATATTTTTGTGTACGACAAATGGGAGAGTTGTCCACAAAAATGTCACAATCGAATCACCAAATTGCCAATTTGAGATTCGCATAGATGTAGTGATCTCATTTTTCAAACATCCATAACTTTCTTATTCCTTGTCCGATTTCTTTCAAACTTTCACCATCCTATTTTTCTTATTTTTCTGCTTTCCCACAAATCATCTTATTACAAAGGTTGGATTGCCCTTTAATAAACTCTTGCCATTGCAAGGTAATTGTGGCGGTCCCAGTTTTCTATTACTTTCAGTGTTATTAGGCAATTTCCTTAATAGCATAGAGTTGTTATAACAAGGTTTTACTGTTTGTTTGCTTGTTCATTTGTTTGTGTTTTATTTTATTTTTTGTTTTGTATTTATTTTTAAAAATTCTATACCAACTTGTAGAAGAGAGTTTTGGTACATGAATATTATACACCATTTAAAAATTTCGGGCAGAATGATTTTGCAGCCAATCACATTTATATACCTGATAAAAATTTTGACCTGATTTTGTTCATTCTACATTTGAAAAATTATCACACTTTTCAATTAAAACTTCTGCAATAATAATAGGCCTAGACAAACAGTGTAGATTATTCATGAACAGAGAGTTTTTCAGAAAGAATACACATATTCCAATACAACACTTGCAACTGAAATCATTTTCCTACCGTGAGGAGTTCTTCAGTTCCATCTCTCTTGGCCAAGACACTGCCAATACTACCTAGGACACCTACAAGGTTTACTTTGATTCTATTTGAAGCATTAGCCTCGCCAAATGAACATAGCCTTGTCAGGTGGACCTCTGTCAATGCCTGCAGACATAAAAATGAATATCAGTATAAAAGAAATTATAAGAAAATTTAAAAAATGAACACAACACATACACAAATCATGTTCAGCAGCTTGTTTGATTAGGAGGTGAATTACCTACAAATTCATCTCAAAAATAAACTGAATTTCACAAAGATTAAACAAAAAATCTACATGTATATCTTTATACCACATTGCACTTTGGAGGGTAGAGAGTTAGGACTCATCATAACCAATGAGCTAATCCGACTAATTAAATTCTGGACTTTGGAATTTGGGCAATACTGATAATATGGGTTGATGAAAAAATTCAAGTTCTTGCTTTTGTGTGGTATAAAATAGCAAAAAAAAATTATAAAAGATTAGAGCTATATTGCGACAGATAAAGCTGAAGTCATCAATAATTCAGGAAAGCATAATTGACAGATGAATACTGCCATGGATACAATAATTGTGAACCCCTACCATTACAATAAGCAGATAAATGTATAAAATCAATCAAACATTGGCCTTGCTCTGACAAAAAGACGAAGTCGAAATAGGTGCAATAGACCATTACATACCTCAGGGACACAATTATTCTGAGCCATTTTCTGGAGGACAGCCCTTAGTGCACTAGTTAATGCCTCTATCAGCTCACCTCCAACAGGAACTGCGGAAAAAAAAATTGTATGTTGTGTAAATAATTCTATTTCACAGAAATCAAACAGAAGGAAAGAATATACTGAAATGTCCTACTAAGCATGATCAGTTAATGGCTAGCATATACTTTATCATAAAATCAATTGAAAGACTATCACTGCAATGAAATACATTAAAAGTTACTCAAAATTTGGTTTTTCAAAGGGTTCCAAGGTGCCAGAGTTCTTGGACAAAACTGTTTTTAAGCCAGGGTGTTGTCAAAAAATGACACTTTTAGCAAAATTTCCATCTGTGATGTTAAAGTTTCACCTCTCTTATGAAATCTAAACTTTGTTTTGAAATTCCAAAGTGCTAATATGGGAGCCAATTTATTTGACTTACATTCCCAAGTGAAAGCAAGATCATTTTCTGATATTAATATCAAAAGATTAATTAGAAGTCAACACAAAATTTCTATCTCCCACTCTGAGAAATTGAGCAATTCACTGATTCCCATTCAAATAAGAAACTATGACAACTAAATTTTATCAATTTTCAGTACACCAAATGATACCCTCCACAATAAACCATAAAGAAATCCATCATATCTAATTAATAATAATCAATCATTTCTACAGGCCTCCCGACTTGGAAAATTTTTAAAACATCCGTCCGCAAACTGATACAGTCACAATAAAAACAGTGTGTTTCTGTTTATACATGTATAAGACAAAGACAACTATTATACACCTTTAACTTGTAGTCCAATATAATGATGTGACAAGAGTTACAGAAAAGTAACAAAAAGTTCATTTCTGTCATAGCAATGTTTTTCAGATGATTTTTCTCCTCCAATATGCAGTTATTCCACTTTAGGAAAAAGAAAAAAAACTTTGTAGTTAAATGCAACAAAGTAAGAAGAAAAGGGGTTTTGAACTAAATTGTCAAATATGAAAGACAGTAATACAGGCACTCCTTCCCCACCCTGTACAGAAAATTGGACTACATACTACACACAAATGACATAATTAACATATTACTCTGTAAAACAACCTTCAGGAGTCCTTAATTTTCTAAATTTAGGCATCTCTTGTAACTACATCACAGGCCAAACTGTGACCCGGATTCCTCCTTGTTTACCAATTCAGTGTACATTTCACAGCAGACCCAAAATAGCCTGCTTGTAAATTCATCCAGTGTGAAAGTAAATTTCACTATTTGATTGACAGGTGGAATGTGGAATGGTGATCTGCTTGTTGATTTTGTGTTGATTACAAGACATTAAAATTCATTGCTTGTCTCTTACATCCTGGCTTCTGATGTGCTTTTCTTGTTGTAGATTTCAAATTAATCAAACAGCATGTACTTGACATGACCTTCAAAAAGTTCTTGATGCTCTATTTCGTCTCCTTCTATCCTTGCTATCCCAAATCTCATTTTTCATTGTCAGTATACCTTTTCAATTGGACATGTATTTGTAGCTTAGAAGATGAATGATAAATCTGCTTTATTGTAATAAAATGAATGTCGTTTGTAAATACACCCATTCCAATACAAATCAAATCTGCATAAATATCAAATAACTGATTTGTTAAAGAGCTTAAATATCAGGGTTATCATCTTAATATGCTTTGAGCTACATATATTGAAACAAATTTTATTCAACAGAAACACAGGCAAATTAAAAACACTTCATCCCAGTCCTGACAAAGGAAAAACATAATTACAAATATGATTCTTATATTCAATATTAGTTTCTTATTATGTTAAAAGAATGGTGGAAAGCTTCAAAGGTAATTATCTTATGATCCTACGAAATCACAGAACAAATTTAGCACAATTTTCACTTTTCATCCATTCCAATAATCATACAATATATAATATGTAATCTGTACCTGGATCATTCATGGCTAGGACTAGTAGCTTGTCCAGGAGAAGGACCAGGGCTCCTTGCCCTCCTAACGACTCCAGCTCCATGACTGCAACCATGTTGTGTAGACATAGAAGAGCTCTGCTCTGGACCCTCAGCAGCCTAACCATCGTGAACGAGAGATTGGGATGGAATTAGGTAATCCCCTCAACTTTATTTGATGTCGTTAGTAAAAGATACAATAAACCTTTAACTCTGAAATTGTTTTATGGTTAATTAAATACCACTCATCACTTCCAGATCACTCCATTAACTTTAAAGCTCTGAAATCAATATTGTAATACAACAAATGAGAATATCTTTGAAGATCTCTGTGTCTGAAGTTGCCTAATTTGCAAGATGAAGAAACAAAAGTTGAACAACTAGTTGCATTCATATTAGACGATTGCTCAGAATTGTTAACACCCACCCCCCCCCCTCCTCCTCATATAGGAGAATACAGTCATTCAGTCATTTGCATATCGATTATGTGTTACAAAAGCACTGAGGATAAACTTGGTACAACTAAATATTTGTCAAACAATATTTTCCATTCTCGATCCTTACCCTTTAAATAATGGTTTTCCTTCCTTATGAGATATCAGTTTTTGCAGCAACGTCCTGTCTGGAAAAATAATCTTCTCTAGGATCTAGATAACAGAATCCGAAAAAGTGTGAAATTCACATTATCACTCATTTTTGCATTTTTTAAACGAAAAGTTACATTATACTTCATAAAAGAGGATTGGGTGAAAGTGAATGAATAAAAGAGGAAAATTACACCAAGTTTTTCACAGGCAAACAGACAAACTACATTTCAGATTAATACATAATCTGGCACAATAGCACTATATTTGTAATCTTTTTTTAAATGCCAGGGTATACACTTAGGGCAATCTGCTTAGAAAACTGTTCGCATGTGTTAAATTGTAATGAATCACACTGCTTTTAGTGAAAAAAGAATTCAATAAAATGTATTTCCATTTAAAATATAAATGGAAGTGAAAAAAATTCATTTGTTTGAAAAAGAGATACATGTATATTGATTGAACTGAAAAATTATGATCGATTACCTTATTTGGTATACTCTGGTCTGCTAAAGCACTGTGAATTTCTGCAGACAAACACAAGGGTGACTGAAGAGAAGCAAGAACAGTTTGAAAAATCATAATTTCATTAATAACGCATGCAATGAAATAAAAGTTCCACTAAAAACTTTTGAACAAGTAGAAAAGAAAACGAAAACTGTTGGTACTTTGTACCGACCAATGATGAATGCAATGTTTTCAGTATGCAGTAAAAAATATCACATTTTTTGTGATATGAGTAGAATTATACAGGTGTATGGTGATTTGAAAAAAAATGATTAAAGTTTTCATTACAACAAATACTATGAAACAATATGAAAAGGAAATTTTTGATGACTTTAAACAAAGAAATACCTGTTTACATATATAAATAGCTGTTGTTATAACAAGCACAGATGCTAATTATTTATGCATGACCGTTGTTAGTCAAACATACAAATTTTCCACTTGTATAGATACATATGTCCAGATTTGAACACACCGCAGAGTGCAGACCAACTGAAAACAAATTATCAAAGAGCCTTTATCAAATCTCAAATCTATCTCTCCACATGTATAAACATTTTGATATATTACAGCTGGCATTGCTCACATCAATATTTTTATTTCATGAATGTATATGCATATAAACTTTATAAAACAATAAACATACCATGATAGGTGGTGGTGCCATATCCTCTGTTTTATCTTGTGCATCATCACTGCTACTACTACTGGTGCTACTAGACTCCATATCCTCCCAGTCATCATCATCATCTAATAATACATTAAAATACACATATGGGACTATAAAAGTATTCCCAGCAATACACTTGACATTTATATCAATGGGTGCGACGACTGAAAATCAAGGATTCCATGTTCATTGTTGCACTTCTCTGTCTACCACAATATAAAACTTTTTTTTTGGTGACAAATGACTCATCTTAACAATGGGTGCGACTACTGAAAATTAAGGATTCTTTGTTCATGGTTGTGCTTCTCTGTCTACCAAAATATAAAACTTTGTTTTGTGACAACTGATGCATCTGAACAGGAGTAAGTTGTACTATTTTTCCACAATACCCAACAACAAATCAAACATTTTCATAAGGGCATTCAGTCAAACTTCCATCCTACGGAGTATGAATAGAACCATATTTGTATTAAACATTCATCCCATTTAAAATCAGTTCTAATCCACTGCATACTCGTATGTCAACCAGGTGGTTCTTGTATTAAAGAGAAGGTCGAGTTCTGGGAAAGGTAAAAATAATTTGTGAGCTTTCTCCTGCTTTTTATGTCAGTTTAGAAGATTACCATAGCAGAAATGTCCTCTGAAAAGGATTCTCTTCAAATGCCCTCACATTCAAAATATGACAAGAAACAGCTAAAATGTTGGGGCTGAACAAATTTGTGTAGTCCCATATACACATTTCTGTGTGCAGTGCTTGTGACTCTCAGCAGGATTGAGTCAATTCCTTCTCATTTTGGTGATTCTAAAACCTTACAGCATACACCAATTCTTAAGTGCTATATAATCAACCTTTCCTAATTGTTTTGAGACAGCTTCTTTCACAATGTTATCACATGACCAGAACTCAACTTTATCTTTAAGCCTACATAAATGAGAGAGTTCAGTGGTCAACAGTATTTGTGCACATTTGATAACACACGTTTTTGAGGGATCTTGAGTAGCATAGGCAATACCTACCTTCAGGACAGCACATATTAGAGATGATTTCTAATGCTACCTGCTGGGCTTGAAGCAGAGCCTCCGCTTCTGTCAGGTCACTCTCAAGTTTCCATGGCAACTTGAAGACAAACAATTGCAAATATGAAAGTTCATTATTCACTGAGTTACAGTCTCTAACAAATGCAGAAACCTACAGCCCCTCTACCTTTACTCTACAGGAGCGAGAGGCAAATTCCACCCCTATCCCTGTACTTTCAAGGCCACGTGTTCTGCGGGGAATTAGTCCCACCACGAGCTTTCTAAACTTAATTACTTGCAAAACCAGATATTTTCGCGTGCATGGAACTTCCGCAAATCTCGACCACTTGCGAAATTCGCGAAAGTTTCACGTCGCGAAATAATCAAAGCACAACTGAAAAAACACAAAATTATTGCAATTCATATTTCTTGCTGCAAAATTGGCTGTCATTAATGATTCGCAAAAGTTTTATGTCGCGAAAGTTTCTGGTTTTACAATAGCCTCCGTTCTCAACTACTTAAGAAGATTTTGATACTAAATATACAACACTTTCAATTGTTCATTACTGTCAGGAGCTATCCATTAGCTAATGTATACACACAGATCAACATATCTTAGGATCTCCAAATACATAATCTGCCCTCTCTTAATTTTCAATACCTAGTAATGCATCAATCATATGGTTGAATCTAGAGATAATGAGTGAAGTAGATTTCTTACTGTCTTATGTTTTTCTTCCTCCCCTTCCTTCTCCACAGCTCCATTCTGCACCTGAACAGACAAAGACAAAAACACACATAAATAAGTACGTTATGGACTTAATACATCAAGCATACACCAATAGTTAGCAAAGGGTTTGCAAAATCACGAGAGTACTTCATAACTCTTCGAAGTTTATTTCTTTTTTCCAAATGGAGATAAAATAGAAAGCTCCTAAATGACACATGACTTTTACCAATATTCTCAATATTAGCTTGAAAACTACATTTGCCACATTCACCCACCAGCCCACTTTCTAGATTGACACAAACACCAACTGGCACAGCCAATAAGCAAATTATTATTAAAGGAGAATGAAACCCTGGGGAAATATCAATTTCAATTGAAAGAGAGGACAGAGAGAAGCAATTTTTAAAAAGTTCCATCAAAATTGGTTACGAAATGAGAAAGTTATGAAAGTTTGAAAAGTCTAAGTTTACTTTCTATGGCGATCCTCAAATTGGCAATGTTGCTTCAAAGTGACAGGTTTAGTAGTACAACTCTCCATATGTTTTGTACACAGAATTTCATATTTTCCCAATTATCTGTAAAGATGCTGCTTGTCTTTTTGTGAACTCAACATATGTTGTGTCAAATACATTTTCCCATGATATATCTTGAGCTAAGAAGGAGACAAGATGCACCTTGAGAGATGATGGGAAAATATGGAATTTTGTGTACAAAACATATGGAGAGTTGTACTACTTAACCTGTCACTTTGAAGCAACATTGCCAATTCGAGGATCGCCATAGAAAATAAATTGAGACTTTTCATACTTTCATAACTTTCTCATTTCGTAACCTATTTTGATGGAACTTTTTAAAAATTGCTTCTCTCTATCCTCTCTTTTCATTAAAATTGATTTTACCCCAGGGTTTCATTCGCCTTTAAATCTATCATCTGTAATAACTCAAATCATGGACATATATAGACATAACATAACAAACTATTATTTCCTAACAAGTATATCGAAATTTGATATCAGTACTCTGAAAAAATATCAAACATTTTGCTGAAACCGTAATTGTGGGGAAGCAAAGTGTAACAACAGATTTATCTTAATAGCACGAGAGGGCTACAGCAAAAGGACTCATAATGCAATAGTTATGGCAACTCCACACTTTCTATTCAAAGACTTACATTTCCATTGGTTTGAATGCCTGGGACAAGTGAAGAGATGGCAGAACAATTATCAGGTTGGAGCGTGGCAGCGAGCACTTTCACTAGGGCTTGGAAACTCTGCCCTCTACTGGTGGTAGGTAAACAACCTCTGATGTTGAACAAGATTCCTGAAAATGAAGAAAATTCATTGATTGGATATGAACTTCATAACAGAATTTGATCATGCAAACTGGATCAAAAAAAGTAGGAAAATCAGGGTTGCCAAAACAAAGAAGTTGTAATCTGGTGCATATACTCTAGAGAGTGTTTCAATTTAAATTTGAATTCAAACTTTTTGCTTAAAATTGTTTTCTCAGATCTTTGCAGGACATTTTTAACAACACTACAATTAGAATAATCATTTATACCAGCATTAATGTAAACAGATTCATGGCCCTTTTCCTTCCTCTGTGGGAGGATGAACTGTCCATCACTTGCTTGTTTTTCTCTTTCAATAAAAGGATGATAATACAAATTTGTACCAACAGGAAAGATCAAAAGGTGGGAAGAGGCAGGAAAAGAATACTCTGGATGGATAATTTGCAGAAATGGTCACATGAGCAAAGTCCACGGCACACTTTACGATTGGTCTGTGATCCGATTTCATAAGAAAATGTAATAGCATTTGACATAAACAGTCATAGAGATTGTAAAATCAAAAGAATGGCCTATTGGGAACTTTCTAGTCGGAGGAAAGGTCATATCAGCTCCGAGTCGTAGTGACGTCAGAGCAGTCCTACGATTGTCTACAATTTTAAACTACTTTGGCCCTTATACTGGGTATAAGGCTTGACAGCGCATCACAATCCCAGTCAATCGGCAGGTCCACAAAAAGTGGCTCCTTTCATTCAAGTCATATGCATGACCTTTAATAGCGGTGTCTGAATACATAATGAGGGAGATCAGTTCGAAACACCTCTTTTGTTCAGGCTCTAGCTGTTCTAAATCTGCTTCAAATCAGACGTTTTTAGTATCAAAATAAAGGAGAAGAACCCAAATTTTATGTTCTGTATTTCATTTTAATGAAAAAATGTGTAAAGTTGGTGAAATTTTGGGTTCAAATGTGATAAAAAAATAAAATTTTCACCTTTGAAAAAAATGGTTATTTTTCAAGTCTTTTCATTTTGAGCCCAACTGATTTTTACATCATATCAAAGCTGAAGATCTATGCTTCATGAAAATATCATTTATAATGAAGAGAATACTGTACTGTGATTGGCCAGATAGACTGCCCACCCACCAAGAAATCTCTACATTCCACAGCTGTTTGCCCCCTGGGTCACACGAAGGTCACTCTCCTCATGTGGTATTCTGTTCAAAAACAACCGCGCTGGCTTGTTTTTGGCCTTATTCAGCCAATCAGATGAATGGATTTGGAGCTTTTCAGAAAATCAAGAAATCTCGTCCTGTACCTTGGTGCTTAAAAGTGTGTTCTTGACCCGATTAAAGGGTGCCCAATATTAAGAATGGGTATTTTGAGAAAATATAGACTTTCAGCTTTACTGTGATATAAATTTTATTTGGGCTCAAAATAAAAATATAGAGATGCCATTGTGCAAAGCAGGTGAATTAAATACATGTAAGTCAGTAACCAGGGGTTCTGGAGAGAAACTTGCATAAAGTGAAATACTTCAGTAAAAAGGTCTATTCTGTACTTTCTGTACTGTCAATTTTAATTCATTTTTATGCAATGCATCTCACCAGCAGTCAGGGTTTGCAGTTGCATCAACTTCATGGTTGTGTTCTCACACATGAGGGCGCTCTCTAAAATGGCAAGTCGATCTGGCTTGCAGAGTTCTTGAGCTGCCAGAAGGTTGTCCTCTGTGAAAGTGTGAAGACATTGTGCTGTATGGAAGAAAGGGAAAAACAGACGACTCTTAATATAACATTTGTGACGAGATAAATCTACAACTTATGGGGAAAATACAAACTACATATTACAATGTATTATATATATTTTTTAAAACTTAGTCATAATCACTATGAAGCAAGAGAAATGTGAAAACCAATAATATACAAGAACACAAGAAAAATGTCTACATTTACTGGTATAGGATTTTAAATTTTCAAGTTGAATTTGCATCTGACCAATTTCTTTTTTTTACCAAATTGATGTGACATGTAGTTGTTTTTCCTTTCAATGATCACACTTGAAATCAATCTAATATTTTTATAACATAATCTTTAATTACAAACAAAGAAAATGAAATACTAAACTTTCACTGTTAAAAGCTTCAAAATGAAAGATGTAGTAAAGCCCACAAATACAGCACATTGTTACTTCAAAGGAAATTAAGTTTTCAATGGACTATAAAGTATACAAACATGTTTTCTGATAAGGCACTTACATTAGAGCAGATGTACGCTGGATATAAAAGAACCCTCAAATAATTGCGTCCGAACGTCTCAAATCAAGGACTAGAAGATATAGCCATCAAGCCATTAAAAAGCTTGGACATACACACAAAATACACCTGACCAGCACTGCAAATAACCTCTCCACATGTGTTCTCTATTGCTATTAGCCAGTGTAATCTCATAACGATTAATCGAACGGTCCCTCAATGGGCATTCGTAGGTACGAATGTACTGCACAAAAGGTCATGCTCAAAACGTGTCCGGACTTGTCGCACAGTGCATTATATGAATGGAGAATTGAGTTTGGACCCCAGATATCTGTATGCATGTATTTGAATGTTTCATTCACAATTTCTTTACAAATAGTTTGGAGATTCAGACCCTAGTTAAAATCTGTTACAAAAAAATATATGAATATAATTACTGTATTTTACAATTATGCATATTACCATCCATATTCAACAAATCAACCTTTAAAAATTTTCTCAGTATAATTGATCAACAAAAAATGGGAAATTAGCCCAAATGTATACTTTTTAAACATTTTTCTGTTTTCATGAAGACAAAAAAATAGTCCATTATTGGTATACAGGTCTGAAGAAAGTAGAATAGCCATAACGCGCACGCGATATAATCGAAATTGTGGAATAAGGAAAAGTTGAGTCTTGCAGAGACAATTGCTTAGTATATTGATCAGTAAATCACCACTTCTCTGATAGAATATTATAAAATCTTCAGTCCATTAGGATACACTTTCACTACTTCGGTGAGTAAAAAAAAACTTTTAAAGGCTATTCATAATGGTGTATGTTTCAAGAGTTCATCAGCAAATGGCAACAGTTTGACGCATGTGCTACCAGCTGTATTGTATCTATATATGGGCATGTATTGAACATTACATGCAACTTATGCTATCCATTTGGGAACAAGCAAAACAGTTGGATCTTTTCTTCTTTTTTTTTTTTTGAGGGGGGGGGGAACAGGGTTTTCTTGCAGGACGTTCCTTCAAGCAAAATAAAATGAATGTTATATGCTTGATAGATTCTTTTTTTCTACTCTTTCTCTTCTCTTTTCTTTTTCATTTTTTTTTTCCGACAAGCTTTAAGAAGAATGAGGTATATATTCAGTTGGAACTTTAATAAGACAGAGTGGAATACAGTCCTCAATCTTTCTACGGATTAAGGATGGATTGAGATAAGGGACTTGAAAAGTGACCAATGTACTGACCTTTCTATAACTCTAGGTGATCATTATAGTAAGTGCGAGTAAGTTGTATATTTCACAGTTAAACTTACATCTGCTTTAAATAACAAGTGTTGATAGATTCACTGGCAAATGAAATGCTTGACAGTGACATATTTCTTCTTTTTTTTCTAAATTATTAGTTATATCATCATGTTTTCAAAGAAATACATCAATTTTTCTTCATCTTCTCCCTTCTCAATTTCCATAAAAATTGTCTTTATTCCTTATTACTTTTGACACACCATATGCACAATAAAATAGTGATATATCAACCTATCTGAGAATTTTTATTTTAGGGGGGAAGAGCTTACATTTTTGCTACTAACACTCAAGTCTCAAGTGTTTCTTGTAATGCTATGACTTGTTAGGAATGTTATAAATTATATCATCCAGAATCATTTATTGTAAGTTGCTATATAGGCCATGCAGCTCTTGTTCCTTTCTCAGAGGTTGTTATGAAATCTTGAATAGCACCCTCTATCATACACATTTACACAGTTAAAGAGCATGTTTAAGAATTCAGACAGTACATGATTTGTTAGTTTCATGGCTACTTCAACAAATATGGAAATAATAATATAAAACTGATCATTTCCTCCACAGTTCTTCACATCTTATTCAGTTATCTTCTAATTTATGTCATGAAGTATAAGGTAAAGCAAAAACAAAGTAAAATATTACAATCATAAGTTCCAGAATTCAGAGCTACATAATCATTTTCAACATTTTATTGTTTGAATATTATTATCGTTTGTTATTTCAACATTTACAATACTATTTCAATTTAAATCAAAGAGGCTTTGAGCTATGATATTAACTTAATCTAAAGCATTATGGACAGAAAGATAACTAGAAATAGAAAAAAAAAACATATTAGAAAGTTTCAAGAAAGATGATAATCATTTTGTGCAGGAAAAGAACAATATGATTCCTTCAGCGTTTTCTCCAGTGTTTGTTTGGCTAATGGATTTTTTTTTTAAAGCAATTTGTAAATAATCATGGTCCTTTGTTGTCTAAGTGCATTTTCATAGCAGACATAGAATTTACTGGGGGAATAAAATCATTTTTTTCACACACTACACAATTATTATCTTATTGAAACTTTCCAACTTTTTATATGCACATTTTAACACTCATTTTCTTGTAAAATGAAAAGTACATTTTATTCTATTATATATGAAATTGCATAAATGTTATTGTAACAGACTGATCTAAGTAATTGGGGAAAATATTTTCTTTTTCTTTTTTTTTTTTTTTATAGCAAATTGAAAACTGGTAACTGGTAAGTTTTTTGGTTACAAGCAATCTTGCAAATTTTTGTTTTATATAAAAGAATTTGCCTTTAAAAACATGTTTTGTGTGCGGCCATGTGATGTCCTCCAATAAGTCCCTCAGATTCCATGATTAGCTTCCAACAAACAATTCTGCTTCATTAACACCCAAGGTAAATCAAACACCAAAACCAAAGCAAACTATATACATGTAGTAAATCACAATGACCTGACCTACCTGCAGAGATTGCAAGATCCACCATAGTTGGGTATGCCTGAAGACAGTGGAGGAAGACTGTGACCAAACCTTGTTGATTGGCTATAGCTACTGCTGTGCTGTTACTCTCACTGAGAAATGAGGAAGAGTGGTATGGAGAATTAGAGGAGAAACATTGGATGACTGACAACTCCACATGCACAGACAAAGAAAACATTGGGATGCCTTCTTTTTCAAGTTGACACAATTTCCACTTACGACTTCGCCAAATATTTACTTTAACTACTGGGCATAACTTTTTTCATCCCCGTTTAAAGAAGATGAAAAAAAAAACACAAACATTAAGGTTCACAAACAAGAAATGGTTAAGAACAATTACGTGACTAATTCAATAAAAAGTAGAAAGAGACCCCGAGATTCTCTGGCACAAGTGGAGTACAAAGAATATTGCTTACCATAAATTCCACACGAGATGCACAGCTTGTACCAATGCTTCTAGACTTGAATCATGTTGGGGCATTTTGTTCTCTTTATGCTTTGCAGATGACTGGGGGATCCCCTCTGAATACTAGAAATTCAAAGAAATATTTATCAAGTTTTGTTTCAGGGGAGCGTTTCATCAAGCGTTTTGTCAGTGATTTTTACCGACAACTGTTATAAGCTACTGAAATCCTTGCATCTGATTGGCTGAGAGCAAATTTGTCAGTAAAAATCACTAACAAAACGCTTGATGAAACGCTCCCCAGGTCTCATCAGTTTCATTCATAAAAGTGGCACAAAGGCTCCGTGGTCTAGAAACCACAAGGCCCCACTGGGTTAAACGCAATCCAATGTGATATCATAGTGCCCTTCGGTATTATCATGTCCCTCAGATAGGAATCAAAGCCTTTACATCCTCTGGTTGCTCATTTATTTCCAAATGCTACTTGCTGTAGTAGATCCACTGCAAGCTTTAATCAATATTTCCCCACACATTCAAAGGGAGGAGGAGGGGAGGGGCATCTCCACCATACATCTTACATGTTTACTTGATATAACAATGCAAATGTAAGGTAAATATTCACTCAACTTCAGGGCAAAATGCATCTTTTGCAACAAGAAATTAGAAGAAAAGCAAGAATAAATAAAATATTGTATCAATAATGCCATTTTGACATTAGACATATTCCAAGTGTATTTGTGGAGTATTACTTATTACCTGTGAAAGACAAAGAATGCAAGAACATGAGAATGAGCTGAACTTTAAAAAAAATATATATAATCATAAGAGTTTAGAATCATTATCAAGCCAAGTCCTTCTCTCTCAACAACAACAAACAAAAAACAAAACAAAATATCTCATCTATTCTTGAGATAACATGACCTTTGACCAATATTTACCTGGAGAAGAAATGTGACTAGAGGTGTCATTATGTCTTCATCTACCATGTGGTCACAGATATCATGGCCACCTGCTACAGTCAGATTCCTGAGATATCATGAAAATTATTCAAATTATCTACAAACAGCAGATTTGAACAAACGATAAGTTCATTGACTTTCAAATTTATTTGGGAAGTAAAATAATTTGAGATATAATACTCCTGATACATTGCAGTGATTTACCATTTAAAGTAAATTATCAAGTTTAAAAATGGTCCTATTTCTTCATGAAGAAACATCCATAAAATTGAATATTAAGTGTCAATAAAAATAATAATAATAATAATTGTTTCTTATGAAGTACTTTTACAGTAAACTGATCAGAGTGCTGATACAACAAAAGTAGAACATATATTTGGAACAATATCATAAACATAGTACAAAGCATTAAACATAGTTTTCATCAATACACTAAGATTAGGCAAAATAAGATAATAATAATAATCTTTTGTAAAAGACAGTGTTTAAACCACTGAATACAATATGGTTCTGGTATGACACATACAGTGTATTTTCCATAAACTCCAGTTCACAGACTGATTTCTAGCTTTAGTTTAATACCTCAAGGCTCCAGCTGCAGCTTCTCGAATACCAGATGACGCATCTACTAGAAGGGGTCCCAGACTACGCACTGCTTTCTGTTGGACCAGGGTCTGCAGTGCTTTCGGGTCCTGGACCAGATTGGCTAGGGATGTGCATGCACATTCTCTCTCCTCAGCTGAGCTACTTTGGAGCTGTAATAAAGAGAGATTTATAAAGAGGATGAAGAGAAAATATAAACAGATAATTGTCAAGATGGATGGAGAGGATTCCAAGGAAAAATTACTGTCATTAACTATGTTAGCCCTTTCAAGACAATTGACCACATTTTGTGGTTTGGCTCAATAACTTTTGATTCAGAGCCCTAAAAAATATACCAGATGCATTAGAAAGAACAAAAATTTCTACACACACTATGTTCATTTCTATTGCATGACCATATTGCATTTGATGTCAGGTATTTTAAAAAGGAGAATAAGCTTCAAAATCCTTAAATTGGCAACAAATTAAAAGGTTCAAAATCATTGTTTTTTATCAAAATTGGCAATTTTTCAACTTTTCAACAAAATTTTTAACCATGTATATTGTTTTCAAAAACATCACACCTTATTAGAACCATGTAACTCTAAAAGAAAAATATTATTGTTGTCAATTTGAAGAACAAAATGTGATCAATTTAGTCCTTAAATAATTCCTGTCTTGAAAGGGTTAAAGTACACCATTTCACTGATCTCACTCTCAGCAATGCAGAATCTCATTTGAACTTTGAAGCCATAGCATGCACAGCTCTTCTTCCTATCAGATATTATAGGACTCATACATGTATAGTGCAAGAGTACAGTTCGTTTCATCACAGGCAAGATCTTTTTTACTGAATACTGACAAGTCTCATGTACTTGGCTTGAAGTTGAACTTCATAATCTGAGACAAACTTTTACTGTGTTCTACTGTGTTCTAGCAATTGTTTGTTCCTTTTCTTTAATTGTTTGGCAATCCTGCACTATAGTGGGATTCATTCCGTAATCGCTTTTCCCATGTTTCCCGCAATCCCATGTTTCCCGCAATCGATGATGGAGGCAATTTCCCGACAGCCCTAGATGGGGTTGAGGTAAAAATAATATTTAATGAAGCGAATAATAAAACAGTAAGATGATGACACATGGAATGGCATTCAAGTGCTTTAGGACACATCATTCAGTTAAAGGCCAAGTCCACACTAATATCAAGTTGATTTGAATAAATAGAGTAAAATTAAACAAGCATAACAGTGAAAATTTCACTGAAATCGGATGTAAAATAAGAAAGTTATGGCATTTTGAAGTTTTGCATCATTTCATGAAACAGTGATATGCATAACATGGCGGTATGCAAATGAGTGAAGCGATGATGTCACACATTCACTTTTCCTTATGTATTTTATTATATGAAATTTCAAATATTTCAATTTTTATGGATATGATAATTAAGAATCTCTCCCTTGTATCAAAATAAGTTACAATAATTATGATTTTACATGTTCCATAAGGAGTCAAACCATGTTTTACATAATTGAAGCAAAAAATTGAAATATATGATATTTCATATAATAAAATACATAAGGAAAAGTGAGTGCGTGACATCATCGGTTCACTCATTTGCATACCGCCTAGGTTATGCATATAACTGTTTCAAGAAATATTGCAAAACTGCAAAATGCCGTAACTTTCTCATTTTACATACGATTTCAATAAAATTTTCACTGTTATGCTTGTTTAATTTTACTCTATTTATTCAAATCAAGTTGAGTGTGGACATGGCCTTTAAGTACAAATGTTAACATGACAATGATGATGCAATTGCATAAAGGTGGACTGTACATCAATGGAAGAAGAAAAAGAAGAAGACATAAATTAGAGAACCAATTTTTAAAAAAGGGTTTACCTAAATACCCAATTGCATATTTCTGTATTTGGAAACAAGGTTCAGTTCCTTCATAAAAATTCACATTTCTAGTAGTACAGTGCAATGATAGAAGTCATTAGAGTACATGTAGTCTATCATTTACAGATTGCAATGTTGTCAAAATTAGGTCAATCATGTTCATGTGCAATGTACCTGACAAACAAACAATAACAGAAGGGAAAAAGAGAGAGAGAAAAAAAAGAAAAGACTGACAGTCACAAACCACTACAATTTAACAAGTAGTATTCAATGATTTTGAACATCCCTCCTCCACCCCCCCCCCCTCCAAAAAAATTAAAAAAATAAAACAAAATACAAGTTCAGGAGTCTACACAAAATTCAATGTCAAAAAGGAGCTTCATCTCTACAGTATTTTTTTTTTTGGGGGGGGGGGAGAGAGCTCGGAGATTCTACTACTATAGAATCTACTCTTAATTATATTTGCTTTTGTTTTAATTCCTGAACTTGTAGTAGTACCTCAGGCTCAGGATAAAACATGTTCAGAAATACAAATTACAATCTCTTAGTTTATACATATACTTTGCAGTGCATACGTGAAAAGTTCAGAGAAAGCAAAGTTTAGTTATATTCAAGAATATTATAGAGTCATCCCCGACCGACCATTCCGACACCCGCCCACATGCACGTCCTCTCCGAGTACAGCACCAAACACTCATCACACTCCCGGGGCGGACCCGGCATGTACCTTCTCCAAAACCCCTACTGTTTTCAGCTGCACAGTCTCCGCGGCCGCGGGATTCGAAGTCCGGAGTTCCTCCTCTTCATCCTGTATCTCCTTCATACTCTGCAAACCAGTCGGTTGAGCTTTCTTTGATCGAAACCTTTTATTCTTTGATTTCCCCATATTTGATACAGCATATATCACACTGCCCGTAATTAAATTATTTTTCTTCTCTCGCCAAATCTAAGAACACGTCAGTGTCAAAATAACATTAACCATGTGGACAATTTGACCTTTGATCCGCCGACGATTAGTTGTTTTTCCAGCTGTTTTATTGGTGGATGTTATAACACGTTGTGGCAAGAGCATGGGCAAGAGGAATGCTTGCTTAAAATTTTTACATGGAAAGAGCCTATTCCACTCGTCGGATTTTCTGCATCACGTTCATTTCCATGTTAACATTTTGTGGAAATTGGCAGTCGCCGGTGGGAGGGTTTGAAGAAGGAGGTAATTTCTGGCATGATTGTGTCTGTTCGCGGTGCTTGAAGTTCAGGGATATCAGAAGCAAGATTTGTAAAACCTGGAAACATGTCTTCAGCACTTGAGGGAATTCTACTGAAACTCCTGGTGCCCGACAATGTGGTAATACAGCAGGTAAGATTTGCATTTTATCAAATGATGGACCGGTCAGGAAATTGTTGCAGTGTGGACTGGTGTGTGTGAAAACATGATGATGGTTGACTTGAGTTGAGATCATCTCATTGGACATTGGTTGACTGAAAATGTTTTGTGTTCAGCAACTGGTATGATTTTTTTTTTCTTTTTTTGTTTGTTTGTTTGTTTCATAATTGATTGATTATGTTGATGGTTGAACTTTATATATAATTATACTTTATCTTATATTTTACAATGGGTAAATTAAAATTTCAATCAATGTTTACTGTACCAAACCATGTTCTTCAGTTCAGGTTTAATTAAAATCTACAGACGGTTAATTTTATTGTACGATTGTAGCTTCTTGAGAAAGAGTTTTCCCCAGAATTTTTCCTGCTTTTTTTGATGATGAGGCTGAATATTGTATGGGGGAACTATTAACTGAACAAATTAATTTTTACCAAAAAAAAGATGAAGAATGGAAGCCCAAAAAGGTTTTTAAAGGTCTTTTGTTAAAGGGTACCAATCACCAAAAGTGATTTTGCTCCATACGTTAGAGGTTGCATGTCGTTATAATATATTCAAAATATGGGCTTCAGATATGAATTCTATAAAGAGATGTTGCACTTTTAATTGTACTCTCTATAAGCGTAAAAACTGTGACTGGTCGGGTATTCGGACAGATGATTTCAAAGAATAATTTTAGCAAGTTTGCATTCAATATTGGAGAAATCTTTTAAAACTTAGACATGTACTATAGTCAAGGATTGTAATTCCGAACAGATTGTATTACCGAACGTGTACAGTTAAGCGCCTAAAATGGGTTTTCATACGCGTGGGATTACGCGTATGAAAACCACACTATTGAAACAAAGGTTGTGTCTTTTCCCCATAGGTTTCACACGTTCGGAAATACAGTACCTTTTTCAAGGGACCAAAACGCCGCGTCGTTGGGAAGGGGTTCACTCGGAAGGGAATATCGTATTAAATCTACGTTGTCTTTTTAAAATTCCATCAACTTCTTTTTTTGTAGGACTTTGAGCATTCATTATGTATAGTTTGACAGATATTCGTTTCATATTTTATTTGCTATCGTTGATTTTTTGAAAAGTGTTCGGACACTGGATCAACCACCATACATGTATGTAGTTATGTTGGACAGTACCATAGATGACAACGGATCACGAGTATCCATCATCCATCATGTCCATAGTGGTTCTATATTTGATGCATATTTTATGTGAATATCAACAGCAAACCTGACAGCTTTTAATAATTTTATAAGTGTCTGGACCCCCCCCCCCCCCCCCCCCCCCCCCGGTCCTATTGATATCTCCTTATAGGAATGTGTATGATAAATAGAAATAAGGTTTTAAAAAGAGCCATTAAATTTTGCCATCTTTAACTGGCATTTAAAAAACACTAAGTGGCAAGTGGCTTTTCTATTTTGCTATGATAATCCATAGTAATAATTTATGGATTCATAGAGCTAGTATATGGTGATGATGATGATGATGATGACAATTTCTATGATGAAAATAATGATGATGATAATGAATATGTTGACAGTTTTTAATGATGAATCTATGACAATTTTGATTATGATTATGATGGTGGTGGTAATGATTTGATTGCTAACGATTTTTACACAAGACCCAACATAGATAATGAAAATATATGGTATTGTAAGAATCTGTTTGACCAATACATTATGTAAATATTGTTTTGAGTATTTCTGGTATTTTGTCATTGATATGTCAAAGGAATTGCATCCCAGACCATAACGTAAATTCATGAAATGTTCTTCCTTGCTAATTTCTTTTTTAAGTCTGCCTCCAGAGATGAATAATAAATTCACTTTTTTCAATATCATTTTGGCCTCATTTCTGTAGCATTTAACCCATAAAATACTAGAATGTCATATTCAGACTTTACGTTGTGGCGAATTTGAACAAAAAGCTGGTGGCCTTTAAAAAGTAACCTAGCTAGTCACCTTGTGTCAGGCAACCATTCGGGGAAAGAAAAAAGGGTCTTCACAATTTTTATTCTTTTTTCTTTCAACTACATGTAATGAAGAAGGCAGGATGCAAATTTGCAAAACATTTTTTTTTCCTAATAAAATTTTGAAAATTCATATTTCTTCCTCTTAAACATTCAGACAGGAAGTTGTTCATTTACTCATCTTTCTTTTAAATCTGTTTCTTTATCCTCTTATCTCCAACACCTTTCACCAATATTTGTTTGTTAATTTTGTCATGATGTTCTTTTTTGTTTCATTTGCTCCACTGCTTTCATGGCATTGAGTATGCTCTTTAGATAAAAGTCTTTAATTTTATTAAACAAAATTTTCTAAATGTTATTTGATTTGTTATACCTGATAGAATTCTGAAGAGCTGTTCATGTTTAAACTCTTTTCATTTTTTTAACTTTAGATATATAAAGTTAAATGTTTGGTAGAATGTGTTGGGTTGGGGTAAGATTAATTGTATGTACTACATGTATGTTTATTGTTTACTTAAATATGAAATAAATTGTTTTGGACTTACTGTATTGTTCTATAGATGTAAAGCATAGAGGCATTCACGAGGGGTATACAGAAACATTTTAAAACATTTTTTTATCTTATTCATTCATTTTCGTTCTTTTTCTTGCGTCAAGTTTATTGAGTCTTCTGTTTAATATATTTATTGACTTTTCTTAAAGACTCTTGATCTCTTATTTGTTGAAAATTTTCCTCAGTACCTATTTGTATTAGTATGTAATTTTCTTTTTCTGATTATTCATTTCACTTGGCATCATTATTTCTTATTTTAGAAGCAATACAGGCCCTCCCCCAATTTTATTTGTAGTAGTGTATTTCCATTTTGATTTTCCTCCGACCCTCTCATCTTGGTTTAATTTTTTTATCCAATCCCATATTATCTTTTTTGTCAATCTTTATTTTCTCGATCTTTTACTTATTCTTCTGTTCTCTTTTTTCCTCCTTCCACTGCCATTTTCCTTTCCATCCTTCATTTTTATTATTTGTTCATACAATCACTTTCTCTCTCTCTCTTTCCCTTTTCATTTCTCCATGCTCTCTTTTGCTTTTTATCTATTATTTTCTTTATTACACCCTCTTTTGCACTTGAATCTCTTGTTTTCATCTCTCTTTCTCCCATATTCTTCCTCTTTTCTCCATTGTACTTTTCCTCCATCTCTTTCTTTCAATTTCTGTTTCTGCCTTTCTGTCTTTCCTTCTCTCTCCCTCTCTCTCTTTATCTCTCTATCTCTCTCTATCTCTCTATATCTCTCTCTCTCACACACAATCATTCTTTATTACTCTTTGTACACTTCCTTCATCTCCATCTCTATCTATGTCCATCTTCCTCCATCCTCTGTCCTGTCTTCCACTCTCCTGAGGAGAATCCTCTTACTTTGATCTCATCCTATCCCTTTCCCTTCATCTTGCTCTCCCCCTTTTTCTTTACCATGTTCCCTCTTTCCCTCTTTCTCCTCTTCTCTCCTCTTTCCTCTTCTCTCCTCTTCTCTCCTCTTTTCTCTTCTCTCTCTTCTCCTCACCTCATGTCCTCCTCCTCCTCTCCTCCTTTTCCTCTCTTCTCCCCTCTTCTCCCTTCCTTCACTGCAGGGCACAGAGGAACTGAAGCAAGCCCTGAAGAGCCCTGGAGTTGTGCCAGAGCTATGTTCTGTTCTTACGGCTTCCTCAAACCCACAGGTATCGTTTAGCCCTCCTCTAACCTTCTCCTTTCCTTCCGCCTTTCTTCCTGCCTTGCCCGCAAGACTCGTACAGACAGGAGATGCGCTCCCAGATTTAAAGGGAAAACATTAATCTTTCATACTACATTCTACTCCCCCAGCCATTTAAAGGTATCGTACAGTAGTGGGAAAGGTGGCGCTTTGGATATTTCACTACTTTGTCAGCTGGAATGGAAATTACTACATATACTGTTGTAAAATGATTAATTTCGAAAGTAGGTGACGTTTGTTTGAAGAAAAATGGTTTAGAAATGGCTAAAATATCCCCAAAAATAAACATCGAATTACAAGCGCAGTACCGCGTTGACAGTTCACACACGTGTAAACAGTGTGTGCGAACTGCTGTGCGCCGTTGAGCCGGAAGCGTTGGGGTAGGTGGTCCTTAGCGAGGGTATAAGGTAACCGTTGATATTCGATCATTGAATTATTTTACTGAAAATCACCGGAAATCATGAATAGAATACCGGATTATCTCACTCATGTATCTTTTTATGCAAGCCGAACAATATGAGACTGATTTTGAGCAGTTTCATGCCAACTTTCATTTTGCTACCACTACTGTTTAATACCTTTAAAGGCATCATTAATCATTTGAAAAGAATGGAAAGGAAGAAAGAAGTGGAATACTTTCACTTATACTTTTAAGTAATACATCATATTTGGTTATTGGAATTGCAATTTCCAATTCACAACTGACTGATGCAGACCTGAAGTAATGCAATCACTCAAGTCAATAGATTGCAACTAATTCATCAGAACTTTGCAGTACACTTTTGCAATATTCTGCAATGTCTACATAGTTTGCATACATGTATATCATAAAATTATAGTAAACTTTGTTCAGAAAAGACCTTGTCAGTGTTGAAATACAATTGATACAGCAGAGGATGAGTTGAATGGTTGTAGTTACTGGGCTAGCATTGTCGGGTAGGGAAGGCACAGATTACCCCAGAAAAAAGGAAAAACAAAGAAAGAGAGAGGGTGTCTGAAAAGACATGCATGATCAAGACTTTTACTTATAGTTGTTGGCAAAAGAATAGGCGATTCATACCTCTTTCACCCCACCCTCTCCCCTTGTAATCAGATCTGCCACTGTGGCTACACTTTTTTTTAGAGATTGAGACTGAAAATTTCGGAAAGAGAGAGGGTGTCTGAAAAGACATGCATGATCAAGACTTTTACTTATAGTTGTTGGCAAAAGAATAGGTGATTCATACCTCTTTAACCCCACCCATTCCTTGTAATCAGATCTGCCACTGTGGCTACACTTTTTTTTTTAGAGATTGAGAATGAAAATTTTGGGGCTTTTAAAAATATTTAGAGTATTTAAAGGACTCCATGCAATGGCTACATGTACATGTATGTATACTTGGCTGGAGCTCATCGCCTTTCACTTCATCTTTAGCAATGATCGGGGTCTCTTTCTATCCTGGACTCTCCCTTTAAGTTGTCTGAACTCTGCGCAGGCAGGATGCGAAACCTTTATTTGTGATGACTTCATAAAGTTTTGCTGGAGTGCATGAATTTGATTAGTGGGTGTTTTCCCCTTCCTCACATTGACCCATATGCCGCGTCCTCCCCAGGGAGCTTGCACACAGATATTTGTCTTGAACAAATTAGCAGGGTTTTTGTCATAAATTGACATGCTTACATGATTCCTAGGATCGTAAACTGTTCTGTTGAATTAGTATGATTCATATAATAAAGATTTTATTACTGCTGTGTGCCTGCAACTTGAATCTGTTTTTTAAGTTATTTTCCAAAGTACTGTTCTGTGCTGTGATTTTTGCTATGATGATAATTTTGCATGCCTTAGTGTATCTAACTTCAGAATCATAATTTTAAAGGATACTGGTAGTCCTTGTAAAAACATAATTTTCAGTCACTTTTTATGTGAGGAATGAAATGTATCTGAATTAATAGACTTAGAAGTCGATCATTTTATTTGTACACAATTTATTTTGCAGTCCTGCTATTCCAAATGATTATTGTATAGATATTCATTGTCCCTATAGTTTCAATAAGTGATATATCTGGAAAATGGAAAGTCATTTGACAGTTAGTCAACATATTGTATTAGAGTCAGCGAAGTGTAATCCTTATGTATTATATTCAGTACTTTATTACGGTATGTCTGATCCTGAATAATGGATTTTGAAAATATGCTTTTTTGGAACAATACTATTTCAGAGAAGAGAGTGATGAGATACATGTGCATTAATAAAGAAAAGTTTGGGAGAAGGGACAAAACTAATATTGATTTCCAAATAGAAACCTGTAATTCTTTGAGGTACATCCATACACATGCGTAATAGTATCTGGTGCCAGCGTACGCGAGGGGGGAAATGCGGTTGGGTATGTGGTACTCTTTTGAGTCATAACTGTAATGGAAATGTTTTCTGACAACCTCTCAAAGTGACATTAATCACCCGTTACAAAGAGCACCAGAAGCCAAGTGCAAAGAATTAGACTGTTAATGGGATGCATGTGGTGGGTTCATTACTCATCACACAGACATTGTTTCCCCCCTCCCTCTTCTCTCCTCTCCTCTCTCTCCTCTTGTTCCTTTTGTTGGGGCACTAGGTTCGACAGTTTGCAGCTGTGCTACTCAGACGGCTGGTCCGAAGATGGAAGAAATTTTCTCCAGATTTTCACAATAGGTAGGATGTCCTGATTATGGAGGGAACCAACTATGCATTCAAAAGATTCGCAAGTTATCATTCAGATAATACTCGGAACAAGTTTGTGGTAATAGACAAGAAACAGATATCACTCTAGAAGATTGTGAATGCATCTAAAGTACAATATAAGTGACTCTTTTTCCTCCTCTTATTAAGTATCCATCTATTTCACTTTGTGTGATATACAGGCAATAATTTGTATTTGCAATCTTAATAAAATATCATTTGATTTGAAATACATTGTTTTGTTATGTTATAATTGTTTGATCATTTATATCTGTGAAATGTCCATGGGATTGTAATCAAATTGAAATCATTCTAACCTGGTTTGTTGTTTAGAAACATACAGGTATATTCAGAGGCGTTGATTCGTTCGAATTAGATAAAGCATTGGAGGGACAGAGCATTGTTCACAAACAATGCTTGCCCCTCCAATGCTTTATCTATACCAAACGAAATGACGCCTCTGGGTACATTGCAATGAAATGTTGACCTGGTAATGAAAGAGCAGATTGAAGTTGTCATAAGTCAAAACATATTTGTACTTCCTTTAATCTGTGCAAGATACTTTTGCTAAAATTAAACAGTTTACCTTTAATTCCTTACTTTGATCCTGTTGGTCTGAGATACATACCTATCTTTAGCTATAATTCATCAAATTCCTGTATGTTTTTTGTTGTTTTTTTTCAGCCTGAAACAAATCTCATTGCAAGTTTTGCAACATGAAAATGAGTGAGTAAACTTCAGTAGTTATTACCAGTTAATAGTTGATATTGCTAGTGTTTTATTATAATTTCATGATTTTTAAAAGCTTTGTAGCATAAAAATACCAAAATGTAAATTTGTATAGATGATTTAAAAAAATCAAAAACAAGAGAAAGATTATTTTTCATAAATATATAAATTATATTTTGCTACAGATATCTCATACACCTAAATAGAAAGTCTTATTTCCGTTTGTTACCTGTTTTTATGCATGTACCATTGGGGACAGAATGATATGAATTATGATAATTAATTGAAATATTTACCAACAAAATTTAACAAAATGATGAAAAAAGTGAGTTAATAGCACCTGCCAATTCCTTTAAATAGT
The DNA here is from genome assembly GCA_025618425.1 of Heliocidaris tuberculata. Classification (NCBI taxonomy): domain Eukaryota; kingdom Metazoa; phylum Echinodermata; class Echinoidea; order Camarodonta; family Echinometridae; genus Heliocidaris; species Heliocidaris tuberculata. Next base: position 21,148,821 of record CM046845.1, read on the forward strand.
GTGTGATTTCTGAGTAATCAACTTGATAAATTAAAATATTTTAGAGTTGATCAGAATAGATACAAGGCTGTATATATAAGGTGATTTCAAGTTTGGTGTTGGTGTTGGTGTTGGTGTTGGTGTTGAGAGCGTGAATTGGGCTGTTGATTCTAGCCCCAACACCGAATTCAGGTTTATAAAAATATTACCATTCACACTATTGAAAGCTCAACACCTAGTGAAGTCAATCCCAGCACCAGCTTTATTTCAGGTTCGGTGTTGTGGCTGGTGCTAGTTTTGCCCAACGCCAACACCAGCTTTCAACACCGAACTTGAATTCACCCATTGTCCCATCCACTTTGCTGCTGTTCAGTATCTGGTATTCAACAAGTTTCCACTATTTTGTTGTCATTTTATTGGTCCAAAACAGCCTGTGATACAAGAGAGTACCAACTTGATTACAGCATGCTTGATAAACCGGAATCATTGTCTAGATCTTGAGGTTTATGATCATTACTAATGTTAACCTCTTATGCAAAGGTCTCCCATGATGTATCAAATGTCCCTAGTGTAATTCCTGGAAACCCATCTATCAAACGGAAATATGAAATGTTGGTTCCAGACATGATCTGTGCATGCCTGTGAAAACCCAATGAACAACCATAGGATGATTCATGATTTGAGGGGGGGGGGGGGGGGGGGGGTGTTAAAGTGATTGTCATGTATATTGTACAAGTACCTGTATTTCCTCATACATGTAGTGGGTTAGGACCTACATTTTTTTTCCAAGATTAGAATAAAGAAGGTGAGAATGGTGTTGGATTATATGTAGAAGGAGGTGTAGGGTTGGGAAAATCAAAGGTGGGCTTATTTTAAATGATAAATGGAAACACTTGGATGGAGGGATCATGAGGGGATTCATTGAATAGGGCTAAAATAATTATTATGGGGGCCCATTTTAGCAGGGATGAATGGCCATAAGGGTCAACTTAACTTTTGAAAATACTATTTTGTGGAAGAAAGCAAGATTGTACAGGTATCGGCAATGTAAAGGATTGCTCTGTCAATACTTCTGTAGTTGTGTATAGTTTTAAGGTTATTTGTACTGGGGTACACATAGAATTCTTATGGAACATAGATTAATTTTTTTCCTGTACTACATGTACGTATATGATAATTTTTCTTGAAACTGTTAGAGATGTTTTTTTAGTATGCTCTATGCCAAATTAGTGATTTATTCAACTACTTTCACGGCCATGTTATTGTTGGTTTCTCCATTTTAGGAGAGTTGTTCGTAACAGTGTGGCTCAGCTAGCAGCGGCCATTGCCCGCTATGAGCTTGCTGACCAGAAGTGGCCAGAGATCCTACAATACATACAGGAGGGTGCCGCCAACCCCAATCCACAACAGAGAGAGGTATGTATTTAGGGCTTTACACTGACAGACAAGTTCTTGCATGCAGTCCAGACCCCTAAATTTCAGAATTTTAACATGGAGCTCATGCAAGCAGACCATAAAGTTTTCAATGTGGACTCCCTACAAAAAACATATGTGTGGAGCCTTGGTATATATATTTAAAAGTGGAAATTTGTAGTTTTAAAGTGTACCAACCACCTGAAAAAATTATAATTAAACTTGTAATATCTCTTTATAGAAGTGATATTCCAAGCCCATATTTGGAATATAGTAGAATGACATGGAGCCTCTGGCATACAGAGTAAAATATTTTTTGGTGATTGGTACCCTTCAATGTACAGAGCCATCTATCTTCTAGTTCAGACAAGCAGATGTTGCAAAATAACTCGTTATAACAAACTCTGTGGGACCACAGAAATTAAATTGTTATATCAGGGCTAAAAACCGATAGAATACAAAGAAGTGGGACCAGTAAAATTACCTTGTTATGACGAGAGTTTGTTATAACGGTGTTCTCTATAATGAGGTTCCACTGTATTACTCTTTTATTTTGTTTTGTTTTGTTATCAAATTTGCATAAAGTGTATTAATAAGGAAGATAAGGAAGCTTTTTTTTAAGGGAATTTTGCTGTATTCCTTATATTAGAAGTCGTCTCCACAATCTGCATACTTCTTCCAAACACACTGCCCACTCATTAAAGAAACTTGTTAGAAGGTATGCCTTTTTTCAAATGGTTATTCAATTTAGGAATCCATGAAATTTGTCCATGTCGGCCTACCCATTGTCAAAGCAAAAGGACATTTTTTTCCTCTAAAATTTGATATTGATAAATTTCTTCTTTATATCCAGCTTTCCAGTTTACTACTAAGCTGTATTGTCAGTACATCTGCCAACCATTTACGGCCTTTCTATAAGGGACTCTTTCACATGTTTAATACTATGCTCCAAGACACACAGAGCAAAAATGTCCCTTTCTATGCAATCAAGTAAGTAAGACTTTATTTAGTTTAATTTAGTTCCAACTTTACACCTTGGAGATATTGTTGTTTTTATTGATTCACTGTATACATTACAAAGGGTTTGTGCCTCAGTACTATCAGATTCCATTTTGGACATGTTAAGATATTAATCTAATATGAATGAATTTAATACAAATAAGGGAAGAAATTTAGAAATGGGTGGCTTTCTGACAGCAGGAGGATGCTTTTTGCCATCATCATAAATTGTTTATTTGGGGGTAAAGTTTTCCAAATTACTAAAGTAAAATCTAAAATAATTTAACTGATCAGCTCATCATTTTGTTTGTTCATGTTTGCTGTGCTTGAAGATGAATTATTTGTCTTTTTTTTTCCTCCATTTTTTGTGCTTTTTTCAATTGTTTCTTGAAGGATTACCACTCATATGAAAAAGAAGAAGTATTGTTTTAGGTTTTGCTTTACTAATTGTTGTTGAGTTCCAATATTTTGTCACCTTCCTCCACAGAACAATGACAGCCCTGGTTCACTATACAGGAACAGATGAAATAGTAAGCTGTCCCTACTTTTACTCCCAGAAATCAACCATTCTTATACGTTCTGTTACAAGATCAAAATGAAACATAACATTTGTCACAATTGATCATTAATAACTCAAAAGTTGAAACTCTTATCAACAAATGGAAGTTTACAAATTGTAACTTTAAAGGATAATGAATTTACTTGGTTAATGACATTTCTTGAAATTGTATTCTTTATTTTTTTTTAAATTTTGAATAGGTTCTCAACTTTGATAAAGCAAGACCATCATATGTGTACAGTGATGAACATGGGCTGCGGAACTGGGGAGGGGGGGGCTGCAGCTCTCCCCCCCCCCACTTTTTTTAGTAGACACGTATCATAAGACCTCGGAAAAAAGGTTCGAAAATTGTCATTAATGAGTGAAATCAAATCAGCCCCCACCCCCCCCCCCCCCCCCCCCCCCCCCCCCCCCCCCACTTTCAGAAACACTCCGCGGCCCCTGATTAATTCAGGACACAAGAATGCAGCTGTCCTTCACTTTTGCCACTCCACAGTAGCCTTTTCCCCTCTTCAGAGATCATACATTTTTGTTTTAAATGAATAGTTTAGCTCTAATATGATTATCTTTTCAATGTGAATGGTCATGAATACTAATTTCAGTGCCCCTTTCATTGCACTGACAGCCCGTGTTCAGATTTCTGACCCCCTCACCCCTAAATTTAGATATGATGTGATCATTTTTTAAATGTGAATTGGTATCCTAATCTCAGTGTATTGTTCATTGCATTGGCAGCCCCTGTTCAGACCTCTGATCCCCAGGGTCCTAGCTGTTATTGGTCAGCTACTGGTCAGAGATGAGGACCAGGGTTGTGAGGCCATGGAGGTATTTGACGAGCTGGTTGAATGTGAGGTTTCCATCATTGTTCCCCATCTGAAAAGTGTCCTGGAGTTCTGCTGTCAAGTGAGTTGTAGAAAATACCTTCCAACACAACAGCAGTTTCTAAAATCGGCGCACTTTTTGTTTATGTACATCTCGTCGAACATGTATATATGACTCGCATCTCTTATGGTAACCTGTCCCCCCCCCCCCCCCCATAGGGAAGAACATATTATTATCATTCATTGGTGTTGCTTTAATAGTGTGAAAAAACAACAAACAAAAAAAATGTCATATGGCTAATTTTTAAAGTAATTAACACAATTTCCTTAATGTTCCTACACATGCAGAAAATTTTTTCAGTAATATAGATTTTATGGTCTTTTATGTGAATTTTTTTAGTGGTATCAGGGTGCCGTTGCATAAAACTTGCTATTATAGTAACTTTGCTATTATAGTAACTTTTCATGGAATACTGGATTTTGAATGGCTCTTGAGCAACGTTACCATGGTAGTTACCATTGATGGCAAAGTTACTATAATAGTAAGTCTTTATGCAATGGCATCTGGTATAATTCTATGGGTATGACTCATTTTCAGAAACAAATGTTTGTAGCCCTCTGAAGTAGTATGCCTAATCTTTAAAGAGAAGGTTTAGTTCTGGGAAAGGTGAAAAATGATTTGTGAGTTTTCTCTTTCCTGTTATGTCAGGTTGGAAGAACGGCATAGTAAAAATGTCCCCTGAATAGGATTGCTCTTGAAATGCCCTCATATTTGAAAAATGACGAGAAATAGCTGAAGTGTTCAGGCCGAGCATTCATGTCACATGTGTGTGCAGTCCCATATACCCATTTCTGTGTGCAGTATATATGCTTTTTCTGCGAAATTGGACCAACTTAATATTATTTTGATGATTACAAAACCTCACAGTATACATCAATTTTCACGTAGACATGATCAACCTTTCCCACTCGCTTTGAGAGAGTTCCTTTCACAATGTAATTGCATGACCAAAACTCAACTTCATCTTTAATATTCAAAAACAATCTTCCTGCAATGATTTCTTTGTCTCCTCGAAAGCTCATAAAACCATCCCTGATATGAGCATGAACTGATTATGAAAATGCAAGAAGACACTACAGCTGGAACTTATTATGCCAGTAATAATTGTGCCTTCCTGTTATTGTCATCCGCACAACTCACTCACGTTTCTTTCCCTCTCCTCCCTTCCCCTCCACCCCGCCCCCCCAACCTACCCCACCCCAAATTTCTCCTTTTGTTAGGTAGCTAGTAATGGAAGTCTTGGCAACAACGCGCGCGTCAAGGCCCTGTCTTTCATCAGCTGGTTAACCAAGTTAAAAAAGAAGGTATGTGTCACCCTTGTCACTCTCATCAGCACCCCTCTCTCCAGCTCATTGCCAACATCATTGTTTCTGGCATAATAACCCATTTTCATTTTTATCCGTCATGTTCTACAGTGTGGTTAAGGGCGAGGGAGAGAAAGCCCATGGGTCAACTGAATGTGCATATTTCACAAGAAAGAATGAATCATTGCATGCCTCATTGCTAATGGGGAAAATATTATGTCCACATTTTTATGGAAATTGTTCAAAAAGACATGAGCTGATATCGTGTTATTTGAGAATTCTTTGTCATTTGTGATGCATTTGTATCAATGATTGGTCCTGATCTTGTTATAAAAAAATTTTTAAAGACAAATTTTCAAGTGATGGGTAATACTCCAGTTTTACATGATATATGTAAGAATACTGATGTCAATTGCTGATCATGTTTTATAGACATATATACCAAAGCAGCAGGATCTCCCATAGGATAGGGCAATATATTTCTTTCTATAAGAGCAGTTTTCTTTCTTGGATATTCACAAATCATGTCTTGAGACAGTCACAGTGAAGTAAAGAGAACGTGATACATATTGTTGACTCAAAACTGTCTAACCCCCCTCCCCCACATAAACAAGTAATACATTAAACAATTAATGCATTAAATTAGATACAAATCAGCATTAAAAGTGTGATTTCTCACAAAGTATAAATGTTCAGGGACAAAATTATTGGATAGGAGTTGGCTATTTTTGCTTTCATTAGCCAGAAGACGAATACTGTAAAGGAAAACTCTTGCCTTTGTTGATATCAGTACTCCTACTGACCTTTGAACTGAACAAGTATGTGTATAGGATACAAGTATCCGTGCATTTCGGTTGCACTTTCTGTATTCTTCATCTTTTTTTTTTTCTAATCAGACCATCTTGAAGAACAAACTGGTGATGCCTATCCTGAACATTCTTTTCCCCATCATGTGTGCGCCCTCAACGAGAGACGAGGAGGACGAAGAAGAGGATGAGAATGGAGAGGAGGTGGAATCTTCCTCACCATCATCATACGCTGCACAGGTAAAGTCTAAGTATTTGCTGTGAGCGCCAAAATCGGTAGCCTAGCTAGAGCCGGGGTAATATTGGAGCGCCTTGAGCATCTTGCGTGGTGGATGTGAGCATTATGAAAATACCCAATATTATTATTTGTATTGTCAAATTATACCACTCTTTCTAACCTTACCAATTCAGATTGATGGTGAATTCAGAATTTTCCAAATAATGTGGAATTGAATCATTAATACTTCTTTATCTAACCTAATCTTCAGAAATTTATTCATTTAGTCCTCACCATTGTTGATAATGGAAAATCTACTACCTCGTTTGGCGTGCTTATGTTAACAGTGCACTTCCTTATAATTCTGAGTATGCATATTTTTTTTTCATTGGGCTTAACCAAACCCCTCATACCCTGCCTTCTATCATTTCTATAGGTTTTAGACACCATGGCACTGCACCTCCCACCGGATAAGCTGGTCCCTCACTTGCTGCAATTGGTACAGCCTGCCCTAGAGAGTGAAGACCCTTACCACAAAAAGGCTGGACTTGTGAGTCTAGCCGTCCTCGCCGAGGGATGTGCAGATTATGTTTGTAAAAAGTAAGTAAATGAATGTAATATTCAATTATTTTTCATCACATGTCATTGCTTTGGCTCATAACATGTGCTTGTTTTCAGAAGAAGCAAATAAGTCATTCGTTTAAATCGCCTTACAGTACAGATTACATACTACAGGTATAATCAGATTCCCTTCTCCTGCCCAATTCAACTAAAAGAAAATACTTTAATGAATGAAATTGAAAGGTGTGATACCTGTAATTCATGTTGATATTAGATGATGCAGAAGATGGCCTTGTGAACAAATTTGATCATGTGCTGCTGATATGAAAGCAGGATTTTGGTGGTTGAGGTATATATACATGTGTAGGGCTGCAGTATGTTTCAGGCCGAATCATGCTTTAGGAAAAATAGTTGTAGGGTTGAGATTAGCTTTAGGTTAAAGTATGCAAGGAATTGGTGTATTTCAGGGGAAATATAATTATTGCTTTGTATCTCATATAAACATCTTGAACATTGATACAAGGTTGCAATACTGCAGCCTCATTTTCCCTCATCTTTCAAGGCACTTTGAACAGTTCCTAGAAAGCATCTGTAATGGCATCCGTGTCCCCCTCCCTGTAGTGTACAATGCAGGCCTGTTTGCTCTGGGTCAGTTCTCAGAGCATCTCCAGCCAGAGTGATGATTACAGAGATGCCAACCCTCCGGATTTCGCCGGGAGTCTCCCGGAAAATCACCCCAACTCCCGACCTTACGACCATCTCCCTTATCCTCCCGCAATTCCACATTTTAGAGCAATTCCAATATTGTACATACATTACATGTGATATATTGCGTGGCTTCTTGTGTCCATCCGTGCGCATACATCGTACAGTATATTCCATCATATTTTCATGTTACGCACGCTCATCTTGTTTATAAATATGCATATCGTATATGCATTCACATCCGTGCACTATATTACAGAAGGACTGTACAAGTATTATCTTGTTAATGTACCCTCTTCGTGCAGACACTAATGCACAGTCCAATGGCATGGGCGCAGCAGCATGCATTATTATCATGCATGCATAAGCTGTCTGCTACATGTTACTACTAGATTGATCGCGAGATCAGAAATCACAACCCAAAATACTGGCATTCGGCATTCAAGAAGTAATTGTAGCTTCCAGAAGTGAGTTCAAATAGAGTTTAATCGCAATTTTCCATGATCCAGGTAATGTAAAAAGACTATTTTGTCGTTTAATTGATGTAAAACTTTGTGCAAGGAAACCTGCTGGAAAGTAAATTCCAGCGGGCACAGGGTGACTTCTTCCCCAGCACTACCGGCCTAGCATTTCTTGATTACTGGTAGTGTGGAGAGTTCACTCGATGCAAACTGAAAAGTTTTTCAACTTGTGACCATGCATTTGCTTCTCCTTTTTTTTTACTCAATTCATCTTAGGGTGTTTAGATATATATGTGATTAACTGCATATGGTCAGGAAGTTTTTCAAATGCCATGGAATTTTGTAAAAAGAAGCCTTTTTGTTTCCATATACGAGATCCTGGAAAGTCTGACTTTGTGACAATCAGTAACTGCGTGTCTGTACATATCTTGTACACCCTTACTACATGCCTGTAGAGTACCACTGTACCTGTACCTGAGTTGACATTTTGTCTGTAAGACAGAAAGTAGGGGTGTCTGGTTCATCGAAACATATAGGGCCTCCGCTCAGGTGGTACTTTGGTGGCTCGTCTGTGACTTTGGTCCGCAGGTGTAGTGATGGGAGGCCTAATTACTGTACGTCACAGACCCCTTTTTAAAAACTTTCTATTATGGAACTAACGTGGAGAAATTGGCTTATTTCAAAAAGGAAGGAGTTTTGGACAATGGAAGGGGGGGGGGGCCTTTTCTTTTGTTTGGAGGACAAAAGGTGCCCCTCCACTTTCATTGTCCGAGGCCGCCGCCTCTGTTTCGCTGCTCATGAAAAATCCTCCCTGAAGACCAAATTCAAAAGTTGGCATCTCTGTGATTATTATGATTATTGTTCTTAACTTATATTCAATCCTTTAATAGGCACCTTGAACAGTTCCTAGAGAGCATCTGTAATGGCATTCGTGATCCTCGCCCTGTGGTGTACAATGCAGGCCTGTTTGCACTGGGTCCGTTCTGAGAGGATCTCCAGCCAGAGAGATGATTATTATGATTATTGTTCTTAACCTATATTCAATCCCTGTTTTAGGCACCTTGAACAGTTCCTAGAGAGCATCTGTAATGGCATTCGTGATCCTCGCCCAAATGTGTACAATGCAGGCCTGTTTGCACTGGGTCCGTTCTGAGAGGATCTCCAGCCAGAGAGATGATTATTATGATTATTGTTCTTAACCTATATTCAATCCCTGTTTTAGGCACCTTGAACAGTTCCTAGAGAGCATCTGTAATGGCATTCGTGATCCTCGCCCTGTGGTGTACAATGCAGGCCTGTTTGCACTGGGCCAGTTCTCAGAGCATCTCCAGCCAGAGATATCACGTTACCACAACCAGCTGCTCCCACTTCTCTTTGGTTATCTCGCTCAGACAACGTCCCAGAATGCAGAGCAGAGGCCAAAGGGCATCACCAGGATATACTACGCCCTAGAGATGTTCTGTGAGAACTTGGGTGAGGAAAACAAGTTTCTGTATTGTACACAGAATCCCAGTGCTACTTCCCATTGTCCTTGCTTCATTTTATTGCATTGTTATTGTACATAACTGGGGGTAGTTCATGTGACAAAGAAGAAAGCTAAAGCTCAATTGATAAATGTGTTTGTTTCTAGAGAGTATTTGTTTTCCAAAATGTATTCAGAATCTACATCTTTCCAGGGGTTATTCTTTGAATTATTAAAGCTTTCCCATTACTTGCCCAACAAAGCAGCAACTATTAATACAAATTGCTCTTGGATGATATTCAATGTAACTCATTGATATGTATTTAATTACCTCAATATCAATATCTATCTATATGTATGATCACGATTTTATTGCCCCATACAGGCACAGAGCTTGTCCCCTATTTACCTACTCTCATGGGTCACTTACTGACAATGCTGCAGAACGCACAAGATGCCCACATAACTGAACTTGCCATCAGTGCTATCGGTAAGCTCTTCGTTCATGTCATATTACTGATAATATTCATTTCTTGTATGATCTAATCTTTGAAATGACAGTTGGCAATATTGCACAGATGTTGAGAATCAATGGCAATTTGACTGCTGTTGGCTCTGTGCCTTTGATAAATCACTCTTCATGAATTTATTCAAAGAAACCTTCATACTGTCCTTGTTGCTTGTTTCTGTTGTTGATACATGTAGGTGCTGCAGGAAATGCTGCATCTGAACACATGCTGCCTTTCTTCCATCCCATCATGGAGCAACTGAAGCACTATCTCACCAACGTCCACTCTGGGGACTCCCTCATCCTGCAGATACAATCAATAGGTAGGTAGGTCTCCTACACAGTGTCTGGATGCCTATCCCCTCGACTACCACAATGAGATGATTACCAGCAAAATTAACTTTTCAAGGATTACTGCCTCCCTTCCCCCCCACCCCCCCCCCCCCCCCCCCCCCCCCCCCATTTACAATGGCTTCATGACAAATGCTTTGGCGACGAATTCTCCCCAAAAGTGTTCACTACTGTGTCATTTCTTTGTAGCATACATCACAACTCATACCGCTGTCACACCAATGAGGCTGATACCAGTCCGACACCACACCGAACAAAAAGAGAATACATGGCCAAATGGCCAAAATCATCCAGTCTGGAATGGGTTTGAAGTCAGTGCAGAGGTGTGACAAGGGTATTACCTAGTATGTTTTAAGTGCCATTTAGGGGCTCTTATGCATTTTGATGAACCTTTCTTGTGGTCAAGACTTGCTGGTTATGTTCTCATATCAGTAAGTTGGAAAACAGAAAGGAAAGTAAGGCACACAATGCTCTTCAGTCAAGCTTTATACATCACATGTTGAAAAGCATGAAGAGGATGTGTACATTTTATGATACGGTGCATTTTGTATTACAACAAGGGTTTATTAAGAAAATTGTATTGACAAAATGTAAAAGGCTGTGGTATTGATTTTTTTGTTAGCTGCCTTGCCTCCCTGTGATTTGTAGAGGGCATTCTGTCTGCCATAGTAATCAATATATATGACTGTGAGAAAGGCATATGAATATGATAAACAAGTTTTTAGGATTTTTTTTTTAATAAGAAATAGCATACAAGTAGGGGGGGGGAATATTTCAACAGTTTTTTGGCAGCATAGAACAGGGTCTCAGAACCAAATGTACAGTATGTGGTTTAGTCATATGCAGGGGTATGAGGTCTCTAGCTATGCTGATTATTTTGAAACATGACAAACAATAAAACTTGGTACAACTTTAACTTTACACAGTAGGAGATGAGCTAGCAATTTCTTCCTTACTTTGCCCATTCAGTCATGTGCAGCACATCTGCAATGATTTTACTCATCATATTTTCCTTTTTTGTTATTTACAGATACCTTAGGTGTTTTAGCGAGGAAGATTGGGAAAGAGAACTTCATGCCCCTGACAGAGGAGTGTATTCTACTGGGTCTGAAACTCATTGATGAGGTCAACGACCCTGATCTTAGAAGATGCACGTAGGTACACCCCAGCCCTCTAAAGCCCTGCTATTAATGTAACTTGACATTTGAACTCTGAAGCCATTATGAATTATTTATTTTGTAAGATGCTTTAAATGTATCTCCCTTTGGCACTCTCCATCTAAGGGCGATTCCACAGAAAATGTTCACTTGCCAAAAATCATAAAATAAGCGTTAACTCCTTAAATATTTTTGCTACCATAACAAGCCCTTAAAAATGACTGGTATATCAATAGGATTCAAGTTCATTTAGGTATGATTTTCTTTTAAAAGCTCACTGTTGGGGGGGAAATGTGGCGACAATTTTGGTCAGAACATCCTATCTTTAGGTCTCAGTATTTCCCACCACAAGCATTTCAGATTTTATTTTGGGGTTGTAAATTGATGTGAAAGGAACAAAGATTACTGATATGAGGTTTGCATAAGCCAGTGAATATTTTAAAGCAAAGTTATAGGGGTTTTTGAAAAGTGGACAAAAGTGTCATGTCCTTTATGCCACTTTTTAGCTCTGATAAGGAAATGTACAGTCTAATCATTTTCACAACTATATGTTTAGGAGTATGATTATATGCTTCTGTTAAAAGCTAAATTAGATTCATTGAACCCCCAAACTCAGATATTTTCAAACTATTCACAGGAGTGAAAAATCCTTGTCCATTTGTGACCAGGCACCACAAAACCACCAAAAAGTCACACTGTGTGATTTTCAGTTAGAGCTCAATCAAGGTGTTTTTTGGTTGGCAAGGTCAAATTTTAGTTTTGGGTATTTTCTGACAGACTATGCTTTTTTCTCAGTAATCTAAAAATTTTGAGGCACCAAACAATCTAAAAGTGGTATTTCTGACAGTTTTTTTTTTTTTTATTAGACTTATGTTTGTCTTCTCTAGATTTTGTTGTATTACTTTTATTTTTACAACCTTGAATACTTCTCTCATTTTGAACTCCCATAACCTTACAATAGAGTAAGTTCTTGCATTGATACTTGTTCACTATAATGAACAGGATATGCCTAATTAGTATGCCAAGTTCTAGGTTAATCTGATAATTCCTTCATAGAAATTTCTATTGATTTCTAATCCTCCTTTTGCCACCTTAGCACAAGACCTTGCAAGTCAGAGTGCTTCAATAGCCTGCAAAATTTAAACCCTTATATCTCAGAAGTAACATTATGTGGGACTGGACATTCTGTTCTTTGTATAGTGAGTTAGGAACATCCAATGCTAATGAGTTATATATCATTTTAAAGCAGGGAATCTCCTCTTTCAGAATCAGACCTTAACTAAAAATTCATACATGGCGACTTTTTGGTGGTTTTGTGGTGCCTGGTCACATTTTGTCTTCAACTTTTCAGTGGAATACTGTGAAATTTGCTGTGTATGTCCCCGATACTCAAACGTGTCTGATTCACTTACTGAAATATGTTTTAGGACTTTTGATGTTACTTAAAACTATCTTAAATAATAAAAAATAGTTCTGACTGTCATATCCTTTACGCTGGAATTGCCCCAGTTGTAATGAATGGGAAATTCCTTGAATGCTTGAGCGCCTTATCATTGGAGGCTGGCTAGAGCTTGGATAATAATAATATGATAGCAGGGCCCTCAGGGACACAGTATTAATACTGTTAGGGCTACCCTGGGTAAATAAAACCATGTTATTATTGCTGTTGTTGTCATAAACAAATATCAGCATCGTGCATGTGTAGTATGAGACATGAAATTATGCATTGTTAGGTGTATCACGTATGTTCATCTTTAAACATACCCTAAATATTTGTTTTCTTTCAGTATGTGCTTTGAGATGAATAACATAATATAATTGCAATAGATATATATAGGGCCAATATTGTTGCGAAACGAGTTGCCAGGTTTTCACTGATGTTGTAGTGTATTGCTGTTTGGTAATGATACTTTATAGTCAGTCACATTTTATCAATCTTGTCTATTTTATCTTTTTCTTTCTTTGTGGATTTCCTGCAGATATAATCTCTTTGCATCCATCTCATATGTCTTAGAAGAGAACATGTCCAACCACCTCCCTGTCATCACACAACTCATGTTAGACTCGTTAAGATCAACAGATGGAGTTGTAGTAAGTAGAAATACATGTAGTAACAGTAGAAGTAAAAGTAGAAGTAGCAGTGGTAGTAGTTGCAACAGTGTTCCAGTTTCGGAGCTGCATCACTGATAAAAATCTTGAAAGAAAGAAATATATGCCCCAAAAAGGGTTGGGTTATTTTACCATCTCATAGCCAGGGATGGATTTCCTTGGAGTGACAGAAAGTAATGGAATAGAGTTTGTGAGAAATAGAATAATATGATGTGAAATACAATTAGTAGAAAAAATGAATGCATATTGCATAAAGTCCTAAAATAGCAGTTATAGTGCTTATAATAATTGTAGCAGTTGTCATAGTATTTGCAATCTTAGAAGAATCAGTAGTAACAGTTGTAATGCCTTTAGCAGTTATTATTTCTAGTAATTGTAGCAGTTGTTGTTGCAGCATGTTTAGTGGTTGCAGCAGTTGTACTAGTGTAGCTGCAGTATTTGCGGTAGTAGATAAAGGAGCAGATCTGTATTAGTACTAGCAGTGAAGAGCATAATATAGCCATCTTTTAACTTTTCCTCCAGCCCCATTTTGATGAAGAAGAGAGTCGAGTGCAGTGTCTATTTGAGGATGTCAATGGCAACGGTACAGAGGGCGATGAAGAAGTCTCAGACACGGAGGATGAAGATGAGGATGATGATGAAATTCAAGGGTGAGATTACCAAAATGATAAATTAAACTCAAATCATACATATGTACACTGTTTGGAAGTGATTAGGTGCTGATAGCACCCTTGCAAATATTTGATGGCTGACAGATGAAAGGCTAAGATGGCTGCACTATTTGCAGCAATAATGCTGTTGATTTTTTTTCATATAGCACCGGTATCCGCCAGCTTAGGCACTCATGGTGCTTGCTCCTAAATCTACAATACCTATATCAGTTAACCCTAAAAGGGCTGGGGTGGGGCAGAATCCACACCACACCCCCTGGACTTCTTGCAATATCTTCGAGGATGATTTTTTTTTTTTTTTTTTTTTGCACCACAAGCTTTCATGACTATTTTGACTAGACTCTTACACATGTTTTGATACCAACTTTATACAGTTTTGAACAGTGGGTACCATGCAGAATTGTCAATACTGTGAATATATGAATTATTGATTAGCGATAATTCCATAACCCTTTGAGATAAAGTTATAAAACATCATGGGCCTATTCATTATAAGATACCCTAACTTTGTGCCAAGTTTCAGAATTTTTGGTTACTCCATTGATGAGAATCTACCCCTCTGGCTGAGAAAGAGAGCACAAGCCTTTTTAAGGTTAAACTCCTTAGGTGCACTGCTCATGGTAATGCCATGTTAATTATTGATTGATGATATTTTTCAATTTACTGCTAAGTAAGCAACAATATGCTTGTAGATAAGCACCAAGTGGGCCTTGTATCCGAGAGACGTGATAATGGAGGATTAATGCCTTACCAAAAACCACCAACACATTGACCTGATTTCAAACCAAGGACCTGCAGTTCACGAGCCCACTACTCTTCGACCAAGCTGTCACACCTCCCTTTTTTTTTTTTTCTCAAACAATGCATGTGTTCCTTTTTCAGAAGCTTCCAAAGTAACTTCTCTGTACATGCAGGTTAATTAGAGAGTGATAAATGCTGATTGATTTCACCTGTCTCTTGATTGATTCTGTTCAGGTACAACGTAGAGAATTCTTACTTGGAAGAGAAGGAAGATACATGTAATGCCATGGCAGAGGTAGCACTGCATACAAAGTAAGTTAGATTTATTCGGTAGACAGTTTGTTCCATATGTCCTTCTCTACCCTATATCTTTCTTTGCTGTCTTTCCTCATCTGCCCTCTCCTCTCTCTTTTTTGTTCCCATCATTTTCATCATCATACTTTATTGTCCATCTTACCCCTGCCGCGTTCATTCTGCAGCTCCTTTGTCTCATGTTCTCTTCTATTGAAAAGGGAATGAAAACTTGGAGATACATTGATTTGATTGAGAGAAAGGTAGTGAGAATTTTCAGTGACAGGTACTTGAGAGATCAGACAACTGATGAGTCATAAATTTCATCAATCAGGAGTTTATACAGGAGTTGACAGGATTGTCAACTCACCGTATGAATGCAGTGTCGTATGAAACAATTTTCAGAATTTAGTTCCCCTCTAAAAGATGGAATGTCCCTTTCTTGTGGTCAAGACTTCCTGGTTATTTTCTCATATCAGTAAGTTGGAAAACAGAAAGGAGAGTGAAACCCACAATGCTCTTCAGTTAAGCTTTATACACAACATGTTGAAAAGCAGGAAGAGTTTGTGGACATTCTTGGAAGCATATAATCAGATTTTGTGTTTTGAGAATGTTGAAATAAGATTAGATTTGTGGGGTTCCCCCATTCATATCATGTTTCTTCTTGAATGTTTTTTTAAAGAAATAGTTATTACTTTACTTTCTTCAGCACCAAGATCATATTAGAAAATGATGATACATGGTTCTGTTAAAGTTTACAAAGTGGTAATGTACGAAAAAGGTGTAGTCTTTTGGGGGGGGGGCACTTTTTGATTTTCCTCCAATTTCACAATTTTATGATTTCTCGCACCAAATGGTATTTGCCTAATTAGCACAGGGCACTCTTTCTCATTTTCGTTTAAAAAGGCAATTTGTAAAGAATTTCCCATTTTATGTTCTTATCATGCAAGTATTAATTTCCTTATTCCTTCTCTGCACATGGCAGCCTTTCATCTCATCTCTCAGAAAATTTCCTTTTGAGTTGAAAAAGGTTATTTCCCTACCTTTCTATCTTCCCATCCACTTATCAATATGTGTATTCTTGTTGTGCACAGGGCAGCCTTTCTCCCATACATTGAAGAATGCTACAACGAGGTATACCGCTTGATGGACTACCCTGCTCCTGGCATTCGTAAGGCAGCTACAGTGTGCTCAGGGCAGCTATGCTGTACGCTGGGCCAGTGTGGGAATATGACAGTGGCATCGCAATCTGATGGTAGGTTGTGAGTAATACCAAAGTCAAGATTGCCAACTAGTCAGTCCATTCTTTATTCATTTGTCAGTTTTAAAAAGCTGACAAACATCAAGATAAATATAAATCAAACTTAATAAGGAATGTGAGATGTGAAGAGTATTTTAATGAATTACCAGATTTACCTTTCATACAAAAGTCGTCAGCTCAAGCTAAAATCAAAGCCATAATCATTCATTAGATAGACCCATGCTACAAACAAAACAGTCCTGTGACTCTTTCAAAAGATTTCCCAAAAGCAGGACTTGCATGAATTATATTTGGGGGGAAGTCTTTAAGGACCTTGTATATTTTTTGGGGGGGGGTCATTCTCAGATTTGGGGGATTTACACCAAATAGGGTGGACCTCACAGATACCCTCAGTCAAACTAGAAGTGGTCTTAGACTTAGCCAAATTTAGACTTAGCCAAATTGCATCTCAAACTTAGTCACCAAACTTTTTTCCCCAATTTTGTCATAACTTTTGCAGTCTTATCCGAGATGCTGGAGCAGGTTGTACCACATTTTGTTGAGAACATTGACTCTGACAGCGAACGCTCTGTTGTCATAACAACGTTGGAAGGGATGAAGGAACTGTTGGAAGCCATCGGTCCAGAGGTCGTCAAACATGCAGAGTTCTTCAGTGCAATTACAGGGTCCGTCAAGAATGTTCTGCAACAGAAGGTGATTGGGAACAAAAATTCAGTTTTGAAAAATATTTGTTTTTTTTTCACAAGACTTTGACCAACAAATATGAATAAAAATCTTTCTTTCTCCAAAAGAGAGTTCTTTTCAGAACTAATCCAAAAGAATTTCATTTGAATTTCAGTTCTTTAAAGAAGTAATTCTTTTCAAGAAAGATACAAACAGTCCTTTTAAGGACTTACTCTTACATGGTGCTACCGCAAACCTGTAAATTTATCCTCTCACCATGGAAACCTTCAAAGAACATCTTATGAATACAAATATTGTAAAGATTTTTTTTTAAAACTATGTAAAGATACTCGAAAGAATTTTTCAACTGGTGCATTTTACGATACGACATCTGGTTCCTTCTGCCCAGTCAAATAGAATAGTCAAGATAATATACTCCCCTATACTCTACAAAAAAGCTACCATTCAAAAACAATGGGATGGTTTGCATAAAAATTTCTGAACAATTTAGTTCTACTGAAAAACAGCCCTCATTAAGACAAGAGTTTTTCCTATTCTTCTGCCCCACTTCAGAAAGAATATAGCGAGGACTAATCTGATGTACTCATCTTTCTGTTCGTATTATGCATTTTCTATCGATTATTTATGGCAGATTTTAATATTCACTGTACAATTTGTTAGATTCTGTTATTAAAGTGTACATGTAAGCAAGAGCAGATCCAGGATTTTGTGAAGGGGCACAATCAGAATATTATCAGAATTTGGGGTTCCCTTTTTACTAAACAAGCAAAAAACAAAAAACAAAAAACAAAAATATAAAAGGGGGCACATACCTAATTGGTTTCAAAAGGGGGTAGAGGGTACATGTACAGTATGTCCTTGCTGGTTGTGCCCCCCATCTGCCAGTGCACCTAAGTATATTTTTATTCATTACAAGAACTCACAATAAAGAAAAGGAATTCATTTGCCAACTTGTAATATTTTTGTTTTCTTTTAGACGGCGTGCCAGGATGAAGACGAGGAAGAGGAGGAGGATGATGAGGGTGAGCAAGCAGAGAAGGATGCGATCCTTGTGGAATGCGCTGGAGACCTCATCCCTACCATCATCAAGGCATTAGATGGCAAGCAGGATGTAGCGGTGTCACTGGTAACTGAGATGCTTCCTCTCCTCTTAGTCAGAACGGTAAGAAAGAAACCTTGATATACATAATATATGTAGCGTAAACAGTTCGATGAAATATCAGACTCGCAAAGAAATGGCAATTTCACATCTCTGCAGTGTACAGAGATGTTTCATTTTCACAGCAAAAAGTATGTTGTACTTAAGTCTGGGTCTCAGTCTACAAAATTATCAACACCATTTTGCACAAATCAGTTGATCAAATATTTGGAACATGTTATTTGGTAGTGATATGTCACTCCTTGAATTGAACCTCAAGTTTTGCATTTTTGAAAGTGTGTAATGACCTATGAAAGTGTGTAATGACCTATAATGAACACACTTATAAAGTGGCTCCAAAGTGTGAGTGTGTTTGCATAGTACTAAAGCAAATTATATGATAGCAGCTTTTTTGTTCTTTCCTCCAGAAAAAGAACTGCCCCTCTTCCGACAAGTCCTTCGCCTCTGGTATCCTGGCCGAGATCGTCTGTGCCATGAAGGGTGGAGTTGTCCCTTTTGCTGAAACCTTCCTGACCATCTTCACCCGTCTGACCCAGGATAGCGATGAGGAGGTCAGGAGCAACGCTGTCTTTGGTCTTGGTGTCCTGGCAGAACATGGCACTGAAGCACTCTTCCAGTATCCTTTCAAAATATGTCCAGTACATTTCCTAACACAGATATAGCAAGTACACGTATGTCTGATATCTTTGGACATTTCGCCGTGCATAGACGTATTGCTCCCCAGGCCACGGTACACGCACTGTGTGTTGGTTGGATAAGACTTAGTGAGATGTTTTGAGCATGTTTTAGACTGGATTCTGAACACAATAAAAATTTGGTGCGCTAGAATTTTTGCGAATTTCTCAAGTGGTCTCAAATCTTGAAAGTGTGATGTGATGAAATAGTTTCTAAAGATATTCTACTTGGACAGAACAAGCTAATAAGATGAATCACAACCCTGAATTTTTGCCATTTTCTCTTTATTTATTGGTGTGAAAATTTGGGGGGTTTACAAATATGTGTATGAGTATTATAAAATGTTATTTTTGTGATTAATGTCACTTTGTAAAGATGTGATATGCAAATTGACAATGCTTATTATTTATGTTACCAATATTATTACAACTTTAACTAATGCTTGAACCTCATCTCAGACATTTCCCAAGCCTTCTTCAGATCCTGTCAGGAGTGATGGGTAGAGAGTCCAATGGCCGTGTCATTGATAACGTCTGTGCCAGCGTGTGTCGTCTCATCACTGCCAACCATACTCTGGTTCCTGTAGATCAGGTAACAATTCTCTTCTTCATGAAATACGACGGAGTTCACATATATTTTGTCTTGAGTGGCATAATGGGATCAACCATTTCATGGGAAGGATTTAAGTTTTTAAGTTTTTAAGCAAAGCAAAGAACATATAGGCAATTCCAGCGTAACGAACATGACAGAAGCATTTTAGGTTATTTAAGACACTTTCAATCAAAACTAGGAGTCCTAAAACCTATTTTAGTAACTGAATTGGGCACATTTGACTATCAGGGATATACACAGCAAATTTTAGAGCATATCACTGAGTAGATGAAGAGAAAATTGACTCTTCGTAACCGCAACGGACATGACACAAAATGGACAAGGATTTTTAAGTCCTTTGAACATTTTCAAAGATCTGTGAGTTTTAGGGTCCAACTGGTCTAATTTAGGCATCAACAGATGCTTAAATATATGTCCTTAACATGCCTACATATTGCATAACGATTAGATTACACATTTTCTTGTCAGAGCCGAAATGGAGCGTAACGGACATGATACTTTACGTAACGGACATGACACTTTTGTCCACCTTTTATAAACCCTTATAACATTGCTTTAAAAGGTTCATTGGGTCATGCTAACCTTTTATTTGTAATCTTTGATCCATTTATCACAATTTACTACCCCAAAATCAAATCTGAAATGTTTGTGACATAAAATAATGAGACTCAAACATAGGACATGTTGACGAAAAATGTTGCCACTTTTTGTCCCAAAATTGAGGTTTTATAGAAAATCATGCCCAAATATACTTTAATCCTATTAATATACACCTCAAATTAATGAGCTTGTTGAGCTCCTTTGTTTGATACCAAATTGGTGATAATAGACTAAGTACTTCGAGTGTTACAGCCAATTTTTGTGGTTTTGGAAAGGGAACATTTTCTGTGGAATTAGCCATATGATTAAGCTGCTCAAAATTGAAATATCCAAACATGAAGGACAAAATAATCCGAAGCTGCCCAAGCTGTCATTTCATTACCAACATAAGTTTGATCTTTTTGATCTTGAAACTTTGCATAAGAAGGAGTCCTTTTTGTTTGTTTTTCCCCGTGTGTTGTTGTTGTTGTTTTTGGTTTTTACGGCGCTGTCATTCAAAGTATGAATATTTATGCCATGTGATACCAAGTACATGAATATAAGTAAGTTCTGATTGTGTATACTTTCCAATCAGAATACATCACTAAATCATACCACATAGAATAAGAGCATTAAGTTTGTGTCATTCCTATTTACCACTACCATATAGTTGCGCTTTATTTGTGAAAACTAACCAATTTTTTATGACATGGTAAACCACTTATTTAGAAAAAAAATTTAAAAGCCATAGCAAAATAAAATGACAGAAGTGTAGTGTGCCTCACATTACCTGATTACTCTTTCTTATAACACACATATTTATTTATTTATTTATTTATTTATTCTGTGTTCTTTATACAGGGTAGTCTCTTCAGTACATAAAAACTGCTTTGCAAGAGAGCCCTGTATTACATAAAACAATTAAAATACAATGTAGAACAGTTTCAGAACAATAAGATAACAGAACAATACAAAAAAATAATATGTAAGAAATATTAACAAGTATAAAATTGGATCACGTCTTAAATACACAACTCAAATATACATTTATTAAAACCAATAAAATACCACGAAGGATCAATGGTTTGTGATCCGTTTCCATTTACAGATCCCTTCCTTACCCCCCCCCCCCCCCCCACCCCAACATCATACTCATTACAGCAATATATATGAAAAGGGTGTCGGCAAGGTTAAAAGGTTACGTGCAGATATTTTTTTTTACCCCACTTGCTGTTCATTTACACATAAATAGTTAGCTTGCTGTGGCAGTGTGTCGTGTCAGGTGTGAACAAGTCTTAATGACATATGTTGACTTTCCCCCTGCAGTTGGTCCCAACCCTGTTGAAGTACCTACCACTCCGTGAGGATATGGAGGAAAATTCTACTGTCTACTCCTGTCTGGGGAAGCTCTACGAAGCAGGCCAGGTCACTTTGACCCAGTCCCTCCCACAGCTTATAAACATCTATGCACAGGCACTCACAACACAAGAGGTTAACGATGGTAAGTTGAGTACCAATGATGAAAAATTCACTGAAAGTTCACACTAAAAACAAGTCAGAAGAAAATGTGTAAAATGTTCAGTATCCCTGATGTTAGCTCATGAAGAAAATTGGAGTTTGAATGGACTTGCAAAATCATAATGTGTGTGCGAAGTTGTGGAATCAGCTACACAACATCCTGATGACAGCACAGTTTACTTCTCCAATGCCTTATTTTGGACTCAATCTTGCTTTAGGGAACTACCTGTATGCATAAACCATCTGTTTGTAAAGAAAATATCTTTTTAATTCCCTTTAGCAGCGATTCTCACGGTCATCTGTATTAAAGAGAACATGCCCAGAAAGGCCTCCTGTCCATAAAGATTATGTTTCATGTCTCCCTTCAGTGGTCTTTCTTTAGGGTGCTCCGACATTTGCTTGCTTCAGCAACAAGGATACATGGTTAGGCCTGGGTTAGGGTTGTAGTTGGGTTTTAGATAAGGTTTATAGTTAGGGCTGGGTTTAGTGTTTGATCCAGTGTTGAAAGAATTATGTTAGTATAGGATGTTGACTGCAGAGTAATGTGTTGTACAACATTATGTAGAATGTTGCTCTGAATTTATGACGTGAAGTTTCTCAGACAGTTTACACTTTTGTATGTTCTCCATAATATGCATTAATGTTGCTCTGCTTTTTTTTTAGGTGTAAAGCTGACCATGGTCCACACCTTACAACTTGCAAAGAACAAACAACCGGATGAGTTTAGTTCCAGCGTTTCAACCCTCCCACCAGAAGTCGTTAATCTTCTTAGTAACCTTCTCATGCAAGCGACATAGGTTTAGAGACTTGACATGCATTAGTATACGGTACAGCTCTCATGATTTATTAACCCTTTTGATTCGGTTTTGATATAATGTAACATGCACTGCCAATGGGTTGAAGCACAAGTCATCTCTGATGTATGCTTCAGCTGTTAAATGTGATATCTTTTTTTTTTTCCCTTTCCTTTTTTGTGAAGCTTCAAAGTTCAAGACTAGATCTTTTCACTATATATGAGTGCCACTACTACAAACATTTTTTTTTTCAATTAGAATAGATGAGATGTAGAAGATTTAATGTTTCAACCTAAAAATTTTGGTTTGAACATCAGTGTTTGGGCAGCCACTTCATGTGATTTGTATACTACCTTTAAAGAAGGGAAGGGACCTTTCAGGTATATTAAGGATCAAGTCTCATGTGGTATGGAAATCGCATGGAAAAACTTGTATGTGTTGTCTCTGATGTATCCATCCCAAATCCCAAATTTAGTTATTTTGATGATTTATTGGTTAAATGTCCGAAGGAAGAATGACAAATTTTTCACTTTTTATACAAAAAATGTGCATCTGTTAAGTATCTTACCAAATAGTTTATTGAAATGAACAATTGTGCTTCCTGGGTATCGAATAATCATTACCTATCAAAATATCCGTTATATAATTGTCAAAACGATAAACCAAATGAAAGGGTACTTTTATACCAAGTTTTGTGTCATTGTCATTCCAATTCTTGAACTAAGAATGATGTGAGAAAAGAATTGAATAAATTGTCATAGCAACAGATTATTATGATATTCATTTATTTAAATCTTTATGGAAGTGTTTTGTAATTCCATATGCAGTTGCTTAGATGATTGGGGAAAATGAAGTGAGGACAAATGACTTGTATGTCAAAAGTTTGAAGCGTGTGTGTTCTGCTGAAGGAAAAAAACACTAAAATCTTTATTTATGCATGTGCAATATTATAGAAACTAGATGGCATTGTAGTTAAAGAGGTCACTTTTCAAAGTTTGATAGTATTGGCTCACTGTAGATTTTTTTTGCCTTTCATTTAAAGGCAGAAGAGTTACTACAGTAGAAATTACCCCAAAAGATTATGCTGTTACTAATCATTTTTCAGTGATGACAATTACACATTTACATTGACATTTCAATAAATTGGATAGTTTCTTTAATGAAATTCTGTTGCAGAATAGATATTAAGAAAATGAATACTTTACTGATTGAAATAGTGTGGTTACAGTTCTCCTAAGGAGTAGATACAGTGATTTATTTAATTTCATTATTCATTTAGATTTATTCAAAAAATAGACAAATTTATGGTCACAGGAATTATTTGTACACTTTGTCAGAGGGCGTGTTTTGAAGACCTGCTGCTGAGTTAGTAGATTTTTGGAGGTAGGAATAAGAGCAAAGAGCTTTGAGGGCATATACTTGACAGATTGTCATCGATCATTGGATCACGGCTTCCTCTTGTGTTCTGGAGCATGTCTTTCAACTCCTGCTTGTTGCTCAGTAGGTATGGTGGGATGTCCCCTTCTGTCTTATCCCAGAGTTGTTTTGTGGGATAAGAATAAGTCTTTGTGGGGCTACTAATTTGATTTACACCTTTTTGTCAAAGAAGACCTGCAGATGCTCTGCAGAGGGCTACTTTACTATATAGTGACACTCAAGCAATTATACCCTACTCATGCTATTCTTTTAGAATATGATGTATAACCTAGCTTTTCTTATTACAAAGTGTTTTAGAGGTATTCTCTTGGGCAAGTACATAAGTTGGTCGCCCCCAGTGAAACATTACTAACTCCTTTGCTAGACATGGGCAAATCTTTAGATAGCAGATTGGTAGAATATACTTATACATGTAGTTTAATATTTATAAAAAAGTGCATATTATTAAGAGCTTTGCTTGTTGATATATTATGGAATGGCTTCCAACACTATGAAGTGTATAAGTGCTTATTTGCAAAGTATTCGGTAACGTTGAATAAAGTGTGTGCAGGCTAAAACGATGGCCTTAAAAATTGAAATTTGTTATTAGACACAGTTGTAAACAATTTTTAAAGAAAATTGCATGATTGTTGAAAGGATGAATAACCACAAATGGTTCAGTGTTGGTGAGATATCTATCAAATAAAGGTGTCCACTAAATAAAGGTGTCACTGTTGATAAATCACACCTTCAGTGAATCTATCAAGCTTTTTTAATTCCTCTTTTGAAAATGTTTGCAACTCTGTCACTGATAGTCATGGTTTAGGAGATAACATTGAAAGGACTAAGCTATATCTTGTGTTGAAATTATGCTTTGTGTGTACTTTCATTATCAATCAAATTGAAAGCTTTGTAAGCTATGCTTTTAAAACTTCTTCCGGTGTCCTCTACATTTTGTTGGTCTGTTTTATCGGTGCCCTGACATTTGCTCTGGCGGCAATTGCTCCAGGCTTCATTCTGTTAACCCTTTCGAGACAATTGATCACATTTTGTGGTTTGGCTCAATAACTTTGGATTCAGAGCCCTAAAAATTATACCAGATGCATGAGTAGAAAGAGCAAAAATTTCTGCACACTGTGTCCATCTTTGTTACATGACCATATTGCATTTCATACCAGGAATTTCAAAAAAGGAGAATGAGCTTTAAAATCTGTAAATTGGCAACAAATTGAGAGGTTCATAATCATTTGGGGGGGGGGGGTCAAAATTGGCAATTTGTTCAACTTTTCGACAAAGTTCGTCACCATGTATGTTGTTTTCAGAGGCATTAGATTTTTTTAGAACCATGTAGCATTAAAAGAAAAATGTTTTTGTTGCCAATTTGAAGAACAAAATGTGATCAATTTAGGCCTTAAATAATTGCTGTAATGAATAGGTTAAAGATGTATGGTTAGGGGTCGTGTTGCAATTGGGTTTTATGCTAGATTTAGGGTTGGGGTTAGGTATAATGTTGGGTCCAGGTTTGAAGTTAGGTCAAAAAGGAAGGATATTGATTTTGGAGCAATTGTCACCGGAGCGCGTGACGTACAACCGTTTTATCATGTTTGCAGTAACTGTGTAGTGACTTCATGTGATACGAGTTGGTGATAGCTTGTGTGTGTCTAGGGATAAGGTTGACTTTGTGAACATCATTTTTTTTTTTAGAGGTAATCATTAGTTATACTGTTATGACGGGGAAAAAAATAACAACGGGGTGAAGGGTAGAGAGATATAGAGAGAGGGTGAGGGTTTGACAGAGAAAGAGAGCAAAAGAAAAGGCTTAGAGATGGGACAATAGAGAGGCAGAATGATGGAGGAAGGGTTAAGACAGAGAAAAAAAGGTGGAATAGAGAGAGAAAGAGGAAGGGAGGGAGTGGGAGAAAATGAGAGAGAGAGAGAGAAGAAAGAAAGGGAGGGGGAGAAGTAAAGACGGAAAGAGAAAGGGAGCCACAGTACAGGTGAAAAGAGAAAAATTAGACGTATTTGCACTCTGACAACATTTAAGTAAGACATAAAAAACAGTAGGTTGGTTTGGTTTGGTTTGTTTTGTTTTATTTAATGTTGTTTTTCTCGAGATATATATGGGTTCATTTCTAATTGATTCCCTTTTGTCTTTAGTTTATTCAGATATTGCGTCATACCCCCTCCCCCACCCCCCTCTTCCCAGCACACTCGATCGCTGCCTTGTTCTTCAGAGTTTGGCAACTAAAGTAATGACAGCGTCCAGGTTCAGCCGTTGATGAGGCTCTCGATTGAGGCATTTCTTGCCAATGTCTTTGAGAGAATTCTTATCTAGATCCTCGCCCATTAGGTAGATCAGACGACCGATCTGGTAGAGGTCTGAGGCCGTCGTGGTGCATGCATTGTCGAAGATGAGTTCGGGTGCGTAGTGCATCGACAGTGGATCGTTGTTGTAAATGTCTTTGTCCACCTGGTCGAAGTCGTATCTGGAAGAGAGATACGTGGTGGATGCGTTACCGAGGTCGATCAAGTAGCCATTGTAGTTGTCGTGACCGGTTTTCTTCACGATCACGTTGTCGCTCTTGATATCATTGTGGAGTACATCCATAGCATGGAGAGACTTTAAACCGGTCAGGACGTCTTGCAGAACGGTCTTTGCATGGTGCTTTTTGATCTGGTGAGCAGCTTTAGGTGATGTCCAGGATTTGAATGTGGTTACTTGATAGGTGGTGTCATCTCCCAGGAATTCCATGACGATGGCGTGTCTATCAACCGGTAAAGTTCCAGTTCCTAGAACGACGGGGAAGCATCCAGAGCCCCGGAACAGCTGTAAAGATGAGAACAAAAAGTTGATTAAAGATGAAAGGTAATAAATCAACGATCTATCATTGAAGTATCTGTGAGATTGTTAGGATTCTATTACAGTCTTTATTTCAGTTAGAACCAGTATTCACAACGTATGTAACACACGCCCTGTATCCAACATGTCAGCGGGCCGGATTGAAGACGTTTTGAGTTAATTGAATAGGTTCCACTGTTCAACCTTTCAGAGAATGGATACTATGCCAAACAAAATGAACATAATATATTCAATACTCAGTATGTTAGAATTTGGTTGTATATAAGTGGGAAACTGCTGTGATTTAATTTCCTTTCATTTTTAGATGAATAGTTTGAATTATTCATAGAGTTCTTACTTTCAAGAGCCGTGCTTCCAGGACAGCCTCTTGCTTTTTTGCATCAAAGTCGAAATCGCCATCAGGGTCGTCGTTGAGGACTTTGATGGCTACGTTCTGCCTCGCCTGTTGTCTGCCTTTCTGCTGGAAGGCGTAGACCGTACCGAAGGTGCCACTTCCCAAGGTGACGACGTGTTGCCGACTATCCAGCACGGGTTCGTACGAACCCTCGATGTCGATGCGAGAGTTTGGCGTGGTCTTTCGGAGGAGAGCTAGTTGGTGTACATTCAGGGCTTGGAAGTCGGCACCGGCGGCCTCCTTCAGGAGTCTAGATTTTAAGAAGACAAGATTTGCATGAAATTTACAATCGGGATGATAATTTTTTTCCTACTTACGATATTGCAATCATTGTCAATGTTACCAAGTTAAATTTGAAGGCCTAGTGGTAAAGTTGACTGAACCACTAGGGCAACACATCACTAATTTTTTAGACAAAAAAAAATTGTTCAGTTATAAATCCTTTATATTTCTTCAACTGTTTTTTTTTTTCGTTTGTGTTTTTGTCAAACGATAAGCAAAGGATCTATATACATAAATGGTTTTGTGAATGATACTGGAAAAATACTGTTTTATGATATCATTCTCAATTACCTGCCAAGCTCCCATTCCATCTTACTCCTCATACTAACAGCCTCTTCACACGAAACAGTCAGAGATCTATACATTGATTTTGAAATAAAGAATGGATTCAAATTTCAAAATATAATGGAAGGACTAACTTTAAATAATCATATTTATTAGCAGCGTGCACATATCGTGATTGTCTGATGTTGTCTCACAGCGAAAACATTGTTGCATTTATTTAATTATTTTTAGAATTAAATCTCCTTAGTAAAATAATTCCTAAAAGATGAAATGATAAAAAGGATAAAAAAATAAAAGTCGAGGTAATGCATGTGAGAAATTCTTCTTTTTTTAGAAAATTCATAATTCTGTTAAACATCCAAAATGACCCAGTGACTTGATGTAATGCCGTCATTATTTTAGAATTCCCTTCTCGTTTTTTTGTTTTGTTTTGTTTTGTTTTTAACAATAAAATCCCATCTAAACAGTAAAACACACTCATTAGTTTTACAGAAATCTCTCGGACTCACTTGATGCGGATATCCCTGTCCTTTAGCAGCTGATTGGCCAGGTCAATGTTGCGTTTGAATTCTGAAGCTTCAGACTGTGAGAAAAAGATGATGCGTTGTGAAATCCAAAATAGAATGTAATACAAACAAACAATAATTATCTTCACATTCGTTTACTTTAAAAGACATAGCATTATAAAAACTGCCTTACAAATTTGAACAATATCCTATATCATTACTGCATTAAAGGACACATTAAAATTGCTACACCGTATATGCACAGAATTTAAGCTGAATTGAGGTTTGGTTATATTTCAATTTTGATAACTTTTGTAATAAAGTTATGAATGAGTTTATTTGCTATTGATAATTACATTTCCTTACTTCAAATTTCTTCTTATCAGCTGCCATTCTGACCAACTCCTGCTGGGAAGATTCGAGGTTGCTTTTGTTCCTCAGAGCTTCGAGCTGTTAATATAAAGCATGATATCAGAATTTGATAATTTTCAGCGTATCCTGACTACTTTATTTCTTCAACTTGTCAATTTTTCACATTATTTTAAAATCCCATTTGTTTATTTAAACGGAACATGGCTATAATTTGATACCAATTTTGTTCTATTGATTATTTTAAAAGAAACTTTTGTTTGTTTATTTGTTTTCGATCAAGTGATTTTTTTTTCAAATGTGTTTTTAAATATGAACAAAAAATAGTTGCTAACCTTCAGCTTTTTTACATCAAGCTGAACTTTCTTAAGACCCTTGTTAGCTGCTTGGAGATCCGACTCCAATGACGTGATTTTAATCTAGATGGAGACAGGGAAAGGGAGAATGAGAAATAGAGAGAGAGATACGTAACAAAATCGTTACAAAAGCGTTGAAATTTCCAAACTTTATCCCTGTTTATAAAATTGCACTTGCTCTTTTAGATATTTCAAATCCATCATAAATACCTATACCCGTGGTGAATTTTGAATCCCTGAATATATTTTTTTGACCCAATCATTGTTTATATCAGTATAATATTCCAATTTGATATACTATGTTATATGATTTGTCTCATGTTAGTCCTATTATGATATTCGATTGCATTGTTTATATCAATATGATATCCAGTTTGATGTGATGTTATATAAATTGTCACATGTTGAATATGAGTAGTGACATTATGATTTTCAATTTCTTTACTTGTATCAATATGATATCCAATTTGATAATGTTATATAATTTGTCACATGCATGTTAAACCTCAGTAGTCTTATTATGATTTACTACATTTGCTCTCTTTGTCTCCATATCATTTCCATATGATTGTTACTTCTCTTTATACTAATGCTTTGCATTGTAAAACAAAATATTGATGTCCATGTCAATGAAGTTAAGTTTCTTAATAAAATACCAAATACCAAATATAATCGTACTTCTACAAAAATTATTTTGTTTCCTCACCTATATTTTACATGGATGAATACCATCTTAAGCCACACCTCTTTCACTTATTCCCATATACATGTATTATTAAAACAAACTCAAACTTGGCCCTTTGGAGAATAATTGTTCATAAAAGATTTTCTAAGTTCATGGTTTCCTAAATACAATCATTACCTTAGATTCAGCCAACTTCTGTCCAATCGCAGCCACTGTCTCGGAAAGTTTCTTAACTTTCGTTTCTTCCTCTTTCTAGAAACAATACGAAAGCGAACGAAAAAAATGTATTTACTTAAAATATCTCCTTGAATTAATTTTCTTTTTCTTTTCTTTTCTTTTCCAGGGGGTATGATAATGACACTTTTTCTCTCTGAAGAAATTGTCTGCTATGATGATACTTGACTGAAGGGTCGATGCATGTCTAACAGATTGGGAAATGGAATTATGAAGTTGGGAGGAGAGTAGCTGTGATCTAAATAAAAATAAATGGCAAATATTATCCGGGGAAAAAGGAAGATTGTGTTTTTATGCCCAATATTTATACACAAGTACCTTAAGCTTTTCCATCTTCTCTGCTCTGAGAGCCATCTTTCTTTTATTCTGTCTCTCCATTTCCAGTCGGAATCGCAATGTTGCCAATCTGCGTCTGAGCTGTGGTCTCCCACTCTTGTAGAGACGTCCTGGATTGTTCTTCAGCTGTCTGTTGGCATCCGATTCGATGAGTTGTTTGACGGTCGCTTTCTCACTGAAGATGAGCTGACGGAGTTGGTGTTCATATCTCTTCAACTCATCGGTCTATGAAAGTATAAACATTCATAATCATTTAATAATAATTTGCAATCCAAGTACGATATATGTCTGCATCAGTACATTTTGAATAAATATGTAAAAGCAAATTTTGATTAATAGACTCTATTTAATTTAGTAACAACCTCCTTTAGTCTACTCGCTTAGTTCTGTCAAGATATTCTAAATAGCTCAGGGGAGCATTTCATCAAGTGTCTTGTCAGTGATTTTAACCGACAAATTTGCTCTCAGCCAATCAGATGCAAGGATTTCAGTAGCTTATAACAGTTGTCGGTAAAAATTACTGACAAAACATTTGATGAAACGCTCCCCTGCTCACCTTGATTTGTCGGATGTCTTTGTCGGTCAGAAAGTGAAGGTCACGTCGAGCCAGAGAACATTCTGATCCAGAGTGGGCTACCGTTTGACGGAAGTATTCCTAAAGTATGACAAGGGATTTTGAAAATTACCCAAAATAGACTTTCATCACAAATGCTCTTCATATTCATATTCAGATCAATATTATAATATATGCATAGTTTTATCTTTCAAATAAGTTTTCTTTCAAAGTAAATTCAAAGGAGACATTTTTTATATCTTTATCTTCCTTACAAAAGTATTTTTTCCATGTTTTTTTTTCTTATTTTATGTCAAATATTAATCCATCTTTACACTAAAGTTTAACAAAATATATCGGGGTGAGTACCTTCTTTCTGGAGTAGATGTCCTCTTGGATGCGAGCATCCCTTAGGGTCTGAAGCTGGCGTTGCCAGGCAACAGGTCTGATTTGTGTCTTCCTAAAGATTGTCTGATCAGCCAAACCCCCGACAGGGAGCAGGTCTGCCACTATGTCTGGAATCAGACTGTGAAACATTTCAAAATGTATTTATCAGAGATTATTATTCCATAAACTAAAAAAAAAAAAAATTAACAACAAAGAATAACCTGATTGGCATGCCATGTATTTTATTTTTCATTTTCTTTGCCTGTGTGTGTATGTGAAAGGGGTGGTCGCCTGCTAAGTTATTTATTAATGTCCTAGTCAATGATCATGCCTTGTATAGTTTTGGAGAGTTTTTTTTTTCTTTCTTTCTTTCTTTTTCTTTGTTTGTTTTTGTTTTTTTTTACATAACCGTGAACTATATTGAACATCAAATCTTTTGTAGGCCTACTACAAATCCTGCAAATACAACACATCACGTTTACCCCAAAGAAAAAGAACACAAATTTCATTTCAATTTCAACACATCTTTCAGTAAATTGTTTTTAAAAATCAATTGACTATTGTGATACCCACATATTTCAATAAGAGGTGAGCTGTTTATTGTATTTCTGCAAAGAACGATTTTCTCGAATATAATTGTGTTCAATTTAAATGATTGGTTTTTCTAACGATTTGGAAATGTTCATGAATCAGATAAGCTGCAACTCAGTTACCTCATTCTAGAAGATTACTATCTGTCTATTGATCACCGATTAATTCGTAAAATCACGAAGAAAATCGCAAAATCGAGCAATGAATTCAGAGAAACAGCCGAGTATAATGCAGATCCGAATAGAGTTAGATAGATTGTGTGTAGAAATGAGAGTTTTTGTTGACATTGGTAGCGCGCATTTCTCACGTCACGTCTCCAACATACGACACAATGCATTTAGCGCGTATAAGCTCATACATATCCGTGACGTAACAATAACTTAGGATTATGTAATAACGGCAATATAAACGTTTACATTTCATTTTTGTTTTTCAAATATAAAATGCTGCTTGTTTTCCTTGTTCAAGGAAACGTTCCTGAGGGTGGCCTTCTCATGCACGGTTCTGTGCCCATATTTGTATTCTTTACCTGCATCTTCTCCCTACTCTCCCTCTCTCTCTCTGACTATCTCTCTCTCTCTCCTATACCCTTTTTTCCAGTGTTGGGTCCAAGACCAGAGGGTCCAAGACCAGAGGGTCCGAGATCAAGATCAAAATCAAGATCAGACAGTCCGAGATCCAGATCAAGATCAAGATCCGCAGCTCAAGATCGAGATTAGAACATCTGAGGTCAAGATCACATGTGTCCGAGATCAAGATCAAGATCGAGGTTACTGATGCCGATCTCGAGACTGGTCTCGAGATCAAGATCGATCTCGAAGAACCCAACACTGAGTCGTGTTTTCGCCGATTGGTGAACGATTTTAAAAGCTTTTTCGTTTGATAATTTACGTAATAACAATATTGATCTCGAGCGAAAATTCCGAGAACAGACAGTCCGAGATCAAAATCAAGATCAAGACCAACACCTTCAAGATCAAGAACAAGATCGAGGTTACTGATGCCGATCTCGAGACTGGTCTCGAGATCAAGATCGATCTCGAGGTACCCAACACTGCTTTTTTCCCATCAGTCTAGATCTACCACTACATATTTACCTATTTCTTCTGTTCGCTCGCTTCGCCAGCTTGAAAATAGCTATAAAGTAATCAAAACGGCACTTTTTTCTTAAAGGAGGCGCCTTCAATGGGTGAACACAAATTAACATTTTGAGATAGAGATATACCCCTCCATTCTGATTAATACATCAATAATTATCTTCTTCGACGCCCAAATTCGTATTTCTTTCCCCTACCGCTTCTCCCCCTCTCTCCTTCTCTCTCTCTCTTTCTCTCTCTCCTCTCTCTCCCTCTCTCTCTCTCTTCTCTCTCTCTCTCTCTCTCTCTCTCTCTCTCTCTCACTCCCTCACATTCTCTTTGCTGTCTTCTTGATTCCTGTCTTTACGGAGTTCTAGATACTGCTTCCTCATCATTCTTTGCGGTTGTGAGTTAAGGTTAGACTACGAGCGAGCGAGCAGAACAACGAGCAAATTTTGAAGATTTTCTTCCAGTGGTGAAGGCCAGGAGCTGTCTATTATGTATTACTACATCATTTTACATATCAGCGTTACATTAGTCAATCATATATTTTAGAACAATTTATGCAGAAGAGTGCTAAAACTGGACTAAAATTGAGATTTTGGGAACCTTTTTTTATATATATATATTTAGAATATTCCTATAAAAATTCGACGTTCAAGTCACAGTTACGTTAAAAAAAAAAGGTTTCTCTATGGGATCAATTAATACGAAAACATAATTTAATAATCTCTCCTTTTGGCTCTTTCTATATCTCTGTCGGTTTCTCTATTTCCCTATATTTGTCTAATTATCTTTTGCTTTCTCACTTTGCCTCTTTCATGACTCTCTCTCTCTCTCTCTCTCACTCTCTTGCTTTCTCTCTTTCTCTCTCTCTCTCTCTCTCACTCTCTCGCTTTCTCTCTTTTTTTTTTCTCTCTCTCTCTCTTTCTCACCTTTTCTCCGTTATCTACTTAATGATGTTGAAAACAAATGATTGTAAAACCAAAAATATCAATTTTTCAGGATACATTTTTCTAGAAATTACTTTTTGTCAACTTAAATATGTAGTGTATATCAATAAGACTTGTCATTTTGTGTGCTCACAAAGGGAATAAAAAACTAAAAATCCATGCCGTCTACAGTACGAAACAAAGACAAATAGACACATCAATTTTAACTATACATAATTTGTGAAAATTTTATTTGAAGCTTGCTAAAAATGAATAATGCAAGGAATTTTCGAGACATTAACTGGAATTAATCACACTGAGAATGACAGTGACAGATAGAAACGTTCAATTTCATACGATTCTGCATTGATAAAGTTCTTGTAGTAAGTTGTATCAATTAATATTTGTTTTGCGACTTATCATCATCATGCCTATATTTCTACTGCTACACAATTCAAATTCATTTATACAATATAAATTTACTCAAAGTTCATTTACTAGATTCCTTGCCAAGTACACAATAATACTCTGTCGGTATATACCACAATCAGCATGTGTTTTATTCAGACAATTATAGTTAAAAATTATTGTGTATACTCCATACATCATTTTCTTTATTGGACATTAAACTTAAACATCTCATTCGAATTTAACAAATCTGATATATATTCAAAAGCTATCCCTGGCAATTTCGAGTTGCTAAACTCTTTCTTTTAATTACTTGATCCTCGGATATAGATACACTATCTTGTAGTTACTCTTCTTTTTCGACACAATATTGCACGTATCATGCGTAGCACATGTGAATAACGTCACTGTGTGACCCAACACATTTTTTTTAGTATACCCTGTAGACCTGGCGTTCCAATCTTAAAGGACCCTTGAAAGAACCATATCATCCAAACTACCGATGAAATCCCACCTCAGCAAATAAAGAAAATAAAAACAGAGATGCTGCTCAAAGAGTTAAGATCAAAAATATGGAGTCAAAGCAGAATTGTTCAGCACAGAATTTAAGGTAATTCTAATTTCTGTGAGTATAGGCTTCGCATGTTTCCCAAAACACCTCATCACAACGTATTGTCATTCTAGTTATTTTATTTTTCCCGTAAGAGACAGTCACTGCAGTAAACAGAGTAAAGCAGATTATTCAGTCTTCAAGTGTTTCATGTGAATTGAACATCCCACTTCTCTACGTCACCCCCACTCAACAAAACCCCTAGAGACAACAACAACAAAAAAGAAAGATAAAAAGTACCCCCACCTTAAGGTCTAAGAAGAAAATGCAGTATGATGTGTCGAATTTCATACTGCTTTTCCGACCATTACACCTCTCTTTTTTGAAGAGTTGATTACACAAAATGTACCGTATCTGTGTGCGAAAAATTTATGCGGGTTGTTAACACAGAAACTTAAGACTCCAACATATTTAGGCAAAATAGTATTTGAACCTAGACCTGTTGTAGAAAACTTTTGACTTTGGTTCATATTCTTCCCAAGATCTATAGACTAACCTAAAAAAAAAATCTTAGATTTATGTGGAATGAAAATAAATGACATAAAGAAAGAAATCCGAATAAGTTTAAACCATCAGTCATCTACTATCAAACGTAAGATGCTACAGAGTAAAAGAATTATGAGCGAAACCAATAATGATAATAGTAATAATAATAATAATAATAAACGAAAATAATCATAATAAAAAAACAGAACGAAGTGATCTTGATGCAGTTTAGGCAGATAAACAAAAGAAAGACGACAATTATGAAGCTATATAATAACCGGAAACATCGAAATGCTTTTCCTATATTTCTAATCTAATACGTGCAGGAAAATAAGTGGCGAGGTATGAATATAATATATCATCATAAGATAATCATAATATTATAATCCTTATAATGATCTACCATTATCTTATCAACTGGTGACCTTTGTGCGTTATGGGATGAATGTGGCGAAACTGTTAATGTAAATATAGCAAGAAAGGCCTAATTTGCATAGACGGATATTATTTTCTGTTTAAAAATCACACTATATTTCCATTGCTAAACTCTGGATCGAGCGTACGAGATGTATGAATAAGAAGTTTGCTAGTAGTTTGAGGGTCTTGAAACCTTTTAAAACTGATTTTGTGACATTACTAGGACTACTTTTTTATATTAATTTTGTTAATATTAATTTTGCTCCAAAGTACCGTCATTTTTGGTCACCGAACTAAATCAATAAGGTCTCGGAGTTTCAAATAGCCCTATATTTATAAGTTCTATATTAATAAGCTGTGGTGCATACAACAAAATCATCGTGCTAAAATGGTGAAATGTATTTACAATGAAGATATAGTATCAACCTCTTATTAGTCTACAACAATGCAAAGCAAAATAATCTTGAATAATGCAATGACGAATATACGACAAAAGAATATGTTACGTAATACGACAGTAATACAGGACAAACAAGTGTATGTAATGCGTGGCAAGTGCACTTATAAAACAAAACAAAATATACATTTGAAATCTCGAGATTTTGTTGCCTACCACGCAACACAAATAACTACATCATGTAATGCAATTTTTATACTATAATATTTTCATACATAATAAGGCAATCACAGTATACGTTTGATGTTATAAAAAGTGTCTATTTTTCTAGATTCTTATCTAATATGCATACACAGTAAATTTGATCAAAATTCTGTACATCATTCTATGTTCTAAAATGTCTAAATCTAAAATATGATTTCGAGTGCTATACGTTATAGCAATCTACTAATATTCATAATTTTTTAAATATAATACATCTCTTCTAGTTTGCAGATATAAATCACGGGCGACGGAACCTGCCTCGAAGGTGAGGGCAAGGGGGTCGTAAAACATTCAATGCAAAAAAAAACCAAAAAAAAGTCCTCTTATTCAGGAAATGGAGATTGGTCTGAAGAGAATGACAGGAACTAACAGCGGAATACCTCTAATCAGAATTTTTGCGACTTGTCTCGATAGAATGCTGAAGGGGTAGGTTAGACCTTCAAAATAGGAGTATTCCACGACACCCCTCTCTCCCCGACGACCCTTAGTCCCGGTTCCGCCGCCAAGTTTGAGAATTATCATAAAATCATTGATCTTTCCTCTACTTCTCTTTACTCTCAATATTTACTTATATTTCTATCATGCCTGCATACATAACCCTGGAATGAAAATAGGTGTAACATTTTTTCCCCGTTAAAATTCCTTCCTATAGGTACGGGGCTAAGGAAGCATTTTAATGCTTTCTTTCAAATTCTGATTCAACAAATAACATTATTTTAGTAGAATACTGCCCGGTTTTAAAAATGCTTGAAATCAATACAAGTTATCGTTTCTTCTGAGTTGAAACATGAATCGACACAGATCCGACACATCAAATATTCATTTTTTTTTTTATCGTACATTATTGGATATTTTTCATGATACTAACAAAAATATGAAGACATAATTAGGAAGCCTGACGTAATTATTTCTAACATTTTGGCTTCGAATCATTTAGGCACTTGAAAACTACATTAAAGTGCAAAGATTATTACTACGATGGTTATTACTGAGATTTTCAAAGGCCAATCTTACAATAGTGTATACAACACGAAAAAGGCCAATTCATTATACTGTTAACCTAGTATCAAAACGATGCACATAGTGGTCGCAAAGTCAGAACATTATACATTTGGAAGACGTAAGGATTTTGTTGTAAAAACAGGCATCAGAAAATGTAAATTCACACATTTCCGTGTATACATGTATTCAAATATGGAAGTAACTACTATCTTACAAGTTTAGTGGAAGTCTCTGAAAGCAACGTTGCGGGAAGGCATCCGTCTAATGATAAGGCACATTTCGGTGTTGCCATTTCGCAACAAGGCGTCAAAAAATGATATTTACAAAGTACAGAAATTGAAAAAAAAGTGCTAGTCTATAACAGTAGCAATACATACTGGTACTTAGTAATTAATTAATATGTTTTGTTACATTGATGATTACATAAGCAAGAGCTCAATAACACGATTAATATTATCCGTATAGATAAGATTATTTCCTTCTTTTTCATCTTCGAACGGCAAGCCCAGTAAGGGTTAGGGGTTAATCATTAAACCGGAGTTAATTTTCAATGGCTGGCAAGTCTTCTTTTTTTCTCTCTCATCTTGTTCTTTTCTAATCTTTTCTGTCAAAGTATAAAAAGATATACTTCCATTCCAATTTGTACTGATAATGGACAATAACTTTACAATCTGTAAATAACAAATTCGGAGACATCGTATGAAGAAAAATCATATTTAGAAACTCTATTTTGCAGAGTGAGTTGTGCTAAAAAAAGAAGAAGAAGAATTTTTAAACAATTTTGTTCTCGATTTTTTTAAAATGAGATTCGATTTTATTTGTCCCTTATTATAGATAATTTCAGTTTTATGAAAATTGAGCTGGAAAAGAGGACATGGTACTTTTAGAACCAAGACAATTATTCTTACGCTAGCTTAAAAAAATGAGATTCAAACAATTAGTCTAGCTTGTGGAATAAAATTTCACAATGAAAGGAGTTGGAATCAAGGAGATGTACA
Organism: Heliocidaris tuberculata; assembly: GCA_025618425.1. Classification (NCBI taxonomy): domain Eukaryota; kingdom Metazoa; phylum Echinodermata; class Echinoidea; order Camarodonta; family Echinometridae; genus Heliocidaris; species Heliocidaris tuberculata. Next base: position 21,187,123 of record CM046845.1, read on the forward strand.
TATACTCTATTAGAATTCTAACACACTCAAGGCAATAACTTTGCACACATTTTAGCATAAAGAAACACATTAATTACTGTGGAAAAAATGGTGAAAAAACATTTTAAAAACAATGTTTTTACTTGAATTGAAAACCAACCGAGCAAACCTGGCAAGCTCATTTATTAAATAATATATCAGCCGTTGTCGTGGGTACCCATACTCAAATTTATTATGTGTAAGGACGCAATAAATGCTTACAAGTTCCAATCTTTCCAACAAGAAAAGGCAGAGTTGAAAATTCATCTCTTACTTTTTCTGGCGCCATTATCTTATACATCTTTCCAATATGTCTTCTGTTCGAGAGGATAGGTGTGATGCACAAATGCGCTCTGCGCAAAAACAAAGAACGTGACGTGCCAAAACTAACCAATCACACAACTCGCAAAAGGTGTCGTGTTATACACGTCTCAGAGCAGGATGTTTTCATGCTATGTCTGGGTCAGAAAGTTTGGAAAATTGTCGCGTTTATATCACATTCTCTTTTTGTATAATTCTACAAAAAAAGCATTTTGAGTGTAAGGAAACGTTCAAGTAACTCAAATATTTCTTGTTTGTGATCCCACACAACAGCGGACAATCTGTCTCTTACTCTCTTTCTCTTCCCCTTACTCCTTTTTTTAAGCCACAAATAGTTCCATTTTGCCGGCGAATTGCCGTTGTCGGTCTTGCAGCGCTCGAACTGCAATGTCTTGGGAAGAAAACGGGACCACTGCCTCACCATTCTGACTCACTTGAACGCTTTCTGGAGGTACCTATATGTGTGAGAGAGGGGGAAATCAAAATGAAAAAAAAAAAAAAATATTAGTATCAATCAAAACTTCTTCAAAATCTTTATAATCCCTAACATTAAGATATAACTTAAATACAGAACAACAACAAAATGCGTTTCAATATAGAACTGCAAGTGCAATAACCGCATACATACATACAAAAATACAATAAAAAAATTATGGTGGTTCTGTTATGAATAATAAAGAAATAATAAAATCTGAAAATTCCAATGCATGTCGATCGGAATATAATTGAAATGAAACAAAACACTATCAGTAAATGCATTCACATTCATCTACCTGAGATTTGCATAAAATTCAGAGATTTATACATGATTATGAATTGGTAAATATTTCTTTTTGCTAGCCATCTAAACAGCAATAAACGTTCTTTTCCTCATTATGTTACAATAACTGATGTCTATACCCGTACGCGGTATGGTATCGTTTTGTAATGATTGAAAATGGCAAATACAAAATGGCGCTCTAATCTATGGTATGATACATGGGCCGCGGAACCGGGGGGGGGGGGGGCTTGGGGGCTGCAGCCCCCCCCCCCCACACACACACTTTTTTTAGTAGACACGTTAAAAAATATCTCGGAAAAAAGGCTCCAAAATCGTCATTAATGAGTGAAATCAGATCAGCCCCCCACTTTCAAAAACGCTCCGCGGCCCCTGTAATATGTCAGTGATTTCCTATGGGCTATAATGACAATGAGATGGTGGATGAAATGGAAGTCGGATGAAATGTCTTCGTCGAATAATTGGCCTTCCTAGCAAAATTTGCCTTAAGAGTGCCAAATTCCAAGTAAGTTCATACTCTCATGTGATATTTAAACGTTGTGAGTAGTTAATGGTGTAATTGGCATATTCATTTTATGATATAGACTCTGAAACTAATTTATTGATTTGTAGACATTGATTTTATATTCATTTAATTTGTGAAAAAAAAATCATGTTTTGTGAATATTAATCTGCAACTTTGACGTGAAAATCTTCAAGTAGTGTTAAATGCATTACAAAAGCAGTTTTCAAACTTACATTATCTCGAAAAGCGGAAATAAGAAATACCCTGCTAAAACGATTACTAAAACATGCACACGGTATTGCTAATTTATTTGTACAGGGACGTGTAAAAAGAATATCGTATTATTTATTGTCCTCAAACACAAGTCTCCTCGAGAAAGTCATAATAATAATGATTTAATGATTCGAAAATATGCATCACTGCAAAGAAATGGGTGAATGCTTGAGGAAACCAAGCGGTCAAAAGGAAGATGTGGTAGAAATGTGATGGAGAGTATGGAGTAGAAAGAGATCAATGTCACATCTAGGTACATTTCGAAAGAAAGATGGTTATATTTTTTCATGAACCGGAAGCCCATAAAGTATAAGATGAGTGCGTCCTTGTTTAAGAGGTGACACCATGCAGAATTATGTAACCACCACAGACTCTCCACCACCAGCACCCACTGACTACCAGCACCCTCTGATTACCAGCACCAAGAGGAACATTATACACCCCCTCTTGCCCCTTGCTTCTTCCACCAAAGAACCCAGAGGTATATACACCCTTGCGCCCATGACCGCCACACCCCAACACCCCAACACCAGGCAGCCTCAAAAAGGAAAGCACAGTTGTTAGTGCCAACTGTCTTTTGTACCTATTGCATAGTTAGAGTTCATCACCCTGTATGTAAACTAGGAGCCGAAGAGGGGTAATAGGTTGACCCCCTCTTGGCCCCCTGATCACCAGGTCATTGCCACGACTCCGTTCCACGGGCTGATGTTAATCCCTTTGTGGGGGTTGTTAGGAAACATAATCAGTTGAAATGTTAACATCATTTTTCTCCATGAGTATGGTCTGTTGATAAATTTCCCAGACAAAGCTTCAATCCATATTACAAGACGAATATAATCAAGAAAACTATTTCCTCCCGACGTCATGAAATGTTCATTTCAATCATAGAGTAAAGTCCCTGCATGCTCATTTATTCACCACATTCTTGTAAGCAGTTAGGCTTTATAAAATCCCTTTAAATTTGAACAAACTGGGCACTGTTGTTTTTTTTTTCTCTCTCTCTCTCTTTGTCATAAATGGCGGTAATATTGAATGAAGCCTTCTCATAATATCGTCGATGAGTCTTGTGCAATGACAGCAAAGAACATGCAATTAGAAATAAGTCCCATGCATATTAATGTGATATTTCGGAATTGGTTGATTTACAATTGTGATAAGAAAATGAGTGCACCAAGGTCTGAAAGACTTTTCTTCTTCCAATCATTTCCCTTTTCTCTTAATGATCTTTAGTCACTATTCATCGTTTCGGTTAATGCTAAATAACTTCCAATTACTTGGCAAAAGCTTTGGGGAAGTGGTCGTTACAGGTTATATCATTTTTCAAGATAAGCTTTTTGCAGACATCAAGATTTTGAATTAGCCTACATAAGTTAATGACCTCACAACCATACTTTATAACTGATATACATAGAACATTGAATTAAGAACATCTATATGAACATATATATAATGGGTTAAAAGACTTACCCCATAGCCCTGGAAGAACTTTGCGACATCATGGGCCGTGGCACCTGTGTGAAGCCCTCGCAGCCGAATCATGGCGTTGCTCTGCGCCGCTGCCAAAGCCGCTGCCGCTGCTGCGTTGGTTCCAGTGGTAGCGCCAGGATAGTATAACTGATGGCCCGTTGGCGACACGGGCGGACTTGGAAATCCCGGATGTACATACATCAATTGCTGCTGGTGGTGCAAGAAAGTGGCGCCGGGCGGTAGCTGAGGGTGGCCGGCGGCCGCCGCGGCAGCTACGGCTGCGGCGTGGGGGTTGGCGTGGCCTGGAATTTGAGGCATGGTGGACATGATGCCGCCTGCACTCACGGGGGGCATCTGACCGGGGTGAGTGAGTTGAGCGTGAGGATGGTGTGGCGGAGGGTAAGGCAGCGGAGTTGTCGGAGATATTGCGTTTACTATGAAAGAGACAAAACAAGAATAAATGAAAATTAAATTCAAATCTTCTCTTCAGAAGAACTAAGTTTATATCTTCACAAGATTGACCAAAGAAGGTGCACTCTAGAACATAACGGCGTTATCTGAAAATTAACTCACTAGTAAAATGAATTTTTAAAATGCAACTTGCATTCACAATGTTCACAAGTTTATGTTGCGTTTGTGTAACAAATATGACCAAAATTAATATATCATTAAAAGTTGTCGTATACAGTTATAACAAAATAATTAAAAAGATCGTAGCACATTGCTACATGTCTTCTGTTTCACTTATCTTCTCATTTACATGTATCATTATCACCAGTCTATCCTTGACAATTTTAAACAGGCAAATACAATTATAGATTTTATTTAATTCTTACCTTAAATTATTAAATTCACCACAACTATTATGCTGTTGCTACTCGTCTGCGATTACCACTTCTACTATGACCACTAGTACCACTACAACTACCACTTGCAGGAGCAGTACCACTATCGCCACCATACCACACTAGCATTAGCACTACCACTACCATTATTACTACCACTACTTCTTACCATGTGGTTGTGGTGCCTTCTCGTTGCGGATGCCGCTGGTAAGAACCATCTGCATTTCCTCGCCGGAGCACTGGAAGACTTCTACGTAACGCTCTCTCATGTATTTCATGTGGCACGTCTGTGCTGCCATGCAGGCACGTTCGGCTGAGGTCATCTGGATGAAAGCTTCGCCATTAGGCTTACCCTAAAGCAAAAGATAGTAAGTACAAAAAATGAAATTACCATTGTCATTCACAAAGAATAACGTATATTTCTATAATCACTATCAAAAGTAAATCATCACATGCTATTTTTTGCAAATCTAATTTTTCCTTATTTCTATATTTTGTTTAGGCTATATCCATAATTTTTAAGGATTCAAGAAGAAAAACTGCTTCCATAGTTTGTTTTTTGTTGTTGTTTTTTTTTTGTCAACATAAAAAAAACAACTAAATTTGCTGATCAAGGGGCTATTATGTCTGACAAATCAAAGTGATATCAATTATAACACTTTACGGAATTACTCGTATCAATAGAGCAATCCTACAACCTATTTTTTCTCATTATGTTTTGGGGGTGTAACACTGTCACATTACTATTAAAAGGCAATAAAGAAAAATATAGCTTACCTGGAGGTTGAGTACCATGTGGACACCATGAGGCCGGATGTACTGGGCTGCTTCGCCAAGGAAGAGCATGATGTCTTCGATGGACGCATTGTAAGGAAGACCGCGCATTCGTATACAGTCACGGACAACCCCTGCAGTAATGAAGTGCTGGGGTGGAGGAGGGGGCATGGCGTGGATAGGGATGGGGATCATTGGGGGCATCACTGGCTGCTGGGGGATGTCCGCCATGATGGGTTCGCTCTGGACGCGAGACAGGACCTGGAACAAAGAGGAAGAAGAATTGCAAAATTCGTGATAATTTACATTTTACACTGACCAAGTACCCTTTTAACTTTTTCTTAACTGAGCCTAAGTAGCTTCTATACTTTTTTACGAATTCTCAAAAGTATATGATGCCCTTTTTTCAAAGTCTTATAAATACCTAAATGTGCTAATAGTTACTTTTTATCGGATTTAAAAACTAATTACCAAAATGTTATACAATGTATTAAGATATTATAATATGCAACGTCTTCTTGAATAAAAAAAACAAACAAAACTTTGATTCATTATCAGATTATGAGGATACCAAATACTTTGTATATATGTTTATACATGTTCTTACTTAATTTTGTTGCTGTTATGAGTTCATATTCATGATTTTTTTTACTATTAGTTCTTATTATTGCTAAAAGGGCCTCATGGTAGACCACCACTATTGATAATGAGTCACCCTGTCTAAATACCAGGAAAAAAAATAAATGACAAGAAATCCAAGCAAAAAGACTAAGACTACAGGATTTTTTTTAATGGTATGTATGCAGCATAAATACAGTTTTTAGACAATTTTAAAAATACTAATATAAATTTGCTCTCTTATTCCTTCAAACCTCAAGAAATCCCTAACGTAAAACAAGGACTTTTTTTACACAACGGTTCATGAATTAGACCGCTCACCTGTTGGACTTCAGCCGTTGTGCTTCTGAAGATCTCGATGTATCTGTTTCCTAGGTACTCCCTGTGCTTGGCCAGTGCCTTAGACACCGCATCTTCGGAAGCAAATAGCACGAATGCATCCCCAGTCATCTTGCCGTTTTTCTGCTTCACAAAGAGGATTCCTTCTTCACCTCCTGCTACGGGGATCTCAGGGCCAAAGAAGTCCACCTACAACAGCACAAGACCAAATTTAGTTAGTTATAGGTCGGTCAAGACTTCAAAAGCATAATTCTCACCTCTCCGTAAACGTAATCCATCAGTTCAACTCTATGAGCGCTAGGTCGAAGTAGTCTCTGAAATATATCGCGAGCATGGTCACGATGCAATACGAATTAAGAAGATTATAGGCTTGTCACTTCTGCATTTCATCACAACGATTTCAATTAACTTTCTTACATTTTTATAACCTTCTCTCATCAAAAACAACATGCAATCTCCTCTTTCTTGAAAAAAAACCCCTACTGGTAGATTATACTGCGTAGGTAGACTATACTGCATAGAAACATCCAATCAGTATCATGGCTTTTTTATTATTAGAAATAGTGAGTACAATGTAATTGAATTGGACGTGAATGAAACAATTATCTCTGTTCGGTCACTACAGCTCATTCCGGAAACCAAACAAAAGATATCATTGTGTGGATGATACTTCCTTTGTCAAGATACTCCCAGCCTAGTTATACGTGAGTACAATTCCCCCGCCCCCCCCCCCCCCTCTCTCTCTCTCTCTCTCACACACATCGTTAATTACCCTCATTCCTAATTGTTTCTCTTTTCTATACTTCATTTTGTCACTATAACTTCCCTACATAACTCAGAGTTGCTGAGGCATGTCAGCCAAATAACATTGCCCTAATTAACACTTTGGGAAGTGTATTTCCTTTTTGAAATGAACATTGTGTTCTTCTTTACCAAACTATCCAGTTATGTTTATCCACATGGTTGTTTTCTCTTTTCGAAACATTATTTCAAGAGGTTTACATACCACATCTTTTTCTGAAGCTGTGAACGGTAGACCACGCATGCGCACGATGATATGGCCTTCATCCCGAGCTAAAAATAGTGTAGCCTCTTTTGAAGTACCTGGAAATTTAATGTAACATAATTCATTAATACTTTTGCAAAACTTGTTTTTCTTGTAAGGGGGGGGGGGGTGGATCGAACACATCATTATGAAGCTAATCTTATTCTTAATCATTAGACTATAGGCTACGGGTTATTCCTTTTTTAATTGCCTCTGTTTGTCTTGTGTGCTCTAACGAAGCATTTTGTAATTTACATTATAAGGAATTGTAGTTTAGGTCTACGTTTTGCATCAAGAATGTATGCCAGAGAAATTTTATCAGTCTAAACTATATTCTATAAGTAAAATTATATGGAATCTATAAACTGAACAAAAAGAGGGCAGAATAAGAAGGATGGGCTAAGGGACCATTAAAGTTCATGAATAAACGAAACCAAAAGAATACAAGACGAAAAAAAAAACGAAACGGAATACATACCAGCAGCTACCCGGATAAACTCATCTCCTGTTGCCTTGAATACCTGCAAAAAGATGGAAAATATGGTCGATTACTTGAAAGACCAGATAAAAGTTAGAACTCGCGTCCTAAGCCCCTTCTTCTATGAACAAAGATACTTCCCATACTCAGTGTCTGTGGGACCAGCATAAAACTAGTATATCGTCCCGTGATGATTGTAGGTCTGCGTTTCGTGGCCGTTCAGTTCTTGGAAAACATTCACAATGAACTCTGTATACAATTTGCATGCAGTATTTCTCAATATTTATTCTTTCATTACATTGATGAATGATCTCAAACTTTTCAAGTATCATGTATCAAATATTACTTCAGTCATTATTTTAGATACGCTATCAAGGAAATTTATCATTTGTTTTTCCTTTATCGGTCAACACAAAGCATGTCACTGTGAATTACTTTAGTGTGATAGACATGTTACCGGAGGTGTTTCAAATTCTTGAAGATCAGTTCATTCTAACAAATTCAAATCATGTTAAATACAAAGCGATCAAGTAACATTCATAATTCTTTTCCCTTATTCCCTTTCAACACACATTCAAGGGCAAACTGCAGTCATAATCCGATGCATTAGTTTGGTTTAATGAGTGGTTATGGGAATGCATCAGTGGATGTTCTACATCCATTCTCAATTATCTAGTATTAAAGTAGTAACTCGAAGAGGATTTAAGACCTTGATACCTAGGAGCTTAATTGTTTTCTGAGCCCATAGGGCAGGGGGGGGGGGAATAAACCAAGAACAATAAAGCCAAGAAAGTTACCTCTACGTATCTCTTCCCAAGGTTGTGTTTATGCCTCTGCAATGCCATGTCTCTTTGCTCTGAGCTCTCAAAGTGTACCATCACCTCACCGTTCCTACGACCATGTGTATTCAGGCACAGAGCGACTCCACCCCTGAAAGACAGAACGGCACAAATAATGATGTTTTGCCACGAAATTGTTTGGGGATTATTAGGGTCTTTTGATGACTAGGAATGTATAACCATGCTATGCGGTAATTTACTCGAATACATTGATGGTAGTTTGTCTAGATATGTATATGACTGTGCCGTATACTCAGAAGACTTTTGATATTCTTAAATAATCCTGCATTAATTCCATAAAAACACAATATCAATGCTGTTTCAAGTAAATCCTAGATAAAGTCATGAGTGGCTTTTCTTTTCATTCCCTTATTAACTGAAATAAGTTTTAAAAATTGGAGCAGACTTAAAGGGCAATCCAACCTTGGTAATGAGTTGATTTGTGTGAAAGCAGAAAAATAAGAAAAACAGGATAGTGAAACTTTGAAAGAAATCGGACAAGGAATAAGAAAGTTATGGATGTTTGAAAAATGAGATCACTACATCTATGCGAATCTCAAATTGGCAATTTGGTGATTCGATTGTGACATTTTTGTGGACAACTCTCCCATTTGTCGTACACAAAAATATCATTAATTTGCGGTTTTCTTCGAGGCGCTTTTACCCTCGGGGCAGTACTCAAAATATATTGGAGATAGCATATTGTTATAGGTCCTCATGAAAGAAAAAGATCCTACTGAGTAATAAATTTTGAAAAAAGTGACATTTTAGTCATTTTGTGTGTTGGAGCGAATGGGGGAGTTGTCCACAGCTACATCACAGCGACATTACCTATTCGGCCAATTTGAAATTCCCATATGTATAGTGATTACAACTTCCAAAAATTCATAACTTTCTTATTGCTTGTCCGATTTTGTTCAAACTTTCACTAATCTGCTTCTCTGATTTTTCCTCTTTCTTTCAAAGCTACTTGTTATTAAGGTTGGATTTCCCTTTAATCATTATTGTAAAGAACGTCCTTTACCCCCCCCCCCCCCCCCCCCCCCCAAAAAAAAAAAAGAAAGAAAGAAAGAAAGAAAGAAAGAAGGAAAACAACAGAGATGTTCCGATGTATAGACACTGTACATAGAGCAAATACGTAAAAGGACTAATCTCGTTTCGTTACAAAGAAATTGTCTGGAAATCAGACGGGAAGAAACTAACCTGGCGATGTTGAGTCCTTTGAAGAAACGGAAGACGTCTCTATCTGATGCTTGCCATGGGAGACCACGAGCCTTCACTGCCGTATCGTCTGGTATAGAATCTGTCTTGTCACTGTGGTAAAACAAAACAATGAACCCCTTACATTAAATTCATCTCCTTCGTTTGAACGTGCTAATAATAAGACAGTGTATGATTATAATTTTATTCAATATTTTGTATGCAGCTGTTAAATTTTTGATGTCTTGTTTTGGGGAATTTGATACTACAGAACTTTCCTTTCTCGTCATTAAAACGTTTTGAATATTGTCATTAACATGGATTTCATAGCACTAGATTTTTAGTGACACAGACTGAATAAAAATAGTTGAACTATTGCTACATTTGATTTTTTTTTTTATATCTGAGTCACATGCTAATAGCCGGTATGGAAGACATCATTCTTTGAAAGAAAATCAGCGAAGTATAGTTTACACCACAATGAGGAAAGTGTAGGTTTATTTTCGCAAATTTCAATTGGACGTACATTTGGAAAAATTGATTTAACTACAATAGACTACAAATAGACCAGTTTTGTATCCATGAGAATCCATGAAAAAGATCGACCAAAATATACACATATATGGCAAACATCTATCATGCATGCAACATATTCTTTTACGTTCGGTTTCAAGAACAATTAAAAGGGAACATTTTTACTTCCATCAGTGAAATCATATAAGAATGAAGTTGGCGCCAGATTTTTTTTTCTGATATGTCTAAAATCACATGGCTTTTTATCATGACTACCAAACCTTCAGGGTAGAGAGAGAGAGAGAGAGAGAAAGGAGAGGGGGAAAGATACAGGAGACGGAAGAAAACAAACGAGGAAAAGATTAGGGGAATGAAATAGAAACAGACATAGAGCAGGAATTATTAAACGATTCTGAAAGAGAGCCGAAGGAATATGGCTTTGTTCGAATGAAACAGAAGCAGAAACAGAGACGGGTGTATCAAACAAGAGGAGAGAAGGGAAAGATAACGGGAGAGTAAAGGGAAGGCAAACGGGTCAACATAGACACAGATAGAGATAGGGGACAAAGATAGAGAGATTTGAGAGAGCGAATGAAATAGAGACAGAAACCGATTCTGAAAGAGAGCTGAAGGAACATGTGTTCGTAAAGGGCAACAAATCCCGGTGCAAATATACTAGGAATGAATCAATATTTGCCACGGGAAAGCCGGGTTGAAGTACAATCTACTGTTTGCCTAAAACTCACTCCAGGATGATAGCTTGACACCGTTTAAGTGAAGCCTTAAGTAGAAATTAAATAGCTATTGGATACATTAGTAGCGGGCTCGTGTGATGAAAGGATAGAGATTATTTTGTAAGTCTGCTCATATTACATCCCTGCTTTTTCGGATGAAATTCTTTTTCATTTCATATTAAAGTCTAGGATCATTTCTCCCCAGGAAGAAATATACGCGATTGACGTTCGTCTGAATTTTAAATCTGAATTTACACTTGATTAATCATCATGTCAGGTTCACCTTTTTTTTTCTTATTTAAAGAAGATCGTGAAACTCGTTTGGTAAACTGGGGGGTGAAAAGATTGCCTTATCTTCTTTCTTTTGTGCTGGTCTCGGTAAAATGGAAATTTAAATTGATACACGATTTAACAATCAGTAACATTCATTTTAATGTCCTTAAACGTTATCAGCCATCAAGTTGGTAAGCGGTCGTTTGCTATTTTCTTCCTTTCTTTACGTTTTTATAAAATGGAATTGTATTTATTAAATAGATCCGAATTTGCCAAATTATTTGGCCCAAAAATTACCAGCTGTTACCAAATTGTTCTAGTTCTGACACCTCACTCTGCAAGATTCGAGGAGTATACAACCTAGACGGCAGTATTCTTACAAATATCGATATTGTATAATGTTACAATTTGCTTGGTATACGTATACACTAGCGAACTGTATAAGGAATTGAAAATTACATGTTTGCCATATACAGTATTGATCCTATGAAATGCAATTGGTTTTAAGAATATAGGGGAGCGTTTCATCAAGTGTTTTGTCAGTGATTTTTACCGACAACTGTTATAAGCTACTGAAATCCTTGCATCTGACTGGCTGAGAGCAAATTTGTCAGTACAAATCACTGACAAAGCACTTGATGAAACGCTCCCCAGAAGCATCGACTCGTTCTAATTCATCAGACAACGATTGTAGCCCAACATGTCGAAAGCATTGCAAAGAAAAAGTGGCGTTTATATAAACGTTTCAAAGAATACGATTCCATAAATTATAGATAATTGATGAATACAGTCTGAAAAACATGAGCAATGATAACATACTCATATCTGCAGATTGATGAAGAGCTATTGTATAACTCTTTTTTTTTCTTCTTTTTTTTTTTTTTTTTTTTTTTTTTGAGGGGGTGGCTAAATGCCAACAAGACACCACGACCACAATATTATTGAATGGGAACCATTAAACTCCTTAAACTCAGCGATTGGAACAATAAAACAAATTGAATAATTAAATCCGAAGGTCATAATGTAAAAACATACAAGGTCCGCCGATCACTATCGTTCGAAAGATGAATTACTATAACACTACTAAATACATGAAGAACAAAAGCGGCATGCACAGCAAAGGAACGCAAACATTATCTTTTGGTTCATATCTACTTATGTCGTTGATTGAACATTATCTTAAATTTACTACGCATGGACAACACTGGCGCCATGAAATTTGTACAAGCTATACATTTCACTGAAACGTAGGACATGTCTACTCATTTGCAAAACATGTCAATAACGTATTGGTAAGTATGCGGGCAATTATTGAATATTAAAAGATATAAATATATCATGTGAAGAGTTATTGGCACACAGCACACACTCGTAAAAATACGAGTTGCTGGTAACAGGAACATTTTGCATGCTTTGAACGGGGGTCAATCCTTATATTTAGATCACAAACTCGATACCAATGAATTCACTTAAATGAAAAAACAACATAACAACCAATATTAATGTATCTAAAAAAACTGCGATCTATGTTACTACAGAAATATTCCCAGTTTTGGAAAGATTTCTCCAATCATAGCCTACTTTTGTTCAATAGAAACTTGATATGATTTTAAAAAGCACAGTGAATCGATTTTTTTTTTCTGCGAAGTAGCATAATGATTCAATTAGTCTTGGACTAATTCCTACAGTAAATTAATTACTGCCAACGAAATTTTTGTCGTAAATCGATTAGCATATACACTATAGCATGCATCACGACGTAAATGCATTTTGTTTGATGCAATTAATGAGAAAATAAAACAAAACCTTGTCTTTTATTTACTAGTAATTATGATGTCTATACGTTATATAAACATAGTACATTCAGTCAATCTTAAGTAGATCATGTACACGTGATCGAGATCAAATCCCTTAGACGTATGATTTTTTTTTTCCAGTTGTTGTTGCGGACTCCTTTATGGTTGGTTCATGTAGTTTATCACACGGTTATTCACATGATTAATCACATGATTAATCATGTGATTAATCATGTGATTAATCATGTGAATAACAGTTGCCCATAAGGTCAATCCATTTAATCCTAAGCTTAACCTGAGACATAATCCATTCCATATCATTTATTTTTTGCAACATACCTTTCCCAGTCTCGACTGTTTTCCTTTTAATCAGATTTGCATGAGTTGTAAGTTCGTGGAAAGTGTGTGCATATATTTTTTTCTTCTTCTTTTTTTGCTTTAGATCGTGTTATCTAAAATAATTGATTTGTTTTCCAATACTTACTATGTTCCAGGTTCGTATTTCTTGGTCACATAATCCGGCTTCATGAACCGATGATCTGCAAAAAAGAAGGAAAAGTAAATTGTTTACGAAAACAAACGCACAAAAGACACAATTAAGTTACCCCCAAGATGAAAGGAATCTCTATCTTTATTAAATGTAGAGATTTGATTTAAATTGAATTCATAAGAATCTTAACCAAAAAAAAGATTACCATTAGAATAACAATTATAAAGGGTGAACATAATGCTGTTCGTTTTTGACAGCTCTATAATAAAGGGTGAGTTTACATAAAATAAGAAGGGGTGTTTATACATAACTAACGTGGACCTTGAGTACTTAAACGATTTATGGCAACAATACTTTGTTTTCATTGTTTTCTTTCTTGGGGAATCATTGCACATTTTACGTTGAAACATTACCCTCATTATCTCGTAACATCTTGCTCTTTCCCACAATCAAATTTGATATCTAGATTAACGTTATACCTTTAACCGTTGGTAATCTAAAGCGCGTGTGAAAAATTACAATTTTTGCCGTCTCCTGATTTCGAAAAACTGTGCTCTCATCTCGTCATTAAAACAATATCAGCGATGCTTGGCAGATAGATAACAACTCGAGACGAGAAAAAAGATTGTTTACAGAACCCGGGGTAGGCATGGACTTTGTGTGACCGCGCAGTACCGGCCACATATGGCGCCGCAGTGCGCTGGGAAACCCCCCAGCTGTGTGCACGTGACTAAGCGCCACTACCAGTGGGTCGAGTGTGGCGTACGCTCGGTTTGACCACGCCTTGCCACGCCCACTTTTAGGTATCATCGTTTTTTATAATTTTTTACTTTTTAAGGAAGCCTCATTTTCTTGATACTTTTCCACTTTATCCTTTTGTCACAACTTTTGATTAGAATGTGTTTTGGATAGCAGTGTACACCTAGAATAACAAAACTTCAATCTATACTGCATATCACATTGATAGTTTAATTCCAAAAACTTTAACATTAAATCCGGGGAAAGACGAAGTGCACCTTGCAAAACTTGCCTCCGATCATGACAAAAAGTTGTTTTCATTATATGTTATTGTTTACCATTTTAGAATGAGCATTCCACTTGGAACAACTTGTTCCATCTAGGAATCAAAGGATGATATGCATTTTAAATGTACATTGTTTATCCATATATTTAGCAGATAAAATTGGACCTATAATATGAATTAATAAGGAAGAAGGAACTGACCATCCCAGACATAGAGGGCCGTGATTCTGGACCGAGAGTTTACTTTGAAAAGATAATTACAAAAACAATCACTGTACTGATCAATAACAAGGCCTGGGAAATCGCGAAGTATCGAGTTGGCGTACGGATTTTCATTTTTTTTTTTGCCTAGGCATTATGCATGTGTTATCTTCTGAAACCACAGGAAATATGAAAAATTGACACACGATCAATATGGCTGGAAATTCTTGGGCCACGTGCAGCCCTTCGCACGGCCTTTTTGTAAGACCAGTATTGCGATGTTAATTGGATTTCATTTGGTGGTATATGAGAGATCTTCTGAACTTTGAATTGTTACTTTTTTGTTAGAACACGTGTACTCTGAAAGAAAGTACAAACTCAGAAGTTACAGGGGGTCTCAAGTTATACCAGCTCTTTTTCTTTTATTTTTTTTTGGCAAAGTGCAAAAGAAACAAGGGGCACACTGCATGAGGTCATTATTCCCGGCTAGTTTTTTGTTAGCCATTTAGAAATAGTACATGTGTTTATGCAACGTTGAAATGTGGAATCTATGCAGGGTAGCAAAGGAATTATGTTGGCTTTGCCTTTTGTTATAAGCCGGAAGTGGTAAAAAGTAATTATCAATATACCAAAAAATGCGAGAAAATGGGGGCCTAAAGATTGATAATTTAATTTGTAAAGTTGATGGTGGAATATGGACGGAAATAGATACAATACTTACTATCTGAGATCATCTTGGTGACTATACTGGCCATTGTTCGGCATTCGTCTATTCCTGTCTCGGTGTAGTTGAAGTTACCAACGTCTATTTTCAAATCTGAGAAGGGTACTTGGTCAAGGAAATCAAATTAATTTAAAATATTTATTTCAACAAAAAAAAAAAAAAAGAAAACGATGACTATCTTATGGAACGTCAAAGTCAATCTCTCTCTCGCCTCCACCTCCCTCTCCTCTCTACTTCCCTCTATCTAACGCTATCTCTATTTAGTTCTGTCTTGCAATGTCTGGAAGTCAATCTCATTTCATTGGCTAGAAACATGTCTACATAATCTTTCAATGATATCTACGTTTGTCAGTTTGCTCGTACAAACTTTCTTTCTTATGCATTGTTATCGCCAAGTTACAATTAAGTTATCACAGTATCACATTCGTATCACAAATTTTCTTCCTCATGCACATCCAAGCTAAAGATACCCATTCGTATTACTCTTTTCCCCCACATGCATACACACGCACATCCACTACCCACATCACCAAAGCCAAACCTCACAGGACAGATCAATTATACACAATTTCATGGCGAGACAGTAATCGTTTTATTTTCGTATTTCTGTGGGTTGTTGTTACGTTTTCTATCATTTCATACTCTAGATACGACTTATATTAATTTTCCCTCTTTCGCCATGCTCTAAATTGTAAGCATGTGGAACAAAACGGGTGCATATTTTCACACCCCCGATGTGCACTTCTGAACTACCTATCAGAGTCCACTTTGAACGACAAAAATATGAACTAGCTCGAAAGTCTCCTCTTTCAATACTCTACAAAGCGCTGATACGGCCTGAAGCTATTTTTTAGGGAAATCAAAAACCTCATGACAAACAACTTCATATCAACGTTCCCCATGATTGATTCAATTCGCATCATGAGGATTAATCATCCATGTAACCATACGGTAAAGTTGGGGTGGAAAAAAACAGAAAGAGAGAGAGAGAGAGAGACAGTGGGAGATAAAAATCAAAATACATTATTCCTGTATTGTTTGCATTTATCATACCTCAATTTCTCTTCACGCGCAAAACTGAAGCAGATCATTTTGAATTGCCGAATAAGCATTATTGTATTGCTGGAGATGCCGCAAACATCGGTAAATTCTAAATACATGGAAGTACAGAGTGCCATTTAAATGCATGTTAAAAGTTATTTTAATGGGCACTCAGTGGTTTTAAAAATGTATTCATTTCCTTCTCAGGTCTCTCTCTCTCTCTCTCTCTCTCTCGCTCTCATCGAGTATGCCTTCATTTCCTCCTTTTCATCTAAATTCTTTCCCTTCTATTCCTCCTTTTCTCCTTTTCTCCTTTTCTCAGTTTCTCGCTTTATGCATAATGTTCCATTTTAATTTCCCTGTTTGTGAGAGATATGAATCTATATTCTTTCTCTCTCTCCTTCTCTCTTTCTACTTATTATCTCTGTTTCCAGGTCTGGCTTTTTCATCCACTTCTCGTCCCAATGGTCTCATTTTATAAAAAAAAATTTATACCTTTTATCTTCCTCATCTTTCCTTGAATCTATATCTACCCCCTTCATCTCTGTCTCCCTCCTTTCCCTCATCATGTTTGCCCTCATTCTTTCTCACCCCACCCTCCTCTCTCTCTCTCTCTCTCTCTCTCTCTCTCTCTCTCTCTCTCTCTCTCTCTCTTCGTTTATGTGACTCTGCATTGTTGTAATCGCTCTCCTAGAGCGTGTGGAGAACAATAGACGGAGATGGGATGGAAAGCGTGGGATAGGCCCCGGGCAGGGTCGGTATGTGGTCCTCTATAGAGGCATGGGCCGCCAGTAGAAAAAAAAAAAGAACCACATCTATACAGACGGTAGTACCTGTACTACCGAACACTTGCTGTGTATAACTGCTCCAGTGACTGTGGTGATTATAGATGTGTATCATAAACATTCACAATCATCACTGATCATTATAGCTTTGATTTAATCGTTACTGATTACAAAATAACACCATGTACAGGTACCGTATACATGGTATAGCCAAAAAGATAATGTACCATTCATGCTTCGTTATATTAGTGCAATCATTATTCGGATGGTGGCGTTACGTTGGTAACAAATCATAATCGAGGATATACTTCCATCATCGTTCGGATATGGGCAATTTCAAGCTATTCTGTCCCATGCGTTACTGTGACCACAATATAAGATTTTGGTATATCTGATGTCTGCATCACGCTGACAGAGCTTGGATCAGACAAAATGCCCAATAACATATTTTGTATTTCAAATTGTGTTCACAGATCCGTAATACAATCCATCATACTTGGTAACGTTTAGGCCACGGGTCTGACTGCCTATATGACTTGCCCATATGCATGACTTTGTATGTGGATACGTTATTTTCAAGTTCAAGACAACCTTTCCCAATCTATAAATAATAAAGGTTTATATTATCTGCAGAATTAATGCCCCCAACCGGAATCGCTGATTGCATTCTTATACGATAGCAACAACAATATGAGTTATTCGGTATTTATTCAATCACGCCTTGCGGTGGGCAAGTCCAATTTGATCATGTGTTCTGGTCGACTGGAGATAATGTGTGGGTTACTAAAGAATCACTGAACAGCATTCTGATTATGAATTATTATGCATTGACAATAACAAGCCGTATATGTGCCCCATGTATGGTCACGCAACGAGCTAATACGGAACTTCGGGTGTCGTTATAGTTAAACAGGCGTTTGGTTAGCCACGTGACTTGGGCTTAGGTACATTTCATACAAAATATACAAAAAACCCTTTCTGTGTATGAATCTAACTAGTGATCTTAAATTTCATGATCAAGTCTTTCTCGTCAAAATGTAAAATGAGAGAAATGTGTTCTTTAAAAACTGAATTACTCGTGATTCATGCTCTCATTCAGAAGAATATCTTCATAATATAGTCTTTAGAATCAAACTGTAAGAAGTTGGTCCATCCTCTGAAGATCAGAATTAGAAATATTGCTTGCTTAATATTCGAAGCCCTATAACTTGAAACTAATGTATCTTTGTCAGAGATTCACCTTTTAAATACTTCAAAAGGGACATATAGTACCGAAAAAATGTGAAGTGAAGAATTAGTCTCCTTCCGTTGTATAGTTCGATACGTGATGAGTTGCCGAGTGCACGCCATAAGAATAGCTTTAACCAGGTCTAGTTCTCTCTTGCCTCGAAATGTCGATTTGGAACCAGTTGAGTTTTCTTTTGCATGCATTGAAAGAACCTAGATTGAATTATTCAATCATAGGGAGAAATGTTTTTAGTCAATTATGAATCGCGTGTGACGAGTCCAAAGACCAAAACAGACAAGGTAAAAACTAAAAAAACGAGGGAAAAAAAAGAGTAACGAACGGAGAAAGATGAGGTCAAACAACACAAGCCAGCTCCATTAAAGGAATCCTTATCAAATACACCAGTAATCCAGATCAATAGCAACACAGGACATTTCTAGCTTAAACAGCAGGTACGGTTGCATTGAAAACTGCACGTAGTAGTTACCGACCAAGGATATACCAACATTAAGCTATATAATGCAATTCTAATAAGGTTGTTGGAAACATTCGAAGCAAGGACATAATCATTTCAAAAATGCCCGTATAGTAGACAAGGCGCCATTTTGCTGACGGAGAATTGCGTCAGCGACTTGCGCGGTCATTGACGCGCCATGTGAAAGTAACATCGTACAACAACAAAAAATGAATGCAAAAAGAACGCTGCAAACATTGCGTTGAAAGTTCATGATTACTATTAAATGCACTAATTTTCTTCATAGTCTTGATTTGCGTAGGTAATTTAACACAATAAGAAATAAAATTTAAAAAAAGCGCCTTGTGTAGAATATGAATTAAGCCCGGCTCAGACGAGGAGTCATTTCGATTGCGTCAGCACCTGCGCTAATCAAGCCTGTGAAGGGAACCCATACGCCAGTTATTAAAAGTATTGTTTGCTCTGTTCATTTTGCAATCATATCTTTTTCAAACGATACCACTCTTTCATGACGCGCAAGAGACAGTATAAGTCATTGACGCAGTCATAACGTCAGCATAATTATGACGCATTGTGTGAGGAATGGCATCAGCTCATTGAGCTTGCGTCTGAACCCCATCCATCCTAAATCTCTATTTCGCCCCACCCTCCGTCAAAGGGTTGATGCTCTGCCATTTACCTGTTGACTGTGTTCCACCTAAATACCGATGTACATTTCATCCCGTTGCACTTCTGAACTCTCAAACAAGAGTTCATTATGACCCCACCCCCTCATCTAGTACATAACATCACCCTTACACAGTCATATGGGAACACTGAACACTGGGAACACCATTCTAATACGCTAATCTCCCTGATGAGTTGTGACCTCGGTGGCGAATTCGTCACAAAAACGGTCAGAGGTAACATGGAAGGAGGGCAAATGAGCAAAATACTTAATTCCGACCCCCCCCCCCCTCCCCCCAAAAAAAAAAAAAAAAAAATTTGAAAAGAGGAGTAAATCCCTGAACCAAAATGATGATAAGAATGATTTGGTTATCTCTATTCCATATAAACATCATAATTGTGAAGAAAAAAAAATGGAATAAAATATCAGCATGATTTGTTCCTTTTTGCGATCCATAGCCTGGGGTGGAATATGATCATCATGTGCGTTCCTGTTTTCTATCAGCTTGCATTTTATCTCAATATATATTATTTACCATGGAGTATTCATCCTTTGGTATACATGCTATCCCATTTGAATTCGTTATAAACTGCCCTGGGTGTTGTGACAATTATCATTAGTTTGTTCGACTTGATTGATTTGATAAACAACTTTGCTTTAGGTAGTTCCCCCCCCCCCCCCTCCAAAAAAAAAAAAAAAATATTGAATACGGCCTATTCTTACCATTTGGAAATAGATTACTTGCTAAACCAGAGTCATAACATTCCTCAATATTCCAAAACAATATCACAGTCATTTCAGTACATCTCATTTATACTTTCCATATTTTGAAGCGACAAAAAGCATTAGTCAACTGCATGCTATCGGCTAGACCTATACACAATGTTAAACAAAACACTGCTACTTAACCATTATTTTGTAGCATTCCTAAAGTGAAATCTGTACGCTTAATTAGTCACTGCCGTCCATGTCACTATTCACAAATCCAGCTTCAAAGCCGTCTTTGAAAAGGGAATTATAAAGTAACGAACTCTTCACCCTATTCTATCCCTAGTCACCGCGTCTATACACATTCAAGTGAGGTGGAAGAGCAAATCTTTTCAAGATGGTTTGGACTCTCCTCTCATAAAATACCAAATCCTTTCGAAACCCCTCGTCTTTTGTAAGACGTATACAATAAGGGCTCTTTTCACTACACCGTACATTATTAACGCCTCAGTCTGCCTGTATGCCAATCCTATAATTCGGTTTTGCCGATAATACAGAGCTAAAAACGACAGACAGATTATGTAAATAAAATGAAAATAAGTTTTTTTTTTAGTCGCCACGTTGTGAGGAAGACTGCCCCTATTCGACCTCTTGAAAAAGGAGGCTTGGTTATTGTCAAATAGATGAGTTAGGGTTCTCTTTTTTATTAGGATGATGAAGCTTTTGCTAAGATTTGGTACTATCTTAAAAGGCGACAGCATATTAAGAATTAGGAATGGTCTAAGGGTCAATTAGAGGGTATAATTTTCGCCGCTAAGTATAAGAAGTACTCATTTGAAGTAATTATTTAGATGAAAAAGTGAATGTCATTCTGATGACATAAAATTATCAAGGGGAGGTGAAGCCGCTTGGTATCAAGCACGAAGTGGGTAGAATAATTTCAGGATAGATGGGGAAGGGAGACATGGAAAGAAGTCATGATGAGGAGAAAAAAGAAAGGGGAGATCGAATGTCATAAGACATCGATGTTGGATAGAATGTAAGCTCCCATATCATGTCTGGAGCCGTATGAAACTCAAATAACCAATTAAGTTGCAACTGCATTTCTCGGTAAGTAATACAAAAGATAAACAATACAAAGAGAAGGGTACAAGTCCCCGACACACTTTTCATCTTAAAAAGAAAAATAATTCTTTACAGCCTGGTATATGTTTAATAGGTGATCTTTTTCGGCTTTAACTGCATAGAGCTAATTTTATATCCTAAACTCAAGCATCACCTGCATGAATACCAAATGTTTTACGGAATAGTGCCTAATTATTAAGTGCCTTAAACATTCTCCGAAAAGGTAACTTCAACTTCCTCTTTCATATTAGTATACACTTTGGACCTAGCCATGCTGCCATGTCCTTACGCATCATGTATTGTATCGCAATTCGCATTTGTTAGTTTTTTTGACGTCTCACCCATTCACATCAGTGTCTTGAAGAATTGGATTACCAATTCGACTTATTGATTTATCGAACGCGGTCAATGATCTGTGCGAATGACACACTCCTTCGGGTCATGTCAGAGAGTGAATTCATCGTTGAACATCCAAGGATTGAATCGAAGGACATTTAACATACACAAACATCAAGATAGGATTTTGATTGAGCCTGTCAGAGCTGTATTCAAATGCTGCATGTATTAATCAAACGGCATTTTTACAATTTTGTGATATAATTAGGAGGTAAAATCCATACCGCGCGGATTTTCAATGAAGTGGTTTGCTTATTAAAGAAACGATCGCCAGTTGCATGGGCGGCATTTGAAGCTATTTTACCTCTCGCTAGAGCAGCCGAAATCATGCTTATAAGTATTTGTCGGTAGAAAAGAATGGCATGTATGCACGTTATGGCTGATGGCTTTATAGCGTGGGTGTATAAGTAAATAAAACTTAACAATAGAACTGTTTTGAGATATTCCCCGAGTAACTTGGTTAATGGTTCGAAAGTTCTGTGACCCATATCAAATGGAAGGGTCATGATGAAGATGAAGATAATGATAATAGAACGAGATCATCGGATATCCAAATGATTTCTCGCAGCTACACTTCCGAAGAAAACGACGGGTTCTTGAGCGCGTCATGTAGATGCACGTAGATGGTAATGCTGTCCATTTAGAACACGGCACCTTTGTTTAAAGGAGCATCCGATATTTTGATCATAATTTCATCGCATACAAAAGGATATTTAATGCCTAATCCCAAATTTCCCAGGAACTTTTTTTCTCTCGTTTTATCTCTCTCTATCTTTCTCTCTCCATCATTCTATAGTTGGTATTTAAGTACCGAAAGCAATCATAATCAAATGTAAAATTACCGATTCAGCATTAGGATTCGTAACACGCGAGTGGTTCCCAACGCCAGTTCTTAATATTCCTAAAAGCCCAATTAACAGAAGAAATTTTAATACTTGATCAATAAGGGATACCCCTTTCTCGTCTTAAATCTGAAAAAACAATTAAACCGATAACTTTAAACCTGGGTAAATTTTAATCCGATTCCAGTGAAATCTGTTCATAGTTTACCAGATACTGCATAATAGAGCTGAATCATTCATTATCCCCATTTCAAAATAAATGCAACTTTCATTATAACAAGCAGACAGATCAATTCATACAGAAGAATATCTTAGGATTATGGACTTTTGTTCCTAATACTTTCTTAATGTCATCTGGTTTTCGTCATGACAGTGAATCGACATCATCCCTGTCTAAGCGATCAGACATAATCAATAGATCCAGTCATATACTGCCCCAGTGGAAATAAAACCCCTATTCATTAGGGGAGACTGCTAGACAAAGGCCTAACACTTGGGCCTAGTCTAGCTGATCACAGACCAGATCCCAAGTGCATTTGTAGGGATGAGACACACTTAATTAATAGTTCCTGGTTCCTGCGAGACAGGACCTGGGAGTAAGCAAAGCATTGCGTCCTTGCATTCTATAGCACCTATGTGCTAATATCACATGCAGAAGAATACAAAACTGCAGTCCATCAAATGCTACTTCTTGGTAGGATTTTCTCAGGTGCCTGTCATAATGGCAACTACCATTTCAACCTCAATATTAAAGAGAACATACCCAGGTAGTCAGTCGCACTTTAATCCCAATATCTAAAAACCTATTTCTTGGCTTATGACCATGATTACGCTTTTATCAAGCAGACCTGTAACTGTTCCAAGATTCATAGAAACTGGGCAAAATAACAAAATTACTGAGTGCACTACGCCCTGTGTGGGAACATTCTATTACATCTTAAGCCATTTTAAGTGCTGTAATTAAGACTCCATTTCACGGCAAAGGAGGACTGCATCTTAATGAGTCAAAGACATATGACAATGGTGAGATTTGGTGAACGGGTTTCCTTTTTGCAGCGAATGTGAAAAACTTTTTACCACGAAAGGTCAAACCCTATATAGGCAGATCCCCGATCGATATGCTTTGTCTTAGATTTCCACGGGCGAGGGCCATTCACTCTCACCGTGAGTGCGAATGGGTGATTACGTGGTTTCAATAACAACAGGGAGAAGGAGATAGAATAAGGGACTTACTTATCCCTGAACATGTGAATTAATTTTAAAAGCGACCAACGCCGACTAAAAATTGCATCACTTGAGCAGAGATTTTTAAGCTCTCTTCAGATTCCCTTATTCAAAAGGTCAATTAAGGTATTAAGGGGTGGTGAAGTGCGAGGTTCCTTGTATTTTTTTATATATTTATAGCTATTCATCATGTTCATAGACTCCGTTACTTATTCGAATTATATAACCACTTGATCATGCGAGTTGAATTACGTATTATATACTTTCAAGTGTTGTTGGTCCTAATAGTAATTTGAATATCAGGATGACAGATTATACTCCCGCAGCAGCACGGATTCAATAACACATCGTTCGTGAGAGATTTCGTCGACTTAAAAAACAAACCTCACACGGTATTTTAAAAACCGCTCTTATAATTGAAATGTTAAACTGCAATATCATCAGAGGCATATCTTATAACTGAAGCAGGGGGCACCGGTCTTATTATGTGGAAAATGCGAGATGACAACGTTACTGAGAAATGAGAGGGTGGTGGAAGAGTCGTATCATTTTTTTGGTGGCGCCTCCCTTCTCCCGTTCTTTCTCTCTCTTTCTATCTTTTTATTTCCCCCTTTTTTTATCCATTTGATTGGGGGACACGTATGTATCTACATCACTGAATGAAAGGGGGAATGGCGTTTTCAGCATGTTTACATGGAACCACCTTTGCATAGATGATCTTAGCCACATTTTGTGTCAAATATACGATTGGTTATCTTCGGTAGATTAGAATATAGGATGCATCAAGTGACAATTCAAAAAAAGAATGCCTTCTTGCATGCTTGCATATCATTGCATTTTATTCCATCCATATAGATCAAAAGAGAAATTAACAAAGCTTAGGGAAAAATGACCAGGACACAAAATTGAACTTGGGGCCACTTCTTATCATTTTTATCCTATTTCAGATTGTCAAGCAGATTAAACAGACAATTTGATAGGATATAACAAGAGATTTTTTTTTTTATTTTTTTTTTTGGTCTATCGCTACTGGCAAATTTTTCAGTAACGTCACGTATCTTAGATCGCTTTTTCAAAGGAATGTATTCACTTCTCAGTAGCAACAAAAGAATCTTCCTACCATCAACCTCCGAATTCGAACCCCATACAAAATTTACAAAAAATACCCAGGGATGTACAATCTTTAGTGGTAAACTCTATCAAACAGACACCATAGGAACTTGTTGTTGGGTTGTTATTTTACTGATGTTGAACCTTTCACCCTTCGCGTGCCTTCAACAGGCATACGACTGATCTTTTCAATTCTGACAAAATAATAAACTTATTTGTTTGCATCGTCATCCTTCGTGACACAGAGAAAGGGGCCTCTCTCTCTCTCTCTTGTTTTGCCGAGTCGGTACCGAGAGGTCGACGAGTGGATGACGAGTGGATGACGAGTGGATGGCGAGTTTAGCCCGATATTCCTCGGTTTAACTCACAGACCACTGGGGACAGCCCGGCATAACTCTTACTAACTTTTACTGACTCACCAGTATCTTTCAAATGCTCAAAATATTCTTGATAAAATACGAGCTACATGAAAAATGCTGCCGAGCAGTCCCCAGTTGACTTCCGAGATCTCTACGATTTGTGCCGAACAGTTCATGGCCTAAAATCACCAGATATTAAATTTTCATACCGCATTTTATCCAGTAAAAATGATAAGTGTTTGCGCCAAAAGAGCCAGAGGGCACGAAAACATTATCTTTGTAATCGAGACAAAGCTAAAGATGTTTCAGGTAAATCTTTACAATCACCATCTAAATCAAAATGTCACAGTCGGATTCGTCTTTTCAATTCATCTTTTAACAAACACTTCTGAAATTTCAATAAATTTTGCTGGCGTGTTTTCATAACCTTATAAGGGTAAAAGGGCATAAACAAACTATCACGCTTTTCCCATTTTTGGAAGAAAAAAAAAACTCAGTAAAGATGGGAATGATCAATCTGATAAGTTTCAGACAATGCAGAATGGAGCATGCACGACTGGAGCATGCACGAGTTTCTCTTACTGGAACATGGCAATAATAATTACTCTGATTTGTTTTGTTGTTAAATAAGCAATAGTTTAAAATAACATTCTGGAGTATATTAAAGATATGATGGCAATGGACATAGGTTGATATAGAACCATAATTTGACTGATCAAGAGGAAAATAGATAATATGCAGAACTGTAAATCACTTAAGTACAAAGATTAAATAGCTGTTTGACTATTGATAAAACTATTTTTTTTAAATATCAGACTTTTAAGAGATCATCAATATGATGTGTTTAATGGCAAGTATAAGTTATGTCCCTTACGAACTGTATTACGGAATTTTGAATATTACTCGACATTAAAATATAATTTCACTTGATATTTTGTCTGATCCAGGCTCTAGCTGAGAATGCTATCACCTTGATATAGTTATCAGATATACTAAAATCCTAGATGAGGTTTGTACATGTTGGACATATTATCTTGGACTTGCCCTTAACCGAAGTCATTGAAGATTAAGAAAAAGGCCTGAGGCCTAAGCTTCCAACTAGTTAACAACATCATAATAATTACACTTATGGAAATTTCCTCAATACAAATTCATCCTTTAAGAAAAAAATGTCTCGTCACATATGAAAATAAAATCTGAAAATTACAAATTCGCTATAAAAAAAAGAAGAAGTTGTTTGCGTTTTTCGGTGTGCTGATCTTCGTGGCATAATCCATCACGCTAGACTACCCCTTTGCCAAACCGCAAAAAAGGGTAACAAAAGCTGAAAATACTATAAAAATTCACAACCCCAGCCGCTATTGTTCGAATTCTAAAACTGGCTGATAATGCCTCGGCATTGAAAAGGACGGAATAATCATAATAAAAATCATCTCCATACAGGTAGAGCGAACCCCCAAACCGGTGATCGATTTGAAAGGGGGCACATTGTTACCCCCGAATCATTGGTATTCGGAATTTTTTTTTCTATGCTCTTTTCCATACTCTTTTTCTATAGAGGTGAATGGGGAAGCCATGCACCATTTCTCAAATAATTTTGTAAAAGAAATATGATCTGTTCCCATGATTGCGAGACAGACTAGCGTAATGCCCTCCATTTTTGCTCTCTTAACAAGTCACTCTATCACTAATCATCCAAATCGACAAAAAAACTAATGGGCGTTGCTTGTCACTTCTATCATGAAAAGAAGATCCATCTTGCTGAGAAGACATTAGAATTTCATATGAGTATGTTTAAAGGAGGTGAATAGTACTGTAAATGAGCGAGCTTTGTAAACGTTCCACATAATTTTTCGAAGACCTTTATACCCGAGACTTAGATATTGGACGAAAATGCTAGATCATGAGTTCGTGAATGAATGAACTGGAAGGCTAAGTCTAAACCGTTGAAATGAACTTGGGTTTTATGTGAGTATCCCCGTTTCCTATTATTCCAGATATATATAGTCGGTTATAGCAAATCATACTGGAACATGACAACAACAAGTTGTGTGTCCTCAGCAGCAAAATGACATTCTGGTATTCCATGTTCAGCACCAGGAACTTGTTTAAGAGGAAATCTTTTACTAATTTATCAGAAAATAGGAAGCCCTAAATGATCACGGCTCATTTTGCATTATAATTGCCCAATTTTTTTTTTTTTAAAGAGCTTAAAAAGTAGATCAAGGAATTTTAACACAAAAGAGATTATTCATTGTCTAAAGGAGAGTGGGATTTTGGCACTCAGGTGTGGGAACTCACTAAGTAAGCTCATTAATTTTGTCCAATTCAGTGAAAACAATGAGAAATGTCAACGTCCCTTTACGCATCTTTTAAGCTTTTTAAGAGGAAATATACGTCGACGCTACTCCCCTATTCTTCTATTCTCTTTTCACAATCACACAAACAAGTAGAAAAACGCAGAACCGTTAATTATCTCATCAAAATATTAGTTCCGACTTGGAGGTTTTGACAAAAGCATTGAACATCACTTCTTTCTTAAAGAATATTAGAGAATATGCTTAGATTTATCTCACGGCGCAAATACAATAGGAGTTATCATATCTTCCTAAGATAACAGTTCAATTTTCATTTAGTGTCTTCCTAAAAAGCATTTTGTGAAGAAAAAGGAAAAAGCATCAAATTCGTGGTTTTGAGTTCAGCAGTAGTGTTACTGCCGTATCTAGACACTTGGAAATGAGACTGTCAATCCTGGGCCCCATCTTACAAAGAATTGCAATCAATCTCAAATTGGCAATAGCCAATCAAGATCATCGTAGCATGCACATATTGTTCAACATAGCCACTATCAACCAATCAGAATCGTTGTTTGAAACTTGTGATCAATCACAACTTTTTGTAAGATGGGGCCCTGGTATTATTGTTGTCACATTTCAGGTGAGGATATAAAATGGCCATTCGGTCATTTACAGTGTTAAACAAAATCTTCTTAGGTGCGATGCTTGGTGAATCATCCGCTTGATAAAGTTTACTCTAAGTTTACTTTAAGTTGTTTTTTTTTTTATTTTTTTTTTTAACTTAAAGTTTACTTTGTTGGTAGGAATCCATGTAGGCAATAACTTAAAATATATCTCAGCAGTCTGAAAAGGAACTTATCGAGTAAAAAAGATTCCTTTTATTTCCTACACATATTTTTGTTTTGTATTGTGCGTGTATGCTTGAATTTTCACAAATAAAGGTTTACATATAAAGTCAAAGCACTTCCTATTTAATATTAGATGTTTTAAAAGAATACATTAACTCATGTTAAGCTAACGTTGCAATGTTTTAGGAGTTATGACTGACATTAGACTCTAAAGCAAACTTGTTTAACAAAGTCATGGACACACCGTAAGTGTTGTCTCATCAGCCGCTAATTGCATCAACTTCAAACAAAATTCAATGTGTATTTGTTTCCAAAGACAGGGGAAGGTTGGAAAAAAAAATCATTTAAGAGGAACCACTTCGTGAGAATTGCATCCAAACAGCTCTTGGGCATACTGTGTGCAAACAGAGCTTTATATAGTAAAGTTTTTTGGGGGGAAAGAGCAAATCAAAGAAGGATTAATATATTATGACTGACAACTCAAATGGAATTGAGTAAATAGTGCAGTGAATGAAGCTATGTCAAGGCCAGGCGGATTGAAGAGGCAGTGCATTCGACCATCCGTATAGGCGTCCCATGCTTGAGTTATCCTAAAGACAACGGGAAAAATTTCATTCTCCGATGCAGAACATTTACAAGCAAGTGGAATTCTACAGCTAGGTATACCCTTGTCCTTTTACCTCTTTGATAACGTGTAGAAGAAATATAACATAAGCTGGTAACTAAAAGGATAGCTTTTGACCCCTTTAATGTACGCAAGACATGGGTCACTGTGAATACCATTTTCGTTGGTTTACTTTGCTTTGTTCGTTGTTTGTTTGTTTGATTGTTTTCTTTGGTGTGGTGAATTTCATAAATATTCCCTGTTACTGTAGGACGACCTGTTCATATCCTAATGTGTTTATTTTGGTAAGAAAGTTACTCTCTGTTACCATGCGCTATGTAATAAACCATATCAACAAGGAATATATCGTGTCGCCGTTTCCCTTTTCCTTGTATTTAGGTTCACCATTACGCCAAAAACCTCAGTATCTACTAAGTCCTCACGGGGTCGTCTCTACGAACAGTCTCCCAAACCAAGTGTGCCTCCTTTCCCCTTCCTTACTGAAAATACATCATTTTTTTCCTAATTTGTTTGAGGAATTCCTCAAATCTGGACTTTGGTCTCAAGAAATATGGCATTGTTTGAGTAAGAAAGGAAGCTTTTGGAAGGAATTGTTGCTGCCATCGCTCGGGGACAGTGCTGAGAAAAGAGGAAATTTTGGTGAATACAAATATGAGGTAGTAAATATAGTATCGGTGCGATCTCTTATAGATCAGTAGGAGATATGGAACGAACAATGGAGTCGACTTGCAAGTCGATTTAAGAAAAATAAAAATGGGGGTACCGTGTTTGAATGGTTCGGATCTGCGCCATGTAAAATGCATTCACAGTCTCAACAGAAACATGAAGAAACTTGTATGCGTGGAGGTAATCTCCAAGAAGTGGGAAGCGCGTCTATAGTATAACATCTTCGGCTACTGCCCAGTGTGCTGTGTTGCACTCAGAGGTCTTGTTGATAACAATTCAGCCCCGTTTGCAAATCAACAAGTTCTATCAATACACTCTAGTCACACATATGTGTATTGTTCAAATCAATTCAATAGTGGTATTTCTCACACAATCTATTCCAACTCTACGTTTTATACATTACATATACCTTATCTGTGCATATAATACTTTTTTTTCTATTTCCGTTCTTCCTGGCTATTCTATCTGTATTTTTCTCTTTTTTTTCTTTAATCTCTCCACTTTACCATTCTCTATCTTTCTCTTTTTCTTAGTTTTTCCCTTTTACCCAACATAGACTCTTTCTCCCCCCCCCCCCCTCTCTCTCTCTCTTTCTCTCTCTTTCCATCGGCCTCCCTCCTTTCTTTCTTTCATTACAGCACTATATAATATTTCACGTGCATTCAAAGGATACAGGTCGCCATGTCTTTGACGTCGGTGATGTGCGGTGCGTTGGGGTACTTCCGTCGAAACTCCTTCCGGAGGTCGAAGAAGCTGTAGAAGTAGTCGGGGATGGGGATCCCCTTGTTGATGGTCTGTGGATGAAGGCATTGTCGTACATGCAGCTGGCCGTCGGTGAGGAGGCAGAAGGTCTTCCCGTCTTCGCCCACCAGTTCGGTCGTCAGGTAGTTGTTGAACTGCAAAAAAAAAAAAAAAAAAAAAAAAAAAGATGAGATGTAGAGTAAATTAATTACAACAGTGAAATATAATGCCATAACTGACTTTTTATTATGGAGTTGGGAGAGGTAGAGAGGTAGAGAGAGAGGGGGAGAGAGAGAGAGATAAAAGGGTGAGAGAAAAGGAGAGGGAAATAGGAAGAGTGAGACAGAGAGCCGATAAAAGAAAAAGAAAGAAAGAAATAGAAAGTGGGGAGAGTCCAAAAGTAAGAAGTGATTTAGTCTACATAGTCGCTACTTCTACTAAGATATGATTAATTAGATAACCTGTTATCTTTTATTGGGATGTCAGTAGCTTTTGGTTTAATTTTCTTTTCATCACAGCCAGCTTGACTATGATATGTAGTCAGATTTCCTGCAAATCTGTATTTAATGACATTGTGCACGTTACGTGTGTTCTTCATCATTTGCCATGACATTGTGATCTAGATCTATGGCCCTCCTGACCATGCTGACGCAAAACCAGTGCAAATTCGTTTAATTTCACTTTGAGCTAAAAGAAGGACAAGAGTTCAGAGATCATAACAAACCCCTGACCGTGTAAGTAATAAGCTTCCATAATTGTCTTTTTACAAAACCTTGACCGGAACCGTTATTGTTTTGTTGTTTTGGGATGGGTTTAGGAAAGATGGAGAAAAGGAGAGAGAAACAGAGAAGGGAGAGAGAATCAGAGGAGAGAGAGAGAGAGAGAGAGAGAGAGAGAGAGATAGAGAGAGAAATTGGAACTGTCCTCGTTCTTTAGAATAGTTTTGTTATATGTCTGCCACGTTTGATTCAACAGTTGTAAATTAACGAATAGTCTGAAGCCTATGCAATGAGCATTCATTGAAGGAAGTGGCTTCCTTCCAAATACGGTAAGTCTCTTTCGGGGTCACGACCTCTCAGGCTCGTCCAATGCACAAAAGACTTTTACTTTAATAATACCCATTTTTTCATTTATTTCAATAACACTTATATCCAGACACTGACCACAAGGAGAACTATTATAGAATTAAATGAATCAAACAGATTGGATTAACATAACAATTTACTGTCTGCGATTATTTTTCAGGTTCCATTGATCACAAATCAGCTAATATGAGATTTCGAGGAATTCGGTGTGTCCTCAATACGTTTCATTTTAAGTCACACACATGCCTAACATAAAAAAGTACAATCTCATATACTTGAGTCTTTATGTGATGTTATGTATTTATTTGTTTTAAGGTTGGTTGACGTTCGTAGCTCTAGTTTTATTCAACTGATTAATTTATTAATTAAATAATCATGAATTATCATAAAATCAAAAGTTGTCGTAATTTTTGTTGAATTATATATTTGTATTTAGTTTTGGATTAAGAGTATAATTTTACATCCATCAAATAAATGACTTGTCATGCATGTCTTACATTTCAAAATATGAAATAACAGCAGTATCTCACCAATAAATTGATAGAGGCATTCGATGTATATAGTTCTATATGAAATCATGGTACTGTTAATTCTTCATATCAGATTTTTCTGGATAACACAAAGAACCATGAAATGTAACACGTGAAATTTAAATCAACAGCTGCACACTCTCTCATCGTTCATTCTTAGCACAAGTGTATAATCTAATATTCATTTGCATATGAAATAGGTAACTCCATATTGTTACATGTATCATGTGTATTGCGAAAGAAAACCATAGACATCAAAATATATACATGTTAAAAAGAACGAGCTAAAAATGAAAGTACACAAAGTACACGTATATTTGTTAAACGTTGGTTGTATGTTAATGCCAAATGTAAACGTTACGGCTGTAAATGTATGTACATGAATACTGTACTGCTAATTACAAATATTACACTACTGGTATTCCTTTTGATATATTATAATCATTATAATAATCATTATTACAATGATAATGATGCATCACAAGGTAAATTAGTTCATCACACACATATATTACATCACATTTTGATGTGAATAAAATATTTAAATGCATGGATGAGAAGATATGTGTTATCTAACTTTGGAATGTATTGCACTGCTAGAGATCGTTTGTTATTTCGTCGAGAATATCCCTTCAAAATCTAGTTAAATGTGTTAAAGTAAAACTAAACAGTTGGTTAGACTGAGAAACGTGTGTGCTATAGGATATAACATTTAATATGAATGCAATTAAATTGTATCCTTCAGTCTGGTTATCTATGTACAGGCAGTCGTGTGATGTGCAGTTGCAATCGCTGAGCAGGGGTAATTCCTATTGCACATCACAACATACACATTATGTCGTCACAATGCCAGACAAGTTTGATGAATGGTCCTTGTTACGAGTGAATTTCATGATAAGTCACGCATCATACTGAGTATAATGAGAAATCATAGGGACACTTAACGTACCTAACAGTAAATCAAACTCCTGTTTTGGTGGGCAACTGGGGGGTAATAGGGGGACACGCCCATCTCAACACTGGCGTACAAAATGTCACACGCGCATGGTATAAGGGGAACGGCTGTGTCTGGGCGTGTCTCGTTCTACGCTGTACCAAATCTATTCCTCAGTATCATAAAAGCTATGTACTAGAACAAGGATAACATCCAGTCCATCCCCTTTTCAAAACTTTGACCGAATGGTAAAGAATTGATAGCCTAACGAGGATTAAAGCAAATTTATTGTTTTGGGACGTGGATGGACGTACATGTCGATTTATATTGAAAAGGAGAACAGAAGAATATTAATCAGTTTGCTAGCACATGAGCAATATCAAATGACATAGTTATATGCACCCTGCCCTGTTTTCAAAATAAACTCCCTTTCATTTAAACTTCAGTCATTACTCTTAACTATACCAACAATGGTATTGTACCTTTTAAATTAGATAGCTAACTCTGATATCTAAATAGGTATTCAAACTATTTATTGTTCATAAACTGAAGAATATCGAACAGAAAAGGCTATAATATCATAAATTACATATTTAATTATTTACGGTTATAGGATTACTTCAGCACTTCATAGGGACCCACTACAAATACAGTAGATGTAGTTATAGACTCTTTGATTTTTGAATGACACAGAGAGACGGTTAGCACATACTGCAAAACGAGTAAATATACAAACAAACAAAAAACAAAAAAAAAAACCACGAGATATTGTTATCTTAAGACCACAACCCACATATTTTGCTGCTTGTTAAGCA
Organism: Heliocidaris tuberculata; assembly: GCA_025618425.1. Taxonomy (NCBI): domain Eukaryota; kingdom Metazoa; phylum Echinodermata; class Echinoidea; order Camarodonta; family Echinometridae; genus Heliocidaris; species Heliocidaris tuberculata. The sequence continues at coordinate 21,220,878 of CM046845.1, forward strand.
CATAATGCTGCTACATCATGTCGTATATACAATAATATACGTGCAAATACAATTATATATTTTCTACCATTCTTTGTAGACTTCCCTGTTGTTGTTTTGATTAAATCGAGCCATCGTTTTAAAAGTTGTTACGATGGTAGTAGCATGAGATACATTTCAGTCAAAATTATGCTAGATTATGTATAGAATATTCAATTTTTGCTGTTCTTAAGCTCTTTGAAATGAATGAATATTAAATCCAAATTCAGTTCCCTCAAAATATATCGAAGTTAGGAGTATGCATATTAGAAGGATGGAAGATAGAGAATTTATATATTTTCACACAAGGACTATGGCCATATGTGGTTATAAGTACCATCATATTTTTTTCTTCTGTTTTATTGGTAAGGATAGTATATCGTATGTTGTATTTGCATATTGCAATGAATTGTACACAGCTGTATAAATGCTGGTAGAAATCGGATACTGATATATCTAAAGGCGTCTGCATATATCTATTCCACATAGATGAATTATATGGCTGTATTTTGTACACTACAAGAGTTTGTATCTTTGTATTTGTAGTCCATTCGTTGCAGCTGGATTTGTATTTTGAAACCGCAATTTGAATAGTAATAATGAACGGTATAAAAATACGAACAAACTATAAAACTGAATCAAATCACATGCAGGTTTTCTAAATAGTCGCTGATTCAGCGTAAACAAAACTGTTTTCTAAATATTAGGCTCATTCGATGATGCTATTCATTTACCATTCCTAGACGACAACAACAAATTTTGATGAAGCAGTTATAGGCTTTTTCAGTTCATTCAGGTGAATAATTTTCTATAGAAGTAATTTGAAAAATACATGGATGATTTGTTTCCCTTGCTTTTATAACATAAAAGCAATAAATTGTCTAAAGTTTGTCTTTTTTTTTTTAAATAGATGACTTTCAATTATTGGTGAAAATAATGTCATGCCTTTTAGGAATCATCACTCGAACTACATACATGTAGTATTAAATTTAATTGATATAACTACCCCTTGTGCCAATTAAAGCATGGTGTGTGTGTGTGTGTGTGTATAGGGCTGCACCTGCCTTATTCAAATACTATATCCTTGATAAAGTTAGTTTCAGTTTTGGTCCAAATTAGTCTCTTGTCTCAATAATATACGACCCAAACGTGTATATTCGCATCTTGAAAACAGAAGAACTCGAAACCATTTGATTAGTAGAAAACCTGCCTCACGATAAAATTTATGTTCCTTATTGTTTGTTTTAATGTGGCTTTAGAATGTGTTTCACTGTTGTCAAGAGAGCCAATTGTCGTTTATGAGAGTCGAAACAGAAAGTGCGTTTTCCTAATCATGCATCTCTTGAAGTTATTATGTGTACTTTTATATTTAAGAATATCATTCAATCAATCATTGTCGCCACATAATCAGAAAAATATCTTTCTCATCTACACCACTATTATGTCTTTGGATTTGCATAACTTAAATTCAACTTAACACTAGTCAGGAATGACGGAGTGTTAGGGTAGCAGTTCACCATTTCTAAATTTAAGCTGTAAATAGTGTGTGACAATTCATTATGTCTTTATTTTCTTAACGAACGATTCACCTTGTAGTAATGAGCATTTTAGTTCACAAGTAATGAGTACATATCGGATGCAATGCTGCTGTTCTCCATATTTTACGTCACATTTCGAGGGAAGAGTATTATGTTAGCATTTCAAATCAAAGCATCCATCGATTTTTCTTTCCTGTATTTTGCGCCTTTTTTTTCCCCCTTCCAGTATGACGGGAACATCTCCCTCATTTTCCATCTCTGCAACACTATTCTGGGAGCGTATTTAATTAGTCCCCATCATTCAAGGATCTTCACTGTCATTACTTCCTCACTATAGAATCTCTCTCGCCATTCTTCGCCTCTCTTCTTCTCACCTCCTCTCTCTCTCCCTTTCTCTTTCTCTCTCTCTCTCTCTCTCTCTCTCTCTCTCTCTCTCTCTTTCTTGTTCTCTTTGCTTACAAACTCCCATCATCTATTGTCCATCAATTTCTTTGGAGGAGGAGGAGGAAACGGTCTAGCTAATTCTCTTAAAAGGAATTGGATTTTTTAGCAACATACAGTGAGTAGCGGCTGTTGCACGATGAGAGGAAGAAATGAAAAAGTATTTACTTCAAAGCATTTAAGGAGGAACAGAAATGTGCCTTAATGCTTATCGTAATGCATAACGCCATATACTGATGTATACATTATATTTGAAGCAATTTTTTTACCATAGTGAAAAATGATTTTTTTTTTCTCTCTCTCTTTTAAAATCTACTTCTCTTAGTGACTGAAATTGAGAGTATTTTATAGGCTCATGACATTCTGTGATATCTGCAATGTTTCTTGTTTTAAAACTATAGCGATTCGGTATATCCTATTCCCAAATGCAACGATTCGATTTCCAGATTGCAAGCAAATTATATAAGCAAACTGAAATTAATTACATTTTACAATTATTTCGAGAATAAGCGTGTGCTTGCCTGCACTGACACTTTGAAAAGTCAAAAATCATTATTCAGGGGGAAACAGAGTGAAACAAATGACGATATTAATAACTGCAAAGCAGGTGACATGAAAAGAAGGAGATAATTTTCGGTCCCATCGAACAGAAACTAAAATGGAGCGGACAATAGTGACCAGTAGACCTACATACTATGCACTGCATGGATGTTCCCGATAGTTTTTGTATCGGTTTCCCCGATAGATAGAGAGTCTCGATACCGAACGTCTGCCCGTGTTTGTTTTATGCTATCGTGTATTCAACACTCGAAAGATGAAGATCGGGGGGAAAAAAAGAAAGAACACGTGTACGCTGAAGCCTTATCATAATAATATCGTATCTAAATAATAATAGCCCCGAGGTCTGAACGTATGGCCAAAAACCTCACAAAAAATACCGGGGACAAGGGAAAAAATGAGAAAGAAAGAAATGTAAACAATACCATGATATGACGCAGGCGGCATGCAATAGAATCATTATGAACGGCAGGCGAAATATCAAGCCAAATATTATGAGATATTATGTGATGTATTAGTTTCTGTATGCATACTAGTACACCATCGCTTGTGGTTAGGCGATGCGGATGTGTTATCACGTTATTATTGGTTGTTAATAAAAAAAAAAATGACTGTAAAAGTAATTTTCAAATTAGACACAGTCTGATACCCGCTTGATTGAAAGAAAGAAGTTTTATTTCTTAAAGTTCGTGGTAGATTGAGTAATTTCAACAGGACCACTCGGTATATTTTTTTTTTACTTAAAGTTTGTTTCTTGCTTGTATCACCACTCGTTTTCAATGCATGGGGTAGTAGGGAGTGTCAGACTTGGAGTTTAAAAAAGTATGATAGGCCAAATTCGCCTCATCCAATTCAATGCCACAGTAGCCCTTACAATTGATGGGACTACCTCAAAACAAAATTATATTTTTTTTTACTAAATACGCTATTCCTTTCCTGTATGGGTTTGATATTGTGTACGATAGCAGTTTATCTCATGTACACCATGATCTCTTAAAATTTTTTTTCAAAATATCTCTTTTCATACTTGCAATCAGGCCTAATAGTCCTAGAACGATGGGCTGTTGGGGTCAAATTATATCTTGTGATCTCTATTCTATTATCTATTTCTTGAAAATCACATAAGCCTAAAAGGGTAACCCACGGGCTATTCATTGAAAACATATGTCATGCCGGTCTCCCTAAAATTGTGATTCACTCTCTGTCGCATGCTGTCACTTGCTATGTACACTCAAAACGCGATTGTATAAATAGTCGTTAGCAAATTTCTATTTACTTTCCTCTTCAGACAACAAAACGCTACGAGTGGGACTAAGGACAGAGGGAAACACTAGTAGCAAACTGAGTGGACAAAATAGGTTCATGAGAATTAACAAGACCAGGCCGTCTTTGGATAAATAGAATCAGTCCAAAGAGGGGAAGAATTATGTTTAGATTTGTACGGTGATACAGCTACTTGAGTATCGTTACAACTTGCAGAGAGCTAAAAGTAAAGAACATGACTGTTAGCACGGATTCTTATTAAGTTAATAGACTACAAAGTACAAACAGCATTTGCTAAGTTGATCGATATCACAATCAAATCCATTTGTTGCTCATAATATTGAAATCAAGAAGGGCAATCCCATTTAAGACACATCATTAATTAAGCCTACTATTCGATAATGTCACATTCAATTGGCACTTTGGTATATAATTATGCTAGTTCAGCAAAGACGTTCCAATTTCGATGTTTTATCACAACTGGATTTCGAGCTTTTGCTAATAGCCAATAAGACTAAAGTGTACATTATATGCTTCACTTTACATGTTATGTTGTTGTTGTTGTTGTTTTTCTCTGATGTGACTAGAATGTCTTCAATAATTGATATATTGCAACAGCACAATGACCTCTCACAGTGAATAAGAAAGCCTTGATTCACAAGGTACGTGTGGTTCTTCCTCAAGTACATGAGCAAATCATGGGAACCACTTAATTCAAATACCTTTACAGACTTGTAAAACGTCATTTTCAGTTCTAAGAATTAAGACTCCAATTTCAACGTGCTCTGTTGCAAATAACGTTAAAGTCATTAAACTTTGTGTTTGCAGGAAAATTGCATTTGCGGGAGATTAATACAATTTCGAGTTAGGAGGAACGCACATTGTGGGTGTGTGGGTAGAGACACCAGTACGTTTTTGTTAGGCATGCATATTAAAACACACCTTTGTATTGTGACGTCATTTTCGTCAAAAGGGGCTGGGAAACGTAACAGCTGTTGCAATAATTTTACTACCGTGAAAATTACAAATCACACACAACAATACATAATTATATGGTCCTTTTTTTGTAGCCTTGCTTTGTTGCAACACACTATTGTGTGATTTTTCTCTCCATAGGTTGTTACAGGCGAACTGATTATTTCAATAGTCTATTCTAGGCGCACGTTATGTCTTTATCTTAATTCAGTGTACATAATAATCTGGGATAACGATGTTTATCGCTATTTACAGTTTGTATTAGAATGCAGTCCCTTTTTATAGTACCACGTATTTCTAAATGGTGTACACAGTGGATCTTCTAGAATATACACACGTGTTTGGGCTATTTCGTAGGATGACCCAGTGATATTATAAAAGAGTAATGGCGTCCAAATACCATCCCGTGTACATGTCTTCAATATTTTTACCTATTCCACATACAATATTCGCATTTCTATTCTTGACATGGCCAAATCTGGGTCATGGAATGGACACCCCTTTTTATCGTAGCTTGTAACATGTACGAAACAGATACCGACGGTGGACATGCTGTGATTAAATACCCATAGGGGACACAGGCACTTTGAGGAGTTTAACGTTTTCGTTATCTTTCGGACGATTCTTAACTATGTTCAAGAGTATTATTGAAACTTGGTAACTTTGATTATATAACCTCCATAAGGATGTACAGGGATATATTCATAATAATAGATATATTTAGACTGTCCTTATCTTGCCATCACATACTCATAATAGAATATGGTTTAATTAATTAAAAAGCTTTTTTTTTTAAGTAAGAAAGTTAACCAGTGTCAGAGACGATTTTTGCCAAGTACCATACGAGTTGTCGAAAATGTAACTTAAAAAATCCCTTTTGTCTTATTTTTTAAAAAGTATATCTAACTTGCGTTATCACAATTAATAAATACAACAGCACTAAGACCACTCTCCCAAGTCACTTTTAAAGATGATAGCGTCTCTGCTATCTGGGCTATCAAGCTCACCTCTGCTAGGACTCGACTGAGGTTAGCTGCGCCTGTGATGACGTCGGGTCGGATGTTGAGGGTCTTGCAAAGCTCTTCCGACAGCTCAGAGTTCTCAGGACGAATGTAATTCTGGTTGAATTTCACCACCTAAAAGTAGGAACCAGAGAGTTCAAAATATCAATGTAGCCCAAGCCGACCAAGTAATGTGGATCAAACCAGGCTGTTTTTTGTTTTGTTTTGTTTTGTTTTGTTTGTTTTGTTTTTTTTTTTTGTTCTTTTCTGATTCTCGTAAGAATATAGCCATTTGGCCGAATACTTCATACGTTTTTTTTTATTTTCGAGAGCTACTAATCTTGTTCTCTCTCGGAACAAGCTAAAAAGGAAATACTTTCGCGAGATTATATCTTTGGAATTTGAATTTTGTCAATGCCAACTCTTTTTCAAAATAATAGAATTAAACAAGATTAGCTAAGTACAGTTTACAACACTGAAATTGTGTAAAAACTATGTAAGTTCTAATTCATCATTAATATCATCTGGTATTTTATTGACAAGCATGGAGAACAGAAAGGGAGAGGGGAAAGAAAAATGTTTGGGAGAGATAGTTTAGAAAGGATGTGAGTGAGAAAGAGAGAGATAGATAGATAGATAGAGTTAGAAAGAAAGTATAGAAGAGATAAATATAAAGGAGGGATATATAAATATATATATATAGAGAGAGAGAGGTAAATTGAAATAGAAAAGAGATAACTGAATAGAGGGGGGCGATAGACATGGAGAGGACCTGACACACCCATCCTGTATAGAGGGGCCCCTAATCTAGACTGTTTTCAAGGAAGTGGTATACAATAGAACTTGTCAGTATTGTTAAGGTGCAACCAAGTCTTATCTGACTACAAGAGAGCATTATGTCAGATGAGATAAAGCGTGATTAATAGCAGCCAAATACAACTTAAAGACCCAACGAAATCTTAACAAGAAATGAAGCTACATGTTTGATACATGATTTGTAAAACCACCACTAGTGCTCCCTCTCCAAAGATGACTATTTGCGCAAACCAAGCATCGTCAAACTAAAGTAAACTTATTACAAAAATAACACCATCTTCCGTACACAGACCCATCCACAATATTATAATCATGTTTTTAGAATGACTGATAACGACTGAGAGAGAAAATTGAAAAGTGGTTGACTGTTATTGTGTTAGAAAGGTGGTGATATGGCGGTAACGATGGGCAAATTGGATACGGTATACATAATCATATGCCGAACAAATCCAGAAGAAATTAAGTGATAAAGTCGAAGGTGAAGATGGGTGTGTGAGAGAGAGAGAGACAGAGAGAGAGAGAGAGAGATAGAGAGAGAGAGAGAGACGAGAATAGATAGAGGAGTACCATATGTGTTGACATAACAGGTATACAGAATAAGTTTATAGCAGGGGAATAAACTTGTTTGATGGTGGAGAAATGATGAAGGGGGATGGAGATTTGAGAGGAAAGTGGGATCTGGTTCAATCAAAACAGAAAGCATGAAGTTTAGTTGTGAGTTATCCAAATGAATGATTGGTAGGAAACGAGCGTCTGAGGAAAATAATACATATCAATAATTATGATTATGAAGATGTAAGTGAAACAGATGGAGGGGGTGTGAGAGACAGTGGCGAAGGGGGATGTGGATGTGTAAAGATGCAGACAGAGTGTGAAAAAAAAGATAAAAGCATGGAGCCAAAGGAACATGAGGAGAGAGAGAGAGAAAGCGAGAGAAATAGAGAGAGAGAGAGAGAGAGAGAGAGAGAGAGAGAGAGAGAGAGAGAGAGAGATGAGACAGAGCAAATGTTGACCATACCTTATTGGTTTCAACGTCCACCACCACTGAAACTAGGAGGACAAGGTCTTCCTCATCCGTGCCCAGCAAAGCTCCTCTTCGCCCCGCTGTCGTGCAGAACACAATCACCAGATAGTTAAACGCCATTTTTCCTCCAACCAACTATTTCTGATCATAAAACACCAAAATACCGAAGATCACAAGAAGGAGAGGAAGAAGAAGCCAGATTCCACCTGCGTTTTATTTCAACCGGTTTTTTTTTAAACTCTATTCTCAAACCCCGCAATAATAATAAAAACAAAAAAACAAATGAGAAGAGAGTCACCACTAAGATATCTGTCACCACCACACCAAAAATGCACCCCCAAAATGGTCTAGAAGTTTGTTTTTAACATCACCCAGCACCGAAGAAATGAGGAGAGCCCTACACCGTACGGCTCGCTAGACCACAGACCGAACTATCTACTGCCGGCGAGGACTCGTTGTCTATTTACCCCCGGAGATTTGAGAGAGAGAGGGAGAAATAGTACTGGTTTGACGACGAGTGCTAACAGTACCAAACGGCCTCACGCGTCCGCCCCCAGAGTTGCGATGGTGCCTTCGTAATGAGCGAGCAGTTCCCCGTAGTGTTTTATGTACAACTGCTGTCGCCACTTTGCGCTGGTAGAAGTTTTGCGACCAGCGATGCTTATTGGTCCAATCCGCCACAGCTCCGCTATACGTGGCGTGTAGATAGGGTGTATGTATCAGATACACTGAACGGGGCGTGGACGGTCGTGATGGGTAGTCTACTGAATGCTTTTAGTCTGCTATCTGTTGCATGCCATGTATGTGTGTATTCGACCCGCATAATCCAATTCCCAATCTATCTTACCCTCGGCAAGAAAAAAAACAAACTACAAGCCTACAAACCCTGATTTTTTTTCCTCTCCACTTTTTATCCCCTCTCCCCTTGTTGTATCAACGTGCTTTTATCGCTTTTTCTTTTATGAGGGTAGCTACAGTTGATTGGTGTTATACAAAGCATTGAGGGCGAGCGTATAACCTCGGCGTTTCACTGTCTAGCTTCAGCCTATTGTTCTCTTCTGTCTTTTATCTTTCCTCAGTTCGTATGAGGTTGTTGTGTTGGAATGCTTTCAAAGTCGCAAAGAAGCCCCTCTCTTAACTCTTTTTAAAGGATGGGCTCCTTTGCATATCTCCGTGATTGTGCTCAACAACGTCACCATTGTGATTAAGAGAGAGAGAGAGAGAAAGAAAGGAGAAAAGGCGAAAATCTCTGCACGCTTCCGCGAACTAAGAAAATAAAGGCAGGGAGCCAGCCTAAATCTTAGTTTTCTGTTTTATACCACAGACACTCTATTTCTAATCTTCAAGTATCCTGCACTCAAAGTTAATTAGTATTCAGCTTTTTATGAGAAAACTAGATGAAGTTAGAAAATCCTTCCGGACACAATGCAAAACCAACCCTCATTTTTGTAAGAAGATTATTCGTAGACTTCATAGATTATGAACGTACTATTTTGGGCTATTAAGCAAATTCAATACAAAATGTTAAAAAGGGACAAATGTTTTTTAGATGTGAAATACTGCCCAAAATTACTAATACGGCATGCTTTCGTCATGCGTTTCTTAAAAAGCACTTTACATAATAAAAGTATCAAACGATTATATTTTGTCTTGAAATATATTTTTAAAGCATTTTAGGATATATTCATGCATTTTGTAATTCAGTAATCTTCACTTCAAAAAGCTGAATAGTGCCTTTAATCTGTGTTCTGATATAACTACTGAGATTCGATTATTCAAAGGATACACCTCAAACCAAAGTAACCACAACCTTCGGAAATCTGGTCGATATCTAACTTCTTTTTTTTTTAATGAATCGATTTGATTTTAATTGATTTTATATCACTTTTATTCTATACATATCCATTCTTCTTTATTATTGTAAAATCATCTACTTAAAAAAAAAAAACCAAAAACGTCAGTTTCCTTCTGTGATGGCAGTTGATATTTTTATTTCATCAACTGGACATGGATGGTCATATGAATTGTTTATTATTGTGCGATTGTGTAGTTGTTTGTGTGTTTCCTTTGACTCCATGTGTATATTATGTCTTCATACACCACCCCACACTCACCCCCCTCTCTCTCATCACCCACTCCCTCAATTTTATTTTTCTCTCCATCTATTTTTTTATCATGTTTCTCTCCCTTTCTCTCCATTTATCTCTATCTCTCTCTTTCCTTTTCCCTCTCTTTCCATCCGTCACTTCAATATCTTTTTCTCTTTCCCAGTCCTCCCTAAACCCCATGAACTTAGTAAACATAATGTACCGAAATTAGGCTTTAATATTATGATACGCTTGAACTACAATCTTTAACCTATTTCTAAACCTCTTGTGTGTGGGTGTGCGTGCATATATATATATATATATATATATATATATATATATATATATATTTATTTATTTATTTATAAATATATATTTGACAATTGAATATATTATGATAATCAACCATGATAATCATTTTATGAAGTGGCAGTAGTGAAACCCAATTGAATAGAAGTTTATCTTTAGATCTCATGTGAAAAACTTTAATGTTGTAAAATGGATCACAAATATGAAGGGCTTTCTAGATTTTTTCCTGAATATTCTGAATAAATGAAATAGCGTTAACTACATATACAGAATTCGGTATATCCCCGTAAACCGACAGCCCAAGAGACCGACAGTGTATTTCTAGTGAACCCTCAGAAAAAATTGATAAAATACCCATTAGACTGTCTGTCGGTCTTGTTGGCTGTAGCCTGTAGAATCAGTAAACAAAAATTCAAATTTCCATCTGGTCTGTAGCTCATCCCTATTATAATGTCAATGCCAATAGAGAACCACGACGAATCCTGTAAGTAAAACATGTAAGGAAAAAAAAAGAAGAAGGAGGAGGAGGGAGGGGATTACACACACACACACACACCCACATGTCATCGTTCTAAACTCATCTGTCCCTGATAAACATGATAAAGGAATTAATCAATGAAGGTTGAAGATTTGTCAATCTGTCCGTCAATTGAATCTGGTGTCGCCGAAACCAATCGGCCCGTGTCTGTGGCCTAGTGGTTAAGAAATTGGCGTTCTAAGCCAAGGACCTGGGTTCGATTCCCGGCGGAGACATTTTTTCAACCTTTGCAAAAAATTCAAAAAGGGAGGACTTCTCTGGGGAACTTTGATTTAAGCTATGCTACTATTATTCTTTCATTTCATATCGCATTTCCTTTATTTCCATGAGAGTTGCCAAAGTTGTAATGTATGGTATTTCCTTACAGTTTATATATATAAACTTTCATTCTTGTGATTGATCACTGTAGTGCATGCATCCCAATGAGAATACACAACATACCTGCATATTCCACAGAAATACATGTATTATAAAGAGAAATATATTCTTAAACACAGGGCGCGGCTCCTTTAATTCAAGAAACCATAGTAGCATAGGTATATGCCTATTCTTTCTATCCTTTAGCAAAACAAACATCATCCATTAAAATATTGAATAAGCTTGATTTATGAAAATGTAAACCTTTCTTCCTCATTGTGCGTCACTTCATTACAATATTTTGTTTGAGAAGGTGGGCGGAGTCGATTAAATTTTGTCAAGGAAAAGGACATTTGAAAATAATTTTTTTTTAAATGGGGACCTTGAGTGACCCCCTGGTTAATATTGCGCACTGAGGTTAATAATAAAAAGGACATGGTTACTGAAAAAGGCACGTGACGAATTCACATCATCCGACAAAAAAGGCGAAATGGTGTATTCAAGAGCGATATCCTACCTTTAAAACATTGAATGTCGTCGCAACTCTCAACAGCAGGGGGAATCCGATCCGTAAAATCGATATTTGGGGATAGAATTTATGGTACTGGAGATCAGAAATTGAATTATTTGACAAAATAATGCCGAATGGAATGGTCCATTGGTACACAAACAGTTATCGCTTCCATTCCTGTTACTGTTCCCTTGTATCAAAACATCCGATTCAATGATCAAATACGTGATAGGTGACGTCTTTAATACGCTCTACATGCCGAAACGTTTCATTGTTTTTTTTTCTCTCTCTCTTAAAAAAATCCAATTCCTCTTTCATCTCGAATGATTCCCATGGCGAAGATATTCCCCTAAAACAGAGCGCGCTTTCAAAGACTGCTCCCAGCAACTGCAGATTGAACTTTTCCATCTGTAAAGAAAACAAGGGGGAATGAAGTTGTCACATGTAAGTTCGACAATATTATTCAATTCAAATGGCATACAGTGGCGGATCTACGGGGGGGGGGGGGGGGGGAGGGGGGTTTAGGGGGTTTTAAACCCCCCCCCTTGGGCTGCCAAGTAAACATTTAATGTGCATAGGAAAACGCCATCATAATACTCAGCCCCTCAAACCCCCCCCCCCCCCCCCCCCCCCTTGGAAAAAAGCTAGATCCGTCCCTGGCATATATTGACTTTCTAACTCGATCTACTTTCCATGTACTTCAAATGTTAAATGCAAATTAAGTATAGAGTATTTTCTTTGTATCGACTTTGCGTTTAAGATCCATATTGAAGGATGATTATCAGTACACTTAAGTTGGTACGTGGTATGTAAGTATGAATAAATTTTTCTACAAATCGGGCCTTTTGTCTCTTCAAAAAGAACTCTTTGAATAAACACTTTATATCATCATCCATTTCGTTGTGTAGAGTCTCCATTTCAGTTACTTTATTCATATATTCGAGTTTCAAGTTGTTTCACTACATTATTCCTGCCTTACAACAAAATTGATTTATTTTATTAATTTTCGCATAGGGACTATCGTTTCCTCTCCGAGTTCTTTTTTACAAGCGACCTCCTGACCTGTAATATCTTCCAGCCATTCATTCGTCTTCCAGCACGAAGAGAAGGGGCAAGGATAGCGCTTGTGCTTTACCATCATGATTCGATAGTAGCGTATCCTTACTAAAATGATATGAAGTCTTGAACGACTGGGATATACGGAGAGCGAAGCACATTACAATCTTTGCTTGAGGTATAGACATATTTCGGGGAGAAATGGACATTACTGTCTGAAGTAAATGTAATGTTTCATTATAATCTGGGCATTCCAAAAGATCGATATGCCACGAGATCTACAAAATGTCGGTATCGTGAAACCTAAGAAACTTTTTTTTTCAGAAGGCCCATGAGACCGACATGTTGGTCTACAGAACCCTTAAATAACTTGTGTTTAAGCCCACAAGACCGACAATATCGGGCCTCATCTAACTTCTCTTTTAATGATTTATATAAAATGTCACCAATCTGATTCTCATTCATAGGTTTATAGGTTTAAAGCAACTTCCTACTAATATTCGGTGGACCTCTAATCTTGACTGTTTGATCACAATTGGGATCCAAGGAACATGTTCGTTGAGAATTGTACAGGATTATGATAATTATCAAAATGAATTGGGAAGGATTTTTAAAAAGTCAATGACAATCCACTAATGCCCAAACTAATACATGGACTTCTGTTTTGTTGCGTTGTCGTTGTTGTTTTAGATGCTCATTGTTATATTACATCAAGTTTGCCGATGGAGGAAGTTTGCCAAACAGAAACATACCGACAATCATGACAATGCATATCGATGAATATCATTTATAACCTTTTCGCTCATTCACTGTCGATTCCTTCTCAGTCCCAGACATTGAGCCGTTTGGGAGTCCTTGGCTCAACAACAACAACAATAACAACAGCATCAGCAAAAGGATGGAACAGAATTTGAATTTGAATCTCAAACGATCGATAACGCGAAACCTTAATCAATGCTTGATTAATTATAAAGCAGTTCATCATACTCTTAAGGTCACGAGACGCTATTTGTCGGAGATGTCTTGTGTCTCGAGCTCTGGATTACTAACACAATGGTGAAAGGTCAGAAAAGGGTCAGATGAAGTGGTCTAGAATGGAAAGAGGGGAGGAGGTGGGGGCCAAGCGTATCGTCACCCATTCCCTCTTCTACAAAAGCGATTGGTAACGCCATTTTCGTTCTCAGTAGTAATGACTATCGATTGCACGAGGTCTGACTTTTGTGATCAAACTCGATCTATTTCATGGAGTTTACAACTTTACATGCTATCGTCTCAAGGGCGAAAGGTTAAAGGTTTCTGGAGCTGGATGGCTTATCTAAGGACGTTTGAAAAAGGGGACATGGGGGATTTCCTTGAGTGTTTCTGTGTCGTTTTGTGATGTGATCGATTAATCAATTTGCAGACAATCGTTGCATCAATCAGGGATTTTGTCAACCCGTCACGTCTGTTGGCTAATTTCCTCATTGCCTGCGTTGACTGACATCGCTATAAACGGGTCTTCCCTCTCGCTCTCTTCCCCCCCCCCCCTTTCTCTCTCTCTCTCTCTCTCTCTCTCTCTCTCTCTCAACTTATATATAAATATATTATGTCATCTTTTTTCAATACTTCTCTCTCCTCTCTTTCAACCTATTCCTCTCAGCATGCGCGGCGATTTCTTGTCAAGGCCGGGGGCGCAACAAGCCTTTACCATTATTTGCTATACAGTTTTCAAAATTTCCAGGGGGCAGGTCCCCCGTCCCCCGGTCCCCCTCACTCCCCGGATCGCCTCTTAACACATCCTCTCTCTCTCTCTCTCTCTCTCTCTCTCTCTCTCTCTCTCCGTACCCCCTCTCTCTCCATCTCCTCTCCCCCTCTCTCTCTCTTTCTCTCTCACACTCTCAACATCTATCTAATAAGCAGGGGACATTAAAGATACTATCTAACTCTTGAAAATACATGTTTAAAAAATCATCAAAAATGTTATCGTAAAAAATACTAAATGATTTTTTTTCAATTGATTTTTTGTTTTTAAGATTATCCTTCTATTCATAATGATATGATTTAGGATTTTATACAGAGTTTTTCATACCACGGTACGAATAGAATTCTTATCATTCCCATTAAAATTTAATATCAAATTTCCAATATTAAATATCATTTTCATTAAAACTTCCAGGAATTCTTTTTATTGTACTCCACGACACATTTATGATTTCGCAAATTTTACGACCATATCAAAATGTTAAATAATACCTGTAAACAGCTCATGTTACATCATTTTGACAAAATATTGTACAATAGATATTCATAAAACATGGCCGATATTGATAACGAAAGTAGCGCAGCGGAAGCTGGTTATGACTGTTGTTGTTGTTTTTCTTTTTCTGGACCTCTAGGAAGAACAGAGCCATTAAGCTTATGGCTCTAAATAGAGCTTTCCAGCCGCTATTTTTTGTTAATTCTTGATTTAATTCTTGACTTATATATTCTTGTACGTGTCTAGTTATATATTTGTATTGATGATCTTTTATACAGAAAATAAAACCAACCAACCAACCAACCAAGCTTCCTGCGCCCATAACTCCGAAATCGAAACCTCGCTCTAATGATTCCATTTGTTCCTTATTGTTACTTGAGTAGGGTTTTCCATTCCTGACTTTTTATTTTGTTTGCTTTGATGAATGTACGATCATTATAATTTCAGGGCATTCAAAACAACATTTATTTCTACAAATTTAATTAGCTTCTTCGTATCGATAAATGAATACGACATCAAAGTGGGACTATTATGTTTTGTATTAAAGAACACTATTTTCTCCAGTATTTTATTTTTTTAAACAACTGTTTGAAGGGATTTCATTTATTGATTGCCAAAAGATACCAAATGTTATGGCCAACCTGTCGATCAAGATACTGTACCTTGCATTATGATACAGGGGCCGCGGAGCGTTTTTGAAAGTAGGGGGCTGATCTGATTTCACTCATTAATGACAATTTTCGAGCCTTTTTCCGCTTTTTTTTTTTTTTAACGTGTTTACTAAAAAAAAGTGTGTGGGGGGGGGCTGCATCCCCAGCCCCCCCCCGGTTCCGCGGCCCATGTGCTATATATATATAATCGACGACAGACCTTCAACTAGTGTACAAAAGCAGAGTGGCGCAGCGGAAGCGTGCTGGGCCCATAACCCAGAGGTCCGGGGATCGAAACCCCTTAATTCGCTAAATTGATTATTTCAGATTTAGATGTTCTTTTGAATCTTGAATATTCCATTCTTTTGTTGGTATCTATGATTTGTTGTTCATTGAATAACTAGGGTATTTGTATTAGGCTATTAAATATAATTCACTTACGCAATACCGTTTCCACTACAATATCAAAATACGAATTACTGTCTTTATAACAGTAGTCTTTCTGCAGTATTTCCACTGGTAGAAAGACCTTTATTCTTTATTCAACAGTCGAAGATTCAAAATAATCACTGGTAAATAAGAAAAAACTGTCAACTTGATACGGAATGATGTGAACAAAGTATTCTTATACACAAAAGCAGAGTGGCATAGCGGAAGCGTTCAGGGCCCATAACCCAGAGGTCCGAGGATCGAAACCTCGCTCTTTTGATACTTTGGTTCTCTAGATTAATCCAAATTGAGTCTTTGTGGTAGTGTTGGAATCTTGAATATTCTATGAATATGTTTGTTAGCATCTATGTTTTTGTTTTTTTTTCATTATGCTATTTTTCTTAGCATTATGCTTACAGTTATTGTTTTTGTGTTTTGTTTGTCTTTGTTTTGTTTGTCTTTGTTTAATTTCACAATCTGTTTGATCAGTAGGCCTATATGACTAATGTTGAAATTGTTTTTTTTTTTAAAGATATTTTACTGGATAAGATGTAATTCTACTCCATATCGTTATGATCTTTTCGACGTTATTAAATGTTTTTCAAAAATCCACTGACGTACCATGGGGTAGGCATGCTTTGTATTTTCAAGGGGTTTTCTCTCTCTCTCTCTCTCTCTCTTCCTCTCCCATTTTCTCTTCCTCCACTATTACCATATAATTATGATATGGTAACATCTTCAAAGTGTTCCTTCCTTGATTCAATCGTGAGAAAATTGGTTTCATAAGTGTCTTAATGTGCACAATTTTAAGCTTTATGTGCAATAACGCTGATGAAGGTTTATTAAGACAGGTATAACATATTGGGATTTCAATACGTATAATTGGTTTTCACAGAAAGACTCAAAGACTAGGCTATAATATTACAAATTGAAATGATTTTCGAATAGCTTTTTATATGTGCCGTTAAAATGTTTTTATTAGTAATAAAAACACAATGTCTATCGTGTATCGAGAGCTAGATCAAATTACAGTCGTCTGTCATAGGAAACAAATAATTTACTGCATTGATAGATTGATTTCGCGTGAAATTTGTTTCTCAAAAAGATCATCCCTTCCGCTTTCCTTATCAGAACAGAGTTAGTCATCATGGCGTACAAACCATATCCCATCTTCCTCCCGTTATTCGGAGCCTGTCTTCTTATATTCTCCTGCAGCCAGACATTACAGGAAGATGCGTTCTTGACTCCTACTTTAAATCCATATTTGGAAAGTTCTCATATTGGATGCGATTGGGACTTTGAGCGAAGGGAAGCTGACTGCAGGGGAAGGGGACTCGATGCCGTTCCCCAGAATCTTTCTCAGGATACTGAGCTGCTTATTTTGAGTCAAAACGACATTACTTCCCTCCTGAACACATCGTTCCAAAGGTACACCAACATCACAGACCTGAACCTTTCCGAAAATGATATCAGAGTTATCGAATCCGCCGCTTTCTATCCTCTCAAGGAATTAGTAGACCTGGATGTGTCCTCTAACGACCAGCTTGTGCTTCCGGATACAGGCTTGTTCAGATGGGCTGGTAAGCTGGTCTCTCTCAGTTTGGAGTATTCATGCCTGGAATCTCTCCCTAATGACACTCTAAAATGGAGCACACAGTTAGATGCCATAGATCTCTCCTTTAACTTGTTATCCTTCATAAACCTAAGTTCTTGTGGTATAGCAAGGAATGTTCTCTTATTAGCTAATGAAATTGAACACCTCACCGCTGACAGTTTCGCCTTTGCGTGTTACACTTTGTTTCTGGATCTTAGCGTGAACCCCATCAAATCAGTCGACCCGGATACAATCGCATCACTACAAGTCCAGTCCTTGGAACTTGGCTTCTACCCTCTGAGTTTCGAGGTAGTGACAAACTTGTTCAAAGGGATCGCACGTTCGAAGATTGAATACCTTACAATCCAGGATGCAGATCTGACTGTTTTGCCAACAGACGCCTTTGATCCGCTTCGCAATAGTTCTCTTTTTGAAGTCCCTGTCAACCATGGAAACGACCTCTATACACGACTCGAACGACTTAACCTTCCCGATAACAATATAGCCGAAATTGAACCAGACTTCTTTGAGGGTATGCAGAAGCTAAGAGAACTGAACTTGAACCACAATAAAATAGAATATGTAAATCGGCACAACCATACTTGGTCAGTTGACTTATTCGAGTTGGACTTATCTGAAAATCTTTTGACAGAGATCACCTCGTTTGCATTTCTTGGTTTGGGAAATTTAAGCGTCTTAAACCTGGGGTCGAATGAACGACTTGCTGTCGTTGAAATGACATCCTTTACGGGACTTTGCAATATTCGAGAAATTGATCTGTCAGGATGCAGAATTACAGATTTGCTTTTGGAAACTCCAATGCTATTATCCCTTTCCCTTATGAACAATATGTGGCCCTCTTATTTAGAGCCAGGCGAATCTTTTAAAAGTACAGCATCTCTTCTAAGTTTGAACCTGGCTGGGTCGGGGCTTGACATGTTTTACATGTGGAGGGAAACCTTGAACGTATCTCTATTCGATGGATTGTTCAACCTTACGACTTTGTATTTGAGTCGGAATAGTTTCAACAGTCCTTTTGATGATTTGAAACCTGGCGTCTTTCAGCAACTTTCTGTTTTAGAAGATCTTAGTTTAGACTACTGTAAAATTTCATATCTTCACCCTCTCGTTTTTGCTGGTTTGGAATCGCTACAGATGTTGAATCTAAGGGGAAATAAAATTCAGCTTCTTCCTTTCAACTTGCTGGAAGGGTTAGCTCAAGTGACCTACATTATCCTCGATGAAAATCTTTTAGCCTATCTCAAAAATGCAATGTTTTCGAACAATCCCAAGCTTAAAACTCTTTCCTTAGCAAATAACAAATTCACAAACCTTAACCATAGCACTTTTCAACCGATCGAGTCCTCTCTCAAATTTCTTGATCTTTCAATGAACCCGATCGTCTGTAACTGTGATCTTCAGTGGCTTCCAGAATGGCTACGTGGACAAGTAAAACTAGTTAACGAGGAACATACCATATGTTCGCCATCATCGTTAGTTCTTTTTTGCAAGAAACCTCTGATAGATTTTGATCCTTCTGAATTATGTAAACGCAACGTCGTCATCATCTGTTTGATTCCACTCGTCGTCGTTTGCTTGATTGTCATCATCGTACTCGTGCATCACAACCGATGGCAGTTGAGATACAAACTCTTTCTCTTGAAACTGGCGGCCGTTGGATATAATGAGATGCAAGATGCTCGGGACCATAATGACTACGAGTTTGACGTAAACATTATATTTTACGACGATGATGAGGAATGGATTCGCGCACATCTCCGACCGGCTCTCGAAGAACAGCTTCCACAATTTCATCGAAACGTCTTTGGCGACGAGAACCTCGTGCTAGGGATGCATTACTTGGATTCCGTTGACTACGTGGTTAGCCACAGTTACAAGACCATCATAGTGCTCAGCAGAGCCGCTGTGCACGATCGCTGGTTCATGCTCAAGTTACGCATTGCCATGGACCACGTGAGTGACACCCAGACGGAATTCGTAGTTGTCGTCTTCATTGAAGACATCCCGGACGATGAGATACCTTTCCTGGCGAGGTTGTATCTCAGTGACGGCAGACCTTATCTCTATTGGACTGAGGACGTAAGAGGACAAGTGTATTTCTGGGATGAATTAGCAAAAAATCTTACTATCAATCTAAGAACCAACGACTTGATTCCAAACGAGTAGAAAAGGGTACTCTATCAACGTATCAAGGCCAATTCAAATTGATTCCTAGTTTCTCGTCCGGATTTTTTCGAAAATGAGGAGAAGGGAGTTCATATTATTTGATATTCGATATTTTTCTGTGCATACAAATGCTATTGGGTCGGTTTCAACGCAAATTTTCTTAATTTCGTTTCATTTGTACATACAATACTTTAAACAGAGACTCAAATCATAGCGAAATTGCATCATATTCATGATTTTTGTTATCTCATTGCCGACATGTCCTCAGATTCGTATATACATCATTTTAAAACAGAAATATCGAATAATATAAAAAGGGAACGAGAAACTAGGAACTAACTTTTTTTGGCCTAACCTTTGTCCAAAAAGCAATACTAAAGTCCAGCAGATTGGTGCAGAAAATCGATGGAATTGTGCACTTTTTCATAAAAGCATACAATTTGGCATGTAGGTAGAGTTTTTTTACGCCGAATAATTCTGGATATGGGGCCACCAAAATTTCGGGCCCTGGGGCCCGTTGTTTGTGCCCATTTTTAACAAAAATGGCCCTCTCAGGGTCCTTCCCCTTCAAAGTTGATGTAATCAAATCTAGTTTGATATAATGAAATATCATGTAATATTTCCGGGCCTCTAAAATCAGACAAATGTTTTAGGTGCCCATTTTTCAAATAAAGGGCCATCCTATGTATCAAAATATTATAAAGTCACTGATTTGTTGAACATAAGTAAAATGCTTCTAATTGTGATCAGTCAACATTACGTCTTTGAAATCAACAGCATAGGTGTGACAGGTGGCCATTATAACAAATAAAGGCCCATAAAGGCCCCAAAAATATATCTGCAAAATAAGATTTGTAAAAAAATATTTGGTTTAAATCTTAAATGGTACACATTAATCTGGAAATCAAGGTCATATAAAAATCCCACTTTAGGAATCACATGGGCCCATTGATGGTCCATTAAAGACAATTCTTTCCCTCACAAGAGGGTTGCCTAATTCAACACGGCCCCCAAAGTGTTTGAAAATGCATACTTTAAAGTATAACTATTGGCAAGGCAGTGTGTTCTATAAGCACTTCATTTAATTAAGATGGTCAACATATTAAAAATGACCACTGGCCTGTTTCAAGATGTGGTTATTAGCATTAAGTTTATGCTGTGTCTTGAAGCTTATATCGTATATATACGATAACTTTCTCCCTATATGGGAGAAAGTTATGGATGGTGCAACTTTTTTGCCTAAAAATAGACATAAGAATGTTACAATGGTGTATTTGGTTGAGACACAATGAAACCAAGGTAAAGGTATATCTTATAATGCTGAGTAATTTAAACAGTGGGGAATTTCATTTCCAAGATTGCCATCAAATTGAAAAATACTGCAGAAGTGTTGAAATGTATTGTGCATCTGATAATTTTGCATTAAGACATAAAGCACCAAACTGCAAAATGGTTAAAATGCTTAAGAATTATGTTTTCAGGCCCTCTTTCTTTAAAGGGACATCCAATCGTAATGGCAAGTTGCTCTGAAAGAAAGCAGAGAAGCAGATTGTTAAAAGTTTGAACGAAATCAGACAAATAATATGAAAGTTGTAATCCCTATACAAATTTGAATTTCAAATTGGCCGAACCGGTAATGTCACTGTGATGTAGCGGCGGATAACTCTACCATTTGTTCCAACACACAGAATGACTAAAATGTTAATTTTTCAAAAAGTATTGCTAAAATATGTATTTTAGTATTGCCCCGAGGGAAAAGGGGCTTATGAGAGAAAGGAAAATTGATGACGGTGTATTACAAAATCTAGAATTGACCGGGAATACCTCACAATCGACTGACCCCACTGCCAATTTGAGATTCATATAGATTTAGTGATTTCTCAAACATTGATAACTTTCTTATTTTTGGTCTGATTTCTTTCAAACTTTCATCAATATGTTTATCTTTTTTTTCTGATTTTACACAAATCAACATATTGCAAAGTATGGATTGCCCGTTAATAGGTATTGTCTATGTTTAAGAATACAGCTATTGATTGACATCTTTATAAATCTTACGACGTCTTTCATAGGTTGTTTCTTAAGGACATATCAGTTTTTTTCTAATGAAAAAAAGAGGGAATTGCAGTTTTATTACGTAGTTGTTCTGATTATAGTTTATTTTGGCATAATAACATTTATTTGCAGAAGAAGAGTATTTGTTGCTTCATCGGGATATTAATGTATATTGTTCATGAATAAGAAGAGAAACATATCAATGTTAGACTGATATTTTCTGTTTATAGAAATTTCCAGCATATCAGTACTAAATTCCACACTTTTATTCCAAGTTATAAGCTTCCAGATATAACATAAACTTTAAAATTCCAGTAGTCACATCTTAACTCACAATTTTGAATGTGACGGCCATCTTGATGAAATGGAGTGACCCAACGATTCTGCGTATAATAACCAGCTTGCAAATACATTTGCTTTAAAGCCCAAACTCAAGTTACATGCAAGTAGGCATTTTAACACTTTGGCAGCTATTTTGAATTTGGCCAACATCTGTGAGGGAATTAATCAAAACTTTAATTGTCTCGAATGGGCCATCGATGGGCCTATGTGGCCTGCTAAAGTGGGCTCTTTTTGCATAACCTTGATTTCAAAGTTGTTGTCTATACCATTAGAAATTAGAAACAAAGATTTAAAAAAAATCATGTTGCAGATAGATTATTCGGGCCTTTTGGGGCCTTTTTTGGTCATAATGGGCACCAGAGCCACATATCTCACTGATTTCAAAGACGTAATGTCAACTGATTATAATTAGAAGCATTTTTACTTATAAGGATGGCCCTTTATTTGAAAAATGGGCACCTAAAGCATTTGTCCGATTTTTTATATATCAAACTAGATTGGATTACATCAGCTTTGGAGGGAAAAGACCCTGAGAGGGCCATTTAAAAAAAATGGGCACAACGTGCCCCAGGGCCCGAATTTTAGGTGGCCCCATATCCAGAATTTATCATGCTCATTATCTTGCCAACATCTCTCCTATTTTTGCTGAATTAGGTCTGTTGAAGGTGTTTGATTTGAATAAATTCAATATTGTAATATTTATGTTCTTACTTCATAATGACCGTATTCCATTGGCGATTGCCAAACATTTTCAATCCAATAACCAGTTCTATTCTTATTTTACTCGAAGTTCTTCAGATTATCATTTGTCTCTAAATAGAACAAATGTTGGTTTAGTAAGTGTATTTTATAGAGGTTCCAAGATCTGGAATGAATTGCACCCAGATATAAAGTTAAGTCCATCTTTAAACTCACTCAAACGCAATTATAAGTCATATTTACTCGAACAATATTAGGCCCTTTGTCTGGCATCATACATTGTCTGTGAAGGGTTTGT
Organism: Heliocidaris tuberculata; assembly: GCA_025618425.1. Lineage (NCBI taxonomy): Eukaryota > Metazoa > Echinodermata > Echinoidea > Camarodonta > Echinometridae > Heliocidaris > Heliocidaris tuberculata. The sequence continues at coordinate 21,243,860 of CM046845.1, forward strand.
CCTGGTTGATTAAATTTTCTTTCAAATCCTATATTACTGACCATATTATACATGTATCTACATTTTATCCATCCAATATGCCCATTTTATGTATTTATTTACGTATATACCAAAGGTGGCAGCTTTTTATAAAGCTCCTTGCTTTTCTTGCTGTCTCCTCTATCTTGTAATTTTATATTTTGTACTGATTTGTATTTGTATGTATTTTTTAAACTATTGATGGAAATAAATAAATAAATGAAATGAAAATGAATTATTCGGCATCAAAAACTCTACCTACATGCCAAATTGTATGCTTTTATGAAAAAGTGCACAATTATTTCACCAATCTGCCGGACTATTACGTTGGACCAACGTTATAGGCCAACGTTTGGCAAACGTTGGATCTCTGACTGCGACCGTGCCGACCTTTGCCGTTGGCCCAACGTAAAATTGCTATCTCGATATTACAATTTAATTTTTCTCTCAGGCTTTTCTTCTCTTTTTCAAAACTAATCTCTTTATTATTCTCTTTCTCTTTCTCTTTCTCTTTCTCTTTCTTTTCTCTCTTTTTGCCTGTCTTTCAATCTTTAGTGCATTCACCGTTCTCTTGTTTTCTGTCTTTTTCAAAATCTTATTACCATCTTCTGACGCCTTGTGTGATTCTTGTGAACTGACACCAACTTGCGGTGATCCGACACATGCTCCGGCGACATTTGCACTGGCTGGGATTAGGGTTAGGTTTACAATTGGCTTTTAGGTTTAGATTTAGGGTTAGAATTAAGGGGGAAGTCTACCCTGATTACATGTTGGTTTTCTAAGAAATAGAAACTTTAAAGAAACAGATCAGTGAATGTTTGGGCAAAATACGATAAGAAATAAGAAAGTTATGAATTTTTGAGGTTGTAATCAATCAAACACAAATTGGCAACTCCGTGACATATCTTGCGAGTTCCTCTCCCATTTGCCCTGTACCTCCAAAATCATTAGTTTCCATTTGCTCTAAAGGAAATATTCAATAATACATGCTCCTTAGATATAATCATTGCTCATATGTTTTTACACAAAACCTTATGCAACAAATCTGTTCCTTCATCGAAAACTAAGAAAATGATAATTTATGAAATTTTCTGTACTGAGCAATATCTATGGGAGAGGAGTTCGCAAGATGCGTCACGGAGTTGCCAATTTGTGCTTGATTGATTACAACTTCAAAAAATCATAACTTTCTTACTTCTTATCGGATTTTGCTCAAACTTTCACTAATCTGTTTCTCTCATTTTCTGTTTTTATTTAAATCAACTAAATACCAGGGTGGACTTTCCCTTTAAGTATAGTGTCTGGTCCAGAGTTGACAATGGTTGAAGTTAGTAATTCGGTTAGTATTGCATGGGCGGCGATCGGGGGGGGGGGGGGGGGCGGGAGACGCGTTCCCCCGAAAATTGTGAAGATTGTACAGCAACTAATGGTAAAGGCTAGTCACGTCCCCCTCCCCCCCCCCCCCCCCCCCCCCCCCCCCTCCCTGGCCGTGACAAGAAATAGCCGCAAATGAATATTAGAAAATAACCGCGGAGCAACTGTCGCCGGAAGTATGTGTCGTACAACGCAACTATTTCCTGTAAATGAAACTAGATTTTGCAACTACTATTAGATATTCCACGATTACTTCGGACAAATACGACTTTGGAGGGAGAAATGACTAATTTAGAATAGGCTGTTAAGACTGCTTGCTAAATTCATCCGCTAACCACATAGCCAAAGAAAATGATCAGTTTACTGTTCGAAAAATGAACGTTTAAGGAAAGTCAATAATTGCCGAATACCAGAAGTTAGTTTGCGTTAAGGCTTACGCAGGCGTATTGTGCTTCCACGTTTTGATAAGTTGAAGTACTATCCATCACTTGCATGAATAGAACGTAAATAAAACGATCATTTTGGTGGTAGAATGATAATGTCTTCTTCTCCCTTTTCAGTTGGTTCTGAAGTCATTGTTTCCTGGCCATGTGTACAATTCGACGTGTCACCTTATGTTGATACGATTATTACTCAGAGAAAAAAAAATGGTATTCGAAAATGTTGTGCTTCGACAAAATAGTTACAGCACACGAGAGCTGCAGTATCTTCTCTTTCTGTCTTTCCCAGTGAATTTCTGAGCTTTATCCTTCTTCCCTCTTCTCATTCTTTGTTTTTTTATGGGAACCTTCCCCCTCTCTAGTCATATTTTTACTGTTTTCTTTGTTTATTATTACTTTTTACTCCTCCTTTCATCTTCTTTTCATATTCTTTTAACGTAATTCTTTGTTGTTTTTCTTTCTTTGCTATTCTTTTTCTACATTTTCCACCGAATTTCTTCAACTTCCCTTCTTTCATCTCCTTTTTAAAAATCGTTCCCTAAGTATTTCTTTGTTTGATGTTTATTAAATTTGGTCTCGTGGACTGTCGGTGTCGGACCTGTGCTGGGGTGCTGCAAGGGTGCTGTTAGCAACATTTGCAGTGAATTGGCCCACGAAAATATAATTACGTTTTTATTTCATTTAATGTTTTATTCTATGGTTCTTTTTTCTTCTTCTTTTGATGGCTCGCTAGTCAGATAATTTGGAGTGGAAAAAGCCACCCAAATTGTGATGCCCTCTTTTTTCTTCTTCTTTTTGCTTCTCAGAGAAGTTTTGAGTGAAGATGCCCCATCGGTACAGCACCCCAAGTAAAAAAAAAAAAGAAAAAAAGATGGCGCTCTTAGGTTCCTGCCCCTCCCCCCTCAGATCAGTTCTTGTACAAAAAATACGCGTGGCAAAGAGAAGCTGAAAGTTGTATTTTTTCTCTGGGCCTTCAGACGAGGAGGGGGGGGGGGGGTACTCCGATTCCTGTGCTGGATACGAAGCTCCACCAGCCCCTGCCCTATAAAAAGCATCGTGTTTTTTTCTTACACGATGTTTCTCCATATGCTACTTATAGGATTAAAAGTTTAGCTACGTTATTTCTACACCCTCTTTCTGTGTCTTTCATAGAAAATCGCTGTTTAGGGTCCGTTAATCCTTAAAATCCTCTTAAACGAACTCTATTCGACCTTCGTTTTTTGGATAAATCCTGAAGAATTTTCAAAAAGTCATCTGACAGTCCGACAGATCGAATGTTGAAGTCATTCTTAACAACTCTCCGTCACGGTATTTCTACTTCATGATCGTCAGGAAAATATCTTTTATATTGATGTTGTGCTTGCAGATCCAGGTGCGTGGATTTTATTATTATCTTGTCTGACTTCGTTATCTAATCCCATCAAAGCTCTATACGGAAGCTTTAATACTATAGAACAGAACGTATTATCATGACTCGAGTCATCAGAGACAATTCGTCCTTACTATCATGTCGCAATCTATTATAAATTGGCACTTTGGGGCGAATTATATATATTTAAAAAAAAAGATGGACATTGCACAATTTTCTCAATGAATAGTTGTTTATTTCATGATCGCGGTATCTGTCATCGTAGCAATGGAACAAAATAAGGTGAACTTTTCGAGCTCGCCCAGGGTATCTTATTTTCGACATACTTTCTTGGATTACTCGCAGCACAAAGGCTGTCAACTTTGCGACCTTTTTTACTGGATCTGATACCCCCCTTTTCAAGACGGTATACTCTAGTTTGCAGGCGCAAACCCTGGTCAGTCGTAAAAGAGAGTCTGCACTATATATAAGACTACCATAGGCCATGTACTATAGCTGCTCCAGACACGCCTATGCATGCAGTAGGTAGCTGGGCTAGGATTCTCTCAAGGCACAATGATTTTTTGATAAAGTGTGAAATTAGGGTCTATGCTTGCAGACTAGGTATACCCCACGAGACTGACATTGTCGGTCTAATGGGTCTTCTAGGCACTTTTTGGAGGGCTTCCTAGACATGCTAGACTGACGGCTCACGAAAGTGACAGCCCATGAGACCGACATTTTTATATCTTTCCATGTGTATTTCTGATTTGTTTTGCCAGTCTAGTGGACTGTCGGCCTTGTCGACCTTTTGGAATTTTCTCCCCTTTTTTGAATAACTTATGGTATTTGAAACTTCATTGACATTGACATCAATATATTGTTTTACAAATGTATTTGTATTTACTTATGTATTTGGCATGCCTATGCTTAGGCTGTATATAGCCCTTTTGTATTATCACTTTTAATACACGATTGTACTCAAGCTATGTTAACTGTACACATGATATATTGTCTATACTCTTTAATACATTGTCAAGTATTGTCATCTGTTGTATTAGATGATACAGTAACCAATAAATATTCACCGATTTCACCTATTTCTTTGTTTTATCGGTCTCATAGGCTATCGGTCTTCTTAGTGGGTTCTCAGATTCAGATTCAGATTTCAGATTCAGATTTTATTGACTGTTTTCAGTCATATTAACATAATACTGTAGTGCATAACATAAAATAAATACAATAACAACAATATATTACAATGATGTTTTTCCATAGATATGGGCACATAATCAAATATCAATAAGTAAAAAATATGATGCACAGATACTGACCTATTAAGTGATGTTGAAAACAGTTGGACATGTTTAAAAGCAAAGCTTGTATATTACATGTCCAGAAACTTATATAACTTAATCACGATTGGGTCGTTCAATAACTTTATCAAATTCATAAAGCATCATTACGAGAAGCGAATTATTGATAAGAGAAAATTGATAAGTGAATTGAGGTAGAAGGACTATTGCCTCAACCCTTAAGAAAAACCAAGTGTGGAAGTAAAGTGCATGTGCAAGACGGCGTGGAAACAAAAGAGAATGAAGAGGAGGGTGGAGGAAGGAGGAAAAAATGAAAGATAGTGAGTGTGTCTGTGTGTGAGAAGGAAGAGAGAAGGCAGGAAAAAGAAGGGGTGAAAAGGGAGTAAAACAGAGAAGAGAGAAGGAGATGGAGAGAGAGAGAGTCGAGAGAGGGAGGGGGGGGGGGGGGTTAGAGGTTGGTCCTGCTCGCTCAGTCTTGGTCTCATGGTCCGTCGGTCTACTGGGGTGGCCCCACCCGGACTCCTACCCACTGCATTACTTCTTGTTTAAACCGATTTTGTTATGATAAATATATTCATCTAAAGATTAATTTTGCCCTTATCCCTATTATGAAGGAATATATTCCTTCGTTGTCCTGATTCCGATGTAATGTGTATGTTGTCCGTTGAGTAGTTGGGGGAAAAAAGCGTTATGCTCATTTTAGTATTACTGATGATTTTAGAGTTGTCTTTAAAGTTGATAAATCCTTCCTGTATATTATTTGATTTGTTTCAAAATGAGTGGTTCCTATCAAAGAATCAAAAATGTTACAAGTCGTTTATCACAGTCGAAATTAGAGGAAGCAAAGCAAGCTACTATTTTTTGGGAGAAAATAATTATGTATGCATAAAATCTGACACATTTCTGGATTGAGCTATGTAGTCAGCACCATGGTTTGATAGGTACTTAATTATTCAAGGTATTATTCTTCAGATCTCTTTAGATACAATCGGTGTGAAGATTCATGACCTCTTTCTACATTGTTCTAAGAATTCACTCTGTGACATGAACCACATCTTTCAATCAAGAAATAAGATCGCCTTGTATTTGATTTTCTACCATAAATATCCAATACACGATCCTTTTCTCTTTTTGCTGAACACTCTCGCCTTGGCATTCATGATTATGCATTACCTTACTTTAGTGGAAAGTTTGAAAGAGGCAGAAACCAATATCCAGAACAAATTTGGTATAAACTGTAGAAATACAAAGGTTTGTTATGTTATGGTCACATCCCAGAAAATCAGCCTGCTCGGCGGCCGGGCGGCGAGTTTTTAGCCAATATCGCCCGGGCACCACTGTTTTTTTAGGGCATCGCTCGGCTGCCGCTACAGTTTTAGCGCGGAGTTAAAATTTCGGAGGCGCCTGGCCACTTTTCACTCGCCGGGCGATTTCTTAAAAATCGGCCGGTGGCCAGTGGAAGATTGTCCGGGAATCGGTGAGTCACTGCTCGGACACCGCGCGGAGAAGATCCCCCGATTTCGCCGAGTTTTGACCTAAAATCGACCAGCGACCGACGGGAAATCGACAGGGCAACCGCTCAGGCATCGCTGGGGCTTTACAGCCAGCTCGACTTCTCCAAAAATCGTTGAGCGATGCCTAAATTCCAGTGGCGCCCGAGCAGGCTACATATCGGTCGGTCGCCGCCCTGATTTGTGACCGTAGCCTTTGGCTATGGTCACAAAGCCGGACACCTAGCGTGGCCAGGTGCCGCCGAAATTTTAACTCCGCGCTAAAATTTCAGCGGCGACCGAGCGATGCCCTAAAAAACAGCGGTGCCCGGGCGGCCGCCGCTCGGTGCCCAGGCGAAATTGGCTAAAAAACTCGCCGCCCGGCCTCCGAGCAGGCTGATTTTTTTGGATATGCCCATAGCATTAGTCACACTTCAACGATAATCTCTTTATATATTCTCTGCAAATTTTTATTTGAAGATTATTATTCAACTGTATACAGGGGCTTATCTAGCATAAGATGAAGATTGCGTTGAAAACCTTAATGTAAACAATTTATATGCCACTTGCCATGCTTGCGGTGCGTCTATATGCTTCACACTGGGCTGCCCAGGTACATTTTCGTCTCTCTAATTGGAAGGGACTTGCAGCCCCCGTTCATCACAAATTTTCTGGATACGCCACTAAAATATCCCATGATCATGTTTAACCTCCTTCTGCTTCCTTTTCTCCGTGTTAATACTAGTGTATAATTCTTGTATTACTCGTCATTTCTAAGTTATCTTATACATTGCACTCATAATAAACTCTTAGACTGCACAGAAGCGTTTATTGTTAGTTATGTCTAGCCCAGCGTAGTAACCAAAAACTGACCCTTTTTATTTCTATATAAGTCGTATCTTTTAGGATGTCATAGTCGTTAACGCTGTAAAGACTATTGGTTTTACTCATTAGAATATGGATAGGTCCATACAGGGGCTGCGGAGCGGCTTTCAAAGTGGGGGGGGGGCACCAACAAAAAGGGCACTTTTTGGAAAAAAAAGGGGCACCTACCTACAAAGGGTGAAAACAAGGCGGAAAATACCACTTTTAAACATTAGTATACCGCTAAAGTATGATTAATACACTATCGAGGATCATTTCTATCTTAACATGATTCCAGATAAAAACTACTTTTGCATTTTGTGTGATGGTCTGATTATTCATTTGCGAGAGAGCGAGCAAAAAATTTAAGATTGTTTTCTAATGCTGAAGGCTATGGTATTTAATTATACACAGCGATTTCCCTAATATGATAAGAAGATTGTATAGTAAATGCGAGCGAGCGTAGCGAGCGAGCTTTGAAACAATTTTAGATTTTTTTTTTCCTCATTCCTTTTATGATTTAGGGGCAATGATTAATATTGTATAATCTAGGGAAATCACTGCGTGTAATCTAGGGCATTGTGCCCATCTTGACAACTACTCCAGTTTGTGCTGATATCAGTAGGGGAATCTATTACATGTATTAATATGAAGCCTCTCTGATTATTTGTAGCTAGACTTATGGCTCTTTTCTGAACTTTAGGGCACAATTTGTAAGCGACATCGGGATATATATATATAGGTAAAAAGGGGCACTCAGTGTCAAAAGACAAAAGGGCACTTATCAAAGGGGAAAATGATACCATTAGAAAGGAAAAGGGGCACTGATCAGAATTAAGAGGGGGCAATAAAAAAGGTGAAGTTATCAGGGGTGAAAAAAGGGCACTTATCAGAAGGGAAAATTGCACTTTTAGAACGGAAAATGGGCACTAATCAGACGAAAACAGGGGCACTTATCGGATTTCAAAAGGGGTACTCATATATGAGGTTAAAAGGGCCACTTATCATAAGGTGAAAAGGGTACTTATTAGAAAGAAGAAGGGGGCACTATACGAAGAAAAAAGGGCACTCATCAGCTATGAAAAGGGGCACTTTTCATAGATAAAAAGGGGCACTTTTGGGGCACTTGATAAAAGTCAGCTATGAAAAGGGGCACTTTTCATAGATAAAAAGGGGCACTTTTGGGGTACTTGATAAAAGTGGGGGGCACTGTGCCCCTCCCCCCCCCCGGGTGCGCCGCCTCTGGGTCCATACCAATAAATTCCTTTCATAGATATATTTGGTCAAAGTTACGAAAATAGTTTGATTACTTCGATCAAAATTAACACTTAGATTGCTCATTTAGGCCAATATTTTTAAGTATAGGCTAAATTTTTTAGGTCGCGATAAAACTGTCTCAAAATAGAAGTCTTTGCTTTGAGCAGAATCCTGGAGGGACACATATTCACAAATAGCATTGGTTGAAATTGGCCTCGCAGTTTTTATACAGTGAGTAAAAGAAACTGTCGACTGGAAAACATGCTTATTTCCACCAGCAAGTCATCTTTTTATACTATACACCAAGATTTGAAATATTCTTCTTTTTTTTTAGTGAAACTGAGCCGTTTTCCTATTTTTCAGAATTCGTATATATAGGTTTGCCTTTCAAGCGCTTTGATTTTAAATCAACTCCACTGTCCACCCACTCAAAATTTAAGCACTCGAAAAGAATATCCACAAATTATATTGTTCATTTACGAATCGTCATAACAGTCATTTCGAAACTTAAAAGATCGCCGAAGCGCATTTTGTTGAATAAAGGAATTGGCCAAGAGTTGACCCCTTATTCCTTTGTATATTACACACAGATTTCAAGATATTATAGGCTTACGTAATCTTTTGTATAGATGTCACTTTGCTCTGGAGATACTTATAAATATGTTTGATTTAATTTGATTTTATTTGATTTGAATTTATTTTTTCCACTCTTGTTTTTCTTCAACAAATTACAATAAATCATACATGACAATCAATAGTGAATATCATCACTATTATTATGTTGAAGCTAGAGGCAGAGAGACAGGCTGAGGAAAGAGAAAGAAAGACAGACAGAGAGACAGATAGCTAGAAGAGAGAGGTAGAGAGGAGAGAGAGGGGGGATTAAAGGTATAGAGTAAGAGAGAGGGGGCGAGCGAAAGGGGAGAGAGAATGGGAGAGAGAGAGAGAGAGAAAAGAGACAAGGAGAGAGAGAGAGAGACAGAGACAGAGACATGCAGACAGACAGACAAAGTGAGAAAGGAGAGAGAGAGAGAGACAGAGAGACAGACAGACAGAGACAGACAGACAAAGTGAGAAAGGAGAGAGAGAAAGATAGACAGACATAGAGTCAGAGAGAGTAATTGGAGAGAGGAGAACGGAGATAGAAGAGGAGCAAAAGAAAATGAGTGAGAGAAAGTGATGGGAGAGAAGAGATAGCAAGATAGTGAGTTAGGGCTAGATAGAGAGAAAGAAGGTGGGATGAAGGGAGGAGAGAGAAAGAGAGAGAGAGAGAGAGAGAGAGAGAGAGCGAGAGAGTCACAATGAAAAAAAATCACAACTTTTGACATGTTTGATCGCTCGCTTCGCTCACTGGCAAAAACCGCAAGAGAATACAACCTCATTTCCTGTATTCCCATGGGTAGAAACTGGGGGGGGGGGGGGGGGGGGGGGGGGAGAGAGAAAAATAAAAAGAGAGTGGGGAAAGAGAGACATACTCTTCATTGAATTAAATCCAAATATATACCATTTTGACGAGCAGTTTTCAACCCTATATATTCCATAATCCTGACCTCCTTATCTTTTCGAGTACCGTTCTCGTTTAAAGTCCTGTGAATTCCGAGAAAATATGGAATTCTGCAATTTTCATGAAAACATGGAATGCTGTAAAGCCCAGGTCAGTCTTTACAGTGAAAGCAAATCTAATCGCATCACGTATCTTATTGAAGGCTATCGGGTGGAGGGATAGAGAGATGGGAAGAGGAGAGAGAGAGAGGGGGGGGGGGGTACGGGGAGCGGAGAGAGAGGGGCAGGGGGCAGAAAGCGAGAAAAGTCAGAGGGGCAGAAAGAGAGACTCATACAGAGAGAGAAAAAAAAAATTAGAATGGGAATGAAAATGAGATCAGAGTTTAATAATGACTTCAGTATTGACCCAACATATTATTATTTTTTAAAAATTGCTTTTTCACCATGATAAAAATGAAGTGGGGGCGGCTCAATGAGTGAAAAACGTTGCCAAAACATGGGTGTCACGGGTGTCACATCACTGTCACTCCTTTTGGTGAAAAAGAGGAGGTAATTCCCCCCCCCCTCCTCTCCTGCCTTGATACATTAGGCACAATATAGGAATGAGCTATGTATTTCAGGTATGATGATATAAAAAAGCCTGCTGTATCTTTGTTACAGTAGCATTAAAAATATATTTTTTCAAACTTCTTTTTTAAAGTTTTAGGATTCCCTTTGACGTATGACGTATAGATCCAGCGTCGGGTTTACCGGAATGAGTAGAATATAGGCACAGATATGTGTTTACTTTTCCAAAACTATTCTATACTAAGGCCGAATTATCGTTTGACCGAAAATTGCCGACTAGGACACTAAAGTGCCATCAACCATAACATATTTTCTTCCGCATTATTATTGCTAAGAGGATTATCTTGAGAAGGTAGTATAGTGGAGAGAGTTCTTCAATCATGAAGAAATAATGAATGGGTGTTATTTACTGGTGCAGAATGACCCAAATGTCAGTCGGCAGGACTCAATATTTGCGTGCCTTTCAAAGAAAGACCATATCAATGGAGATAATCGGTTTGTCTATACAGAGAACGTCAAAAGTCACTCTGGTTTTGATATGTCATTTTTATACGATTATTTGTTTATATCTTTAATCATCAATCCTTCTGTTCATGTACTTTCTAGTTTCCCTTCATTTTATATTATCTTCAAAATCGATATTAGATTTCTCATCTCTCATTATCCTCTGACTCTTTTAATTATCTTAATTTCAAATTTCATCCTCTCTCTCTCTCTCTCTCTCTCTCTCTATCCCCCCTCTCTCTCTCTCCCTTTCTCTCTCTCTCTCTCTCTCTTGTTTTTTAATCCAGTGATTAAGTTAAGTATAACGCTAAGTTCAACATTGCTTTCTTGTTGCTGCTTCCAAAGCCACTATAAAGTTTTGATAGGTTTGCTGTATTATTACGTAAGATTTATTCCTGTATTGGTGTATTGATTCATTTTATGCATTTATTTTTAGATAAAAGCTACTTTTCAGACCGCCTGAGTGACTGTTTTGTATTTTCCGTTCCATTGGACCATCTGATTGAGTTCATCACTTATAATGACTTAAAGATATTCAACTTGAGCCACTGGGTGGTCCAACAAAACACTTGATGTAAGAATTTTCCTTTTTGTCATAGATTGAACATAATCAGTGGAGTCTTCAATTTGAGTTTCATATACTATAAAGACTCCCGGACAAGTAGCAAAGAATATGTTATCTTCTTTTCTATAAGGGGAGGAGATGTGAATTGAATTAAGTACCACTTCTCCTCGCTTTCCCCTACACTGACGAGAAAAGGAAGAGGGGGAGGGGGAGGAGGAGGAGGAGGAGGAGGAGGAAGAAGAAGATTGGGGGGGGGGGAGAGAGAGAGAGGTGGGGGTGAAAATAGGAAAGATATTTGATGTACAAGTACATGTACATGAAGGGCAACTACAAGCTATTTTGTCTCATACGTTACCGACAGCATCTAATATTTTCGTATATCGGATGACTTTACCAAGCTGATACCCCTCCTAGAGCTTGGATCAGACAAATATCAAGTAAAATGACGTTATTTTATCGATTTGCGTTCATAATTTCATAATAAATTTCTATAGCACTTGGTAACGTACGTATGGGACATATACCATGGACCTGCCCAGATAGAAATTAATATATACATGTACATAAAGAGAGATAAAGATAGAAGAATAGATAGCGAGAGATAGGCCTGGATTAGGGAGAGGGAGGGGGAGGCGAGAGAGAGAGAGAGAGAGAGACAGAGAGACAGAGAGGCAGAGAGGCAGAGAGAGAGAGAGAGAGAAAGAGAGAGAGAAAGAGAGAGAGAAGGAGAGAGGAAGAGAGATGAAGGGAGGGAGGGAGTATAGTCCTTAATTTGAGAGAGAGAGAGAAAGATTATCTTTCGCTATTTGTTTTTCTTGGTTATGTTGCTATTCATATAGTAATTCAGCCTCGTAAATACATCAGAGTAATACCTCCTTAAAAGCTACTGAAATGCGCCAAACCGTGACTATTCATAGAAGAGAAACAGGATTATGAGGGAGGTGGAGGAGGAGGCTAAGAGGAGGGAGTCAGAGAGAATTGAGAATGATAATTGAAAGAAAACTGAGACTAAGCAAAAAGTAGGGTATACGCCATTGTTGTTGATATTGTCGTTTGTTGTCGTTATTGTATAGTATAAGTTGTCGGCTGTTGACTTGTTGTTGTTTTTGTAGTAGTAGTGGTGGTGGTGGTGGTTTTTGTTGTTGTCGTCGTTGGTGTTGTTGTGGTGGTGGTGGTGGTGGCGGTGGTGGTGAGATTATTACAGTAGAGGTGTTGTGGATCAGTGGATAAGTCCCCGGACTTTGAACCACGAGGTCCGGGGTTCAAATCCCACCGCAGCACTAGCGTCCTTTGGCAAGACGTTAATCTACATTTGCCACTCTCCACCCAGGTGTTAAATGGGTACCCGGTAGGATGCGAAAGTTAATGTCGTTTGCTTAGCAATGTGAGCGCCACGGCCCATTGCTGGAATACTCCCCAGGGAGTGGAGAATGTGCATACATTGTGTGCGGGCAAGCCAGAATCCGATGACAGGGGTAATAATATATCTGTAAAGCGCTTAGAGACATCTCCGATGTATTAGGCGCTATATAAAAGCGGAATATTATTATTATATTATTATTTCCAACGGTGTTTATCATTCACTTTTGAAATTTGCTGGTATGCTGTTCTCTTTTTGTGTAATATGCGTCAAAAACTATAGACCAACAACCCCAGAGCACGGAGCATCAGCATTATGTTGTATTTCTTGGTCATTTATACGGATTTATGTCTTGTATATTACATTCAGCATTTACAGTATTACAGTAGGGAAGTACCTACAAGGTATCACAGGTAGTTACACACATGAATACGTGATCATCACGTTTGAGACTGCCTTGGCTTAATCAAGGGCGTCTGAGAATTATTGTTAAGATCTTCGTCTTTGGAAGACATCAGTGCTGTCTCGGAATGCATGTTTTAATTTGCACGTCTTTATCTATTCAGTTTTACCATGATCTGAATATAAGTCATATAATCAGTATAAATGGCTGGCTATGTTTTCAAATATATTATGGCCCGGTAGGCGAGGGTGGATTAGCGAGGGTTTACATGTCTATTTTTAGTATCATTTAGTATCTTTAGCAAACATTCGTATGGTACAATCTAGCCAAAGTCTTGAATCAAATTATGTCGACAGCGCCATTTTTTACTTCTGCATTGATATCATATTTCAACTTATTGTCTTAAATACTTCTTTATCATTTTCAATAATTTTTTCTCCATCTTCAACTTTTTTATTTTTTTTTATTCTTAACGGATCCTCTATAGTACTCTCTCTCTAAAAAAGAGTGAATTTTCACTATTTCCACTCCCCCGGGAGTCACGTCAGCGATCACTTGTTTAGAAGTGAATATCGAGTGACTATCGAGTGGTCTTTCAAAAGAAAAGAGTGGAGTTTCACTCTCTTTTCATTCTATTTTCATTCCCCCGGGGAGTGACGTCAGTGATCACTCTATTTTTTTTTTTTTTTTTTTTTTTTTTTTTTTTAGAGAGAGAGAGAGAGAGTAGTTTCGCGATATCCCAGTAGACCGACAGCCGAAGAGATCAATACCTCCAGAGAACGACATATCGGTCTTCTGAACCCTCAGGTAACTTTTTTCAGAAGGCTCGCCAGACCGACACTGTCTGTCTCGTGTGCATTCCCCTACTTGTCCCTTATCCCGGAATTCTACTTCAACTTGGAAGGGGCAAATTCTTCCTTCTTCTTCTAATTATTCTCACATAATGATACACTGTGCGATGGTATAAGTAAACTTAACCATCGTTTTTTATCATAATTATGATTTTATTTCGCACCTACAACAACGGGTTATACAAAATACGACATGTGATAAATGAACGCACACAGGGGCGGCGCTACAGGGAGGGCAGAGGGGGCGACCGCCCCCTATGATTTTTCAAGTAGTGAAAAAAAAAAGAAGAAAAAAGAAGAAAAGGAGGAAGAAAAGGGAAGAAAAGGGAAGAAAGAAGAAAGCGGAGTATTACAAAGAGAGGTCTTAAACATATAACTCTATATTACCCCTATTATTTAATGGAGAAAAAATATGACGTCATCTTTAGGTCGTCTTGCCCCTCCTATCAAAATACCCTGGCGCCGCCCCTGAACGCACATACAAAATCTGTGTATAATATGAGAGCATTAATACATTTGGCAGTAAAATGTTCATTTTTTTTTTCAAGTTACTTCATACCCATATTTTATATACTAGTAGAATATCATATTGTTACATATTGCTATATATTGTTAATAGAATATTCCTTTTTCTAATACTATCAATTTTTTTTAACTAGAAGAACTTTGCATATTTAATTCACTCCCAAACTTTGTGAAAGTCAATGTGATTTATTTTACACATGGTTTCTGTTTAAATGTGATGACTCATTGTTGACTTTTACATAGATATTTAATTGTTTTGAGAACAAATACCGTGTAATAGCACTAAGTTGTATTGGTGAAGGCTCTTGACTCTTGTAGGAGAGGCCCTGGGCCCCCGTTTCATAAAACTTGTTATCAGTAGCAACTGCCACATTTCTATGACAAATTTGCTCTCAGTCAATCAGATGCAAGGATTTCAGTAGCTTATAACAGTTATTGCAACTTGTCGTTGATAACAAGTTTTATGAAACATGGCCCTGGATTCAGTCCATGCCCGGTATTTACATCCTCATTGGGACAAGGTGTTTTACCCACATTGTCCCTCTCGACCCAGGTGTATCAAAATGATACCAATGCTCAGGACCCTCAGGAAGAGCAGCCCTGGGTAAATATGACTAAACTATTGTATTATTTTTTTTTTAAATAATTTATTATTATTATTATTATTATTATTATTATTATTATTATTATTATTATTATTATTATTGTTGTTGTTGTTGTTGTTGTTGTTGTTATCATTATTATTATTATCATTATTATTATTATTATCATTATCATCATCATTATTATTATTAATATTATCATCATCATCATTATTATTATTATTATTATTATTATTATTATTATTATTATTATTATTATCATCATCATCATCATCATCATCATCATCATCATCATCATCATCATCATTATTATTATTATTATTATTATTATTATTATTATTATTATTATTATTTATTATTATTATTATTATCATATGTTTGTTGAGAGTGTGTTCAATAATTCATTCATGTATATAAGCTTCTCTTTAAAAAAAAACACAGACCTCTAAACTGGGACTTTTGAAAATTATATACCCGCTTTGTCCGTTGAGGAGTTGACTGAAACCGTACGGCGGCTGTCGTGCTGAGGACGCAGAGGGAATGTAGGATGATGATAAATTATAGGACTCGAAAAACAAAACTATAATTCAGAATTGCGGGTATGCTATGTTTTGGTTCTCTACGTTGGGCCATATGCTGGCTTGTGAAATAAGATATGAATGTACGGGTATAGGACAGCGGTGATGGCAAAAGTCTCTTTTGCGACGCCAAAGCTGGGTGGCATTTTCGTTAGTGCTACCCAACATTTATGAAAAAGCGTGGGGTCTTACACTTTTAGATTTAAATGGGCTGTAAGCTGGAGATTATATATAAAGGGGTACTTGTCTGAAAAAAGGGTGTTAACCCTTCACAGAGATCATCTTTTGGGAGAGGGACGGGTATTTTGCAATTATATCTTGGGGGACATTTTCGAACGTTTATGTCAGAATAGTTATACCTAAATTTATATAGCCCGCATGCACTTTTGACCATATAAAATTACTATGATCTTACTTCTTTCATACAGGATCAGTACTGAATACAATTACATGTAGCGGTGCCTCAATAAAGGAATGACATCCGACGCCCCAGTGAAATATATTTTTTCGTAAGTCGGATATTTTATGGAAGTTACTTTGACGACGCATGGCAAACACCATACTTTCGAAATATTAATCAATTTGGGAAATTCTTTCTTACCTCCAGGTCCATATTTCAACCCCCCCCCCAAAAAAAAAAAAACTAATACAAAAGCTTTACTCTAAAACCTTTGTTGTTGGGATTCGCAGTAATTAATGAATTCTTTAAAAAGAAGACAGAGTTTTCAGGAAAATAACATTTGGATGTTCATGGTAGATTGTGACGTTTTTACATAATCAATGACGATCATCAAAGGAATTATGAAAATGTGACTGAAATATAAAAACTACATTTCTGAAAATATTGCCAACATCCTACTTATACCTATATATATATATATATATATATATATATATGTATATGTGTATATATATATATATATATATATATATATATATATATATATATATATATATATATATATATATATATATATATATATATATATATATACATTGCTCCTATAAATTAGATTACAGACTATGAAATAGATTATAAAGTTCAGTATAATACATCCTTTATTTAAATTAGGATAATGAGGTCTAAATAGGTCTATATAGATACCAGTATGTATTTTTATGACTCATAATTCAGTGATGCATCCCTAATTACTACCATCTTAATTAATACCTATACACAGGATGTTATTCCTAAACGTGGAAGAATTTCAACACATGTAATCAGAGAGGAAGCATTCAGAGTCATCTTTATTTTCTGTATCAGGGGCGGCTCCAAGATTCTTTTAAAGGGGGAGGTTCATTCCCCCCCTCCCGAAAAAAACCCAACTGATCTGACAAGCAAATAAAATGTTATCAGTAAATATGGGAAGGGGTCCAAGTCCCCAAATATCTCTGACAAGCCAAAAAAAAAACAAAAAAACAAAAAACAAAAAACAAAAAAACAAACAAACAAAAAATCACCAAAAAAGGGCGTCCGGACCCCCGTGACGTGACACCCCCTGGATCCGCTACTGTTGTGACAACATTGTATTTTCAGCGGAGAGAGCAAATCCCACGTAAAGTGAGTTGGTGTAATATTTTCGTGTATCATAAAAATACTGCCTGGTAATTACACATTTATATTTTTTTTTTAAAAGAAGAAGAAAGAAAGAAAATACATTCAGAGTTCATGAAGTTAACTACTGCACATTTTGCTTGCTTCCGAGTTATTTGATGGTGCCTATTTTCGTCCGGTATGTGGACACTTGATATGTTGCATAATTACGGTCATTGACAGAGAAGGGGTTAATGAGGTCACTGGATTTTTATAGGGTCCTTATTAGTTCGAATACATGTATAACTTAAAAAACAAACAAAACAAACAAACACTCGTAGAGGTTCCCCATGTCTGTGTCCCTTCTCTAAGAAAAAAAGAAATTGAAATCACCTCTCAAGTTGTTGAAATATTTGATAACGGGGCTTCAGGTCTCTTAAATTTTCTTTACAAAGACACATTTACTTTGTTTAATTCATTTTTTTAATGTCTGTCTATATCATGTGGACATGATTCTTACGGAAGGCTTATCATTTTAATAAAGACAACTTTTTCTCATTCACAAACCAAGAACTACAAAGGACTAGTAAAGGTACCATCATGCATTCCTGCACGCTTCCAAGAAAATGTTCACACTAATTACTCAGAGTCAAATTCGAAGCAAGTATACAAGAGATGACTTTGATTCATGAATATCATTTTATTCCATCACTATTCCTATATTCACATAAATTCCAAGGATACGGCAAAAAAGCCCTTCACGTGGGCGGGCACACGTAGCATAATCGCCTCTAGAGATTGAAGAGCATTCCAGGAGTATAAATCCTTTCTTGGGTATTTACCAACTTATCTGAATAAGGAGAATTAGCTTCCTGGCTTAACAGCATTATTTTGTCTGATTCCAACTTACTATGTTCCCAGTAAAAACTAAATAAACAAAGTTAGCATAAACCTCATTCTCATTTGAAAGTGACACTGCATGTTGTTTATCTAAAAACTTAATTGTTTTCGAAACGATTGTCATGGCATTGTTGTATGATAATTACAATTGAAAACAAGTCACAGCCCTAAACACTTTGTATATGATTAGCCAATCAGCACCTCTGTCTTGTAAAAAGATTGGCCAATGCAAGTACAGTTGTATTTGATATTTGATTGTAATTTTTATACAATATATTCCTGGACCATATCTTATAAAGAGGTGGATTGCTATAGATTAACTGCAAGTCCTCTTATCAATTGCAGTTACAATGTCCTATTTCTTGTGCTAGGGGAGGGAGTTGCGACTGATATCAAACTATGTTTGACATAGTGTTCATGTCTACTCTGTGAGATGTAGCAGTGTGGTCCAAGGCTACAGCCCACGAGACTGACAGCCTACTAGACCGAAAGTCTAAGAGACCAACGTCCAACGAGACTGACATGTCGGTCTCATGTGCCTTCTGACAACATTTCGGAGGCTTCACCAGATCTTTTTGGCCATCGGTCTCATGGGCTGTTGGCCAATGGGGATGTCCAACACTGCACCGGTTCGGTTGCAAACAAGGTCATAGCACAGTTTAAGCTGGGTGGGGAGGGTTGGATTCATCTTCGTTTTATGCTCCAACTTTGTCCAATGAATTCTACGATGAACACATTTCAAGTCCCCCCAAAAGGGCCTATTTAAAAAAATTTTTTTTTGCTGATTGATGTGAGCCATTACAGAATTCATATATATACCTGAATTATAATAAATCTTTAACTTGAGCATTGAGATTTGATAAAGACTGGCACAGCTCAGGAATATATGAATAGAGTTTCTCAAAACATTAAATAGTATATACAAGAAAATGGCTACAATATTAATACGCCAGTTCGTAATTACAATTTGGGCATGTGCAGATAAAGGTCATTTGTACCAAGTACAACTGACCTTTATACGCTTTCATAGTGTGCGCACCACAATGCGCGCACCAGTATGATTTTACATGCTAAGCTAAACCATAGATAAACAAGTAGCGCGTCCAACAAAACAGATGCACGTGAGCGTACAAATTGGAGTCCTTTCATGGTCCTTGAAATTACGAACTGGCTTAACCACTTATTGAAGAATAAATCTCTGAACTACGCAAGGTGATCCAGCAAATACACATGCAGTCCTGCATAAAGTTTGTCCTAATTTCAAAGTCAACGGACTGCATAACTTACTCTATACATTTAAAAGGTTGACAATAGTACTGAATATCTATAGACTTGAATACACTTCTACAAGTAAATCTGAAGGCACATTTACAGAAAACACCAAGAAAAGAAGGCGGAAATGCCTTAAATTAAATAGCCAGATTAAAACAATGATTTAGTACATCTTGCCATTTCAGAAAAAAAAAATACATCATGCATTTCCATTTTACATTTATTTCATTTTCACAACAGAGAACAGAAAATTTTGCAACTAATTACAATAGATACTGGAGAAAAGGACCTTGGAATTTTGAGCATTTAACAGCACAATAGAGGCATAAATTACCAGACTTAGAAGTTTACTTTTCTTCTGCTTATTGTACACAAAATACACACATTTTGTTACATTTTGTTATTCCTATCAGGCAGAAATGTCAAATGTTTGTCCTCAATGTAACTCCACAATAATCAGTGTAAGAAAGGAGATCGAGGAACTGAAGAAAAAAAATAAGGGATATGGAGTGAGACTAAAAGAAGAGGAAGACACAGAGGAAAAATAGAAAGATGGCGGCAACAAAACGACAGCAAAGAGAGGTAGGAGAAAAAGGCATAGGGTGATTGACAGAAAGAGAGATTCACTGATTGGGTTGAAAAAAAAACAACAAATATTAGAAAGGGAGGAAGGAAGAGAGACCTAGACAAAGACAAAAAGAGAGGAGGAGAGGACAAAAATGGGTAAAACTTCATGGAAAGAGAAAAAAAAGTGGTAAAAATGCATGGAAAGAAAAAAGAAGAGAGATAAATATATTCAGAACAATCATACAGAAAATATTTCGCTTTTATACAAGTTTATTGCACAAGCTAGTTATAGACACACTGCGGCGTATATTTACATGAAAGAACAACTACCACATAAAAAGATCTATAAAATAGCTCATATTCCTTTACAAGAGTCACATCACGAAAAGAAGCACTGTTTAAAATCTTGCACATCAAAATATAACACAAGAAAACAGAACATCACTCTAGAAATGAAGAAATAGAGAGGAAAAAATGACTATTTTCATTGCCTTTTCAAACATACAACATCTAATGTCTTGTGACATTACCCAAAAAAATTACAAAAAGGAAAGAGCATGAGGTTAAAATGAAATGGAAAATATGAATACACTTAAAGGGAAAGTCCACCCTGATATCAAGTTGGTTTTAAAAGAAGCAGAAAAATGCAAGAAACAGGTCAATAAAAGTTTGACTGAAATCCAATAAGAAATCAGAAAGTTATGAATTTTTGAATTTATAAATCAATCAAACACAAACTGGCAACTCCGTGATGTATCTTGCGAGCTCCTCTCCCATTTGCCCAGTACTAAAAAACTCATAAATTTCCATTTTCTCGAAAGAAATATTTATCATACATGCACCCTAGATATAATCATTTCAAACATGTTTTTACATGCAACCAATATAAACAAAATCTTTTCCTTTATCAATAACTGAGAAAACTAAAATGAAAATTTTCTGTACAGAGCAAATGGGAGAGAAGCTTGCAAGATACATCACAGAGTTGCCAATTTGTGTTTGATAGATCACAACTGTAAATATTCAAAACTTTCTTATTTCTTGATGGATTTTTCTCAAACTTTCAATGATCGGTTCTCTCCTTTTTCTGCTTTTATTAAATCAACTAAATACCAGGGTCCACTTCCCCTTTAAGTGCAAGGTATAATGTGAGTTATGCTACAGAATGCTTATTTGTTACAAAACTACTTTCATGTAAACAAATGTCACAATTAATATTTTGATCTGCCCCGACACGACAGAGTCATAATTGGTCAGTTGCACAGTGGAAAGACAATAATCTGATCTTTCTCTAATTATACGTAACTGCTACGATCCACTATTTGATCGGAAAAATCTTTACACATGGCAAGAGATCGAGACTCAAATATTTTTTGATTCATTGGTTGATTACTCCGTTTCAAAGTGAACTTTTTGAACAAAACATTTCAAGACTACAAACTCCATTTTACAACTGTTGTTGTAAACAAGTCGTAAAATATGTCTGCATACAGAATTACAGATAAAAACACAACTGTCTAATCCATCCTTTCAACAAAAATACAAGAAAGAGTATCACCATTCCCACATGGCCTGTCACAACATTCTTTCATTAATATATGCTGTTACAAAACGGCACATGAAATACAAAAGAGCACTTTTCTAGGAATCTACCAAAGGCCACACGCACACTAATACATGTAGATTTCACATTTCAAGGCAACCCTTTCTATATACATTATATTTTATTCAGTTCTTGAAAAGAGGTCATGTATTCATCCTTGGGGGGGGGGGATGTAATGGCCTTCTGGGTGTGACAAACAACTTCTACTCACGGTCAGAATTTTGGCAAACTTAGACTAGATTTTTTTTTTGCTTCAAAATCACAGGATCTTATTTTGTAGTTTAAACACTGATGTTCCACAGAGCTTTTTTCCCCCAACATACCAAGATTCTTTTCTTTCCCCTAAACTAGTACAAAGTATTTCAAGACTACAGATAGAACCTATATTCAAAGGCCACTACTAGTGTTTGAATCAAGAAAGATAGTTCTTTGGAAATTATATTAGTACATAATAATTACAATAGATTACATTTCTATGGTAATCAATACATAAGTTCGTACATGTGTCCTACTATAACCAGTTGACAAATATTTTCCTTAAAAATTCCTATATTTATTCTATATCTGAGTCTAACATTCTATCTTTACTTCTTTATCCATTCATCATTTACACACTAGAACACAATCCTACTGCCAGAGTGATGCTGTCTCAGTGGAGCTCAACCCCTTTTGCATACATCAGTGCCTGCATCCATCATCTTAAAATGTGCATTCTCCATGTAAAAACTAACATAAAAATGGACAGAGGGAGCAGTTACAGTATGCGAGACACTAGGAAATCTGATTCAAGATTGAAAAATACAAATAAATAGTATTTTACTTTGCATCCCTCTGACCAGCAAGGTGAATTTCATTAAACATTTTGGCACAAGTACGTTTGCATTGCATTGAAATGAATTGAAATAAAAATGAGATTACAACTATACAGACTGTTACAAGTCTACAGGTGTTCTGATCAATAATACAAGTACCATACTTACTTTCATAACACATCCCAAGCTTTACAAGATGCTTGAAGTCAATACCATGAATTTATAATGATTTCTACAAAGAATGCAGTTTACAAGTCACGAAATGATGTTTACAGATACCTGGAATACCTACCTCATCCACAAAATAAACTAAGAACTTCACAAAAAAAGAACTATACATGATATCCCAAACCAAAACTCATTATCTAATTGCACAAACTATATACAAGCTTTAATGCAGTTATGTTTCTGGCACATTATTAGATGTTGTATAATGTTAATACCAGCTGAAGGATGTTCTTGGCCTTTGGATCATGCAAGGATTAAATGAATAGCTGCTCACTAGCCCAGCATCAATACCACATAATAAAAGAAAGAGATAATGTTGAATATTCACTAGGATCTACTGGTACTGGTATATGTGAGATAATTCACTAATGCTTGAATTCCAGAGTAAATAAACCTGCCACATCATAAGATAACTGGCCAAACTGGATTGACAATATATTGTCAGACTGTGGTGCAGCCTACTTGATTACGATATATGATACATAAATTTAAGCTAATTAGTTGAGAATGAGGTATAAAAACAAACTTAGAGGTGAACTATAAATTTGATTTTGTTTGAAGCATAAAAAATGAACTAACTGCAATAAATTTCAACAAAATTTTCAGCTGAGGTAGGCAGCTACACTGTACAGGAAGAGAACCAAAACATAAACCTTGCCGCATATAATGCAAGAAGAGATAATAATAGTAACCATTCCGCTAAAATCTCACGGAAAAAACCTTGGTGAGTAAAAATCTTTTCAAATTCATATATGTGTAAAACTGATCTTTGGATTCATCAAAACTGATTATTTACAAGAACATTTCAAGGTGTTCAGGTACATACTGAAGCACACTTTTAACAACCTAAAACTGCATTAATTCTGTAACTGAAAATAAAAATGGCGCACATAATTAAGTAAAGCATAACATATCCCAGTTCATCCTACAAGCCTATTCAAAAGAAAGACTCCATATTAACAATGTATACTTTAATGTGACAAAAATAATCACATTTCTTTTATCTGTACATGTATCTATATACAATTTCATAAGGAGATACATGTACAAAAGCTCTGCTACAACGTTAATTCAGCCTCATGTATAGTATTCTATATGAAATGAAAGGAACATCAAATACTGCTTTACCAGTTCAAACACACTGGTGCAAAATTGAACAAGATTTCAGATCTGGTATCTCTTTCAAAGCATCACCCACTGGATACGATGATTGGTCTACATAACAAATATGATCAGAGAAGAGTAGTACTGCATCTCACGGCATCGACAAGCACAAACCGTCAATGCACAGCTTACTTTTGTGTCTTCCATAAGATTACAATTTCGAAGGTGAGCCACAGAACCATTGTTGTTCTTACTGGCCCAGTGCCCTACAGAGGGCTTTGAAAACTCTTAACCTGTTGAAAAAGAAGCCCGAGATGAATCGGGTCAGAACCCATTGGGCATGTTGGAAATAGGAATTGAATGGAAATAAAATCCTCTCCAACAGGTTAAATTGATCACAAGCAAGCAAACACTACAACGTTCCAGTTCAACTGCTCCTTCCTTGATCACTTTTTATGCAGCTTGGGTAATAATAGAGCAATGGCATCAAGGGGCACAAGTACACACATTATCGATGCAGTAGTCACCTCAAGCTTCTTCAAAGAATTCACCACCTACATTAGGGTAACTGGCACGAGCAGAATGGCACAAATATGGGTCAGGAAAGGGGGAGGGTTTCCTTGAAGAACCCCTCAGCTGCTGAGCAGTCGTCTGATAAACTGTCTCTCGCCGTTACTGGAATGGCTCAGTTCGGCATGGAATGTGTCTGATCCTGAAAACGCAAGAAGATGATTTTTGAAGAAATCTCAATGAATGTATCTTTTAAATGCCTTTATATCATACCCGACTATACCTCATATAATAAACCCTTCATCTCTCTAACCCTAGATTTTAAACAAAATAAGACAATGTCATAACTTAAGATTGTAAAATCCTTGTTCATAACACTAAATAATGATCTTTAGCATTCTCACATGTTTTTTGTCAACATTTCAGAAAATAAGACTGAATATCATGAAAATAGTTGCAAATAATTCAAATAGTTCATATAGAGCAATTTGATTGTGACAGCACAATCAGAGTTCATCTTCATTACAAATTAAAGTGACAGTAAACTGGAGCTCCTAAACAGCGCCATCTTTCAACAGGATTTGATAAGTGTCTGTGCCTCTCATTTTCCCATCATGCCCCAGGGCAATTCCATGGTAACGGAAGGACATTCAGATACAGTTTGTGTCTGATTGTCCTTCCGTTACCGAGGAATGGCCCCCCATTTTAGTTGGTAAAAGCTTAGAATGTACCCGCACACAATTTTCCACAATTCCAAGTCAAAAATAATAGTTTGAAATATGAAATTTGCCAATTATCTAAACAAGCTGTTTGTCAAAATTCAAAATAAAGTGCAATTAATTTTTCAAATTATAATCTTAATTTAGCAATTACTGTAAGACGACGCTGTTCAAGTTCTGCCAGTTTAATGCCACTTTAATGCACAATATTAGGCAAGCAAAATTTCAAATCTTACCCAGATATCCCTGAAGTTGGCGGAGGAAGTCTGACATGGCTTCCTGAAAGACAGACTGGTCCTGAAAGGCAAAGGAAGGGAAGGTTTATGGATTATTTATCTTGCTTTCATTCATTCATATTCATCTATATCAAAAATCATTGCAAATCCTTTCAGGAAATATATTCTATGAAAATTTCAGTAGAGAGAAAGAGAGAAAGAAGGGGAGAAAAACAGAGAAAAAGGAAATGATAGTGAGAAACAGAGAAAAAAGAAATAACAAAATACAACATACATCGGTACACCTGTTACTTAGAGACAGAGGGAGGAGCTCAGTTTAAACGAAATAGAATATTTAAAAGTCCC
This sequence comes from Heliocidaris tuberculata, assembly GCA_025618425.1. Taxonomy (NCBI): domain Eukaryota; kingdom Metazoa; phylum Echinodermata; class Echinoidea; order Camarodonta; family Echinometridae; genus Heliocidaris; species Heliocidaris tuberculata. The sequence continues at coordinate 21,269,255 of CM046845.1, forward strand.
ATGGGATATTCAAATGGATAAATCTGAAAAATAGAACAGCACCATCTTCGTCCCGACTTGCGCTAATCTATTCTCACCCTCTAGGTAATCATTACACATTTGAAAGGATACAGAGACCGAGCCTTTTTCCGTTGCTCCTCACTTGTGGAACTCACTCTCTTCCTTTCTTTGTGAAATTGACAGTCAAGAACAATCCAAGTCATGCCTCAAAACTAATCTATTTCAGCAGAAGGGTAAATACCGACTTCCCTGGAGGAGCCTGTACCTTGGAATGTCACTAGGGCAAGTCCAATATTTTGTCCCATGCGTTACCAACCACATCTAAAATTTTAGAATATTTGGTGACTATATCAAGCTGATAGCCCTCCTACAACTTGGATGGAACAAAATAGCAAGTAAAACTATATTTTGATGTCAATTTATGTTCATACTTCTATAATACAATACTTGGTATCATATGGGACATCCCTTGGACTTGCCCATTAACAGAAAAATGGAGCCATATAAATGTTGTGAATCATCACCATCATCATCATCACCATCATCATCATCATCATCATCATTATCATCATCATCATCATCATCATTTGTTATGATAAATTTTCTTACCTCCTCATCTTCATCCCAGCTATCCCAGTCAGAGTCTTCATCCTCTGGGTCGGTCCCAGGAGACGGGGAAACCCCTGTCATTCTGGAGGTTTGGTCACTCCCAGAGGAAAGGCGAGGTGTCTGGCCACTACCGCTGCTGGCATTCAAGGCTAGCGACTCGGACAACGGATGACTGGAACCTGATGATAGATATATGTGTAACAGAGTAATAGACCAGTGTGCTAATGCATTAAAATTTGAAGGAGGTCTTGTGGTATAGTGGTTCATTCACTTGACTCTCAATCCAAGAGTTGAGGGTTTGAATCTCATTCGGATTTATTCCTTGATATGCAATGTGCACTGATTATGGCCGCCGGAGCTAATGCTAGTGTAATAATATCCAAACCTTTGGAAGTGCATAGGGATGTTATATCATAACGTGACAGGCGATATGCAAGAACGGTTTATTAATATTATTATTATTATCATTATATAACTGCTATTGGCAAACACAAAAGCTTCTCTGAGACTTGCCCGACAAGAAAGCATATAATGTATATAAGACTGGTTTAATCCAGAGAGATACTATCAAAAATAACAAAAAGATTAAAGATTTTGATACTGGAGGTTCTGAGTAGAAACATCCATAAATTTAATACATGCAAAAAACTTGATTACGGACAGGTTTATTTGATGTTACACTCAACTACAAATTTTTTTCATGAATAATGTCTACGATTTTTTCGGACAGATAGTAATAACCTGAGATATCTGAACCTCATTGTATTGCCTACAGAAATTTTTTCTAATTATGTCGGAGGATATAATAATATATATACACCATATTTATATAGTGCATATCACAATATGTCCCTATGTGCTGTAAGAAAGAGAAAAAAAGAAAAAGTGGATAGACAAGCTTGAGAAGAGTGAGGTATGCTCAACATATATGTACTTCATCTAGTTACCAGTTAACACTGGAAGCTATTTCTAAAAAGAAATGTTTTAAGACGTGCCTTAAAGGTGTCAACGGTATCACAATTTTTTATATTTTCTGGCAATTTGTTCCAAAGTTCTGCTGATGCAACCTGAAAAGAGCGTGACCCATAAAATTTTGTATTTATTTGTGGAATTGTGAGAAGGGACTTTTGGGAAGATCTGAGGTTTCTGTTTGGTATGTATTGGATAAGTAATTCACTCAAATATGAAGGAGCCAATCCTTTGAGGCACTTAAAGGTTAAGACAAGGATCTTAAACTCAATTCTAGCATGAACAGGTAACCAGTGTAGTTTCTTCAAAATAAGAGAGATAGATATCACAATGTTCGCACAATTCACAAAGTAGTGCCCAATCACTGACGATTTACTTGAAATGTTTACAACCATGCTCTCCGACTTTATTCAGTAAACCATCTGCGTATTGGATTTATCCTGAGACTCGATACTCTGGTGGATTTCATCTTCTAAGTTAACAAATGATACTGTTTGAGGGAAAGCTTGGGAGCAGGTTTTATAACCTACCCTTTCTGTCTACTTCTTCCTCATCTTCATCATCAGAGATCCTCATGGTATCAACGGGGCTTGCTGGGATGTCATTGGAAGCAAACAGGACCAGCCTTCCTGCCATGCCATCATTATCCTCAGCTGGGTTCAGAGATGCTCGGGTTAGGGGCTGAAAAACAAAGGCATTTGGAAAATTACTTGAAATGACAACAAACAAATCAAAATATGTAAGACCTGTGAGAATAAATTGATTTTGCGTGAAAACTTAGACAAACATTTGCAGAACAGTGATTGTGGACAAATCCTTAAAAATAGTGTAAATGCTTATTGACTCACCATTAGATCTAGCCTTGTTGCTATGGCTGTGAAGAGCTTCTGCAAATGTGTGGTGGACGGGACGCACAGACTCAGGTCTTGGTACATCTCCAGCATTTGACGAAGAGTGGATAAATCCAGGGTCTACAAACAAGAACAGAGGACAGATGAGAGATAATGCAAGAAATCTCACATTGTGAACCTAATCATTGTGCATCTGTCATACATGTACCAACATTACATTATGTCCTACAAACATAGTGACAATGCAATCATAAAGAGGGCTTACTGCCTTATGTTATTTAAAACAGTCACACTGAATTCACCCGAACATGCCAGTGAATACAATTAGCTGTCAATAGAAAATTAATTATTTGCAGAGTAGCAAAAGAAAGGATCTTTCAGAAAACTAAAATCTGTCATCAAATACCTTGAGTTTGATCAGTGAAGTGATTTGAGCCAGGGACAGTTCCAAGTTGTGGTTGAAATCCTTGGGGATCTCCGCATTGCCATTCTCCGTAATGTGACCTTTGACCATGGTGACCAGTAAAGAAGATCTACAGACATTGGAAAAAAGCATATGAGTCAATATTTAGAGAGCGCAGTGAATACATGAGATGACGCACTAAAATAAATTTCAATTTAAAATTATATATTACTTCCTTGCAGGTCCATCAAAAATATGAAAAAATACAGCATACCTGGTTCTACATAACCTAAAGGAGCTGTAGCAAATCAAGCCAACGAAAAAAAAAAAGAGTAAAAATGCCTTTCAGATAGACTGTCAGATTCAAATGACAAACAATTTGAAACATTCAACATGACTGAAAATTAAAACTTTGTGCCACATCGAACAAATATTGACAATTAATTGCAAGTTACATGCAAAGTCAACTTTCACACTTACACCTATCAGGAACAATAATTAAGATGTGCTCTGATGCAATATGGACCATAAAGGACTGATATTAAGAATTCTGCACATCTTACCCATCCAGTAATGTCTTGGAGATGTCCTCATCTTGCTGGTAGTCCTGGAGCAGGGCTAGGTACAGCGGTAAGGTCTGACTGGCAGTAAAAGGACTACATCGTTTCAGGTAGTCTAGCATCAGACAGTGGGTCTCTCGCAGGACGTAACGCTCCAACTGCCGGATGTGAGGGGCTGCGTTCTCATCACGGAGGCAACAGCTTCATGGGAGAAAATTTCACAATAATAACAAGATAATAAAATGTTAGAATCTCAAAATGGATTTTTGATAGTACTTACAACCCACATGTAAAGAACATTACATGAACAACTTCAAGGATGAGATAGGAAATTAAAAATAGTTGGGAAGGTACAAGTGTTATGGAAATGACAGGAGATGGCAAAAGATAAAGGTATGAAATACGGGGAGAATGAGGCAAGGAGGAAATGAAGAAGCAGCAGTGAGAGGAATGGAAGGGGGAATGAAGGAGAGGAGAGGGAGAAGAGAGGAGTATTGATAGGAAGGAGAATAAGAAAAGGATAAGGAGAGAGAATAAGAGAGGAGAGGAGAGTAGGAGAAAGAGGGAGAAGGAAAAGAGGGTGGGAGGAGGAAGAGGAGAGGGGGAAAGAAGAGAAGAAGAGGAGAGAAAAAGAGAAGAGAAGAGAAGAGAAGAGAAGAGAAGAGAAGAGAAGAGAAGAGAAGAGAAGAGAAGAGAAGAGAAGAGAAGAGAAGAGAAGAGAAGAGAAGAGAAGAGAAGAGAAGAGAAGAGAAGAAAGAAAGGTACACTGCAGAATGCTGGATAAAGATGTACATGTAGGACGATGATAAAGAGTGGGGAGGGAGGCATAAATATGAGGAGAAGTAGAGGAAGACGAGACAAAAAAATATCGATGGGTACACGTAAGAGGCAAGGTATAGGAAATGACTAGATGACTAGAAACAGTATTAAAGACATACACGTATACAGTACACATCTCACCATAAGAACCCATCCAAGGGCATAAGCACGTCAGGAGCATTGGTAAACTTGGCTTGCTGAGTGCAGACTGCACTCTCAGGATGGGCGTGGCTAAAGATACGAATCTGGAATTGGTGGAGGGTTTCATCCAAGGCATCTTTCTCCTGCAATAAAAGAATAGGCCAAATACACCAAAATATTTATTTTTTCTGTCCTTGAGTTCTCATCATGACAGAATTTTAATTTTCACATAAATCTGAAGAATTAAACCTGAATGTTAAAAACTACTACCAAAGAAATTTGATATAAATTGTATGATAATCAAATAATAAGCAGCAAAAAATTACTACAACAGAATGTCTCATAAGAGCACTACTGTGTTGGAGCTTTAATTAAGTTACGTTTTCAGGTCTTTACACCAAATAAAAAATACCTGCTACCAAAGAAATTTGATATAAATTGTATGATAATCAAATAATAAGCAGCAAAAATTAACTACAACAGAATGTCTCATAAGAGTACAACTGTGTTAGAGCTTTAAAGTAAGTTTCAGAAAGACTTTTAGACTTTCACTCAAAATGCAGTTTCACTGTGAGTATTCAAAATTATCTTCGACAGCATTTGTAATTAAGCCTTCCTATCCGACTAGGAACTTTCAAGAGTCAAATAGGGAGTTCAAATCTATTGTCTCATTGAAAAATTAGGCCAATTTTATCTTCCTTGATCAAAGTTCAAAATATATGGGCTTGTATCTGTTTCTAGAGAGAACGCTTAATACGGCACACAACTGATATACTTGGGTGGGATTTGCCAACCATGGCACATACAGGGTTATTATGCAATGTACAGTACCACATAGAATGAAGTTTTTAAGCATCTAACATCATTCAAGAAAGACTCCTTGAGACTAGACTGTCATATCACTCACCTGCTCCAGTTCCTCTTCAAAGTGGGCCAGCGCGATGAGGAGGATCTCCATGGCAACGACAGAGAGCTTGTCAATGACCTCTCTCTCCATGAGCTGCCTGGCAATGCCGACGTAGCCAGATAGACCCTGGGTGACTGCTACTACGATGGAGGCTGAGACCTGGCGGCAGGAATCGGAGTCACGCTGTGAGAGAGCAAGAAGAGTCAACAAGATATTATCATTTTTTTTACTTTGATAACAATCCCTTTACTTTAAAATAAATTTATATCTGTAGTTTTCAAACATTAAAATACACAAATAAAACAAATAAAAAATTAGAGGGAAAGAAGAATGAATAGCAGCATTTAGGTCAAATTAATTATTCTACCTAACACTAAAAATATCTGTATGTCACCCCCCCCCCCCCCCCCACAACATCAGAATTTTAAAAATTGTGAAAATGGAGAAAAAAAAAGAAGCTTGAAGTGCATGTTCAATGTATAGACCATAAATAACTAAAAGGCATTTTGGAATGTCAAAGGAAATTAGCAAGCCTCAAATGCAAATGAGCCTTCTGTTAAGAATACAAGCTTCATTCCAAAAGTTACTCATTGACATATCCTGGACTGCATATCTGTGGTTTTGGTTGAAAAAAAGACCCACCTTAGCGACAAACAAAGAGTATAACTTAGTCTCACATAAATGTAGCTTCAATTTGCAACCAAATGCAGAATTTTCTCTGACTGGAAAGCTCACAATATCTTACTTTATTGTGCATTCAGAATCTTATTGATCAACATTTTTTAGCTTTAATTTTTCAGAACTAATCATTAAGCAACTTTTCCAAAAATGTAGTCACATCACAAAATGTGTAGTGGTGTTTATAGGAACATAGTACAACAACAAAAACGCTAAGCCCTAAACTCACTCTCCATCCTGACACCGGTTGCTGGAGAAACTGCATCATCCTGTTGGCATGTTGGATGCTGTGCTTCAGCGTGAGTGCTGCACCGTAGCAGAGCAGGCTGGCTTCAGAGGTCAGACACTGCTTCCAGAAGTTGACCAGGGTCTCTGGATGGTACCAGCGAAGGCACTCAGCCACTAGGGGCAAGGCCTGCATGGGATAATGGGAAGATTCAAGATAGCGGATACATGTAAGTCCAGTAGGCATTTTATTCAGGGGGACTTTAAAAAAAAATAGCAAGGGCAAATTCTACAGACAAGGGTACTGACAAGCATGATTAATCTGTAAATGCATACTTTCAATGTGAAAAATTGCATTGCTCTTCACAAGTCACCCCTCGGATGCTACAACATCATATTTCACTTGAACACAGTGCTCATTTCGTATAGAGGTACAGATGCAGTTGCAACAGGAACATTATAAGTGACATTCACTATCATGTATATTCTGAACAAATTTATGTTCTTTTTACGTACATGTAGCATCGAAGGCGGCGTAACGTCTGGCTCGGACGATGGAAGTGGGGGGTACCTTTTGTTTGGTGGACAAAAGGTACTTCTATTGTCCAAGCCGACGTTCCACTGCCTCTGTGTAGCATCTCGGATAGCCTCTTCTAAAAATGGAGTAAATCTATCTTTTAAAAATTTTTAAAATATTTTTGCCTGAAAGTTTTAACATGCCTTTTCAAGCAGTAACAGATAAATTTGAACATCGCCTTTCACTCATCTGCTCTATTTACACCATATAGAGGAGCATAAACAAACACCTACTTGTTGGCTCATTCTTCTGAGTTCCCATCTGCTGCTGGCCAGGGAGTTGACAGTCTGGAGCATGATCTGATGCAGGATGTTGGTCAGGGATTCCAGATGAAGATCTTGTAGCCATGGCAACTGCGTGGATGACCTGGATGCATCTCTGTCATTCCTGCAAATGCAGATGAAATGATAAGTCACCAAAGTTTTCTAAAAACTTTCAAAAGGGTGGGAGAAACATTGGGTACCAGCTGAATGGTTCATGGCAAACTTAGCCAAGGCCTTGTCTTATGAAGAGTGACAACTGATGAAAATCGATTGCTAGTCCTCAAGTCAATTACATAAGTGATGATTGCCTGTTTAATAGATGTATGTACAGACTTGTGATGGATGATATCAAACTCTCATTTTATAAGACAGGGTCAAGTGAATTATTGATTAACTAAATCTCTTTCAAAGAATATTGCAATTTAAGTGTTTGAATTACTGATTATTTTAGGCCATTTTTTAATTTCAAATATATTCTTATATATATATATATATATATATATATATATATATATATGTGTGTGTGTGCGTGTGCTCTTTCTCATGCTTGCCAGGAAAAAGTTTCTCCCATAAATGTTATTGCAGGGGCGATACACTCAACGAGAGTATTATCTGTATTTTTAATTCAACAACAACACCATATTAATATGTCTTTTTACATTATCTTGTGGTTTCAAGTTTCGGGAAAAGAATTTGAATATGACATTTCCTTGGAGACACATTTCTTCATTTACTTTAAAGTGTACCAATCACCTTAAAATATAATTTGTGTACAGCTAGAAAGTATAAAAAAATCAACCTCAAAGAACTTTATCTGGCATTCTATAGGTCAACAGTTAAGGAGTATGAAGGAAATCAAGGATAACATGAAGGTGCTCACGTGGAACCAAACTCTGAGTTTTCTACTCATGAGTCATTTTTTACGCTTATAGAGAGTGTAATTAAACTTGCAACATCTCTATATAGAAGTAATATTTGAAGCCAATATCTTTAATATAGTATAATGACATGGAACATACAGAGTAAGATAATTTTTGGTGATTGGTACCCTTGAACTCTTAAAATACTAAATTTCATGGGTCAACTTGCTCTCCATTCCATTAACTGTTTTCCAGTGGTACTACAAGGTACATGTAGATTGTACGCACATTGCCTTTTCATTAGTTCCTTCTCCGAACTAAGTGGCCCCTACTGCCACTTACCCAGTGAAATATCCATCAATGGTTGGAAATGGTGTAAGCCCCTCCCTTTCGAAGACAAAAAAAAAAATCGAAGCCCCCCCCCCCCCCCTCTTCAATAAAACTTGCAGTTGGTCTACGGCACATGGGGCTGTCCCCTCACCTGGGTAAGATTCCACCCCCTGTATATCAATTTCTAGATACACCACTGACTTACTTGACAAGAGCGTGGTAAGTCTTGAGAAGATGCCTTGCTTCACTTGAAAGGGAAATCCCCTCTTCGTTGCTGGGACAAGATGTCTGCTGGATAGGCTCGTTCAAGGTGGTCTTGGACTCCTCTAACAAGTTCCTCGTCTAAAATGAGAGTTTCATCAACATTTGTTTCAAAACAGAATAAGACTTGATTGTTTACTCTATAGAAAACTCACATTTGAATAAAGGTTTTGAATCAATATATTAGTAAAATATTATAAAATATATCTTAAGAGGTGATCTTATGGTAGCATAGGGTTTTGATTAATCCCCTTTATACATTATTTAATTGAAAATTTGACATACATGTGTTTGTTATCTCCTGGCTTCATACATGTACATGTCATAAATACACACAATCATACAAACATTAGAAATAATAATTTACATTACTTATTTTATGCAGATTTCAAGAACTAAAAACATCCTTCTGTAAAAACAGAAATAAAATCAGACGAGGCAGGTATACGCCAATACAATAGGAACATACAAAAAAATACATGTAGCTGTAAAAAGTCATTCTACCTGAATTTGTAGATTCTTATCAGTGTCGTGCGTTTGCCCCAGTAGTGAGAGTGTTCCACTTAGGCCATGGCTCTTCCTCCTGCCCCCTGGCAGATTGCCCTCAGGGGTACTTGGGAATGAGTAGTGCTTCGTGATTGGCTGGTTGAAAAATGATCCCTCTGCCATGGTTTGAGCCCTGCCATTTGATTGCATAATAGTTTGGCTTTATTTAAATATCATTTTATTATAAATAATATTTTAGGATTTGAGCTTGGTGTTTGAGTTTTACACTTACTGTGCCATTGTACCAATTGGCACAGACTCTATGCAAAAATCCCATAGAAGAGTATTAATGTGGCAAACAAAGATTGAATAATCTTCAAGGTAAAACAATAATGATATGAGCATAGATGACTAATTATGAAGGCTACTGTAAAAGATCTACATATGATAAAGATAAAAAGACTTGATTTTTTGAATGATTGACCTATAAAAATCATGCTACATAAAACTGAAATGCAGCTGAAGATGGAAATAAATTCTCAATCAATGTTCATTCTCATATTAATCATTTACTTAGCATTTATAGTTACCACATACACACTTGAAATGATATCAAATCGAAACATAGGGATAAACGAGATAAATGTATGTCATGATACTTACCAATATTACATTCTTGTTAAGTATAGGAACATGCATTAAGTTTTTCAGGCATCCCCCCCAAAAAATCATTTTAAGTATGCAAGAAGAATAAAAAGCACATGCCCACCTCTACTTTTTCCTATCAAAATCAACTTTCTATAAAGCACATAAAAAGTAATGCATATTGTAAGCATATTATTCATTACATAAATAAAAATCGCCTAATTTAATCCAAACCTTAACCCTTGAACACGAACTTGAAAATGTGCTGGGTGGGTTCAGCCAGCCCCCCCCCCCCCCTCCACCTTGATCAAGCTGTGCAACCACCAAACTTTATATAACCAGACCCTTCTGGTTTTAAAAATTGGGGTTTTGAGATCACAAGTAATATACCAGACAGTACAAGTCTTTTTTTTTTTTTTAGATGTCTCACTCATCAACTCTAGAGAAAACGTTAATATTTCAACAAAAATACCAAAAATATTACATGAGAAAAGAGGAGTTGTGCCTAATTGGATTTTCCCCTTTAATAGAGTTCAGGCACCTACACCTCTAAAACTTTAGTCTGGGCCAATCTAATGAATTTACCAACTTATATACCGGGTAGTTTGTATTCACATTGACAAATACAGTATTGTACGCTGGGTAAGAGACACATCATTCGATAAATGAAAGACGCAGAGCGCAAGCAGATTAGATAGAGCAATCGAGAGCACACATAGAGAAAGGAAGTAGTTATAAGGCATACTGCAAAGCCAGAAACTTTCGCGACATAAAACTTTCGCGAATTGTTAATGAAAGCCAAATTTTGCAGCCATTGTGACCCGATTATTTCGCGGCATGAAACTTTTGCCAATCTCGACCACTCACTAAATTCGCGAAAGTTTCATGCACGCGAAAATTTCAGGTTTTACAGTACTGTACTCACTACAGTCCAAGGTTTAAACCCAGTCTCAGTGGATAGAGTTTTTAGTCCACTTATTTGAGGAGCTCTAAAGGTCAACCTCTTCATTTTGTACAAATAACCATAATTCTTTTCATCATCATCAAAATCAATTTCATTCCCTCCCCCCATAGAATTGCAATAATTTGTATGGCATAAAGCAGCTCACATTTACCTAAGTTTGCATATTTACGAATACAGGCCATATACTTCAAAAGCAGACACCATCTAGAGATAGAAGTAACTATTATACACATACTTAAACTAAGGGAAATCGAACCTAAATGGCAGATTTCTCTGAAAGAAAGCAGAAAAATCAGAGAAGCCGATGGGTGAAACAAAATCGGACAAGCAATATAAAAGTTGAAAATTGTAATCCCTATATATATGGGAATTTCCAGTTGGCTGAAACAGTAATGTCATTGTGATGTAGTGGCGAACAACTCATCCATTTGTTCCAACACACAAAATGACTAAAATGCAAATTTTTCAAAATGAATTATACTCAATATGATCTTTTACTTTTGGAAAACCTAGGAAAATATGCTATCTACAATATATTTTTGCTACTGCCCCAAGAGAAAAGCCGCTTACGAGAAAAACGGAAATAAATGACACTTTTGTGTACGACAAACAGGAGAGTTGACCGTGATTACGTCACAATCGAATGACCAAATTGCCAACTTGAGATTTGCATAGATTTAGTGATCTCATTTTTTCAAATATTCATACATGCAACTTTCTTATTATTATCCGATTTCTTTCAAACTTTCACCATCCGGTTTCTCTATTACAAAGGTTGGATTGCCCTTTATTCATGCAATGACTCACACCACAGAGAATACAAGAATACACCAAGCAAATTCTTTTTAATAAAGTCTGGAGGACTACATAAAGCTATGTTCTAAGGAAAGTATGTGGCATTCAAATAGTAAAACAGAGGATAGGATGGCAATTACATTTTTCCATAGTTGCATGATCAGAGACTTTATACTAACGGGATCTGGGCCCTGTTTCATAAAACTTGGTATCAAGAACAAATGCCCCATTTCTATGTCAAATTTGCTCTCAGCCAATCAGCTTCAAGGATTTCAGTAGCTTATAACAATTATTGTAACTTGTTATTGATAACAAGTTTTATGAAACGGGGCCATGCTTGTACATGGACATGCAAAAATCAATTACTAAATTCTCCCCTATGACAGATTGCCTGAAATATAAGAGATGTATTTCATAAACAATAAAAAAACTCTGCACATAAGAAATTATAAATATACTCTACTTGTATTCTCTATTCATATCCTTACTTTAATTCAGGAAATATATAAAATAAATAGATTGCATATTATAAAAACCATGAAAGCTTCATAAAAATGGCAAGATCATAAAACTAAGCCTAAAAGCATGATACAATGAATTGATATGCAAAAAGAAAAAGCAGAGCTATGCCTATGCTCATGATCTTCTTTCAAGGTAGTTAACCCCTTCCATGCATGTAGTGATCAGCAAATAATGCCCAAGAACTTCAATGCTGTAGTATTTGAACTAAAAATGACCGATAGGCTTTTTACACTTGCAAAATTTTGCTTAGTCCGGTACTATCGGCGGGGCCAAACGAGGATTTAGCCCCACCGATAGCATGGGACTAAGCTTAGCCCACTTTCTGTACATATTGCATTTTACCAAAGTGTGCTAATTCCATGATAGTATGGGATTATTTTAGCCCTGGAAAAAACAGGGTTAGCCAGATCAAAGGTGGGGCTAAGCTCTCTGGCTAGGGAGATTAAACTGCAAATGAGAACAGAAAAAAAAAATAGTCCAGGGTTAAGAATAGTACAGGGTTAACAAAAATCAAGTGTAAAAATCCTATAGATTTCTCTTTATATGCTACATGTATGTTAAGTTTAAACCTATAAAAGTCATCATATGGCTAATATACTGATGAAAGAAAGAATTAAAACTGAAAATTTGCCTTTTTGACATTCATTTAAGATTAATGACAGGAAACTTGGTGACACAGAAGGGGTTACATTTCAAAGTATCATGGCATGAAGTTGCATTATTAGCCCAGAACCAATCAAGTTCATTTGTTCACTGACATTAGATTTTTCCTTTTCTTTTTTTTTTTTTTTTGGGGGGGGAAGGGAGGATCTATTTTTCCATCATGATGAGGATGAGCCAAAAATGTTTCTCATTTGGAAATACATGACTTTCAAAAGCTATATGAAGGCTGTTGATCTAGTTCTTTTAAACACTGAAATCTTATCCATGAAATATCTTGAGAAGCTCATTTTCAACTTTCAAAAATGAGACATTCTGGTAAGTAAAATTTCATACAAAATGCATCGTGAGCAATGAATGTGATTGGTTCCACTAAAAGCTAAAGCTTAATTATATATTTTTACATTTTTTTTACAAACCTTCTTCTAAAATATCTGGTTTTCCAACATTGCATGACATTAGATTGAAGACAAAAACATTTGGATCAAACATCTAGCAAATGATATACAAATCTCTCCACATTTTCCTCACAGGACATTCCTTTCTAAATATCTGGTTTCTCTTATCCCCTAGGTGTATTTTTCTTTTAATTCCTCCTTCTACTCATCATCATTTATCTCAGCTTCTCTTTCTTCACTTATATCATAAATAAATATGGCTACATAACACAGAAAAGTGAACCGAAGACGATAATAATCAAGATAGTGTATGACATCACGTGGAAAGTATGTTTGAAAATTGGAACCAACTAAAGGAGTACTGGCAATGCCTTTGGCACCACCTTTCGGAGAAGAAAAATGAGAACGGGGAATAATTTATAGTTACACAAAACAGTTCCAAATTCAAGACATTTGGAGTAAGTGGATGTTATTCACAAAAGAAACGTGAAAGTTTCAGTATAAGTGAATGCATGTGAACTATTCTAATTCACACAAAGAAAGAGGTAATGGTAAAAGTGAAATGATCTATTTGTACGATTGAAGCTCACTCGCAAATTAAAGGAAGACATCTTTAAAGAAAAGTTACATCAATGTTTGACTTTCAGTCAGCGTCATGATACACTAAAGGACATACTGCAAAACAGGTGAGTTTATTTCACTTTTTTTTCTCATACTCCAGAACAATTTGAACTTTTATACATCTTCTACCTTTTCATTTTCATTCCTTCTTTTCATCTTATTTTATTCTACCTATATTGCCTTTTGCATCTTCCTGGTTACTTTCAATTCATCTTTGTCCCCTTCTCTTCTTCTCCCCCCCCCCCCCCTTCCTTTCCCTTTGCCTATTCTATGTCAAAATAATTCAACACATCACTTTATCAAATATACAGAAAAGAAAAGGTATCGTCAAGAATTAAATATTACGACTGTTGTAGTAGTACCACCGTTAGAAACCTGATACAGAAGTCTAAGTCAGAGTGAGGTATGGGTATGGGAATAGTCAATGTGTAACATGGAAGGACTACAAGGCAACACTGCCTTAAAAGAATATTTTTTGGCTGAAAAGGTCCTTTGTAAGATAGTTGACCAACTGTTTGAGATATCTCATCTACATGTATGCTTCTTGGCTTTGAGGGGGTTATAGATGTAGGTTTTACAATGCAACTTAATAGAATACAGCAAATTGGGCAGAGGGTTAGTTGAGAAAGTCAACTGCTACTTTTTATAAAGAAAATCAACAAAATATTTTGAAATTTCTCAAAGATACATGTTAGCGTTTTGGCTTTAGATGTGAGTTTATCACTGCATTTTCTGGTCAAATACATCAAATTTGGTAGGGGTTAGTTTAGGAAGTCAAAATGTACTATTAATCTGAAAAAAAAAGGGTGGTTTACAATTTCCCATTCATGTTTAAGGGCCTATGGGTTTCACACTTTGCTAAATCATATACAGCAAATTTGGTAAGGAGGATTAATTTGGAGGGTTAAGTGTAATGCTACTCAAACAAAAAGAACACTGTTAGGTTTGTTTGTCTCATGTTGTGAACAAACCTTTGTAACATTTTCCTGGAGTAGAGGGTCGCCCGCGTTTTGGAAGAGGGGGTTGAAATGGTGTGAGATTGTCTTCTGGCAAAATAGCAATCAAATCATTAACTCAGTGAGCAAAATAGGTTTAAAGAATTGTTGAGTCACATCCACTGACCGGCACTTTGAATTATAGTTATTAGTATAGTAAAAAAAAAAAAAGGGGGGGGGAATTGCAATGGCTTCTTTGGAGCCAATCTGACGTTAACTATCCTGTTCAATAATTTACGCTTGACAAAACATGACCGAAAATACAGGAGCTCTATTATTCATTTACAGTGGCTTTTTAAAGACAGAGAGTTTATAGTTAGAGATCGTCACCCATCCATTTGTTTTTCTTCAGAGGACTGAAGGCCTACAGTAACCAAGACTTATAAAGCCTACTACATGAATATTTTGTGGTATATGTTGGAGGCAGCATTCTTCTGATGACTTGACTGATCTAAGGTATATAACTACTCCTTGTTTAAATTAGACAGGAGAGTAGGAAGTATTCTTGAGCATTAATTTATAAATAATGATGCAACGAAAAGAGCAAATCCTTTTTGTAAAATTGATTCATCATAATTCGTGTTACCAAATGTCTTACCTCTTGTTCTCAAGACTCTTTTTCCGCCTTTCACTTCCAGCTCTGGAGAGCTTCTGGAAAAAATAAAAAACAAAATGATGAAAATATATATTTAAGGGGACATGAACATATAAATTTCTACTAAAAATTCCTATATATTGCATTCTTTTGTTGATTCTGGTGTTTGATTGTTAAACTTGATTGACAGGACTTATTCCTTGAAAGTAACTGAGTGCTAATAATGGTTGCCGAAGTTAAAAACCAATGCAATGTCTACTTTAGAAATGCATAGAGGTAAATACAATATCCCCTATACAAAAATTAAACATTATTGTTATTATTATTATTATTACTGTTGTTGTTATTGTTGTTGTTGTTGTTATTTGTTATTATTATTACTATTATTACAACCATTATCATTATCATTATTGTTATTATTTTGTTTAAAATCATTATCATTATTATCATTATTATTATTGTCATTATTATTATTATTACAACCACTTTTATTACAAAAAACTATAAAATTTGGACAATAATATATGAAGTTTTCTCATTGTTCTATCAGGGACGGTAAATTGTGTATCTGTGTGAAGATCCCATTCTGTCATTCCATACTTTACACACTGCTTTACCTCATCAGGCGACCCCTTGTGTACAGGCGGTGAGATGGGCGGGGATAATGCTAGGGGCGGGGTGGGAGGTTTGCAGACCACAGTGTCCTGGGAATGAATACTGGAATCATCCGTTGATGAATGGTCACTCTGGGGAAGGGTTGGAAAAAATGAGACAAATAGATGCAGATGAAATAAACTTCTTTGAGATGAAAAGTAAGAATCATGTGTTGTTCATATAATACTCCCATATACACACATGGATATCAACTTCTAACAAAGTGGTAAATAACTAGTACTCCATACAGTCCCACAATTTTAATATATAATGTAATAGTATCTTTATAATCAATTATGCTCTAACAAAGTGTTTTGAGGTGCTTCAAGAACTTTGTGCTTAATCAATTCAATGTATGAATTTAGTTTGTAATAAATTCTCATGAAATGCCTCTCACGAAAGCCTTTATTTCTCGTAAACAATTACTATTGAATCTTTGCCCAATTTATCTATATCATGAAAAAACAATCCGTATCATATGCAATTAAAATATTTATCCAACAAGCCCTCCCCCAAAGTCCTCAGATTTTCAAGATTTTAATAACCCTACCCCACCTCCCCCCCCCCCCCCATCTCAGCAGCATCAGCGATGTCTTTGCTTATTATGTTTCATCTTACTGGTGTTCTCTTTAACCAGGCCTGCCTGAGTGACACGCCTCCATGGCTTAAACTCTTCTGGATTGGTGGTTTGCCTTGGGGTACTTTGTTTGCTTTGTGGCTGCAAAATAGAAAAAAAAACCAGTACTCATACCATGAAATAAACTATTTATTCAATACAGTTAGAAACTCCATGATTTGATCTTTAGTTCATAATGAGATAATACAGTTTGCAGGCACAAACCCTGGTCAGTCGTAACAGAGTGTCTGCACTGCAAGACTACCATAGGCCCTGTACTTTAGCTGGTCCTGATATGACCAGGAGGAACCTGGATTAGGCTTTTCTCAAGACACAATGATTTCTAATAAAATGTCAAATTAGGGTCTGTGATTGTAGACTAGAGATAACGTGCATCACTATCAAATTTGCTAAAAACTTTCACAAACATATTTTTAAAGAAAATTTGCCAGTTTGGTCTTTTTAACTTATCTCTATTTTGCTACTTTTTTGAAAAGAGAACCAACTTCTCTTCTACTCAGTTTAAATTCTTGGAATAATAAAAATGTTCAAAAATCATTACTACATTATTAGTTTGTGACCATTATTCTGATATGGTTGTTTCACTTTTCTTGTGATCAAAGCTTATCTGGATATGTATGTGGATGCAGGGGTGTGATTATTAGTAATTTGAGACAACAGAATTCTTCTTGCTTTCACAGGGAAATCAGATGAACTTAAATTTGAATTTGAAAATAAACCTTGGAATGATGGATTCATCTGTAGATGCTGCTCCATTGAACTTCATTGGCTGCATGGCAAACGTCGGGAACAGGTAGTGGATGTGGTTTACAATGAGGAACTTCATGATGAGTTCATAGGCAAACAGTCTGCCTTCTCTCCACTCCCAGGCTTTACACAACACACTGTCAACTGGTACTGCTGAGAAATCTGAAAACCAAATCATTAAAAAGTGAAGTTCAATAGCAGAAAAAGGAGGAGTTGTAATGATTCAAATATCTCTTCAATCATTTACATATCTAAAACCAAATCATAAAATGCAACAGAAAATAACAACATAAAATGGCAACATCTGCTAGATAAAAAAAGCTACTCATAGAAGCAAAAGAAAAATGTGTGATTCAACAGTTTATCTTTTGATCCTTTGATATGGAATAAAAAGTAAACAGCATGCATTAACATACAGAGCAAAAATCATTGCAAAATTTGAGTCCATTAATCGTGTGGTACTTCCCAAATTTTGTATAAAATCTACTTACATGTACATCTCCCAGTTGGCAATGTAGATCATGTTACATTTCTTCAGAGTTTCATTTCAGATACATGATATTTTGTCAGAATACTAAATTGTAATAAATCAGAGAAATATCTGAAGTTTTTCATTTGAGAAGGATAAGCTGATTTATTTTAAAGACTTTAAATAGTAGAATACAAACCTCCTTCAAGTTGACTGACATTGACTATGCTGACAGCCTTGCCCTGGCCATAGAAAGGCTGCTGCCTCCGCCTATTTTGCCTTGGGCTCTGCGACGTGACCTCACCCATCGTCCCTACCCGGGGACGTGACCCCTCCAGAGTTTCATCCGCCCGCTGCTCACTTCTCGTCACATTCACTGTGATCCTGTGACCCTCCAGTTTGCTAATCATTTCAGACCTGCAAGAAAATTGGAATTTGGAATTCAACAACTGAAATTTGAAATGTGAAATGTGGCATTTGGCATTTGGAATGTGAAATGTGGCATTTGGCATTTGGAATGTGAAATGTGGCATTTGGCATTTGGAATTTGAAATTTGGATATTGAACATTTACAGTATTGTAGGCAGTTGAACTGCCAAAATTATGATATTGCATGAAATGTTTTTGGACAGAGAAAAAAAATTGTCTTTCTTTGTTTGAAATTCAAAACAGGTTAAGGAATGTAGAAGTCAGGAAACATGGAGCATATGAACAATGAAAAGAGGCACTATGACAATGCACTCATGATATTAAATTGATATGAAATTTGATGTTGAAATTAAATGAATTTTTATATTGAACTTGAAATTGAAATCAACTTTTGCCACTGAAATCAAAATCAAGATTTGATGGTGAAATTAGAAATTTGGTACTGAATAAAGCATACTCATCAGACCTGGCAGGCATCTCCTGTCGCATGTCCGCCGCAGCAGTGGTTCCACCAGTGGCAGCGGTGGGATGTGAGTGGTCATGTGACAGGGTGTGGAAGTGAGAGAGGGTGTGGGCAGGCTGGCTCATGTACTTGATGCTGATGCCCCAGTGGGCACTGAGACCCTGCAGTACCAGCTTCAGCAGGACAGAATTGTTGCAATCCTTGACAACTGCAATGCAGAGAAGGAAATCACACAATGCAGTAGCCTTTGGGCGGAAATCTTAAGCACATAATATTTGAAGCTACCAGGTGACTCCTGTACGGCTCAAACACAAGGGATGGAAACTGAAATAACCTAATATTGACCAGTTCCATTAAAATTACTGTGCCATTCTGGAATTTTTTTTGGTCTCAAGACTTAGACCAAAGTCTTCATGAAGACTTAGGATGAAACAGGAATGAAAAGAAATATTTTCTGCAAATACCATACAGGAACTTTTAGATGTTCTCAATGTGCACCTTACTGTAAAATGTACATAGGAATTCATAGGAGTAACCTTAACAAGTTCCTTAAAATACATCAATATTAAGGCAGTTATTCCCATTGAAGAGACATCCATACCTGCACATAAAGTAATGGAAACAGCATCCACTTGTTCACCAAAAGAGGGAACATTTACTTATAAAAGGTGTTTACATGAGTTATATCATAAATATTAATTCAAAAGTAACATATTTTGTAGAAATTGTCATACTTTTCAGCAGTGCTTACAGCAGGACATGGATAACAAATGGAGCAAAGATTACCTAGATATCTGAAGAGTTCACTGGTGGCTTGTCGTACAGTAGAGGCGGGATGCATGAGATACATGCTGAACACAGAGAAGTAGAACGGCCATCTTGGCAGTAAGAAACCTGGGGGAATGTGCTGTATGGAAAGAAAGGTTGAGAAAGAAAGTAATAGCCATAGTCCGAGGTCAAATACCAGAGCTGCCAACTTTCACAAAATCACGTCAGTATTCTCATGGCTGAAACTCATTATTCTGTTGAGGACATCAGTATTTCTCTCTCAAATATAGAATCATAATCACATTTACCAATAGAAAGTCACAAAATTAAAGTAACCTGGTTCAGAGTGAGACTTACTTTGACCAGATAGAGACACACTCCTAGCAGGCCCTCTGCCTCGTATGCATTCAGGAACTTGAAGTCTTTCTTCAGAACAGCCTGGTGAGGCACCTGATGATAAGGTCTGCCAGATGTGTCCGATTTTGTTGAAGACAGAAGGTGTGAGCCTTGATCCAATCTGGATATGGCCTCGGCGAAAGACGAAAGGGCTTCCTGCCATGGCAGAGAAAATGGTGATTACTGATTAATAGAATACTCCAAGAATACAACAAATGGAAATGAGTTGTAAATGGGCAGTCCTAAATGAATATTCATTATGTTCCATTCATCATAATAATAGTAATAATAAACAGATATTTACATTGAAAGTCTTATTTCACTTGACGTTCAGGAATGCAAACACTATTAGTCAATAAATCAGAATTTTTGGTAGACGATGTTAATTTCTGTTCACTCTTCTGGTTAACTCTGTTATGTATGGGAAACCATAGTCTTTTCAAATCATACATTGTGTACTTAGTCCATAAATATCTACATCATATTATGAACAGAATAGGATCTTTCTTCTGCAGGGATGCCACTTAGAATTGATAAAAAAAGTAGGAAAACTCATCTAGAGTGGGCCCTTTTGTACATAAAAAGTGGTTTTCTATGGCTAAAAATATGGTGAAAAAGTAGGAATTCCTACTTTTGTCTGAAAAGTGGTATCCCTGCTTCTGATAATGCTCTCCTAGACTGCAAAGTGTGATTCATGATTCCCATTTTTTGTGACTATGTAAAAGTGTGTCTGTAATACATCCATACATGTAAACATTTCATTTACTTGCTAAAGTTCTGACAGTTTTTATCTGAGGTATACTGCACAGATTTATAAAAAAAACAACCAAGCAAAGTAATTTTCTCACATATTTTTCAATAAAAATGGAAAATCAGAAAATTAAATTGATTGCTTTTACAGGTATATATTCATGTGGAACCATGCAGCACATGCTTTTGATCTATAAATATAGAACAGTAAGGGAGAAAAGAAAAACGCTTATGGTATTTGGCAAGTTATCATATATTTTAACCTTAAGTTCTTCTTAGTCATATAATGAAAAGGCATTTTGAAGCAGTATTGATTTTATGATTTTATGATAATCATTCTCCTGAAATATGTACATGATATACAACCATTTGGTCCATTATGCATCAAAATAATTTGCTCCTTTTTGCCAAAGTTTCTCATGCAAAAGTGCATAACAGATATAAAATCACACTTTTGGCCAGTAAAACATAAATTTCTTTCAAATAATAAAAATAATGAGTGGTTGTGTATCATGCAATAGTGAAACACATTCCGTATGAAATATCATGCAATGGAATGATGGTATAGCACAGGCATGACATGCAACAATTCAATTCATTCTCTACCATATGGTATGATGGGAGAAACATTTGTCTCCTATTAATCATGAAATCCTAAAATCTTATCAGGCTAAACACCGGGGCAAGGGATTATCAGATGTCGACATCACATTCCTACATTAAGATTTGTAGCTGTATTTCACCCGTTGCACACGAGGGGTCACTGCACCATGCCAATGGATGTGATAAATTCCAAAGAATTCATGCCACAGTACCACGAGGAGTCCAACCAATGTTCTATACGCACTCATCAGTTTGTGTAGATTTAACGATAATCTACTGTAATGTTCCACTGATGCCAATCTTCAGAGTTCAGACAGATCCGAAATCTTGTGGATGGACATCGCAACCCTGTGTCAACAAGTTGCGTTAGCCTAGAGACTGCATCTAGGCCTATCATGTGCATTTTATATACCTTCATGTTTTCCTAATAATGTAATGAAAATGGTGCCTCGTGTGCAACAGGCATTGAAAACAACAATGTCCATGCATTTTCAAATATTTCAAGAAACTTAAGGGAACTAAAAGCACACTATTTCATAACAGTAGCGTCAAAGATTTCCTTAAAAATTTGAAATTTGCCATTCTACATACATCTGACAAAATATATAAAATCTCTGAAAAGTTATCAGGTAGTAATGTTAAAAAAAAAAATTAAAAAACAAAATAGATTGATGCATATTGCAAGCAAATGGGCCAGCTTATCTCGAGGTGCCTTTAAAATTAAAATACATTGTGAACTGACCATATCGTGCTGCATGCTGCTCCATAGAACCTAAATATCTAAATTATATTTTACATTCAAATTCATTGCATTGCTCAAACTACCATTTGCACTGGATCAAATAAAGATAACTGGAACACGTTTACCTGATGATAGGGACACACGTGTGATTCATTCTGGCATTTTAGAACAAAAATAATCAGTAAACAATACTTAGATTTAATAAGCACTTAATACTACTGTTTCTATGTGCTGTAAAAACTTACTATCACCCAGAGCTCCCAAGTTCTATTTTGCAATTTCAGTATTCTTAACCCCCAAAATCAGTATTTTGGCAAAAAAATCAGTATTTTTCCGCGTGGCAAATAAAGCATGTATATCAGCAGAGTTCGATCACCGATTACATTTCAGTCCCACACGTAGACAATCATGTTGTAGCATTTTTATAAGCAAAGCACACAGTAAACATACTTGGCATACGAATGGATATCCGATACGTACGTCTACCCGTTAGCGCGCGGAGTGCGCACCAGCCATGCCACAGACTAATACATGATTGACACGGCGCACGCACCGGCCATAGACTATATACATAACTGATTTTGTACATTTCCGTATTTCAACATGAAAAACCGTACTCCCGTATTTTAACTTGATTTCATACGTATTTTAACTTGATTTCCGTATGAAATACGGGAAATCCGTACTACTTGGCAGCTCTGTATCACCCCCAGCTTGAGCTTAGCTACCCTGAAAGAGCACTCAAGCATTCAAGGAATTTCTTCCTACCGTTTACTTCTCCTGGGAGAAGAGTGGCAAATGTAGATGAATGTCTTGCTAAGGGGCATGAATGCACAAATGACATACATGTAAATGGAACTCTTGAATATCTTTTGAATTTTCATCTGGAGTGGAAATTATGATAGAATGATGCATTTCAAAGTGTATTTCAGAGAAAGGTACAGGTAGCAAGGGAATTAGCAGACATATCTGCTCTGTAACATTGGTGTTATTATGATGGAAAAAAAGGATTTCTATTGACAGTAATATGTGACAGAGTATATATCATACTTTGTAAGTGAAAATGAGACAGAGAATCAAGGAAAACCCAAGTGAATATAAGTTGTTTGTTTTGTATAATCAGTTTGTACCAAAATTTGGCATATTTGAATGAATACATTACAACTTTTATATGTGTATACAATAAAATAATTAATACAAATTTCATTGAAAAAGTAACATGGAATAACAGTGAATATTTGAGGTGTGTATTCACTGGATCAAAAATAAAGACAACCTGTATAATGATTTATTTCATTTACATTTTTCAAGAATTATGATATATCAAATGCATACAAGAATGAATATCACATTTTGTACAGCTTAAGTTATGTCACACATAAAGCAAATGGAAGAATGTACTGACAAATTCAAAAGCTGTATGATACACTATTTGTGAAGCTATATGTGTGCGCTATACATGTACGTAGTGTAGATGGACCACATGATCACAGAACCAAAATAAATCAAAAATGAAAAGCAGAAATCTAATAAGCATATTGCGTGTGAAATTCAAAAGAATGCAATATCTTTAGTACCTTGGTCTTTAAATTGGCAAATTAAAAAGCAGAAGTGGCAGCAGAAATAAAAATTGTAGTAGTAGTAGTAGTAGTAGTACTGTATACGCCATATATTTCGCGGGGGTTTCGGTCGCGAATTTAACAACACGCCAAAATATTGCCAACATAAGAAGTCGTTTGAATTTGTTGTCTCCTGGTCAGAAATTCACCACTTCGCTTTGCAAAAGTACATCATCACCGCTGTTTGTAGATTTGAGAATTTTCCGACCGCGAATTCAACCACTCGCGAAATAGTCTGGTTAGTCCTATTCGCGAAAATTTATGGCTTATACAGTAGCAGTAGCAGTAGTAGCAGTAGCAGTAGCAGTAGCAGTAGCAGTAGCAGTAGCAGTAGCAGTAGCAGTAGCAGTAGCAGTAGCAGTAGCAGTAGCAGTAGCAGTAGCAGTAGCAGTAGCAGTAGCAGTAGCAGTAGCAGTAGCAGTAGAAGTAGTAGTAGCAGTAGTAGTAGTAGTAGTAGTAGTAGTAGTAGTAGTAGTAGACGTAGCAGTAGTAGTTGTAGTAGCAGTAGCAGTAGTAGTAGTAGTAGTAGACGTAGCAGTAGTAGTTGTAGTAGCAGTAGTAGTAGCAGTAGTAGCTGTAGTAGTAGTAGTAGTCAATGTTATATGTAGTAGTAGTAGAAGTAGTACATGTAGGAATAGTAATGATAGCAGTAATAGTATCAGATGAGATGTAGCAAAGTGGTTGCAATAATGGTAGAAGTAGTATTAGCTGCGACAGCAATAGCAATACCAATGGCTAGAACAGCAGCAGAAGATGTAAGATTATAAACAGTGGCAGTAGTCGTACGAGCAGCAGCTGTAGTATATGTAACTGGGACTGGAGTTTTATAGGTCATGGCAGTATGTACAAAAATCTTATAAGTAGCTGTAGATTAAAAAGTAGCACACTAGAGGAAATTTCACTTCTTAATGACACGAAAAGTAACAAAAATATTACAGCTTGATCTCACATTCTATGATTAGTATTTTTATGCTCCAAATGGAAGAAAACATGTTTTGCCAACATGAAAAGACTTTTAGAACAAGTAAACACTCACCTGAAATTCACATCGTGAAAGGAACGAGGTGAATGCCTTTATGGCGCATTCTCTGACGCTAAGCTGTGGATGGGCTAGAAGAGGGTATGCAATGGAATGCATTCGACTTGTGATGAAAGCTGGAATGTTGCTCAGTTCTTCATTGCCAAACTGAAGGGAAAAGAGTACAAGATATTTGTCATGATCTCAGAGTAATGTTCTCACAAATAATCCAGTATATATTGATGATTTCTTTCTTTTGGAAGTAGCTTCAAAGGATAACTAAAATAACTTCCTTTATTTGTGGAGCACGAAATTCATAGAAGACACACATTAAAAAAAAATTATTATTATAATTTCCTTTCTTCATATTTGACTTGATACAGCTAAATAAATTTTACATTCAATAATGGGTTCATGATTCACATAAAGAATAAAGAATGACCTAAGATTTAAGAACATTTCCATAGGAATATTATTCTGGCAGAGAAGAACATGATGTCTAGAATTATTCAATACCTGGCAACCTTGTATTCAAATTTCATTGCTTTTCCATTACTACTGCTTTTTTCCATGGTTTCACACTTACCTTCACAAAGTATTTGTTCTTATCTGCAGGCCCTTGGAAGAAAGGCTCAACGGGTTGACGGCTTATCCACTGGAACCTCCGAAGCAACGAGTTGATCGCCATAAGTGCTCCCTCTACAGACTGCCAGCTGCTCTCCTTATTCTGACAGATCTGTCATATGATGTAAAAGTTCAAAGTTGAAAAAAAAAAGAATAACAAGAATTTTTTTTGCATCTATAAATAATTGATTGCACTGCATACAACATATATTTCAATGATTACGAAAAAGACGTATGAAAAGCAATTTCTATTACAAATTTTCTACACAAAATAACTCTTTTTATCTATGATGCAGTTGAAAAAGAAACCCAACTGGCTCAAAATTAGGGTATTCTGACACCTCTCTGATTCTGAAACAATGGAGTGTTCACTATTTTGATTAAAAAAACATTGTATGACTAATAATAACCTCAACATGCAAGATTTGACAATTTTAATCTTTTAAAGGCATTGATTAAATTTGCTCAGGATTGAAAAAAAAAATCACTGTTCCAGCTAATGCTGTAATCATAATTGCAAACCTTTAGCTCAGACAGGAATCGCCTGAGTTTTATAAGCTGATCGGTCGTTTATATATCAAGATATTTACGATTGAACATTGATGTCGGGATAGAGTACCACCGAACCCTAAAGAACTCTTACGGTTGGCATACCTCGCTCTATCACAGAATACCGTATGGGCTGGAAACCCGCTCTGAAATCGCTAAGCGCTGGTGCTTGGTTTTTGTGACTACAGCGCAGCGAAGAAGCCGAGCGACTTGCGCTAGAGATTGATCGCGAATTTCTCTTTTTTAGGATAGTAAACGGGTTCCATTTTCTCTCATACTTTCACATATCCTTAATTATATATGTAGTTAGAGGACTGCACACAATTCACTGGCATTTGAGCTGATTTTACAATTTTTCACCAAGTTAATCAATCACTTTAAAGTAATAACATATTCAAATGGGCAACTTTCCCCCAAGTTTTGTCACAGTCAGATTATCGAGTGTTTGGTTGCCTTTTAAACAAGTGAATGAGTAAATTACGTAATGCGTAATAAATGTCCCCGCCGGAAGTGCAGATCTGTGGAAATTAACTAGCCTGAACCTTAAAACTTCAGTGAAAAACTTTAGTGAATAAAATAATAATGTTACTGCATGCAAAAGAAGATAATACCAACAATGCATGTATACAACTGAAATATAAAACATGAAAACATTATGAACCTTCAGCCATTTTGAATAAATTTGCATAAATTTGCATGAATAATGAATTTCAAAATTCTGTGTAGAAGTTTGGCAGCCCCCCCCCCCCCCCACCCAGCCCTATCAGATAAAACAATCGGAATCAAAATCCGATGTGAAATAGAGGAGAAGTAGCATTTTTCGTCAATTTTGAATAAATTTGCATAAATTTGCATAATTAATAAATTTCAAAATTCTGTGTAAAAGTTTGGAAGCCCCCACCCAGCCCTATCAGATAAAACAATCGGAATCAAAATCCGATGTGAAATAGAGGAGAAGTAGCATTTTTCGTCAATTTTGAATAAATTTGCATAAATTTGCATAATTAAGGAATTTCAAAATTCTGTGTAGAAGTTTGAAAGCCCCCACCCAGCCCTATCAGATAAAACAATCGGAATCAAAATCCGATGTGAAATAGAGGAGAAGTAGCATTTTTCGTCGATTTTGAATAAATTTGCATAAATTTGCATAATTAATGAATTTCAAAATTCTGTGTAGAAGTTTGGAAGCCCCCACCCAGCCCTATCAGATAAAACAATCGGAATCAAAATCCGATGTGAAATAGAGGAGAAGTAGCATTTTTCGTTGATTTTGAATAAATTTGCATAAATTTGCATAATTAATGAATTTCAAAATTCTGTGTAGAAGTTTGGAAGCCCCCACCCAGCCCTATCAGATAAAACAATCGGAATCAAAATCCGATGTGAAATAGAGGAGAAGTAGCATTTTTCGTTGATTTTGAATAAATTTGCATAAGTTTGCATAATTAATGAATTTCAAAATTCTGTGTAGAAGTTTGGAAGCCCCAAACCAGCCCTATCAGATAAAACAATCGGAATCAAAATCGGCCAAGAAATGACGGAGAAGTAGCATTTTCTAACATCTGAGCACACACGGACGGACGGACGGACGGACGGACGGACGGACGGACGGACGGACACACACACACACACACGCACACACGTACGGAGCCCGTTTCATAGTCCCCTCGCGAACTTCGTTCGGCGGGGACAATAAACCCTCTTCATTGGGTCCATAAACAAAATTTGCTTGCACTACCTGTACAACCTTAACAAGGAAGATCTTTCATGGGCTTAAATGATTCAAACTGACACTTACCTCCACTTCTTTTAACGCTTTCAAGACAATTGACCACATTTTGTGGTCTGGCTTAATGACCTATGATTCAGAGCTCCAAAAATTATACCAGATGCATGAGTAAAAAGAGCAAAAATTTCTACATACGCTATGTCCCTATTTGTTGCATGACCATTTTGCATTTGATGCCAGGAATAAAAAAAAAAACGAGAAAAAGCTTAAAAATCCTTAAATTGGCAACACTAGAGAGGTACATATCATTGTTTTTAATCAAAATTGGCAATTTCTAAAAATTTTCGACAAAATTCCTAATCATATTGTATATTGTTTCCCAAGACATTACACCAGAGCTGCCAACCTCACTTGACCAAAAATCCTATGATTTTACCATAAAAATCCTATTTTCAGAAAAAAAATCCTATTCTTAACTGTCGTGTACTTTCCTACACAATATCTCAAGGATTGCGAATTTTGTTTATTTTGTAGTAATTTATACATGTATACAAGTACATGTACGTAATTTATTCAGTGACTTAACTACATGTACAGTGTACATGTTATTGATGATGAATGATCCTATTCTAATAAGGGAACTTCACTTAACAATTACCTCATTTACTTTTGAGACCCTGATGCCGCTGCTGCCGCTGTTGTTGCTGCTCCCTTACACTTTGTTAACAGTCTATCACTAAATTTGATTTCATAGCAGTTTTGTCCTTTAGACTGGCATGTTGCCTTCTGAGTGAGAATATCACTTAATGTTGCAGTACTCAAACTGGACCTAAACTCTGTCTTGCATACGCAATCATGTACAATGTCAATGAGAGATACATAAACACACGGAGACACATAGTTATTTTTTTGATAAATCGTATTTTATTGAGAAAAATCCTAGTGTCGTATTGTCACTGAAAAATCCTATGAAATAGGATAAAATCGTACTATTTGGCAGCTCTGTTACACCTAATTAGAAGCATGTAGCACTAAAAGGAAAATATTAATTTTGCCAATTTGAAGAAGAAAATGTGATCAATTTAGCCCTGAAATATTTCCTGTCCTGAAAGGGTTAAATGAATAAATCCATACTGTAAATAAAACTGTTTTCATTGGATCAATGAACAAGCTTTCTCAACCCACCTTTGCCAACATTTCAAAGAAGTCCTCTGCTTCCTCAACGCTCAAGCTGGCCAGAATACTAGGTAACCTGGACACACAGGCTTTCCTGATGGCTGACCAGATGTCCGTCAGACCAACCACGACCAGGGAGGCAATGTCTGTGTAGTTCTCATGAATGCTGTCGTCGGCTTTGTGGAACTTTAGCCAGTCCATGCTGTGGATGACGGTCTGGTTTCTGACCACCGGTTTGTCAGCAGCTGAAAGTTATTCAGAGAGTTGGAGAAGATGGTGAGAGAGGGTGGTGAAGAAATCCCAAAGAAGATGGAAAAAGAGGAGAAAGTAGAAATAAAGAAAAGAATAGCAGACAGAAAGAGGATAGGAATTTGATAGATGTATCATGAAATAGATGGTAAATTATAAGAGGGTAGAATAAGTGAATGTTAGGACAGGAATGTCAGAAATAGGAGGAATATGGAAAACAGGTTAAGAAGAGGAAGATAGTTAATGGAGCAAGATCCTAAAATCAACTAAACAACAAATCTTAATATGATTTTGAAAGATTGTAGAGTTCCCTTAACATCCAAAAATTATTGTTAATATACAAGAGACAATAATTAATGATAATATGATTTTTTAAAATATGCCTCATAATTTGCCTAAAATAAATCTTCAATCTAAATCCTACAAATCAAAGTGATGGGACTATAGCAAATGCGTAACAGGGCAGCATTTCATCAAGCGTTTTGTCGGTGATTTTTACCGACAACTGTTATAAGCTACTGAAATCCTTGCATCTGATTGGCTGAGAGCAAATTTGTCAGTAAAAATCACCGACAATACGCTTCATGAAACGCTCCCCAGTACATTGCTAATGACATAGGCCTATTTAAAGCCATTATATTGTTTTTCCTAAACCTTGTATTTTTGTCTTACCATGCTTGTTATTGTTATCTATGGTCCACAGTTAACCATTTTGATGCCATGCCATGCCATAGGCTGTACTATTTTATAATTCAGAATTAGAATATAGGGTACAGAATTGGAATATAAGGTATTATTTCAATTGGCAATCCTTCTGGGGATACAACAGATGCACAATAATGTTGCACTCTGCCATATTTAAATCAAATAGCTCACCTTGAGCAAGTGTATGCCGGAAACTCAGTAGGAGTGGTTTGCTTACAGGTTGTGCCATATACCTGTAAAGAATATAAAGACATGAATTAACATACATGTGTATCTAGGCAATTCCAAAGTATTTTGTCCCACATATTACTGACCACATCAAAGATTTCAGCAAAGCTGAAGAATGGATTAAACTGATAGACTTACTACAGCTGGGATCAGATCATCAGACAAAATAAAAAGGAAAATAATAGTTTCAGCATTTTTTTTCCCCCTCTCACTTTCATGATACTTGGTACGGGACACAGAATGACCAGATACCTTTGAATTACCCCAAAACAGATCACAATATATGTTCATCACATGACATATTATTGAAATACACTCTCAATAATACGATTACCTTACCAATTGTCAGAGTTCCTGTTTAAAAGCTTAATGTAGGCTTCATCAATTAATATTAATTTTTCAGGAAGATAAAAAAAAAGGGGGGATCAAGAAATTAAAGAACTTGGGTCATTATATCAATACTTGATGGTCTTTGGCTCTTCAAGCCCTATTAGCACCAATCTATAATATGATGCACAAATTACAAATTCATCATCATATTTTCAATGACAAGCATGCAAGATGCTTTTCCCAATCAATAGCCTATTCCAAGTCAAAAGTTTGTACTCATCATACTGGATAGAAAATTGAGCATAAAAACAAATCAATGTTTAAAAACCAGTATTCTGGATATAACTTCAATGAAAATAATGTTACCACGGTCATGTTCCAAGGGTCATTGCCAAGAAATGTCTTGGCAATAAAATTATAGAAGAGTAACAAATGGCTGACATTTACATTGATTATAATCAATATTTCACAAGGGCCAAGATTTTTGAAGACATTACTCTACCTACATGTAACATCACTTATATACAATGCTTTACATGTACATGTATATTGCTAGAGATTTATAGAAAATAAGTCTTACCATCTCACAAATTCATCCAGCAACTCATTGAGTCTGTTCTTGTGTATGACCTGGTCCTTACGATGAGGTGCAGACATTGGGCCGGCACCATCTCGGCCAACTGCAAACCCAACACCTATGTCATCCTCGCTACTGCATGTGGCTGCTTCCGACCAACCGTACCTCCGTCGAAACACATAGCACGTGAACTGATCCAGGTCGCGCTGTCCTGGAAAGAGGCCCTCTGGGTTCAACCTAGGAAAGGGGTCATCAAAGACCTCATCACCGAGGTTACTTGAGGCAAGGTTGAGCCATTCTTCCTCAAGATCAAGAGAGGATCTGAGGTCTGTCTCGATGAGCGTGGCTCGTATAGCCTCCAGAGCTTTGATTTCATCAGCAATACTGGCTGCTGACAGAAGGGTAGCCAAGTTTTGCAGGTTTTCTGACATCATGGCTCAGGAATAATCTATCACAAGAAAATAGACTTTGTCCAGGAGACCTACATCAGTGATCACCTGTGTTAAAATGGTCAATCAACAAAAAATTAATATTCAATTCCAATGATTCAACATGATGCACTCAGAGAAAAGGAAATAGAGAAAAGGCAAATTTCTTTTAACACTTATCTTTTTACTTGAAGTTTTGAATTAAGAAATATAACCACTTTCATTTCTTACTCAAAAATATTACCTAACCTAGTACTTTTACACTTGAATTTGGTATTGTCAAAGTGCAACAAGAACACTGCATACACTATATCAAGCATGACCCAATTGCCAATATGGGAGGTTTTCTATTACTGACCTCAATTTTAAAATTTCATAATTTTATCTATGAACTTTTTGAGACAAATTTTTGCACAAATATATGATGTAAATATTCATAATTGAATGACAATTGTGGTAAAAGTAAAAAAAAAACACAAGAAAACAAAAACAACAATGAATTTGACTTAACCACTTTCATTTCCAAGACAGATTTACTTTGACACAGATACATTGTATGTCAATATTGTTACATTGATTTTTAGATGCCCAGAATCCAGGGAGAGCACTAGAGGTCTCTTTTTGCTTTACAACTGCATCATACCCATATAACCTTGCATATGTGTGAATGTATCATACCACTGACACATACACATGTACTGATGTACATTTGCCTATTCCTTTCCGATGGCAAAAACAGAGCAACTCAACGGAAATTAAGTCCTAATAATTCACATTTTTAAAAGGATTTAACAGTTAATTTCTATCAAGATCTACACACTTCCATGACTAAATCTACATGTATACTACAGCTACTTCTTAGATCACTCACACATATGCGAATTTATTTACAAATAACAGAGTCTAAACTTTAAATAGAAGAAAAGAAAACCTTGTTAAAACAATTAAAAAAGAATAAAAAAAGAGGTCCTCTCTTACTTAGTCTTACTCTTACTAATCTTAGAAAGCTCAGTTAAATGAGAATTAAAAAACAATTGTGAATCTCTTTAACAACTTAAGTGAACAAGAAATTCTTATAGACCTAAAGATCAGTCAGATGAGAATTAAAAAACAATTGTGAATATTTTTCAACAACCTAACTGAACAAGAAATTAGAAGAAAAAATTAAAAAGAAATTAAGAGACTAGACTTCGGGGGTGGGGGGCGAAGTCTAGTTCAGGAGCGCCGGAGTCAGACACACACTTGTTCACTTGCAAGTTGCAATTTGCTCACTTATACATGTACAAGCTTATCTGAAGATATCCTTGTACTCCAGACTAGCTTTTACGGGTGAATAGGCTTCAACAGCTTTTGTATGTATCAGCAGGCCTTTTACCAGTCTAGATCATTTATAAATGAGAGGAAAATAATTATTTGAAATTTCACTTTCAATTCTGAATCCCCAAATTTGTGGCACAATAAGAGTTGAAAAGGCCCTGAATCATGTAATCTAGCAAATTTAAGAAAATTAAATCTTGCTTAGAGCAATTTTGTTATCTGTTTTTGACTACTGCAACAGTGAATGTTGGACACAGTCCCACATAGGCAAGGGCCTATGAGTGCAATTTGCTGCATAGGATTGCATTTCAGAACAGCATGGTATTACCGAACGCGTACAGTAAAGCGCATATAATGGCTTTCATACACGTGGGACTATACGCGTATGTTCTCCACACTATTGAAACAAAGAACACGGTACAAGATCATAAAATGAGGCAAAAAAACATAAGCAATATTTTAATAGGGTGTCTGGAGAAAAAAATTATTTCACTTATTTAAAAATAACATTAAAATGGATTTGAAAAATAATAACCATCAAACTGACAGAAATATATTTCATGAAAAATTCCAGTTAATTACTGCAAAATAAGAGAATGAAATCAGACCATTTCTCAGCTTTTTCCTGCCATAGGCTATGTAGTTAAGAAATGGGACACACACAAATGCAAGTTTTGAGCTTCCGAGACCCGTTACAACTTTATACTTAATGTCAAAAACTTGTCCTTTACATGACCAGATAGGAAATTTTACAATTTTTCTGATGGTATGAATATTTTCAAGGTTTGAATATCAGATCACAGTGCAAAATTGCAAAAAAGTGACAAAATTTGTGTAAAACAGAAATTTCAGTTTCCCATAGGAAACGCATGGCCATGGGGAAATGGCAAGCTAAATACACACAAATATAAGGGTTTGCAATTTATCTCTTATTTTAATTTTCTAGTGAGCCTAAAAACTTGTCCTTAGTGTCAAAAGAATGACCAGGATTTTCTCTTTCCATACGTTCCTTATGAGATAGAAATTAATTCAGATCACATTTTAATAACAGGATGAATTTGCCCCCAAAATTGTGCCATTTTTCCCCTGAATCAGCACGTTTTTAAGCTGACACTTTTCAGTGTGACTTCAGACACCCTAATTTTAAGAACTGCTCTCTGGTCACCTCAGTCGTCACCCCGTTGGCTCCAAATCGGGGTAGGTTGTGTCTTTTTCCCATAGTTAGGTTTCACACTTTCGGAAATACAATACCTTTTTCAAGGGACCTGGCAAAACGCCGCGTCATTGCCGTTGGGACGGGGTTCACTCGGAAGGGAATATCGTATTTGATCTACGTTGTCTTTTTCAAATTCCACCAACTTCGTTTTCTGTAGGACTTTAAGCATTCATTACCTAAGTTTGACAGATATTCGTTTGATATTTTATTTGCTATTGTTGATTTTATGAAAAGTGTTCGGAAATAGGATCCACTACCACACCAGGCACACCGACATCATTGCAGCATTACTAGCAGTGTAGCACTGGACACTGGCCACTGCCCCCACTGGAACGACACACAGCGACAAGAGCGTTATTAGCAACACAACGACAGCCAATAAATATGAAGGCTAAAATTACACTAATCAACAAATTCAAGCAGATTCCATACTATAAAATAATTCTATGTATATTCTTTGTCAAATTCCAGCTATACTTACGAAAGAAACAGGATGCAAGGTTTAAATAAACGTCAAAATATCAGCTAGGTCTCAGAACGGTCGATACAGCCTTCGAAAATATTTGTGTTAGATACTTATGGAAAGCTGAAGAGGTCTGATACAAATTATTGGATATTCTGTCTTTATCCAATTTTCTACATTTTGATTACAGAAAGGATAAACAATGTTTGATCAAAATTTGTTTTTAATATTCAAAAAGTGTTTTAATCTACATTAACAACTATAATTCAAGATATATTTTCCCTCTATAATACAAATTTGCAATTACATTCTGTGATCCATAGTTTTCACAAACTATATGCTGCCCTCATTGATAATAATCTGTAGTATGTTGATTTGCATTATGATTTTCATACACGGCAATTATAAATTTTTAACAATAAACATATGTTTTCGAGGTTTTCCATTCTATCATGTAGATTAAATATCAAAAGGCGTAGTTAGATTTGAACATATTGTGGATAAAGATGGTGAATTGAAAACAGATGCATAGTCATGATAGTAGAGGTCTTAGTTCATGGAATATATTGCAGGTAAAACAATTTGAGAAAATTCCCTTTAGTCATGTTAGTTGGAAAAGGCAAATGTATGTAACAAATAAAAAGAAGAAGGGATTAGATAGGGAAGGAATTTTATTTTTGCTTGCAGATAAAATTGTCCCCTTAAGTGAAATTGTTTGGAAGAGATTAATACAATTATTCTCAACCGTAAATTAGAAGTCCCCCTGTAGTAAATAGATTAAAAGAATCATTTGATTTGTCTATATTAGAGACATTGAAAACATTTTCCTTAGACCAAGGAAAAGTACTTTAAATAGGAAGCTTAGGGAATTCCAATTCAAAATATTACGTGGGATTATTTACACGAGTAGTTTATGCTCCTTTTGCAAAAGGGAAGAAGAAACATATCGTCACGTATTTCATGAATGTGAACATATTCAGTATGATGTAGGAACTTCATGGGACTAATGTGCTGAACTTCAGTTGCCGATTTTAAAGGAATTGAACTGGAAGAGAATTTTATTTACGGTGTGACTTTTGGCGATGTGGGGACAGTGGCGTACTCTACGGGGGGCAGAGGGGGCACGTGCCCCACCGGCGGCACTTGAAGGGGGCGCAAAAAAAAACGCAAAAAAAGAGAAAGAAAAGGGGGAGACGTACTAAAATACATGAAAATTTATGGTCTTTGAGGGTTATTATTTTGCGCCCAGTCAAGGACAAATGCGTAAGAAATGCTGTTTTATATAGGGTTTGAAATGCGAAAATTTTCTAAAACTCGGTCGCTTTGTTCCCTCCTATAATTATGTCCAGGATCTAGCTATTTATATAGCGCCTCTATAATGGCGTTTTTAAAGTGTAAACCATTAATTTACTCTAGTACGTTGCTTTGCCCCCCCCCCCCCCGCATAAAGCAGGAGCTTGTTCAATTTTGCGCCCCCAGATATAGGATATAAGTGCATAAAAAGCACTTTCAAAGTATGGAACATCTGAAAGAAATCATAAATTTGCCTTGCAATTGCCTTGCTAAATACCTCAAATATATTTCTTCAGGGTTTTCATTCATTTTGCGCCCCCAAATAGGAATGTCCAAAATTATATATATATATATATATATATATATATATATATATATATATAAGGTATTTTTCCTCGCTACATTGAAATATCAAACATTTTATTAACAATATTACATGATTCAATAAATACATTTCCCCCACATATATATATATATATATATATATACATATGCATATATATATATATATATATATATATATATATATATATATATATATATATATATATATATACATGTATATATACATATGCATATATATATATATATATATATATATATATATATATATATATATATATAATGTGATGATGTTGAGTCTACTTTTACCATTCGCTTTGGTTTGGGTGATATAGAACATCTTTGGTTTGAATTCATCCAACTATATATATATATATACACACACATAAGAAATTTCAGTTTGGGGGTGAAAAGGAAAAAAAAAATCTGCCTCTCGGTCGCGTTGCTCCCTATAATTCATCAAATCTGGGCTAACAACCCCGGGTTATGTGCATCAAAACTCATAGTGCCATCATTTCTAAATCAAAAACGCTCATTAATCTGAGTTTGGGCATGGGGGGGGGGGGGGGGCGCAGTTTGATAGTTTGCCCCAGGCACCAAAATAGGCCTACCTAGGTACGCCACTGTGTGGGGAAAATGTATTTATTGAATCATTTAATATTGTTAATAAAATGTTTGATATTTCAATGTAGCGAGGAAAAATACTAACAGCAAAGAAGTGAAAGAAATATTGGTAGCAGTGATCTCTACGGAAATTTTTTTTCCGTAGAGATCAGTGATTGGTAGGAAATCAAGTTGAAGAAAAAAGATATCACTATACATCGTATAACACCCTGTCATTACACTTAAAGAAATGGGAAGCTTTTGATTTCGGATGAAGGGAGGAATCTTTTGGATTGCTGATGAGCACGCGATGCCCTGACTGCTTTTCAATTATTTGGACGCAATACTGCACTGTATGTAACAGCGGTGGGGGCGCAGGGAGGGGGGAGTTGCGCGAAGCTTTGACATTCTGGCAAATTTTAGAGAAAGATGAAGGGGAGTTTCCCCTTCCCGCGCGAAGCGCGAAAACTTTACCGTTTTAGCAAATTTTGAGAGAAAGATAACGGTTCGTAGCAACTTTTTTCTCTCTCACTTCCCCCCGCTTTTTCGCTCTCCCCCTTTTTAAAAATATTTTGTTGCCGTTTGGGGGGGGGGGGACAGCCCCCATCGCCCCCTGGCTACGCCCCTGTCCGCGGCTCGCTGAATTCAGAATTGACCCTCTTTTGGACTTAATCATTATTCCTATTGTTATCAAGTCTAGATGTAGAAAGTGATATATAGGCTGGGTTACCATGGTTACAACAAAACAGTAATATATTTTTAGAAAGGTTTATCTTACTGTTAGGTATAAAACATCCTCTATCATATGTTTTATAAATTACTATTTTTCGCCCTCCTTGCGGGCCTTCAAGGTTCACCCAGTTAACTCTCTTTTACTTAGGTCAAACACAAAATAATGACTTTCTTGATGCAGTGGCATATTAAAAAGCCCTAGCTAGCCCAGTCACTGAGCTAGGGTCACCGTGTCTGGTCTAACTGAAATACGAAAGAACATTGAGTGATTTATAGGGGAGGGGTTGTGGGTGTTATACTATCTTTAAGTTGCCTATAGCCT
Organism: Heliocidaris tuberculata; assembly: GCA_025618425.1. Classification (NCBI taxonomy): domain Eukaryota; kingdom Metazoa; phylum Echinodermata; class Echinoidea; order Camarodonta; family Echinometridae; genus Heliocidaris; species Heliocidaris tuberculata. The sequence continues at coordinate 21,306,567 of CM046845.1, forward strand.
ACACCCCATCTCCAGCCTTCTTTTGCTCTAGACCCCCCCCCCCCCCCCCCCCACCCTTTCTTCTGTTTTTTAAACTTCAAGCTTGTCATACGATTTTGGATGGGCACGTACAAACTACTCTCTCAATGTACAGGAGTGGAAATCCACTCTGTGAAAGGTCATTGAGGAAAGTTCGTTTTGAGTGGAAATCCACTCTCAAAAAAGTGGAATCCACTCTGCACGTCTCAACAGAGTCATTCAGACCACTAATTTGGAGTGGATTCCACTATAGTTTGGAGTTTATTCAAATCCATAAATCCGTATTAGTGACTCATGAAAGAGTTTCCACTCAGGACGTTACGTATCACGTACAAGATCCACTGATCTCTACAAATTTTTTCTCTCTAGGGATTTTTCCGCAGAGATCAGTGACAAAATCTTACTTTCGATAGCGTGCCGGTACTGTATTTGTACGTCTGAATTGAGCAGACTACTATCCACGTCCGACAGAATACTCGGCCACTCGGGCATCTGTTTTGATTCCATAGCTTGTATTTGCATTTTGCTACTTCATAGTCACAATGCCTGTAAGTATAACCCACTTTAATAGTATTCTTAATGAATACGTCCTTTTGTAAACTGGTACGTGTATTGTATGATAATATTTTCCAGTTGAAACCGGGGTAAATTTCTAAATATTGTCCCACCTATTGGTTTATGTGTTAGCTTAATGTGGCTATTGTTTTCTCATAGTCTCAGACTCAGTCTCAGAATTTGAAGAATTGTTCACGTCACTTATAGTAGTATGGTGGTTGATCCAGTGTCCGAACACTTTTCAGAAAATCAACGATAGCAAATAAAATATGAAACGAATATCTGTCAAACTGTACATATTGAATGCTCAAAGTCCTACAAAAAAAGAAGTTGATGGAATTTTAAAAAGACAACGTAGATTTAATACGATATTCCCATCCGAGTGAACCCCTTCCCAACGACGCGGCGTTTTGGTCCCTTGAAAAAGGTACCGTAATTCCGAACGTGTGAAACCTATGGGAAAAAGACACAACCTTGGTATCAATAGTGTGGTTTTCATACGCGTAATCCCACGCGTATGAAAACCCATTTTAGGCGCTTAACTTTACACGTTCGGTAATACAATCTGTTCGGAGTTACAATACTTGACTATACTTATATTCAGTCTGTACTCTTTATTTAGCACAGACCATATATATAAATATATATATAGTCAAGACTATAGAGAATAATCATGATAATAGTTGTAGGTATACAGTCGATTTAATTAATATCATTCAATTAAATGTGATTATATTTTTATTCTCTTTCTAATAAAGTTGAATAGAAGTGTAAAAAGCTACATGTTATTTCCTTGTGTTCTCCTTTTTCATTTTATGTCTATATTTTCCCCTCATTTATTTCCTTTTTAAATTCTTCTTTAGGACTATGACCTTACCTACATGTGTATTTCATTTTTCATAGATTTTCCATGTCCCTTTTCTGATTTTCTCTTTCCATTTTATAATAATAATAATAATAATAATAATGGCTACTTATATAGCGCCCATATCCGTCACGCAGTCTTCTTTCATCTTTTTTTTTTTTTTTTTTTTGTCTGTCTTTGTCTTTCCCAGATTTGTGATTTAAGTTAAATCTATTTTCTCCTTATTTCCTCTTTTTCTTTCAGAGGAGAATAAAGAGGTCTATAGACCTTACAATATTTTTTCTTATCCTGTTCTATAATTGCCTATGATGTGTTTTTGAACTCCTTAGAACTCCTTTTTTATTCTTCATCTTGTTTTCGTTTCTTTCGTCCCTCTCCAGTATTGTATTTTTGTATCAGCACTGGCTAACATGATATTTTATATTATCCTTCGACATGATTTTGATCAAGACAGATCTATAAAAATAATTATGGGATAAAAGTTCATGCTAATCCTTGAAGTTGAAGTTGGTTTACTGGTGGAGAAATTTAGTAGAAATTAGAGTGGAGTTGTGTCTTTTAAACTAAAATCCAACCTTCATAGCAAGTTGTTTTAAAGAAAGCAGAAAAATGAGAGACACAGCTTGATAAATGTCTAAGTGAAATCGAATGAAGTGTAAGACAGATATTATTCTTTGCAAGTTGAGATCATTGTAGATGTACATTTATTTATTACTAAGGTGAATTAGTAATGTCACTAGGGGTGGGAGTTTCGGGTATTTTTTCAATTCGGGAACCCGACTATTTTTCGGGCGGGTTCCCGGTTACCCGAAAATGATATAACACGAATTACAAGCCAATATTTACCCCTAAGAAGCTACAAACACTGGGAAAACTCCTTTGTGTTTGGCAACTGAAATAAACCATTCGAGGAAAAAACAAAAACAAAAACAAAAACAACAACAACAACAAAACAGGCGGAGGAAATCGCGTGGGCGCAAGACAGGATAGGCATAAGCCGCCTAAATCTAATCTGTAGAAATTGTCTACCGTCTAATCATGCCAGCGCGCCAGCGCCTTAGGTAGTCACGCGCGGTCAACAGTCCCTCGCACATGTTTATCCAAAATAATTTACATGAATGTACATGTACTTATAAAAAAGGAAGGGGAATACAAAGAAATCTTATGAAGAAAAACTCGTTTGAGACGATGATCATGATGATTCTTAATAATTTTGTACGGGCAGCTCTTGGGAATTTTGACATCGTGATCGTAGAGATCGAGTCACTTACTCACTTTGTACACAAACTTCACTGTTCACACGGAGTATTGATTTGCCTGGCGAAAATGGCGAGCTTTCTGTAGTATCTACACTCCTCATACTCTAATTATACACATTGCGAGTCCTCACGCACGCGGTCATCGTCTCACCGACAGTTTCATTCTCAACGTGTGATCAACCCGCCAATTATTGAAATTCACGTACTACTACTAGTACACATAAAATCATCAATACATGCCGGGTCCTCTCTCTTCGCCAGTAGCACCATTGATATCATCATCGATCATCATAATCATCAAAGACATCATCATCATATCATCATTATCAAGATAATAACATCATCAAAACAATTATCTTCATCAGACATCAAATATCATCATTCATCAAACTCATCATTCATCAAAAAAAATCATCAAGCCAACATTTTCTTCTCTGTCCGACTGCAACTTCATCCTTTAACACACACATGCGGTTCCCTTTTGAAATTCGATCTGTTTATACAAAGCGCCTTTCCGCCCAATGCCGCCGCGGTATATGAAAAAAAAAAAAAAAAAAAAGGCGCATACCTTCATTGGCTGGCTGGCATATGACTTGTCATGACTTGTTATTAACGGACCGCTCATGAAATGACGTCACAAGCCCAATTTTATGAATGAAAATGTTAATCGCGCGCACTGTAGACATCCTTTGCTTCTCACAGCCTTGCTTTTCACTTTCGCATGAACAATGAAGGATATTATTTTGGATATATCGTTCATGTACTCTTAATCTGATTTCAGTAATTGGTAACTTCTTTGCTAAAGTTTCAGGATATTGTGACAGTGTCAGATCGTGATCGTCGATGTTAAAAATACCTGTTTAATAGTGTACGAGTTGTGAGATGCCACGTGCGAGTGTGGAGCGACTGTTGAATATGCATGAGTTTGTAAACTTTACGCCCGTTAATCGCTCATAGACTTATCGTTCACTGCAAAGAAGGGGGAAGGGCACTAAATGCAAATTATGTCATGGGTTCAATGAACCAATGAGCAGTCTCCGAATAGCGGCAGTGAGCTTTGCTCTCTGTGTATACGAATGTGTAAGGTTATGTTTCACAGTGAGTTGAACGAATCAAAAGCGCATCACTGCAATGGTGCGCTAGAGCGCTACATGGATTTTTTTTTACATGTAAATAGTAAATGGCTGTTCGACGTTCATCTACCGCCTTGTCGTGTACATACATAGGTGATAATTAAATACTCATTTTCGGGTATCGGTTATCTAATATTTTGACCCGGGTCCCGAGGCTCTCGGGCGGGACTCGGGTACCCGGTTTTTAGTCCCAGCCCTAAATGTCACTGATAATATTGTTGGAAAACTGTCCAATTGTAATTCACTTCCAATCTGGATACTGTTTTCTTAAGGATATTTCTGTGAATCTATTCTTGCAGCCTAAAGGAAAAGTCGGTACAAAAGGGCAGAAGCAGATTGTAGCAGAAAATGCAGAAACCCTAAATTATTACAGGAATATAATGGTTGGTGCCTCGCTGACGTACATTGTGATTCGCCTTCTTTGGAAACTTGACACATTTACCTGGTGGAATTGGGTAAGTTTTTCCATTATTTAAAGGGGGGGGGGGGATATGATACCCCTCAGAACTTTCATTACCAGATTTGTGATAGCTGTTATTAAATGTATCTGTTTTACTGTTGTCAGTAGAATTCAATATATGAGTTTTTTGTTTGTTTTGTTGTTTTGGGGGCTTGTTGGAATATTTTTGCTTGTACAGTGTGAGTTAGAAAAAAGGAAAACCACATTCAACCCTAAATATTGCTGCAATCAATACATATAGATTTGATTGAAGATTGTAGCCTATCATATTTCCTATAATTTGACACCTTAATCAGTAAAATCTGACCATGGACAGCAGAACAGTACAATTTTTTTTCCTTACTTGTCGAATTTGCCACTGTCCAAGTTTTGGATGAAATGGATGGTCAGCCCAAGGTTGGTTGATTGGTCTCTATTCCAGTTGAATGCACTCACAAATAATGAAAGTAACTAATGAACACCCTTCAGCCCAATCTTGGGCAAAGACGATTTTGACATGCTTTTTAAAAACAGCCAGTACTCAGTGGTCCATGATCACATTTTGGTGAGCAGCCTATCAAATTAAGAAAGACGTTATCAACTATGATACCATTCAATTGTATTTCAGAGATTTTGCTTTGTTTTTAAGATATTGTGGCTTGAATATGGGTTTCCTTTTTATTGACTCACAAGTTGTATGTTGGAAAATTTAGTGCTTAGTGCAACACCCCGATTTAAGGAATTATTTATCCAAGAGTGTATTGCAAATGTTTGTTTTATACATAATCACAGAAATTTCCAAATGAATCCACAATATGAGTTATAATTCTTGTGAATGAAAAGGAGCTATATGTTGACTGCCCAGCTCTCAGGAATATTCATAGTGCTAACAGTTTTTATAATACATGTACATTGGTAATAGTAACACCCATACTAGCAAAATACATTTCATTCATAGTGGCTTGTATTCTTCTCAGCAAGTTAAACCGTGACTTAGTCTTAGTCAAGTGGAGCAAAGCTATAGTTTAGATCGCACACTGAATTTCTTTTTTTTAAATGACTTTATTTAGACTGAGCTTTGGCCCAGTGCCAGGTTAAAATTTTATTTGGGCATGTATCCAAAACAAAAGCTGTTACAATAAGTATGACATATTTGAAATATGATTTTATTTCCTATTTCTGCGATTCTATTTCCTTAATGTTTGTCCTCATTTCTCTTCCAGTTGGTCCTAGCTTTTGCATCAGCAGTGTATTTTGGCTGTTATCACTTTATGAGCAGCATGGCCAAGGCCAGGTACTCTGTGACTGGAACGTTACTTGATGGAGGACTAGACCTTAACATGCAATCTGGCATGGGAGAGTAAGTAGTTGAAACAAAAACAAAATGACTGTTGATATCAAGGGTGTTGATAGAACATTTTGATGGGGGGGGGGGGGGGGGGGTCAATTATTCCTTAGATTATGGGGAAAAAATATAAGCTTTACTGGGGTTCATGATATGATTGGCATCACTAGAAAATTTTACGTGGTAGTGTGGCAGGTTTGACACTTGGAACAAAACTTGCCTCCCCCTCTCCTCAAAAAAGGAAAAAGAACAATGATTTGATTGATGACAACTGATTCAACAATTAAGGATTTGCTGACAAAAGATCTGAGTGGACTGCCCCCCCCCCTTTATTTATTCCTCTGAAAGCTGCGAGCATGTTTTGATGATAATCCTATTATGTCAAGATTTTATATCAATAAATTTGAATTTTGATTTGAATTTGAATTTGTATTGCTCACAGAAAAGAAAACAAACAAACATAAAACCATGGCAGTATAGAGCTTTCCATTGGCTCTCTGATTGACCCTTGTTAAAACCATTTGAAAAAAACATTCGCTTGTAGGAAGCTTACATAATTCTCAACAGAAGAAAATAAACATTACTGACATTATCGAATAGCTCTCATTGTTGATGTAATTGCGTTGCATCTATGTGTTTGAACCTTTGCTTACATCCAGTTGTGGGTAAACAGATGATTACATATCTTTGGGAAGGGGCAAAGTCCACCCTTTGTGTATCTACAACAGTTCTATTGATACAATATCTTTCATGTCTTTAGTTGGTTGCTTATAAGTCAATTCTCATTGATTCAATGGAATATATAAATTTGTAATTAAAAAAACAAACAAAAGCAATCAATATTTTGATAAGTGCTATATGTTGTCCTATAGTTTATGTCAACAGATCACAAGGACTTGATAAGAGTCACCCCCTTAAAGTGGACTCCCTTTTCTTGAGTACGTGTAAAATGTATGAAAAGTTTGCAAACAATTGATTAAGGTCTGATTGAGGGAGGTGGGACAGTACTTGTTTGCTTTGATATGTAAACATCACTTAAACAATCAAGCAATGGAATTGGTTAATCCTGTATACTTGCATTTTACTGTATTAATATAACAATATTCAGCTATTTTGTTTAGACTGTTATTTCAACATCAGATTTACATATTATTTATGATAAAATCATGGAAATCATGGATTAAAGTCTGGAAAACACTTTTATGTGAAATTTGGTGCAAATGTCAGCTTTGCAGTCTAGACCTATAATCTTATTTAGAGATCCATCACAAACAATTGATCTTTTCAGTATGGTAGGGTAGTAGCATCAAGTTTTGCCCAAGATTTTGTCCTTTCTAAAAGATTCTGATTCAACAATAATGTTTAATGACACATTGTAATTACTATCAATAGGCACATCAAAGACATCATTCTTGTGACTGCAATTGTCCAAGTTCTAGGAATCTTCTCAGAATACTTCTGGTTACTTTGGTTCGTGGTACCAGGCAGAGCATTCTACCTTCTCTGGGTCAACATCCTGTCGCCATGGATATTTGCCCCGCCCCCAGAGGTTGATGAAAAGAAGCAGAAGAAGATGGAGAGAAGGCAAAATAGGAGATTTTAGTTTTTATTTGTCAATTTCAAGAATATAGAATTTATTTTGATTCTCCATTTATAGAGATGAGTTGCTGAAAACTGAAGGATATGAGGTTCCCATATAACTCCATGATGAAGCAGCCTACTGTAAAACAGAAACTTTTGCATGCATTCAACGTTCATATATTTTGCGAGTGATTTAGATATGCAAAATTTTCATGCCAAAAAACCCCAACCAATTAGACAATTTGTGAAAAAAAAAATCATTTTGCAAATGTTTCTGATTTTACAATTATACTGTTGCTTTTAATATCACCTTTGGCACATCAAGCACTAATTACAGAGAACAGATCTGTTGCATTATCTTAAAAGTGGCAATTCCTGCAAATTCTGAACTTCATTCAGGGAGCAAAAAATTACAGGTATACAAAAAAATATTTCTTTCTCATTTTATTGTTAAATCTTGAGGATTTCAGACATAGGCTCTTCAGCTAAGGCCTTTAGTAGAGCACTGTAGTTTTTAGATAATTTATGACCAGATTTTATAGATAGGTATTGTAGATACAGCACCAGACTAGTGTAATTATTTAAATTGTAGAGTTTATAGAAAGTGGCAGGGAATACATAATGTAGTTTATTTGAATGCTTTTTTTTTTCTTTGTGGGTCCCTTTACATTTCTACTTTAAATGGTATCTTTTTATTGTAGCTGAAGAAAACAGTTTAATTGACTTCTACATGTATGTAGCTGATATTCACAATGTTTCCATTTTTTAATTTTTAATAAATGCTGCAGACTGTCAAATCCAATTAATTCTTGTTGTAACCTTGACAAATGACATTACAGGAAAAGCACTCACAGACTGGAAGGAAATGTGGAAAGATAGAGTACTCTGAATTGTTCATCTATGCCATTTTTATACCTGTATCTAAAAGTGAGTTACTATGAGAAAAGTACCAGAGAATACATTCCATTAATACTCAATCTAGATCATACAAATCTTTTCTGAAATCACTGGAACTCTCTGTTGTGAAATGAAGAAACTGATTTGAAATAGCATTGACTTAATACAGCCTGCATTCTTGCTATTCAAATGACATAATAAAGGTAATAACTGCAATATATAGTGCCTTCTGGTAACAAGTAACATATCAAAGCCCTTTAGTTTACTTGCAATTTTGTATTCATTGCTATTTACTTGGTGAAATTGATTTTCATGTCGGCTTCTAAACAGCCCCTGACTTTCTTGGTTGTTGTTTGTTTGTTCTTTTAATATGAAAGAAGTCCCTGGAAATTAGGGCTGGGTTTGACTGTACTGTTTTTTTTTTTTTTAATGGTGCTGTAATGGTTTTCATTGAATCATAATTATAGCATTTTCATCAACTTGACATTCAGTTATGAGTGTTATCTGTAAAGCAGATATTGCACACAATAGCTCAATATTGTACAATCTTGTATGAAGATGACCTGACATATCAACAGGTAATATCTGATGAGAAAGTTGTGAAGAAAAAAAGGAAAGACAAAAACATTGGCACAGAAATTATTCACCTAAACATGAATTTAGGTGGAAAATACATGTACTCTGCAAATAGAACTGTGACAAAGGATATTTATGAGGAGATTATTATATCAGATATCTATAAAAACATGTATCTAGTCAGTTTAAGCCTAAACATGTAAGTCCGTGTGTGACAGTATAGTGTATACCTTTGATATTTTTGGTATGCAAATTTCACAATGAAAATTGTTCAGTTGAATTAATGAAAGAATCATTTCATATGTATTTGAGGCAGGGTAGGACTTTTACTATTGTGTGAACTACATGTATGAGAACCCTTTTTAACAACACTAGAAGTAGGTAACTGTCTTTTGTCTGGAACATTCTGGCAGAGGGTGAATTAGTCTGAAATATCCAGAGTTCCAGACAAGTGTATGTATACATGTACTAGGTGTAAAAAAACTTTTGATCATTAGTAACTCAAAAGTTATAACTCGTATCAGACTGAGGTTTTCACATTGTAAAGTTGAAGGATGGCCAATCTCTCTGGAGTAAGTTTCATGAAATTTCTTTTGAATACTATTCTTAAAACAATGCTCTGCATATTCAATTAGATTTTCACTTTTTGAAAAGTCAAGGCTGCAAAATCTGTGTGTAACAGTAATTAATTCAGAGCACAACAATGGCCATAGTGCATTGCAGCTGAAATTCCAGAGCACCTTTTTTTAACCCGGAGTCATGAATCACTAATGACAGTGGATAGCAAAAGGACGACAGAAATGACAGATGTGATGCAAAATGATATGGTTATGTTCAGAATTAATTACTGTCTTTTCAAAAGCTAAAATCTAATCAAATATTTATAGCATTAATGAAGGCAATTTCACAAAACTTACTCCAAATGAATATGACATTCTTCAACCTTACGTTTCACTGTGAAAACTTCATTCTGATACTAGTTTTTGAGTTACATGTATTAAAGATCAAAAGTGTCAAATGTTTTGATTTTTTTACACCCTAGTACAGTTGTGTACTTGTGTACAGACTACAGTTAGCGTATATTGACTATACATACACTACAAAATCAGATAGTACCTGAACACTGGTTGATTTCACAATTTTAGAGTCCAAGTTGGCAACTGCAATTAAAAACTCTAATTATAAAGGGTCTATGTATTCGCAATTGTAGTATTGCAATCATCTTTGGATTACCCAACAAATTATGCAAAAACATATCAACTTTTCTCGTGCACATTGCATTTTGGGGTTTTATTTTTCGAGAAGAGGCAGTGCCTCTTTAATGTAAGTGATCAAGACTTGTTAGCATATCTGAGCTCTGTAAATTTCTAGATGTTGATTACATGCCTTGCCTTTCTTGTACATGTAATACATGTACGTCGCAGATGTATTGGCGAATAGATAGACTGTTGTGTAATTTGGCTGAAATTGAAGGATAAAACTGTAGTTCAGGTAACTTGTGTGTATTCTTCCCACATATGTAAATAAAATGACAAATAAATGACATATATGAACTGTAAAATACAACTTCCATTTTATTCTTTATTTCCGCACTTTTACCTTTAGACATGATATTAAAGTGAATTGGTAACTTTGTAGAAGCTTGATAAAATCTGAGCTGCCTGGCCCTACATGCTATCAGTGTATGTAATATGGTGTAAAAATGAAGCCCAAGAAAAAAATGCACTTTATCACGTGCTTAACAAAAATAAACATATATACAAGTGACCGGAAATGCCAGACTCATTCCCCCCATAGACTGCAGTGTTAGACTAAAGCGTACCCCGTACAGTTTCGTAAATGGCAGTATTCAGTCATAGATATCTTCATAATAACATTGTATATTTGAAAACCCTTTCTATGCCTGGCTATTTATTTATCCTTCTGAACATCATTATACAAGACAGATATCAAAATTCAACAATTTATTAAATCAAGCCTCCACAAAGTTACCGATTCCCTAGTAAGTTAGCCATCTGATAATCCTTCGTACATGCATGTATCATTGGCCAACTGAATACCATCATAATGGTATAGAAATAAAATTGATTTAGCAATTTTATGATATATAACATATAAAATCAATTATATTTACCAACAAAAATATACCAAAAAGTATGTACATTGTTTACACTGAAAACTTCTATACACATGGATATATCTTATTTACCATTTACAAATATTTGACAGAAATGCAATTTAAATATCGTATAGCGGGTACGACTAACTTCATTGGTTACAATTGTACTTTAAAAAGTAAGGCTGAAAGTAAATTAAATAAAAGAAGCGTACTCTCGAGTGAATATATATCTCGGAAGACATCATACAAAATGATCTTAAGGGGGTGATTTATTATTTTAAGTCCCCTCAGTCATCCTACAATATAGGCTTGCTTGCATATGATGGGGTAAACTGCCGGAAAAAAAAAGAAAAACGATGAATGCGACTGCGTCTTATATATGCCTCCGCTGAAATTCAGTTGATGGCTCAAACTGTTTTTGAAATATTGTGATAACCAGAATAAAAAGCCTCTAATTACATGTTAATTGACCTCTTTGACATTTGACCTTACACCTTAAAACCCAAAAGTCTGATCACTTTATCTCCTCCTAGTCATGAATACAAAATAGTTGAGATATGGTGATAACAAAGGTAAAAAAACATTAATTTCACATACACCTGTATAATGACCTCTATGACCTGTCACCTTTGACCTACATGAACAAAAATCTAATCAGTTCGTCTCACTATGGTGATGCATACTAGTTCCAAGTTTGAAGTTAATGGATCAAATGGTTCTTGAGATATCACATTAAGGCTAAAACCTGCAATTTCAGAATTGACCTCTATGACCTTTGACCTTTGACCTACGTAATATGTATCCCAAAATCTAATCAGATCGTCTTTTTATGGTGATACATACTAGTACCAAGTTTAGAGTTCATACCTCAAATGGTTCTTGAGATATCACGTTAAGGCTAACACCTGCAATTTCAGAAATTGACCTGTGACCTTTGACCTACATACCCCAAAATCTAATCAGATCTTTATCCTATGGTGATACATACTAGCACCAAGTTTAAAGTTCATACCTCAAAATGGTTCTTGAGTTATCACGAGAAAGAGGCTAACACCTGAAATTTCAGAAATTGGCCTCTGTGACCTTGACCTTTGACCTATGTACCCCAAAATCTCCTCAGATTGTCTTCCTATGGTGATACATACTAGCACCAAGTTTGAAGTTCATACCTCATGTGGTTCTTGAGTTATCGCTAGAACAAGATGGACGGACAACCCGAAAACATAATGCCTCGAGCTCCGGCACCACCTTCGGTGGGCGGAGGCATGAAACATGCTGTGGTAACATAAAACCATTCTACATGTAAATGAAAGGCAAGAGGGGGTGAAAAATATTCATTGTGGGCAACAAAGTCTCTTAAAGGGTAGCAATTACAAAAATATATTTTGCTCTGTATGTTAGAGGTTCTGTCACTCATACTACATTCAAAATATGGGCTTCAAATGTTACTTCTATAAAGAGATATTTCAAGTTTAATTACACTCTGTAAGCCTAAGAGCGACTAGTGAGTAGACTACCCAACGCACCTCTACGTGCTCGCCAAGATAAGGGCTTGCACGCACCTTCATGTTATCCTTTATTTCCTTCATAATCCTTAACTGTTTACCTATAAAATGCCAGATAAAGTTCTAGTCTGATTTTATACTTCTAGCTGTACATGCATTATTTTTTCAAGTGATTGGTACACTTTAAGCATACTCTCGTATCTGTGTGTTATAAGATGCAGATAAGCGCACCAGACTTGCCTCATTTTATTTTGTGACGCCGGTTTTTCAAGGCACTTTACGACTTCAGTGGGAATGAGGCCTATAGTATCATACGCCATTATTGAGACAAACACCACACGATCCGAGACATCGGTCAAACAGTGCAACAGGGTCTTTATTCAGCCATGATGAATAGATGCTTAACCATCTCAACAATAGATGGCGTTAATGCAGATTCCAATATACATGTACATGTATAAACATAATCAATAATATTAATATTGGCGATAAGTAAATAATAAGTCGATAATACAAAACTCTTTCATAATCTATTAAAAGAATTTTACCAAATAATTGCAAATGGAGATTATACATTACCCAAACTGTATCTAGTAAAAAGGGGACAGAGCTTTAAAGTAGATATTCATTGATTTTTAAAACTGACTTAAGTTTCATTATTGCGTAGGTGAAGCTTAGACCGGACAAGTTTGTCAAAATTCGACGCTTGCAAACATTCGAAGTAATGATTATTATCAATTACAAATTGCTAAAATACAGCCCCGACATAGCACCTGAACAGCTCTCCGAAAGCCGCTGAAATGTGTGACGTCAAAGACAGGACGTTAATTGCACAAGCAGACGATGTCCCATAACATCTCACATATTTTCAGTGCCTGTTTTGTCATCTTCTCTTCAGTTATTTCACTTCACTAGCATTAGTCTATTATGTTTAATACATATATTGCCTCACTCTAAACCCCGTGCATGGGTTTATTTGGATGGAAAATGAAGCGTTACAAGAATAAAGGAATCAGTTGCTTGTAAACAAAATAGATGCCATTGCATTCACAGCTGCATACACCGCTGGACGTTCGGCGTTGAATGAGGGATGAATACCGTCCTTGCAATCATTCAGCGGGCTTTTCAATTTGAAAGTATGGTTTCTTTGATTGTTCATTAACCCTCATCCTATATATTTACAAACAAAAGATTTCAGTAATCAGAATCTGTTTCATTCCCATTTTAGAATGGTGTGAAATATGGGAACGTTTTAATACACTAAATTCTTTATAATTTGAGAAATAACTGCACTGCACTTATGTTCATTCTTTATGGGACGTCGTCTGCTTGGACAGGATTGTTCCCTTTATTGACGTCATAGAAACATTGTTATTTTTTTGGCGAAGCGCTTGTATATCGTAGATGCTGGGAGGTAGTTTTATTTGTATTATTGTTTAATTACCTGATATGTAGTTGACTTTAAACTGATACGATTGCTATCTGTTAACTTGCCAGTTTCTAGTGATACATTATTTATCATATTTGTGATTTTCTTTGAATGTGTACTTTAATGGAATATGCAAGTGCTGGGTTTCTTAAGCCCACTGCACACTATAGGAATGACTGCGATCCCATTTTGAAAATATATTGCAATAGCATAAAATATGGGCATTTGAAAAAATCAAATCTACCTGATTCAGGTTCTGAACAATAATTTGATGCTCTGTCAACCTTATACCCAGAATAAGGGCCAAATCCGTTTAAAATTGTAGACAATAGCAGGGCTGTTATGATGTCAATACGGCTCACTCGGAGCTGATTTGCCCTTTCCTCCGACTAGAAAGCTCACAGTAGGCCACTGTTTCAATTTTACTATCTATATGACTGTTCAGGTTCCCAATCAAAAATATTTTGTGTGTTTAATTGTTTAAAGCAAATGCTATTACATTTTCTTCCAAATTCGGATGGCAGACCGATAGTATAGTGTACTATGGGCCTTAGACTAAACAGAGATCAGAATCCTACTCTTAAGCTTCATCTAACATGGGGCAATCAGGTGCTGCTCTTCTTGGACTACATAGAAGGCCTTGAACTTCTTTGGATACAGAACAAATAGGTCCTAGGCTACCATTAACAGGGGCAAGTATATTCTGGGCCCATAAGGCTACATTGGGATCAGGTCCCAAGCTCAATTGGAACTAGAAAGAAATGTCCTTCTCGACTTACTACAACAGGGGGCAGTCAGATTATATAATTAGGTTTGTTGGACTACACATATTCCATGTCCTCTGTTTCACTGGATCCAAGAAGAGCCATCTTGTGCTTTCTCCGATCTGGTCTTGGACTCCATTTCAAATAAGCATATCAACACAAATGGAAAGAGCAGCCTCCAGGCACATCACATAAAATTCTGGCTTTCATCTCTCTGGCATACACTGCTGCACAGTATATCCACAAACGACATCACAGCAGGATGGAGCAAAAACATTGGTCCCCTCCATAGGTGGCCATGACAATAATCATGTATCAGGTGATGCCATCTTCTCTTCAGCCAGCTCCATGAGATGCTGCAATACACCACTGGCCTCGCCAAGTGACAACATCTGAATAGAAAGAAGCAAAAGAAAATAGCAATAGAGATGAAAGTTTCAGAAAGGCCTAATTATCAAAGTATCTACCAAATAACTACAACCAGAATTTCATAGAGGGTATTGTATGGTGGCACAGTTCAGTTATACATGTACATGTGCATGTACTTGTTATTTCATTCAAATATCACCACAAAATACAAGTCACATGTCAAACACCTGACATAATGACCATGATATTTTTCACCTGAGCTAGTACTTCAATACAGGAGCTGTAATTAATAAACAATTTCCCTGGGACATGTTTCGTGAATTATCACTCATTGTGTCACCAGCATCAACTGTCTTCATTATCATCAGATACAATACATGCTACATCTCTGTTTACCTTCACTCTCCCCTCTGCTCCTACATAGGCTGCTGCTGTACCTATTGTCTTCAGGTGTAATGCCTGCAAAAGAAAAGACGGTGATAATGTCAATCTCATTAACGTGTGTTTACCATTGATAATCAACGAGCACAAAGTTTCTGATGTGTTGGCAATACAATTACCGGTAATTTAAACCAAAAGACATGTACACTAAAAGCAAATTTGAAAATGTAAAAAAATATACAAAGATCAATGTTTAGTGTACAATTAAGAAAAAGTAAAACAACAGATGATTAGCAACTTTAAAGGTCACGTAGAGTATTGGTAAGCCCTCAAAAACTAGCAATATTAAGACACTGAAGATTTCACCTCCTAAAGTTTAATATTAAACAAATAAGAGGCAAAAACTAATTTATGTGCCGGGACAGGCACGTAAAATCCCAACAAAGGCAGCATGTGCTATACACTGTACATACACGTGTAAAACCAATGAGTAGCTACACATAGTGATACACATGCTGTCTCTATGCGAAGCCCCAAGATTGCTGTGTGGGGAGCCATCGGGGTGGAAGGGCCCTAGCATAATGGCAGTGATCGAGCATTCCTTACAGATATTTACACTGAAATTCACCAGATATCATATATGGACTACCAAAATCTCTTACAGACATCTATTGATAAACGGAGAACAACATGAGACTATATTTAACATGTTTCTCTCCAATTTCATTTTTGCTACCAATACTATACATGAGCTTTAACTTTTGGGATGTTGTCATCATTACAGATATCTTCCAAACTATTTCAAACCAAAGATGCAAAATAAGAATAAAAATGATTAAAAAAAACCCCGAAATGAATAAAATTCATGCATGTTCACCACCTTTATAATCATGAATATCAAATTTTTCTAATATGAATTTGGAAATGAATGACGGTGTCATTTTAGTATCAATGTCCAACTTTGATCTGCCTAAATAGATTACTTCTAGGTGTACTAGAATTCTAAGAAAAATGCCCTTTCAATCAAACCATTCAAAGCTCCATGACATGCCCTCTAGGATTCCTAGGACCATATTTGCACACTGTCATTTAGTTTGGGTACTTACATCCAAGTGAATCTTAAAGCAGGAGTGGAAATGCTCTCCTAGTGCTTTCATGAACGCCACCACCTCCTCCTCTACTACTTCATCTGTATCCTCCTCATGGACACTGAAAAAAAAAAGTATCATAAAACAATTAAATTTTTAGTTTTGTCAGTTAAACCCACTGGCCGGTATTCTGATAGCAGGTTTAATTTAACCCCAGACTAAAGTTAACCCTAGGTTAACTAAACTACACTTAGACCTCACCTCCAGTCTAAGTGTAGTTTAACTCTATTTGGTATTCTGATAGCCAGGTTTAGTTAACCCTAGGTTAAATGCCCCGCCCAGGTTTAATTACCATGGAGAATCTACTGCACATGCTCAGTAGAGCTCATTTGCTCATGAATATTCACAACGCGTGCGATGGATAGAAGATCCGCGACTTGTCAAGGCCAAGGGGATTACCCGGGGATTACCTTGTGCATTAATTATTGTTGGATATAGTGGCAATCCGAAAATTTATGTATCGATATGAAGGTTACGTTCTTTTTAACTGTTACCATGCTCTTTTTATTTTGTTTTGTTTTTGTTTTTGTTTTTTTTCCTACATAACTTTTATAATTCTTTATAAATGCTGTGATTAGGTTTGATTCAACGATTTCCTAATGAAAAACAGGGGAAGTGGCGGAATTGTACATTTTGTAGTTGTTTCTAGAGATTGAAGAAAAAAAATAGATCTAGGATGGAATTTCTTTTTAATTGATTAAATATGCCAAGAAAAAATAAATAAAATAGGCATATTTAATTGATTAAATATGCCTATTTTATTACTTTTTTCTTGGCTTTCAAACCTGGGGGGGGGGGGGGGGTGACAAGGGGTGACATACGCCGTTTATATCCTAGCTATTTGCCCTTTGCAGTATACGCCACTTTTTAAGTCCACACATCATCACCGGGGACGGTTATTTCTTCGCCCCGGTGATACGCTGTACGTGTGTGTAACGCTTGCTTAATTAAAGCGCGCATCTGCGCAGCGCAAGCGCAAGCGCATTTTCGGTGGCTTACAACATGTATTTTTACTTTTAGACTCTATTTAATTTGCATACTGAATAACGCAAGCTAACTAGCTAGCTAGGCCTAAGGCTATGACAGTCTAGTACGAGTTTCAAATTTTTACTAGCAAGATCTACACTGTATTTTTAGATCATCTGGAGAATATAGATCTAAGTCAACGGATAATGCCTCAAAAAATTGGTGAGTAGAAAACCGTTTATCACTTGAATAAATTCGAGCTAAAAAAAGTTAGGTCTAACAAGTTAACGTTTACTTTGTTGGTCAACATGGTCAAATCTTTCAGCTGTTTTTATGCTAAATAATCAGCACAAAACATGGACGCATTTTTTTTTAGCGCACAGGTTATTTTCAAACAAACTAAAAAATGTGATCCATTAGCAGTTTGAAATGAATTTGGTATCACATGATAGGAAATTATATGCCCATTTTTTTTTTTTTGTGCTAAGCTAAAGAGAAGTTAGGTCTACTTGATCTAATTAGACTATGTTTAATCCATCCCT
This sequence comes from Heliocidaris tuberculata, assembly GCA_025618425.1. NCBI lineage: Eukaryota > Metazoa > Echinodermata > Echinoidea > Camarodonta > Echinometridae > Heliocidaris > Heliocidaris tuberculata. The sequence continues at coordinate 21,324,458 of CM046845.1, forward strand.
TCATATTAAGACAAATTGAAAAGGAATAGATCATGTACTCTAAGACAACGTTAACTTAGATAGTTAGAATGAGTTAGATCTAGATCTATGTTTGAACTTTGATGTGACATCTTGGGAAGTTCTCGAGCTATAGATCTAATAGTATAAACTTGTCCATCACAAACTAGATCTAGATCTAGTTAGTACCGTATCTATTGTTAAATACACCTAACTTAGACTAAAAATTTTTAGACATAGGACCCAACTTTTAACGTTAGATCTAACGTTAACTGTTACATGTGTAGATCTAAGATTGATTTTTCGGTCTAGTCTACTGGACAGGTCTACCGACACTCAGTCTTAGACCTAACGTTAAAACATCACTGGGAAATCGATCAAACGTTAGATCTACGGTAACGTTTGAGGTAGAGACTAGGCTGATAGTTAACTGTTACTAGATCTAGACTAGGTCTAACGTTAACAGTTAGATCTAACTTTAGGTAGAATCTAGATAGAAATCTACTAAAAGAAACAAACAAAAACTCTAATCTAAGTACGGTACGGTAACGTTACTCGCTACACACACACACGCACAAAAAAAAAAGCAAATTCAAATTTGTTGAGAATAATCTATACTGTATGACTATCTGTTTTTCATCTGGACTCAAATGCAGGCAATTTCGCTGCAAAAAATAAAAGTAATTTAGGGTCCAACGTTAGACTATGTCCGGTAAACGACCTTTTCGTGCCAGGTCCGCGAGAATTTCGTTTCGCTACACTAACCGAGATCACGCTATACTACAGCCTATGCCTGCTAGCTACGCGACATGCACAGTTAAACCCGACTTAAACTACCCCCTGCGCGAGTCTAAATTTCGAGGGAGTTATTACCACACTTAGACTGAGGTTAAACTAAACCTCGCTATCGGAATACCAAATTTTAGCCTGGGGTTAAATATGGCGACTTAGACCAAGGTTATTACCACACTTAGACTGGGGTTAAGTTAAACCTGGCTATCAGAATACGGGCCACTGAGTCTCCAGTGTCCAAGTGCACTGCATCATAATTCGCTGACACCATTTTTTGGTTGAGTTGCCAATTAATATGTGTGAGGTCTCCCAGGCAGGCAGTGAAACCGGGGAGATGGGTCTGAACATGGGTCTGTCCCACCATAAAAATTACTCAAGCTGGGGAGATTTACGATGATGACATTTCCTTACACTGTAGTAGGAAAAGGGCACAATGCATTACATAAGAACTGCCTGTCATTAAAAGTGAAGTCCAATCTCGGTGATTGACAACATCTGTTATAAGGTAAACACCCGAATGGTGTCAAATTCCCCATGAGAACCCACTACTATGTGACTTTAAATTTTTGTTAAGGCATTGTCTAAAGGGCATAGTCAATCATTCATCATTTATATAGTATAGATAACATTGACTGAAAAATACTTATTGGAATAATGTATTGTAGTCCCTACCAGCGTAGCAAAAGTGAGGGGGGAGGGGGTGTTGGTTACAACATAATTCACAACTCAAATGTTTATTGCATTTTTCTTTCAATAAAATTGGAAAATACACCAAACTATTGTCAAGGGGAACCATTTCCATCAAAAGATTGTTTCTGATGCAATGAATACAATATACACATTAAAAAAGAGAAAGCATTAGCATACCTTTCCCACAATGCCCTGGCATCTCTGGAGTCTATCGTCATGGTAACCTTGTTTAATCCTGTGATGTCCTTAGGAAGATGGTAAACCAGTTCAACACCACATTTCTTGTCTTCATCACTCCTCTTCTTTTTATCTGAAGTAATTAACAATGATAACTTATTACTTAAGATTAAGTTCTGACGTATTCTCACCTGAACATTTGAATGAATGTTAACTACGACATATTTTCTGAAAACTGGCGAATCAATAACAATGACTGATGAAATTTTTGGTTGTACAATCTCTTGAATTCTTGAATTTCTTGAACTTCAATCAGATGATGACAATACTAATACGATAAAAGCAGGTATTAGCTGTTTCTCCTCTACGCCATCAAAAGGCAGGATTATTTCACAATTGCACCCACAAAGAAGAACCAAGAACTGATCATATCAAAACTTTATACAATCAGTCGAGAACCAGAAGGACATTAACCCTGTGTAAAAAGATATGAGCTAAGGCCCTGTTTGCTATCTGAAGATGATTCCTAACATTTCTTAGTAAGGGGAACAAAGTAGTGTGGGTGTGAAGATGAACTTTAAGTAAGCACAAAGGAAGTATAGAAAAAGATTGTGAAAGATGGTAATTTTTTTTAGGAGTAAGCTTGGGATAATAAAGAGTGTAGTACACAAGAGGACCAAAGCTACATTCCTGGCAATGTGCTTTGTGAACAATATCCTCACTGAATTTCAGTAAGACCCAACTCCGGAAAACCGAGCAAGGTATATACTCCGAAAACGGCGTATGAATATAGAGCTCTCATCGTTCATTGCGAGGCAGTGTGTACAAAAGGCATGGGGAAAATCTTGCAAAGTCAACCAGCCAAGGATATATAATTTTTTTTAAATAATGCTGCGTGCCAATTATCTTCAAAATCCTTGAATGATTCGTCATATGAAATGACTGTCAAATGACAAACGTTTTAAATAAATGTATCCGCAGCATTATTTTTGAAAAATATATTAACAACAGCAGGTCGACATAGCACGATTTTCCCCATGTCTTTTTATACACACTGTCTCGCACTGAACGATGAGGGCTCTATATTCATCTTGCTCCATACGCCGTTTTCGGAGTATATACCTGTGCTCGGTTTTCCGGAGTTGGGTCTGACTGACTGAATTTCATTTACAACCAACTGCAAAAATGATCTACAGTTACATCTTATCCAAACTTTGTTTAGGGTGGTCTAAGAAAATTTAGTTTATATTTTGTAATGTCCATGTAGTTTTTATCTTACCTGGAAGACTCTCAGCCCACATAGATACCATCCATGACAATGCCACTGGGTTGAATGTTAGCTTCCTTACACAACAGTCAAACTGAACCTGTAAGGTAAAGTGGAATATGAGTTTCAAAAATCAATGTGATTTCTTTGATTAAAGTTGATAAATAGATCTCACAATCATAACAGCTGCAAAATTATTCTTCGTCTTTTAACCCTTTCGAGACAATTGACCACATTTTGTGGTTGGGCTCAATAACTTTTGATTCAGAGCCCTGAAAAATATACTAGATACATGAGTAGAAAGAGCAAAAATTTCTGCACACACTGTGTCCATTTTTGTTACATGACAATATTGCGTTTGATCCCAGGAATTTTAAAAAGGAGAATAAGATTTAAAATCCTTAAATTGGCAACACATTGAGAGGTTCAAAATCATTGTTTTTTTATCAAAATTGGCAACTTTTTCAACTTTTCGCCAATTCTTTTAACCATGTATATTGTTTTCAAAGACATTACCCCTTATTACAATCTTGTAGTACTAAAAGAAAAATATTATTGTTGCCAATTTGAAGAACAAAATGTGATCAATTTAGCCCTGAAATAATTCCTGTCCTGAAAGGGTTAAAGGGCAATCAAACATTGGTGATATGTTGATTTATGTGAAAACAGAAAAGTAAGAAAAAAGGGATGGTGAAAGTTTGAAAGAAATCAGACAAGGAATAAGAAGATTATGGATGTTTGAAAAATGAGATCACTAAATTTTTGAAAATCTCAAAGTGGAAATATGTTCTCATAAAAGAAAAAGATCCTACTGAGTAACAAGTTTTGAAAAGTCATTTTGTGTGTTGGAGCAAATGGGGGAGTTGTCCGCCACTACATCACAGTGGCCAATTTGAAGTCCCCAGTATATATGTATAGTGATTACAACTTTACAACCAAAATTCATAACTTTCTTATTGCTCATCCAATTTCATTCAAACTTTCACCATTCTGCTTCTCTGATTTTTTCTTTTTCTATCAGAGCGACTTGCCATTAAAGGGAAAGTCTACCCTGGTATTAAGTTGATTTGAATAAGAGAAGAAAAATGAGAGAAACGGATTAGTGAAAGTTTGAGCAAAATCTGATAAGAAATAAGAAAGTTATGATTTCTTGAAGTTGTAATCAATCAAACATTAATTGGCAACTCCATTGCATATTTTGTTAGCTCCTTTCCCATTTGCTTACTACAGAAAAATCTCATAAATTTTCATTTTCTTAGTTTTTGATGAAGGAATAGATTTGTTTCACACAGATTTTTGTAAAAAAAACATATGAGCAATGATTATATCTAAGGTGCATGTTTGATTTAATTTTCTTTAGAGAAAATGGAAATTAATGATTTTGGGGGGTGCAGGGAAAATGGGAGAGGAGCTCTCAAGACATGTCACGGAGTTAACAATTTGTGTTTGATCGATTACAACTTCAAAAATTCTTATTTCTTATCGTATTTTACTTAAACCTTCACTGATCTGTTTCTTTAGTTTTTCTGCTTCTTTTAAAACCAAACATGGACTTCCCCTTTGGATATTTCCCTTCAACGTGGGGTATTGAGCTTATGAGGTGAAAAGGAATTCATAACATCAGGCTGCATCATTGCAAATTAGCTTTTGTTTTTGATATTTTTCATCATAATTCTTGTCAATTTCCAAAAATGGAAATTTATGACATATCTTATGAAAACAATTGGAGAGCAGCACACAAAGGAAATCAGTGAGCTGAAAGTTTGTGCAGTAATCTTCAAAACTGAAATATTTCTAATATTTCTTACTCTTTATGTGATTGTTCTCTAAAAAAAAAATCACTGACCAAATAGTTAAATTTTCTGCTGTTATGAAATCGACTTAATATCCTGGGGAACTTTTCATTTAGATATGGAGCCATAATTCCTTTACCTCAAGCCAGTGAAGCACACATTGGGTAGTCCCTACTGCTCCTTTGACCAGCATGAGGGGCATTCTGCTGAAATGTTTGGTATCACTCCTCTCCTGCACTGATGGGGGACAAAAGATGGCTGTCCATGACGGTGGGCTGCTGGCCGAGGTTGCTTGACTCTTGGACCCATAGATGCTCAACTCTAATGCTGGCATACCTAATATGTGAATTAATTCATATATTGATTAACAAATTCCATCTTTTTTGATTATGAAAATTATGTGGATCATTAGAGTTGAATGATTTCACTTTATAAAAAAAGCCACACATACAAAAAAATAACAACGCTTTCTCGTTATCGCGATTTCTCAAGAACCATTGGAGGTATGAACTTGGTGATAGTATGTATTATATTCCACATACTAAGAATCTTGCTGTTAGATTGGTCAAAAGGTAATCACGTGATAAAATGTAGGTCTCCCAATCAATCGACCAGAGAAGAAAAGTTTGTGACCTTGACAGAATAGTGCTTATGTGTTTCGCTGATCTCTTCAGTCCATTACAGAGTCACAATGCGTTATCAATATTTTGGGTATGCGCGAAATGAAAAGTGCATGACCTTTACGAATAGCTCCATAGGTGTACTAAAATAAGCGCGCAATGCCCAATCACGCGCTTAAAATGATAAAACAATTGTGCTCACCCAGGTAGGGGTACGGTTTATGGTGGTTTTAACTTCTACTGTGAATTCTGGCCTAAATGTCTTTTTCGAGAAGTAGACAATAATTGTCTTTCTCGTACCAGTTAAATGTTTCAGATGTGGAATATAAAGCAAATAATCACCTTTTGATTTCAGGCGATGAAACGTACTATCACTTCCTCGGTGATCTGAATGTATAACGCTTTCCTCAGCTTCGCTTCGGAAAGATAACTACATCCAGATCGCCTCGGAAGTGATAGTTTGTCCCATCACCTTCACCAACGGTAATTATTTGCTTATTACCATAGGAAGATGATGTGAATAGATTTGGGGGTAAATAGGTCAAAGGTCACAGAGGTCAACTTCAATGAAATTTCAGGTTTTTATCCTCGTTATTTCTCAAGAACTATTTGAGCTATGAACTAGTATTAGTATGCATCATCATAGTGAGATAAACTGATTAAATATTGGGGTAAGCAAGTCAAAGGTTGAAGGTCACAGAGGTCAATATATGTGAAATTAATGTCTTTTTTTAGTGTTGTTAGCACCACATGTCAATAACTGTTTCAGCTGTGAACTTCAAACGTGGTACTAGACTTCACCATAGTGAGACGAAGTGATTCACTTGGGGTTAGTAGGTCAAAGGTCATAATACATGAAATTAGAAATTTGTTAGTTTTGTTATCACCATATATAAACTATTTTGCATGCGTCACTATGGGGAGATTAATTGATCGGATTTTGAGGTCAAAGGTCATAAAGAATCACCATGTAATTATAGGTTTTTTATTTACTTGTTACTACATTATTTCAAGAATAGTCATGAACTTAACTGAATTTAGGCGGAGGCATACAGGAGACGCAGTCACATTCATCCTGTTCATACTACACTTTCATACAATCAAGATGCTTATCAGAAATGAAAAGGATAAATTCATTATATCCCATACTATCATCACTTTTTTAATCCAATAACTGATGTGCTTACCTAAGTCAGGAAATAAGTCTGAAAGCAGAGAAAAGACAGCATATTTGGATGTCACATTATCTTCCACCAGCACCCCAACACCTTTCTGAGACTCCTGCAATGAATATGCAAAGTATGGGAGAGGATAAATCGACCTACAGTATCGACTGTCGAGATTAAAAAATACAGTGATTATGATTTTGTGCATTTTACTAATAATTTCTTTCTACCAATCAAATAATGTTTATTTAAGATTATCACTTGAGCCTCTGTCAAGTACCCCTATTCAAAGTCTATACCTTATTTTGCCATGAATCGGCAACATTTATTGATCTTTGCGAGAGAGAGAATCTACTTACAGCTTGGAGGTGGGAGGAGAGATGCCTGGAGTATCTCTTTAAGGCAGAAGCTTCAATGCTAAATGCGTAGAGAGGAGAAACATTGTAGGTATGCCATGTCTTATTGGTCAACTTGCTGAATCTCTGATTGGTTGGGTGAGCACTACTAGGCGTTCTTGTCAACCTGCTTCTTCGACCTATATATTGAAGGGCAAGATGTAATGAGAATATTTGTAAGGTAAAGAAGACTAGTACAGAAATTTGGCAAAGAAAAATACATGCACCCATACACACATTAGACTGAGTTGTAAACAAGAAGCTTTACGTGTTTCCTCTTCATCACCTTTTCACTTGAAATCTAATTGAAATTTCTTGAGGAATTTTTCACCTACTTTGAAATTGTATGGGTGTCTGTTCTTTATATTGTACTTTCGTAAAATCAAAACATACACACGTATATACACCGGAAGACAAAGTCCTAGATCTCACCATGCATCTTTCGAAATGAGTCTTGATATATCAAAGGTAAAAGTAGATACATTTATAACCCCAATCTTATTATTTTCTTTTGTTTCATATGGAATATACATGTATTTGGATAAGATAGTACAAGCTGTACAACAAATGTCTGGACTGAGGTCTATATAGATGTAATACTACATTTTACCATGCAATATCCTGGACTGTGGTGTCTTGAGGTACGGGGTGTGCAACCTCCTTGCCATGGACCTGGTCTTGCTGGTAGACTGTGGGAGACTGGTGGGAGTTCTCTCTGGACTCATGACCTGCACCCTGGCCTGGTGGGCTGCTGGACCTGCTGACGCCATCTCACATGATCTGTTAGTCCAAGTCAGGTGATATGGTTAATCTGTAGCCTCATCCTACATCCATGGAAACATACATACTGTCACTATATAGGGTTAAAATAAACTAATAGACAATTTGCATGCTGAGGAAAAGATTTTGGTGCTTGTGTGCGTGTGTGTGTGTGACAGGGTTTTTACAGATCTGTATCAATTATTATGTTCGAGGACTGACCTTCAACATCATCATCTGAAAGAGAAGTCATGTGACTTGAACAGTTGTTTACATTAACCATTTAAGTCTTGGTAAAGACAAAAGAGCTGACCACTAGTATCTCATTTTTTAGAAATAAATTTACACAACATACATTAAATTTATGTCTTCCATTGTCATGAACGTCAACTGCACTTCAGTTTTTGTCAGTCTAGATAAAATGTAACTTATAAAATGGTGTTCCTGTAATTAATGTGTAAATTTATGAACACAAAAACTGAAAAAAGGATGTCTCCATCTTCAAAGAGAAATATCTAATTTTTCATTCCTTTTCCTTAGTTATTCATACAGAAATCAATGAATAATGATCGGAATCTCAATCCTTTTATTTTACACGAAAACCCATTCATACATATTATACTATTATTAATTTACTTTACAAGGTTATTCACAATTGAAGGTTTTCGGTAACACCATGTGGGAGCCTCTGTGAAAAGGCTGTTGATATATTCTTTCGTGAAAAATAACCCACTTATGGGGCGTTTAGAGGAATTTAGGAGAAGTGAAAGGAAAGGAAAGAGATGGAAATGGAATGAAATTAAATTAAACACTTACACAAGACTATTTTTGGTTTTAGTTTTCGGTGTTTGTACACCAAAAATGAAGTGAAATGGAAAGAGGAAAGAAGAAAAAGGAAGAAAGAGTGATCGAGATCAGGAAAGTTCTGAGTAGGTCACAGAAGTTTGGAGAGAGTAGTTCTGAAAAGAACTGTTTGTATTCCTCTGTAGAGTAGTTCTGAAAGAGAGTTTCCGAACTATGGTATTCTTTCGGTAAAGGAGTATATCTGTCTCGACGCGTTTCGAACAGTGTGCTCTGTTCATCGTCAGGAGATTAACTCGAGGAAAACTGCAGTGCGGCGAGTATTTATGCAGTTGTGCGGACCGGGGTACCGTTACTGTGCGAGCCCGTGTTCGCCATTCCGGCCCTCTGATTGGTCCGTTAGTGTTTGATGGAGGTGATGAGTTTCGAAACTCATCACCTCCATCAAACACTGGCACACCAGACGAGTTCGGGAAGCCATCGAAATACAACAACACAACACAGTACCACAGGACAGCGGACTAGTCATCAACGACATTTGGCGACCTCTCCTAAACAGACGTACATCACAACATTAAACTACAGTACTGTAGTTTAATGTTGTGATGTACGTCTGTCAACAGTCAACTGTCTCAATCGTTGTGCATAAGGCAGCCCCTTTAACTCTGGGACTAATCTAGTCGCTCTTCTTTGGACATTTTCCAAAGCATGGATATGTTTTTTTAGGTGGGGGCTCCACACCGCATGAGCGTACTCTATTTGAGGGCGAACAAGCGATTTGTACAAAAGGGAGAAAATTTCCTTATCTAAATAAACAAAGGTTCGTCTGATTAAATTCATTAGACTATTTGCCTTATTGATCTTTGTATGAAGATTTTCTTCAAAATTCAGCTTATCATCAATCACCACACCCAAATCTCTCTCAGATGACACTTGCATGAGGGCACTTGGTGAATTATCACGTCATATCATACACAAATGGCCTTGCTGGGGCAGACTGGGAGTTACCAATGGTGAGAACACTACATTTCTTAGGGTTGAATCTTAGCAGCCATTTGTCAGACCAGAATTGGAGCCTATCAACAAGATCCCTCTGAACATGCTGAAGGGCAATACAATCATTTTCATCTCTAATATACTTGAAAATCTTAGTGTCGTCAGCAAATAGATAAATCATAAATCTTCCAGTGTTCCAGAAAGGGAAAAAGGTGTCTAACTATCTTAAGACTTTCATATTTCATTGGCATGATTGGCTTGCTGCTTGTGAGCATGGCCAGCTTAGCTTCGCACTGCGCGAACGGCACGGCAGAAGCCCCGGCCCGGGTCAGCGAGCCGCTAGCCGGAATTTGTGGCCCAGAAATGCTATAGTCGAGCTAGCGACGATCATGCCCTAAAGTTCGGCGGCGGCGCTCCCTGGAGTTAGCCCTTCAGTTCAGCAGAGCTCAAGCCGGCGGAGTTGAGCTGCTTGCGAAATTAAGTGCAAATTTAAGTTTTCAATACAGTTGTAAGGCATCAAATAGAAAATTAATAGATCTATCTGTAGTTTGATAGTAATCACTTATCTAGAGTCTAAATAAGAAACAAACAACATTCATTTAAAATAGTTTCAAAATAATTTTAGATTTACCGCCGTGACGTTGTTGCTGCGTATTTTCGCTTACTCGTCAACTTTAGATTGTACTCTCTTCTCATTATAAAGCTTCTAAGTTCTGCCTTTTACTAGGTATTTCTCGCTTCCTGAGATGTGAGTTTAGTCTTACATCCTGGTCATTGTCAGTCGCAGCGAATTGATTCGCATCGAAACAATTAAAAGACAAACCACGTATTTCAGCTTTTATTAAGACAAATAAAATATTATTTTCAATGTTAATTTTTATTTTACAAATTTTCAACATATATTTTGTCGATGAGATACTCGTATTTTCTGCAAAATTCTTTCTGATTTCCCTCTCTTTCCAAGATGGCGGCGACTGCGCCCCTGGAAATTTCTCTTCCTGAAACAAAATCTTGTAAAATATCCAAATTGAAGGTGAAGTGTGGCTCAAAAGTGTCAACAGGAAGCGTATTGTTGCTATATAAATTTGAAAATGAAGACAAGAGTGGTGAAGATAAAGAATCTGAGCAAAAATTGAAGTCTCAACATGTGGGAATCGTCCAAGATATCCTTGCAAATGAAGGAGACAAAGTGAAACCAGGGTAAATTTTTAATGGATAGTGTATTTGAGGGTAGTGTTGAAAATCACGGAGCATATATTGATTACATTTAGACCTTTTGCATTATCATTACAAACATTTTTTCTAAACTAGATGTCAGACATTTTAGAAAAATTTCGTCCATTTTAACTTAGGAATTGTAGAAGTTTACGTTATAATATAGACCTGTTTTTGTTAAACATGTTAAAACTTTTAAGAGGCTAAGTTAGATAACTTAGATTGTTAAATTGTGGAATCTAATTTCAATGAAATGATGATAACGAATTTTTATCATCATCATGAGTCAGACATCATTCCCTGACTCAATCTCGACTTCTCGCTCTCGGTGTCATTTTTAATTGCCTGACATTGTAACTTGTTAGCTCGTCTCTGAAGAAGATAATGGCTATATCGTCGTTGAGGAAACCATGTGAGCACTCGTTATGACGTTAGTTTGCATGCACACGTTTACATGCGGTCTGTGTTCATGTGAGGAGAAAGTGCTTTTCAAAGTGAATGGTGGTTTCCTCAACTAGAGTCTAGACTGTAATAATTAATGCCAAGATAATTTTTTTTTAAAAGATAGCTAGAGGGTCAGATTTTTGGGACAAGTCGGATTTTGAATTTGAAGTTGGAATCGGATCGTAGTTTCAGTTTCAAACATGAAGAAAGCCAATGGCATATATGATATGGAAATAAAAGAATTCAATTTTAGATTGAACAGATTAATCATAATATAGATCTAGACCACTAAAATAAATGCTTGAAAATGGTCATATCTCTGAATCTTGTCTGAAAAAAATATCTTATGCTGGTTTCCAGTTTGTTTGTAGAGGATAATCTGATACCCATATATATTATAGGGTAATCTATAAATAAAATGTATTAAAAAAAGTTAGATATTTTGGAGAAGGAATGATTATGATGATGGATGCAAAGTGTGAACTTACGTTAAGGCCTCCCTAAGGCATTGCCTGTCCTGCTTCATTTGTTTCAGGCTCAACTTTGGCTTAATGGAGCTATTATTAAATGTTTTTTGAAGCATGAATTCTTTTCACAACCACAATGACTTACAGGCCCATAAGCTTAGGGCCTGTCATTGCGGTTCTGATCGCAGAATTTTTTGAATTTTTAAAAAATGAAATTATTATTACTTTTTTTTTTTTTTAATGCGAAAAGAGATAGATTTAAAAAAATTAATTAAAAGCCATGTACATGTGTGATGTGTGGAAGGTATTTTTCTGTTTTTGTCTCGCCTGCGTAAGCAAAAAGCGAGACATAGGCGCCGCTTTTCCAATGGCAGCGGCGGCGGCGTCAACAATTTTGGAAATGCTCTCATTTCAAAAGTATATGTTCGATTTCCATGAAAGTTGGACACAAGGGTTGTAGAGTATCACAAATAATGTGGAACAAATGTCAGGTCAAAAGTCAAGGTCAAAGGTCAATTAAGGTCAATTGAGTTGAATTGTGTTCAAAAACAACCTGAGGTTAAGTTTTGAACTTTTTTTACTTTATTTCAAAAGTATTTGTTCAAATTCTTTGAAACTTGGCATCATTCTTGGTAGGGATTGTCTTCATGTCACCCTCTTTCAAATGAATACCCAAATCTTACATTTTCATCACATTAAAGGTCACCTACTGACAGTTTAACTTGGTTAAGATTTTGGTAAAATTCAATTTTGTCTCTACATACAGTACATGGATGTACATGTAGTATGTACATGTATTGTACACATGCATTTGACTTCTTCTCAAAACTTTGCTGGTGGTGGATTTCAACCAAAAGTTGCAGGGATCATCCTTAGGCAAGGAGGATCTAGATTAATAAAGATGGGGGTGCCTACCAATATAGGGGGGGGGGGGGGGGTGGAGTCTTGGGGGTGTTGCCCCCAAGAACACCAATAATGCAGTACTTATATTCATATTTGCTTCTTCTTCTTGAAGCCCTGTTGCGAGATTGTTAGCAAACTTTGTAGGTATCATCCTTAGAGGAAGGAGACCTCAATTTCTGAAACAGGGTACCTTGCATCCAAGGGGGCTCAGGGGCAGCACCCCTTAAGTGCCCCTATTGTGAAAATGAGATTTTTAAAAAATGCATGGCTGGGTTCTAACCAAACTAGGTAAGAATCATCCTTAGGCAAAGAGGATCTAAATTAATGCAAACAGGGTACCTACATGTATCCCTTAAGGAGGGAGGGGGGGGGGGACCCCCCCCCCCCAAAAAAAAAAAAAGCCTGTGACACTAAATTGACATTTTTCTTTCTTCTGTAAAACATATTGCCACATGTAGATTAATTGTAACCAAACTAGGTAGGAATCATTGTTAGGGGAAGGAGACTTCAAGTTGTTCAAGTATAGTAGATCATTATCTTCAAGGGGTCTGATGGAGAGGCACCACCCCAAAAGTGTCCCAATGGCAATTATTTCATGTACACATATTCTGCTTCTTTATCAAAAAACACACAGCTTAATTTCAATGAACTTCACCATCCAATAAATCTTACTTGAAGGGGTTTTAAGTTATACAAGTGGGGTACCTGGCTCACATGGGGGGGGGGGGGGGGGGGGGGGGCTCAGTCAAGGGCAGCACCCCTTACGTGCCCCAAAATCTTTGATTTTTCACTAAGTGAAAATTGCGTGATGCAGGCGAGACTGCCCTGGGCATTTCCCTTGTTCAGTTGATCTGTCACAGTAAAATCCCTCATGTAGATCTTAAATGTAAGGGGAAGTTTACCCCTAATTTTCATGACTTGATTTTTGTGATTTTCTTCTTCCAACTTGTATGAATTAGTTGTCATTCCTCATCCATTATATAAGGCAATGAATTTAACCATTCATTGAACTACTTTTTGTTTAATGTTAGGTCTGTGGTCCTGAGGATTGCAAGATGTTCTCATCCTACCGTTATGAAGGATATGTGTGCAGAATGTGGGGAAGATTTGAGAAAGTAAGTATACCAGTTTGCACTCATAGAATTTCTTACGTATTATTTCTTTAAGTAGCCTTTGTTTACAGCCCAAAGTGTATGATTTTTGTGGTTGAATAATTTAATGAATATGCTTATAACATTTACCCTATTCAATCCTGCGTGAAGTAATCTTTGAAAGATCAATCTTTACAAAAAAGTTGATGTGATGTATCTACCTTCAAAATAAATAAAAGAGGTCTTACCTAAAATCCACAGAACATATATCCACAGAACATTGTGAAATATAGTATGGATGATCTTTGAAGGTAGAGGTTTGCATTGTGGTACTGGTGACGTTGAGAAGGCTTACGGTTCACCATGTGGTTAGTCCTGAAAAGGACTGTTGAGTAAGAAGAGGAAAGTGGAGAAAAGTGAAGAGGAGAAGAAATGGAGAGGCGAGATAGAAATTAAAAGACTAGAAGTATTCTTTCTTGAAAGTGTGAAATCCTGAAAAGGACTGTAAACCAGATGTGAAGGCTGAGAGTGGAGAAGACTCGACGTTTCGGACAGGTTGACTGTCCGTCATCAGGAGTCTCCTGATGACAACATTCCTTTTCAGGATTAACCACATGGTGAACCGTAAGCCTTCTCATCGTTAATATAGTATGGTTTTTTTTTTTTTAATTCATATCTAGTGAATGATATATTTTGAGGGATAATTATTGAAAGAGATCTGTGATACTGGTAAGTCAAAATATAGAGTGACACAGACATCTGGCTAGATTCATAAAAAATCTTCTGTAGTGCAGATCAAATATGTGTCCGATTATGATCTAATCCCCCACCCCTAAATGATATTTACCAGCACTGGAATTTGGAGTTCATATATCATTTACAAATGTCTTTAATATTTTTTTAAAATGATTCCCAGGGATGAAGACAGCAATCAAAATCAAGCATCAGCAGCCAAAGCCTCTGTTGCTATGATACATAGTATCCCTGAGCTTCATGTCAGCAAGGAAGTAAGTCATTTTCCATGCATGGTACAGGTCTGCCTACTTGTTATGTAAATGTCATGATAGAGCCCTCTTCACTTTTCCCTTTGGAATAGTAAAGTATGTTTGGTTTTGGTTTTTTTTCTGCATAAAATGAAATAACCCTTTTAAAATAAGTACTAGAAAATCCTCAAAGAGCTCACTTACCCCCCCCCCCCCCCAAAAAAAAAAAGGGGGGGGGGGAGAAATTCTCATAATTTTCTAGGTGTGATGTTCCAGGGGATAGTTTTCCTGGAATAGTTTAGAATGTTGGATAAATTTAGTACTTTAAAGAAGTTACATTTTACGAAATTTCTTTTGGAAAAAAAAGAGCCTTTGCTTTCGCCTAAAATAACCCTTGAAAAACAGGTAGTAGAAATCCTCAAGGATCTCAGTCACCCTCAACCCCCCCCCCCAAAAAAAAAAAAGAAGAAGAAAATGTTTATACTGCATGTGGTTAACTTTTTTTCAGGAAGCTGATGTACTGGCCAAACTTGATGAGGACTCTCTGATAAAGCACAGAAAGTTGGTTCTACTTGTTGATCTGGATCAGACTCTTATCCACACAACACTTGATGATGTACCAGCTGATATGCCAGTAAGTCAGCCACATTATAACTTTCCACTTCAATTGTTTATTTGAAAGGAAGTGGCAGAAAATTATCATCAGTTGCAGTAGTATAAGTAGGTTTGCCAAAGATCTGTGAGATGAAAGGCCCCCAAAATTGAAAAATTTGGTCTCACAAGACCTTAACTCTTCTGGGGTTCCCAGGACTAAATGACAGTAAAAACGAACAGTCAGTGAATTTCAATTTCATGAACTCTTTTTCTTTCTTTCAGTCTGATGTGCTTTGAGTCAGTTGGAATGTACACATACCCAAAGTAGGGAATGTTAAAAAATTGAAATGGTTAGCTTTTAAAGTCCCATTTTGATTAAGAGTGCAGACAAGGTAAGTGAAAAATCCACATGAAAATTTTATCTCTGGTGAATTTCAAAGTATTCTTTTGAATATTTTTGTTACTTCTTTGAATACTTATGGGCCAGCTAGAGGATTCCTATGGTTTTGTATGAAAATTCAATGTCATTATGCAAGTAATCGTTATTTATGTTTCATTTGTAAGCATATTATTGAATAATTCTTTGAATTGTCTTCATTGTAGGGAGTTCACCATTTCCAGCTGAGGAAGGGTCGCATGTTTCCGTGGTACCACACCAAGATCCGGGACAACTACCAGCAGTTCCTGGACCTCATCAGCCAGTATTACCAGCTCCATATCTTCACCATGGGGGTTCGCCTGTATGCCCACACTGTGGCAGAGATTATCGACCCTGAGGGAAAGTTCTTCTCCCATCGAATACTCTCCAGGGACGAGTGCTTTGACCAAAACTCGAAGAAGGCAAATCTGAGGTATTTTTGTCTTAGTTGTTGATTAATCTTTTACTTTGTAGGTATAAAAGGGAACATATAGATTGAATAGATTGTTGTCAGGAATTGAAAAATTATTACCCCCAAAACAAAGGATTGAATAGATTTGGTTACAATGGCCTGTATTCTTGAAAGATGCCTAACTTTAAGCCCCCGCCTAAGTGTGTAGATTTAGGACACTGAATTATGGAGAGCCAAATGTCACCCACTTTTAATCCTACAAAATCACCATGGACTCTCTCCAGTTCTTGAACTAAATGCAAATACAAAAACCTCACGATAGAATTGATTTCTGATGCTCATTTCATCCCAGAAAATAATTTTGTTTCTTTATTTTGTTACATAAATATAATAATTTTTACAGGACCTAGGGTTGACAAATGGCCTTCCATAAATCAGCGGCCTAAGTTAAGCCAAGCTTAACTTAGGCCACTTTCGAGAATACGGGCCTATAACTTTAATTCCAAATCAGAAGTAGCCAAGTGAGTTGGTATCACAGCATGTATGATACCACTTTGTCAAGTAGACAACAGTTTTTGAATGACTTATTGGATATTTGAGACAGTTTAAATTGTGTGGAAAGTTCGTCTGAACGAGTACAAAATCACTGGCCCTTGAGATTCTAGATGGAAGTTATAGTCTTAGGCCCGTATTCTTGAAAGATGCCTAACTTTAAGCCCCCGCCTAAGTGTGTAGATTTAGGCCACTGAATTATGGAGAGCCAAATGTCACCCTCTTTTAATCCTACAAAATCACCATAGTTCTGGGAATAAAAGCAAATATGAAAACCTTATAGAATTAATTTCTGATGCTAATTTTATGCCAGGAAATAATTGTGTTTCTTTCTTTTGTTACATAAATATAGTAATTTATATGGGACTTAGGGGTTGACATATGGCCTTCCATAAAGTTAAGCCTGGCTTAACTTAGGCCATTTTTGAGAATACAGATGTTAAAATTGAATTTATGATGTTGAAGTGATTGTTAGTAGTTTGCTTTATATCTTTGGTGTGCAGGTCCATCTTCCCCAGAGGAGACAATATGGTGTGCATCATTGATGACAGAGATGACGTCTGGAACTTTGCTCCAAACCTCATCCAGGTCCCTCCCTTCCGCTTCTTTGAAGGCACAGGTGACATCAACACCCCGCCAAACTTGAGTGATCGCAACAGTGCACCTGTGAAGAGGCCTAGGGAATCACCGCACAAGTACATGTCATCAATTGCTTCACAAAAGGGGGATGGGGATGGTAGCTCAAAAGATGCAGAGAGCAAGAAAGCGGAGGAGGAAGAGAAGGGTTCCAAAGAGGAGAACAAAACGGTGGATGAGAAATCAGAGGTGTGCAGTTCAGAGGTGTCCTCAACCACCAAGGACAGTGAGGAGGAATCCAGTGAAATAGTAGATGAGGGACATGTGAAGGGAACTGGTGAGGGTGATAAGAAAGAGGCATCAAAGGATGAAATGGAAGAAGGTGAGATTGAGAAGGAAAGTGACAATGAGAAGGTGACCACTACAGATGGCACTGGCACAGAATCTACGTCACCTGAAGAAGACAGGGATGAATATTTGCTCTTCCTTGCAGACACTCTTGTGCGCATTCACAAGATATTCTTTAAACAAGTGGAAGGGAATTCCCAGGCACTCCCAGACCTGAAATCCATTGTTCCTGCAATGAGAATGTCTGTTCTGAAGGGATGTAACATTGTCTTCAGCAGTGTGTTCCCCACCAACATGCCTCCCGAACAGAGCAGGGTATGGAAAGTGGCACTTGCGTTAGGTGCAAAGGTCTCACCTCAGATTGTAACAAAGAGTAAAGAGGAACAAGCAAAAGGCAGAGCCACCACACATCTTGTTGCTGCCAAAGCAGGCACATCAAAGGTCCACACGGCCAGACGGAGCAAAAACATCTTCATTGTTGATCCAGATTGGCTTTGGTGCTGTTGGGAAAGATGGGAAAGGGTGGACGAGAGGCTCTTCCTTCTTGCAGATGTCAGCAAGCATGGCAGCAGAAGTAGCACTCCAGGCTTCAGTGACACTGAGAGCACAGGTTCCCAAAAGGCAAATAAAGGAAAGGGCAAGGCTAAGGCCAGCACTAATGGAAATCCTGGTTCCACAGGAATGCCTGGGCAAAGGACTAAGAGCAGGCCCTTGAGTATGTCTGATGACTACAATCCAATGTACAGCTTCTCGTCTGAAGACCTTGCCAGTATGGACAAAGAGGTTGAGGATATGTTTGGTAGTAGTAGTGGTGAGAGCAGTAGTAGCAGTAGCAGTGAGTCAGAGGATGATGATCGCTCCAACCCTACAAGTCTGGGCAGCGTGACCAGAGCGGCTTCATCATCGAGTGATGAAAGCCTAACAGCAGAGAACCCCAGAGGATGGAAGCGAAAGAGGAATGACATGGAGGATAATGATGATGACGTGAATGACTTTGACCCATTTGCTCAGAGACCAAGAGAGGACAGTAGCTCAAGTGCTGGGCTCAGCGAGGGTGAAGAATGGTTCAGTGAGGAAGAAGGACAGAAAATGGCTAATGCCATCGATGACTTACTGACATATAAGAGAAGTGTCAGAAAGTGGGACGAGGGTTGATTGTATAAGGACGAATTTTCTCACCAATGAAAAGCTTTGTAGAGTGTTACAAAAATATATTGATTCTGTTAGTACTGCTAATAATTAAGTGCGCTGCACAAATATTGGCCCTGATTTATAAAAATTTTGTCCGTCCTTTGCTTGTATATGATATATCGAGTTGAATTGCCTTTCTTGTAGTTAAGATTTAGAAATACAAGCTACTAAATTGAATGTAGACATTGTTAAAAACATATTCTAAAGACCTTGATCCCCATAATTAAATTCTAAATCAGGCCTGTACTAGTAAAGGTTAGATGGTTAGATACTATTGGAGTTGTTCTATCGAGTAATACCTTGTATATCTTTGTGTTCTAAATTAGTATACCACTGTTACAAAAAAAAAAAATTTCCATTTGCCTGCACATTAATACCAGTAAATTACCAACATGTTTACTATGACAAGGGTTTGCTTGTTGAAACATAATGCACATACATAGAACTTAAATTCTTCAATTCTATTGTGACTCATCAATATGTAATTGTCATATCTTCCAGCAGAAATGCTGGATTAATTAGCAAGTTTCAATACGGGTGAATTGTACATTTATCAATTTGTATATAATGAAGTAGAAAGCTAGATGTATGTTGTTCACGAGTTGCGGAAAGAAAAATAATAAATAAGAGATACCTGTATAATGTTAGATTTTCTTGATTGATTTAGACAACTATGTCATTTGACATGTCTGTAAAAACCATTGGACCAATAGTATATCATGTTTTCTGAGCAATGCTGTTAAAGTGTTTTCATCAATTTTTATTTGTGCAAGCTTTAAGGGAAATTAAAAATTGCAACGAAGATATAATTATTTAATACAAGTTCACAAAGGATACTTTCTGAAGTTTTAAACTGTGTGATATTGAACCTTGGTGAAATCATCGCACGTCAAGAAATGTATGAAAGTTTTGAAAACATTAGCGAGTCTATGCTTCACCAAATTTATACTTCATCAGGCGTTATGCATGCAGGTACAAAATCTCTTAATGTTTTTCATGATCTTCCTTCCTTATATGTCAAGTAATGTTGACCTGTAGAATACAAGGCCTGAGATAACTCGAGCTGGAGTCTATAGACAATGTGCGTTATTTATATCAATAATAAAATCATATCCAAGGGGTTAAATGTACTTATGTTAGGAACATCAGTAGCAATCAAAAGATAACAGATTTCATTCTTAAAGTACTGTAAGGTGTTTGTTTCTTTATGTGCATGAAGATGATATACATATTCAAGCTACAAGTAATAGACTGCTGCCAATTCTATTCAATATTGAATCTATTGGCAGTGTTAAAGCCTTTGAAGTTTTTTTTATGTACAACTTTGCCATTTTCGTAGGAGGTAGTATTCATTTGAATATCTATCAGTTCTATTGTTGCTTTTTTTTTATCTTCCAGTTTCCTTTCATTATTTTCCAGTTTCCACTGTGGAAGAGGAAAATTCATCCTTCCAAATACAAAATTACTGCGTATTAAGATAAAACCTTGCCATTATTATACTCTGTAAATGTGTGCACATAAAGGTAGACCTTTAGTTTTTCTGTAGTCCATTTTATGCATGATGGAGTAGGTTTGAAGGACTCGGCTAAGTCTAATGAAAAAGGGTTAATATTTAAAAGTTGATAGGTAAATTCTCTGCATAAATGAAACCTAGAAAGTGGAAAGATAGAGGCATGAAGCTATGAAACTGAAAGTATTCTTTTCAACAGTACCAGTGGCTACAGTAACAGTTGGTATTATTGAAAAGAACGCTTCCAAGTGTGGCACCCTTTCCAAATATGCCAGAAATAGAAGAAAACAGTGTGTCGGTATATGTGGTATTGACCTGTTACACAGATTAAATTGGAATAAAACGGTAAAACCAAAAACTTTACATGCACGCCGAGGAACCTATGCGAGGGGTCCCAATTTGGAAAAGTGTCATGCCGGATAATAACCGAAGCCAGTGCTAGATTTTTGCAACACGCTAAAGTTTCTTGTGGCGGTATGGACTGTTTGTAAAATTTTGCAAAAGTTTCATTTTGAGAAAGTCACTGGTTTTACAGTACCGGGACTCTGTTTCCCCCATTGATAGGAGCAGATGCTTGAGGGTTGTGTGCATGTATTGTAAGCAATGTCTAAATTCTGTTACAGGTTCAGTTGTGCATTGTTTTTTTTTTATTCTACACAAGACATTGGCCTTTGCAATAAAGCAAGTGACCATTTTGTGACTGCAGTATAACATTCTTCTTACAGCAGGAAATGTAGAATGTATGAAATGTATTATTTAGATCTATGCACATTGAACTGAGCACCAATATACATGTATATTTTTTTTAGGTGTTGCACAGTTGCAGGTTTCTTTCAAAATGAGATCTAGGTCAAAAATAGTAATGCAATTTTGTTCATACTTACAATACATTTCAAAAACCAAAACATATCACGTTTGCATATTGGTAGTTATCATTTCTAGCTCCTGACATTTTTTATTTGCATTTTGTTAGAGACTAAATATGTATATATTGAAATTCTATTTGTATAGATGAAAATTATGAAGAATCAGTACAGAATGTAACCGTCTTTTCAATTTTTGTGATAACCACAGTGGAGTATTTTTGTTACCATATCCAAATTAGATGCTGATGAATAGAATGAAGTGTACAGATGATCAGATTTTTATTATATTTTTAGTACTACTTAGCAGCATTTGATTTCTTTTGTAACAAAAATGAAAACAAAATGAAATACTGTATACATGTATTGCTGTTTAGTGATGGGGGAAAAAAAGAAGAAACAATGAAGTTTGGATTTCCATAGTTGAGCAGGGCCCTGTTTCATAAAACTTGTTATCAATGACAAGTTACAATAATTCTTATAAGCTACTGAAATCCTTGAATCTGATTGGCTGAGAGCAAACTTGTCATAGAAATGGGGCAGTCGTTATTGATAACAAGTTTTATGAAACAGGGCCCTGAAGTGGAAAAAAAAATGTGTGCTTTCACAGGGTAAATTACTTTGTGTGCATGTAGCAACATTGCAACATTTCAAAGCAATATGCAAAAATGCCAAGATACAAGCACTGTGAAAATTGAATAATCTAGCTTAGCAAAACCTAGTGGTACGAAAAGACGCTTCCTGAACGCAAAAGGCATAATAAATGGTGATATTGGTGAATCAAAAGTTGTACATGTAATTTGACAATGTCTGAGTGGTAGTTAAGGTAATATTAGGCCTGATCAAGGTAGTAGAGGTACTTACACTTTCAATGTCCTTGTGATATGATTCTACCTCATTGCCATAAAAATACGCTTTTCAACAATTATGCATTTTGCGTTCTGAAAGCATCTTTTCGTGCCATTTCATTTCACTAACCTACCTAATGCATGTTACATTTTACTCTCAAATTATCAAAAGATATTTTTTAATTTGTTCATGTTCCTATTACACCGGAGACTACAAGTGGGAAATTGATGCTGCACTCATCAAACTGGCTCGCACACATCTCGTGGTTGTGCTAAAAGCTGAAAGGCACTCTGACACAGAAAAATCTGTGATTTTCAACATTTTGAAATATTTTCCAGATAGTTATATTTTCAATTAGATTTCCATAGATGAATTTCTTTTTTGTTAATTCTTTTTGCATCGTACCTCACAATTTGAATCATTTAAAGCTACAGGTATATATATATATATATATATATATAATTTAACAGCTGAAAAGTGGACACATGAATGTCATTTGTTTTCCTTAAAATATGGAATGCACTTTAAATGCCAAAATTTCCTCCAGCAGAATTATAAAAGAAAATGTTAAATAGATATGAAGAAATAATTCACTAACAAAAGTTGTTTGTTCACATGTCTCTGGTGAAATATGAAATTTCTGCAAAAACATTAGTTGAAACAGATTTGTTCAAATTTACTTTCAATCAAATACAATTTGTAGCCAAACTAACCACCTCTTATGTAGTTGTGTTGTTATCCTATCAAAGTACATATTATGGGTAACAAGAAAATGGATTTTATTGGTCATTTTTCTTGTTACAATCTGAAGAGATGATGATCATTTTTGTTTTTATGTATTATTTAGTTGAATGAAATTATGCCCAATCAAATGTTTCATGCCGTTTGTGGTTTGCTGTAAACTTGATCATTTACATCAAATTGTATTGTGATATGTACAAATTTAATGGAATAAAAAAATGTTACTTCTCTAATTGGGTTGTTTTGTTTTTTTCTCCTGGAGGGTCTTGAAAAGAAATGTTATCATTCACACACATCATAATAAAGGTAATGCTCAATGCAGCTTTTCTCCTTCTTAGCTCAAGATATATCATGGGAAAATGTATTTGACACAACATGTTGAGTTCACAAAAGACAAGCAGCATATTTAGAGATAATGGAGAAAATATGAAATTTTGTGTACAAAACATTTGAGAGTTGTACTACTAAACCTGCCATTTTTAAGCAACACTGTCAATTTGAGGATCGCCATAGAAAGAAAATTGA
This sequence comes from Heliocidaris tuberculata, assembly GCA_025618425.1. Classification (NCBI taxonomy): domain Eukaryota; kingdom Metazoa; phylum Echinodermata; class Echinoidea; order Camarodonta; family Echinometridae; genus Heliocidaris; species Heliocidaris tuberculata. The sequence continues at coordinate 21,347,593 of CM046845.1, forward strand.
GACTTTTCAAACCTTCATAACATTTTCATTTCGTAACTGATTTTGATGGAACTTTTTTAAATTGCTTCTCTCTATCCTCCCTATTCTCCTTTAATCAAAGGTACCACAAATTAGATTTCCAGGGTACAGCTATGATTGTAGAACACAACCCAAAAAAGTTTGTTCTGGAATGTCTGCACTTTCAACAAAAAAAAAGTTTTGTGTTGACTTTAAGATTTTTCCATCAGTGATAAATCTATTGTTGTAACTGTTAAATTATGAATATCTTACAAACTGTGACAAACAATCCACAGACAAGGTTCTTTTCATATTGATCAATCTAATGAATGAATGAATGGATGTAGAGAATTTTCAAAGAACAATGCCTTAAAAGTGGAAAACGGATATGTCACCAGTGTCAGGCCATACAGATAACCACAAATTAATATTTTGGTGTATGACAAGCAGGAGAGTTGACAACCAATATGTCACAATCGACTCGCCAAACTGTGAATTTGAAATTTGCATTGCATACAGTTAGTGATCTCATTTTTCAAACATCCATAACTTTATTATTCCTTGACTGATTTCTTTCAATCTTTCCCCATCCTGTTTTTCTTATTTTTCTGCTTTGAAGTTTTACAAAAAACCATCTTATTACCAAGGTTTTATTGCACTTTTGTGACAGCATTACTGGATGGAAATTGAGGGAAATTTTAATTTGTGGTCATTCATCATTTCACACAAGTAAATGACACACACACACACACACCGCCTCACATGTACCCCGAAATGCATATTACATGTTTATACTTGTACAATGTAGCTTGCAAGATTGTGCAGGGACCATAACTAAATACAGTGGAAACTCTTTATAACAAACGTCTCGGTAGCAAGGAAATTCTCTCCTTATATTGAAAGTTTGTAAGGTTAAAAAACAATAGAATAAAACATGGGACTGGCAAAGCTACATGTAGCTTGTTATAACAAGGCTCCACTGTACAAGTGAATCGATAGTTTCATGAAAATTTAAATATGTACAAATAAATCTTTGATCAAAGATCGATGCAGATAAGAAAACATCGCTCTGCAAACTTCATGAGGATAGTAGATAAATGAAATAAAAATTGCATATTCACAATTTGCTATTGACCATTGACCACTGATCATGTTTAAATTAATATTGATGGCAAGCTTTCTAGTTTTGAAATAACCATCATAATTACTAAACCACAATATCTAACAGAGGAATACCATTACCTTACTTCCTTGTTAGACGCAAGAACAAAAAAGAATGACTGAAATTATTTGATATTTTATTGGATAATGTTTATTGGCCAGTCTTCAAGATACATTTACCTTGAAAAAGGGCAATACAGTATAAATGCACATGTTCACATCTGCATATAGAGGTGGACACAATTGCAGTACCAACCATAAATTAGATACCGGTATGTTAATGGTCACATCTCATATCCCAAACACATTTGTATACACTTGTTCCTTCAAGAATTGATACCTGCCAACCTTTACAGTAAGTACAATGTAATTGGAAATCTTTTGAGGCAAAAATGAGGAAACACCTGTAGGTTTTCAGAAAGTGAGGAATCTAAGGGTCAAACCAACAATTTGAAGGCTCAAAAAATGCTATCATTCCTCCAAAATAGGAATAGTTGGCAGTTGTCTGGGTCTATCTACTTAAAGAGGGTAAAACTTTCTACCAAAATGACTTGGTAAACCGCCTCAGAAAAAAAAAAAAAAAATGCCATGGCAAAATTAAATGACAAAGCGTAATGCATGACAAGTTGTAACACACAGAGTGCATATGCTAGGGCCTTTGCTTTAATACACACTGATACATTTGCATCTAAAACAGTCTTTATTTTGCCAAAGAGTTTACCATGTCATGGGTTTTAAAAACTTTTTAACCCCCTTCAAATCCACTAGCCTTAACTGGCATTGACTTCATACAAGTAAATATAGCTGAAGTTTCTGCCTCATAGGTTTGAATGAACTGATGCAAGGCCTTGGTCAATTTAGATGTAACACAACATTGGTCTTTCTCAAATACTATATATTTTTTTGCATTTGTAATCACAGCAATTGCTGTGTACAGAAGGTCTGTTCATCTTTGGAAAAGATCTAAACCTTGAAGACTAAAGAAAACAAAGCATGGCTCATTATCTGCCCATTGGAAATTTATAGTAAGTTTACAGCATGCAGCCATTCCCCAAAGGTTTTTCATTCAGTTTAATCTAGTGACACTGATGTAAGTGTTCTTTATAATCAAAAAGAAAATCTGATTTTTTTTTTTAATGCACTGAAATACATTAATTTGGAGTAAACTTATTGATCTGATACTATAGTGCATTTATGCCATGGCACATCATAAGTCTAACACTCTTCAAATAAAAATCTGTCCACTATCATCCTGATTGAAAGCACTTTATCCTTGCATTTAACATAAATTGAGATAGTTTATAAATTGTTCTGAAACATATACTGTAAAAATTGATTTCCTGATGACCAAGTTTTCCACCATCCCCTTTTATTTTCATCTTCTGAGAATAAGAATGATCTCATGATGAGCAATACTGATAACTGATCCTGCACCAAACCAGTAATCTGGACAGAGGTTCACCATCAAACATAACCTTGTATCCTCCAAGCACAATTGGAATCGATTTTTTTCCTCCTTCAATTCAAACATACACGATTGTGATTAGAAATCCATTATCCTCTTTAATAGGTCCTGAATCTTTAGTGTGTGGTCTAAACTTTGCCAAGATATGTCCAGTGACTCTGGTCCATATTGTCCTGTACTTCAGAATTAAATATAAGTCACACATCTGAGCCATCATACAGGTGTGCCTTCATTTTGCACTTCTCTCTTCTCGCCAATAGTCCTTGTGTTCTCTCCTACACGTACATCGGCTGTCTCTTCCATACCAAGTCCATCAGTGCTATGTCCACTTGACGATGCATCATCAGCACTCTTGTCATTATCCCAGTACGAGTAACAGTCACATTTCTTGCCAGTGATGGGATCTGTCACGTTACCCAGGCTGTAGATGATACGTTCCATCTGGTACTTAACGTGGGCAGATTTCTTGATGGGCAACTCCTTCACAAGCACAATGTCACCAAGTTTAGCAGCTTCCTCAGGGTCATGAGCAAACACTGTTGACCGCTTTGGGAAATACTGAGAGAGGAAGGGGTGGAGAGTGAAAAAAAGGTAGAGAAATAATAAGAATGCATTTGATGATAAATTAATCATAAAATCAACAATTTGCGGTCTTCAAGTTCAACGACTTCATCACGGCCACCATCACTACCTACCCCACCACCACCACAGCACCACCACCTCCAGTCACCACAATACCAACACCACCAACAATAATAATGACAGGTCTGATACTGATAGTAATAGACATCATCATCATCATCATCATCATCATCATCATCATCATCATCATCATCATCATCATCATCATAATAATAATAATAATAATAATAATAATAAATAATAATAATAATAATAATAATAATAATAGTAATAATAATAATAAAATAATAGACTCTAATAACATAACAAAAATGGATCTTCTAATATTTATAATTAATAATCATCATCTAACTTTAGATTAGAGTTTAGTCTAATAGATCTAGATCTCTAGACCTAAATAAGTTAGATAGATCTAGTAATAATAATAATAATAATAATAATGAAAATAATGATGATAATACTAATAACAGTGATGTAAGGACATGCAGCACTGGCAGCTAGACCTAGCTATGATTTGAAAGTGGTTGTCATTAAATATCAAATTTTCTTCTGTCTTGTCTGAGAGCGTGCTACGTCGGATGACCAGTATAACGTACAGTAAAGCCACATGCCGCGCCGCCGGAGCTTCAGCGGCGATGGGCGCGATGGGTGGCCTAAATCACGTACTTTACAAGCAACAACTTACCTGAGTAACAAATGGGTCCAGTTGTAACTTATTAACCCGAACTTTTGCCGTACGTATCATTTTTGTTCCAACTACCTGTCCTATAAGTATTTTCCTTACCGGACCAGACATTTTGATTTTCTTGAGGTCAAAAGAAAGTTGGCTAGGTTTAGAAAGTCTCCACACACGAGTTTTATAATTTGGAGGTGCAAGTTTACATAAAGATTTATTCCAGCCATTTGTAAAAAGTACCGGTACGATACGTACCGTACTGAAAGATCGTGCGCGATGGGCGGTGAGATCGGTGAGGAGTGTGCATACCGCCTCCAAATCATCAAGAATAATTTTCTAAGGTACGAAAGGTTCCCCTCATGAAATATCTTCCTTTTAAAATGTTGAAAAAGTTACCATTGTTAATGGTGGAATGCATGGCGCGACGATGCTGACCTCGGATGAGTAATGATGGTCTGATAACGATGAAAATGGTGGTGGTGGTAATGACGACGAAGATGATGACGCGACAATGCTGATGATGAGTGATGATGGTGATGGTGATAATGTCGGATAATGATGAAAGTGGTGGTGGTGGTGGTGGTGGCGTGGTGATGATGATGATTCAATGACATTTATTTCTTTCCACATTGATTTTGACAACATTCAACAGGCAAATGATCTGATGATATGCCTGCATGCAGTGAGCTGGACGATGATGCCCGGACGATGACAATTAATACGCCTCCTGTCCTGATGATGATGAAAATGGCGATAATGGTTAACAACGAGCAGGGGCGAATCTAGGATTTTGTATAAAAGGGGGCACACAAATGCAGGTTTGTCAACTTTTGGAAAAGGGAGACCCGTATTTTTTTGGTCTCGACAAAAAACATTTTTTACAGGTGCGATGTAGCCTTTGATGTCCGATGTTCGATGCCGCCAACTTCATGGCCAGCTTGATTTTTGTCACAAATGAAATATCGAGAATATTTCACTTTTTATTTGAATAAACAAAGTGAAATTTTCACATATGATAAAATTGAATACAAAAGCCTAATTGTGTCCAGAAATTTGGCTATATTGTATGATAGTAGTTTCAGTTTGTGGAGAAAAAAGTAAAATATTACAATCCTAAAATCCCCAATTTGACCGTTCTTCCGATTACTCCCTGCAAACGAAAATAAAAATTGCAATTGTTCAAGTACAGTTAATTATGATGTTATATGTCAGATTAGTGCCCACACATGCCCAGTCGCGCAATTTTGATTCATATATCAGGGAATTTTGTACAATTTTTTTTCGCTTGCCCCCAGTAAAGGTAAGCACTGTGAACTGCTCATATCATCAGACTAGTGATAGCGAAAAGTAATTATCATTACAAAAGCATATTTTCCCTTAAGTTTGCAGCCAGGCAGGAATCTTTTTTGTCTTCTTATCTGCAAGGAAGATCCAGTTAAGCACATGCCTGACATATTTTTCCTTGTGGCGGCATCGACATGTGACTCCAGCTCTTGAAGCTCCTTGGATCGACACTGCTTTTAGTGAGACACAAAATCGTGTAGGCTTAGCGACCACGCCCATAGACTACGCCCCTTTCTTAATCTTGTTGTCACTTTAGTCATTCCCACACATTATTTTTCCCGCAGCGAAGCTTGATTACGCAATACTACACATGGCGAACTCTTCGAAAATATTAGATTTAATGCACAAACAGCTCCGGAAATCTTTCAGGAATACTGAATCTATCAAAGATCTATGGAAAAATTCCTGCAACACAGCTCTATCTTCCCTCAATTCATTACAAAATGTTGCAGAACAATACCACTGCATCTTGCGCGTTGCTCGGTCCCAGTCATTGGATTTCATGTTGGTAAAACGCTTTCCAGATATTCATGAGCGGATTCAATACAAACTCATTCAGGAGATGGAACTTCTTGTAGGAAAGCTTCAAACTAACATGTAAGTTGATATCATAGTTTGTTTTTTTTTACCTCTGTACCTGATTGAATTTTATTTTGTAATATGACATCAGATGTTCATAATCATGAAAAATTGTAGTGAAATTGTCATATTCACAGTGCACTTTTTGTCTTATAACAAGAACATAACACTTAAAACAGTGAAGTTTTCTTATTGTCAGTTGGTGTTTGTTGAATTGAAAATATAAACTGAAATTAGAAGGAAAAATAAGAGAGAATAAACTTAGTCACCTATAAACACAGAGACAGTGAGAATGAAGATGTCTCATTTTAAAATGAAATATTACCTTTAGACTAGCTATAATGCTTAATGCTTTGTATAACTGTACTGTATTGTAGATCTACATTTATAATTTTAAAAGTGGAATAACCATCAGTCTTGTGGAATGTAAACTACATATGATATGAGGGAGAAGGGGAAAAAACAGATTGTTAATATGTCTTCTGAACATTACGAAAATTCTATAAGTTTTACTTTATTTTAAAAATTAATGTAATACTGTACTATTGTCTACATTACAACAGTCTATGTGAAGCAGAATTCAGAAACACCGTCTTAGACTTGGAACAAATTCTCATTAAAGAGTCATTGAAATAAAGAGAAATGAATATGGTGTGTATAGTTGAGTAGTTTATCAAACCAAGTTTATCCATTTGTTGGAAAATACTGAATGAAATCAGTATATTTACATCATTTTCTACCACCCCTCTTTTCTGCATGGCCATTTAGTGATGAAATTCAGGCCATCCATTCCAAGGTGCATCAGCAGTACATCAACAGTATGACAGTCTACAAGAAGAATGCTCAACACCTTCCTTTAGATGACATCACAGAAGGAACAGCTACATGGCCTTCCATAGCTGATATGCTGGAGTGGCTTCAAGATCTAGACACCCTGTTCCAGTTCTTGTATCCTTGCTCCAGTGTAAAATTAGTATTTAAAATAAACCCCAAAAATATCTTTCTAGGCAAGAATGTGAAAGAAGTAACAATTTACCGTGTTTAAATTAGTGTGAACCAGTGAGGGAATGAGAGGTCAAAGCTGTTGCATTTGGCATTAGATTTAAGGCTTGTGTTTTTCTTCCTACTTTTTTTTATCATCAATTGCCTAGATAGTAAACCTTGTTAAGGTGTGTGAACTTTCTGGAGAACAGTTGGCATGGGAATAGGGTTTTTATAAATTGTACTATCTGAAACAAAAATTAATTACTTTTTACAGAAACATCTTGCCAAGGTGCCTTTCAATTCATGTGATAATTTATTGATGCAGTAGTGTCAAAGTAAAGTACATGATGACACCATTGTCTTGATGGTATATCATACAAATCCCTCTTCAATTTCCTTGCTACTATGAAATCCTCTTTTGCTGTTTGCACCTCTCTCTCCCTCTCTCTCTCTCTCTGTCCCTCTCTTCTCACCCCTCTTCCTTTGTATCATTTTCTCATTCAAAATGTCATTGGGGTCTCCTTTTACTAACACAGTACACATACAATGTACAAGCCTACAAGATATTTGTTTTTGTTTACAGTGCTCTCAGATGAATATTCCGTTACATTATTTAGTCTTGGTTAAAGGTAATCTCGAGTTCTGGTTTATGAGGGGAAATAAATTTCCCTAAATAATGACACCCCAAACTTATAGATTGTAGATTTCAAAGAACCCTGAGTTTTTGGATCATGTGTTTATTTTCTGAATGTGGGGAGTCCAAGCATTCCAGTGGTTTATAATACTTGTATTTTACTCTAGTAGAATCCACTTTCAAAAACATGGATTATAAGAACAATCAATAGCATGAATTTCGACAATTTGTCAATTTCCACCATTTGCTCCGTTGTCAGATTTGAAATGAATAGGTGGTTATGAGCCGTCAGGTCACATTTTGTACAAGTGCTACATTACACTATTTTCCTTTAAAAATAGTATCTCAGACATGAAAACCAAAGACAGGTCCTCACAAGCATCGACTATAATGACGAAGAGCTAATGCAGAGTCTACCCAGAAAATGGAAGAGAGGGCATAAGGAGACAGAGGAATCTATAGAAAGTAAATTCATCTTTATTCTGCCCGGCTCCAGCCGACCTTTCAGTTGACCAGTGCAACTTGTTATAACAAACTCCTTGGGACCAAGGAAATTACCTTGTTATAATGAAACCTTGTTATATCAGGGCTGTAAAACAATAAAATATAAAGGAGTGGGACCAGGAAAATTACCGTGTTATAATGAGAATTTGTTCTTTATATCGAGGTTCCACTGTACTACAGCAATAGTTTTCTATTTGATTTGTGGTGGTTTTAAAAATCTTCATCGAAGCAGAATTCCTTTGTTTGCGTTTGTATCAAGAAGGGATACAAACTATGTATGTAACACAGTAAATTGCAGCAGAGCAAAAGTAGAATTTAATTTGTTTGAAAATATATTAATATACAGGTAAGGTAACTTAGGTAATACAGTATTACCAAGATGATGCTTAATTATATTGTTATCTTGCCTAGTCTTGGTGATACCAATGAAGGGTTAGATGATGGTTATTTTTTGTTCAGTAACAAATTCCTTTTTTAAAACTTGCAAACACAAACCTTTGCAAAACACACTTTGCATCATTAATGTATGTTGTACTAATTATTTGCCTGAATTGACCCATTTCCTCCACCCCTTCCTTTCTTTTCAGATGTGCTGGCACATGTATCATTCTTCATGTCAGATGGATGAAGGATTGTTTTTCCTGTCTTTACCGACGAGTTTATTTCTTCAAGAGACATTCTGACCCATGAACAGGAAGAAAGAGTGTGTCAAAATTCAAGAGACTGAGTGACTCCTGGTGATGCTACACTGTAGCTCAAAGTTCTAGGTTACTTTGTACATCGCAGAACCTTAGATAGGCAGACAGTCGTCTGCAACGTCTCCTCAAGGTGGAAGACAGTGAAGAGTTGCAGGCTGTGCAAAGACAGCATAATGTTATGAGCAAACCATTTGAAATCTCAGTTCGTCTTGTGCCATATCCTCATTGCCTATCCTGAAGAAAAAACACTGGGCTTATTCATGACAAGTTCATTGTCATTGGAGCAATTGGACCCCAGAATTATGTATCAGGGACTTCTGAGTATGTCCTGTTTCTTAAAAATTGTAATCGGACAGAGATACAAACATTTAAAGCCTCTCGGATGTTGAAGACCAAATGGCAAAAGTCAAAAGTAGAAGGAAATACATTGCAATTTTTGCTACCAGAAGTGAATAAATCAGAGAATATGCATTTAGAGTTTTATACACAATCAGCATGGGGCTTCGGTCGGTACAGTGGAACCTTGATATAACAAACTCCTTGGGACCAAGAAAATTACCTCTTTATATTGAAACCTTGTTATATCAGGTTTAGAAAACAATGGAATACAAAGAAGTGGGCCCGGCAAAATTACCTTGTTATAACGAGAGTTTGTTATAACAGTTTTCTTTATAACGAGGTTCCACTGTATAACTTCTCCATAAATTAGGTCATAGTCGTACCATTACCCTGATTCATCAGAGTTTCCTTTGATTGTATTGTGGACTAAATTGTACTGACATTGCAAAATAAAATTAAAGACACAAAGTATAATTCTAAATTTCTCCTGTTTTTTAATTGTCTTTCATCGTCATAATTTAAGAAATCTAATTATATACATGTAACACTGGCTAGCCTTGTAAGTGACACAGTTTTCTACAAGGCAAGGAAAAGTATAATATGGCTCATTGATGGGACTATACTAAATACTTTAAAAAGTAATATGTCAGCCAATGCATGTATGTTTTTTTTTTGTTTTTTTTTAAATCAGGCACAAGTTGGTATACATGTACCAGTATGTAATATTCTTTGTATCAGGCTGAAGTTCCAAAATGTGTTACAAGCATGCCTGTCAATGCCAGAAAGATGCATGGGGTAAAACTACCATATTCTGAACCAGCAACTGACGGTCCAACTTAGGAGTACACATATTTTGTGATTGTATTCTATGTTATAGAGTTAGATTGGTGACAAAAGCAGCCACCAAAAATATTTCCAACCTGCTGAATATGATTTATTTATACATTAATTCTCCATAGACTCAAGTCCGGGTTATGTTGGGCATAATATTCAACAGGTTTAATATGATGTGATGGGAAAGTTCTGCATTGTGGTGTGACAGGTTTCCATACTGCAATGGCTTTCCTTGAGTATTCCCATTCCTAAATGGCATCAGGTTTCACAGATTTACACCTTGCTGCATCTCTCGAGAGTTACTTTAGAGGGAGATTCCATCCTCATGCAAGGCAAGAAGTTCAACAAGAAAACGGCTACCAAAGAAGATGGGTACACTTTAAGAAAATGGCTATGACATGTCAGAAAGTCTTTATGATCTATCAAAAGAGTTTGTGTAATGCACTGTAGTTCTGTCATGGGATGTCCATGTGTCACCTTTCTGTCTTCTGTCTTTTGGCAGCTATCTCATTGTCCTGCAATGAAAAAAGGGGGGAAATGTGTCAATGAAACATAAAGTTTTCACAATTGCCTTCCATACTTTCAACATTTAACATTCAAATAGCATAATATGCAGATAGGCACCTCAGATATAACTTAGTATTGGCTATCAGCAAAACAGAGGCCATTTTTGGTTCTTCTGTAGAGAACATGTTATAGGCTACAAGCTGTATGACTAGCTCTAGGCATCTGCTTTCTTTTCCTACATAACCAAAACATTGTTTAAAAAGTCACCATATATACAAATTTTATGTTTTTGACTTCCATTATTAAGAATCATAATGCAAAACATGTTCAAAAAGACACACATGGAGTTTCACTTTACATGCAACTTACAGGGAAGGTTACATGTCCCTTTCATCTAGAGAGTATTCAAAGTGCCTTGGACAGCAGCCTAGGCAATCAAATTCACCTGTTGCTATATATCCTTGCAATCTTCCATGTTCACGCGAAAAAGGATGAGCGTAACAAAGTTGTGACTACTGTCAATTTTTTTTTTGAATGTCAAACTATCTTTATTACAAAAAGGGAAAAATTAACTCACTGTTCCAAACTGGTAGAAGTGCGGAGCTATCTCATACAACCATGATGATTCAACAACGGTAACATCTCTCATGTAATCCTTGCTTGTCTGAAGGACTTCATTATACACCACCCTATAAGAGGCCAAGGAAAAAGAAAAATATATTTTGACAAGTGAACTTCAAGGCAATACAAACTGTAAATGCAGGTTGTAGGGTTTGAAAATAGATGGCCCCCAAAGACGCTGGTGTATTGGATGAAGTATTACGGTACCTCCATGACTGTGCAACTTAGCAATTCATTCTCTAAAGACAATTTAACTTTCTCAGGTCTTTATACTTAGACTAGACACCCTATTTCAAGTGGTTTGAAGATCACAGCTTTAACTTAACAATGCAATGGATCTATTCAAGTTGTAATAAGTGACAGTGTGATTCCAGACTAGAGCACTCAATACTGAGCATTATTTGATTTTTTTTGACAACTAATACAGGGACTACCACTTCCTCCATCTACCCCAAAGGACTACTACCCCATAGGATAACTACACTCAGATGATTACCCCTTTAGACTAGCTATCCTCTCGGACAACTACTACCAGGACAACTATTCCCAAGACGATCATCCCCTTGGTAGTTATGTTTTTATCCTCCAAGTGATAATTTTACTGGGGGTATAGTTGGCTGGGAATGGAGATAGTACAGGAATTAGTCATGCAGATACAGCATTACTTGTATGTACTGTCCTCTTACCATCTTGGTGGGTGTGCCGTGTACAAGATAGAAGATGGATGAATCTGCAGTGGGTAGTCGTCACGTATCGTCCTGTATTCCCCGCTGGGGTGGTAGTGCGCGGCATTGGGGAAGAAGCCAGCTACGATGCAGCGGAGAACGGTGTCTGCATCGCCCTCGCTTGACACCATCTTGACCTTGAACTTCTTGAGGAGTTTCTTCAGTTGCTCCCTTACCACTACGGCTCTACAGAGGGCTGTTTATGTCAAATATATCAATGTATTCATTAGAATATAAAACTAACTACTACATTTTTTCTTTAAAAAATAAAATATACCAAAAGCTTAGATTGTAAGTTTGAACAAGCTTTCTTTCCCATGTAATAATTCACTCATGTATTGAATTATTCCAGTTTTCTTATGAAGTGCATAAATGTTTTACAATTGGACCTTCACAACACCCCCTCCCCCCCCCAAAAAAAACACCAAAATAAACACTACAGAGCATGCACACAGTAATGACCATATATAGATTTAGCTAAATAATATACAAAATCGTACACAAAGTCATGTGACAGCAAGTTTGCCTACTAATTATTTGTATGGTGTTTACATTCTTATTTTCAGAAAAAAACTCTATGACATTGAAAGCATGCAGAAGTTCTCTGTCAATGGTACAGTTTATTGCTGGAGCTTAACAACCATCTCAAGCTAATGACATAAAAAAAATAACCACTCAACATGAAACATCTCTGGTTTTACTGTCAGTAAACACCTACCTTTGTAATTTAAGAAGTTTTCTCGGCACCATCTTGAATTCTTCTTGTACTGTTTTGTGAAAAGATAAAATAGATTCACATCCAACATCATGATTAACAATGTACTTTTATGTGAAGGATAAAAAATTGAATCGGCCTTGATTTTTTCTAAGCGATTTGAATAATAAGTTTTTGAAAATGTCTAACGCTCTCATAACTATCATTCAAGCAATAGTAATACACAAAAATGCAACAATATATTTGAAATGAGGTATTATAATATAACATTCTTGATAAATAATCTCAACACACACATTTTGCTTGTGTGAAATATTCCACATGCTGGACACTATCTCTGAATCACTTTTTAAGTAACCCTGGTCATAGATTAGTATTGTGCTTTCCAGTTTTCCATTCTCTTAAAAGTATTTCAATTAGTGAACTCTTGGTATTGGTATAAAGAGCTACTGTTATTCCAAAATAATCATGCAGAATTATGTCAATTCAAGTCAAATGATTGGCTGGTCGAGGGTTATGTGAATTACTTTCAATTCGCTGTATTTTTTTCTGTTTTCCACCATTATTGTACAATTTGTTGGTAAGCATCCACTCTTTTCAGCCGGTTCTTAGATTTTCTCTAAGTCTCTTTCTTTCAACTTTACCCTTAAGAAATTTAGTCCTTTCTATTCAACATACCTTAAGGAATGCTTCATGGACATTAAGTAACGTCAGGTGATCACCCTCTTTCACTCCAAACTTTCGCTTAGCTCTTTCCTGGAAAAAAAGAAGATTTGTAAAAGTTCCAGTTAACTAGTTCATAGGCTACAAGTAGGGAAAAGATGAACAAAAATTCAACAGAAGCCATGGATAGGACACTCTTTGTCATTTGGACTCAAAACAAGCATTCATATTTTAGCACTTTTCCACCATCACTTCTAAAGTTCTTGCCTAGTGCAATGAGCACTTGAGAAATATACACTCTAGCTTTCTGTATCAAATGCATTCAAATGTCTTTGCAATGCAATGAATAATATTGATATCAAATTGTGTCATCACAGGGACAATGTTTGCATAGAGCTGATTTCACACCTAGCACATTTAAAATCAATGTTAATAAATCGGTTTGTGCTTTAAATTCAGTTTCTAAAGGGCAAAAAAAAAAGAGGCCACTTACAAACCATCTTTGGAAGCTCTAAGCAGGCATTTCAAATTGACAAGAACATGAAGTATACTACTGCTACATGCCAAGAAAACTTACTGCTGCATTCCTTTGATTGGAAGGACTCTGGAATACATTGTTGACTTGTAGCATTGCAGCAACTGTGAGGATCTCTTCTGAACATCCATACTCACCTGAATGGAAATGTACAAAAATAAAAAAATACAGGTCAACATGATGGTATCCAAACTAAAAGGTGTTCACTGTTCAGGCAACTTACCCCCCCCCCCCCCTCCCCTCCCTGAAAATTGAGCCAATCAGCTTTCGGCTATTGTATGACATATGCTCCAGCATAGGGATAGGGGGCCTAGTTTTGCCAAGGGGGCTCATGTCTCTTGCATGAATATCAGCTTTGTAGTTTCTAGATTATGAAAGCGGCAAACACTTTTCACAGTTAAAAAAGCAATTTCAAACAAAAATATATTAGTAAGATAAAACAAGTAGACATAGACCACATCACTGCCCGAATATGAGGTCCCAACACCACCCAGCCCCAATGCCCTGGAAGCCTATGTACTCTGGTGACAAATGCTCCTTAGTCATTCTAACATCAGTTGAATTCCCTCAGCCCTGAACTCAACTTAGTACCTTAGTACCTCCTAATCTGAGCCTGAGACCTATATCTGAGGAAAAGAAAGACTGGGAGAAATGATGGACCATCTTCAAGGTAATAACACTTATTTGGAAATATCCTTGATCACCACCCCACAAGAAAAAGAAAATGTAAAAATGCAAAAGCATCATCACAAGATATGCATGATGAGAAATATCACCAGCCATTACAGCTTTACCGAATTTGGCATTAGGGGCAAAATAGTAACAATAACTGCTATCATATGAACTACCACAGGGAACCCAAATCTTGAATCGATTAATAATACCCTTTTTGCAACACTCACCGGATACAAGCAGCATCTTGGCCAGCATGGGATTGACCGGTAGCTCGGCCATCCTGACACCCATGGGTTCAGACAGCTTGGCATGGTCGTTGAGTCCGCCAAGGGCATAGAGCAGCTCTAGACCTCTCACCATAGCCTTGGAGGAGGGAGGGGAGAGGAATGGGAAGCGCAGGACATTGTCAATTCCCAGGCACTTCAGCTGGAGGATGGCTGTACCAAGGTTACTCCTGTTAATAAAAATATTTGTTCAAGTAAATTGATGTAGAACATAATTTTGATTTAACCATAAAAAACCCCAGTAATTGAAATATATTTCAAATAGAAAATAAGTGATCCCTGTTGAGAGTGATGTACTACCACAGGAAATTATTGTGTACCATCCTCAGACTAATCAAGAAAACTGACTAAAATTCCATATGCAGTGGTCACTCTTGTTTTTAACAGTACATCTGAGTAAAAGTATAGTTCCTGGTCAAGAATACCACCATTCCAGAAAATATTCAAAAATCACTGAAAAAAGGTTTCATTTCTAACTACAGGACTGACCTAAATAATTGTTATCTTCATATCAAATGACTATATGTTCCAAGTGATTCTTCAAAATCTGTCTTCTCCTTTGTGACCTAGAGTAATGCACATGATTCTTAATAAATATAAATACTACTTGTACATTTATATCCCCCAAAATTGTAAACATACCTTTGCATTTCAGGAACAGTAGTCTTGGGCAGCTTTCTGAAGTCTTCTTCAGTGTACAGCCTGTAGGCCTTCCCAGACCTGACCCGCCCCGCCCTGCCTGCCCTCTGCTGGGCTGATGCCTGGGACACGGGGACGGTGACCAACCCTTCAACGCCATTCTTGGCATTGAATGCCTTGATCCTCACAAAACCACCATCAATCACTGAAAAAATGATTGAAAGATGTATACCACATTTGTACTTGTTTATTTCAATATTTTCTGGTTTTCCCATCTTTCTATTTTCATTATCTTACTATTCCCTTACAGAAATAAATACTATTTAATAATAAGTCATGTTTCCAATACCCGGTATGTAAAGAAACAGCTTTATGACTTCACAAGTATCATAAATATTTTTCCATACTATGCTTTGCAAATGACTGGGATCATCAAAATTACAAGTAAACCAATTCACTAATATGAAGAAAAAAATTAACAACTGTATTAAAAATAGCATGTATTCTTATCAGGGCAGGATTAAAAGAAATATTCCCCATAATCATAGCTCATGAAAGTCAATATCTGGTGTGAAAGCTTGGTAACTAATACTTGGAATAACTGAAGTGATTACACTCAGTGAAATGCTAATCATATGGAAGGCAGTTGTCCAAGTGGATAATAGAGGGTTTTCGAATGTTTCAACGTGAACGCCATCCTAGATCCTCCCAGCTACAATGGACTGCCTTTGTGTTAACTGCATACCGTGCTTTGTGCAAGAACGGCTCACCCATCCACTGGCTTCTCCCTCGTCCACTAGTCAGATCGAGAACGCGTCCAACATGGTATTGCCGTCTTCTCTAAAAAGGGAACCTCGCTTCACCTACTTTGTATGCAGTTAACACAAAGGCAGTCCATTTTAGCTGGGAGGATCTAGGACGGCGTTCACGTTGACACATTTGAAAACCCTCTAATATTAGGCTAAATAGGTAGTTTGTCTAGGTGGTATTCATCTGGGGGATGGGGATGGCAGTCCCTATGTTAGTTGTCCAAATTTCTATTCCAATACATACCATACACAATTCCATTAATGGTAATGGATGTTTCTGCTATGTTGGTTGCTATGACGACCTTCCTCGTGTTTTTCCCCACACGCTCAAAAACCCTCATCTGGTCTTGGGCTGGAAGACTACCATACATGGGCAGGGCCATCATCTTCATAGAGCTGTCCCGCAATGCTCGGATCTGGTCTCTGCATGGGGAAAAAAGAGAGTTTAATGCACAAACTATAATACCATAAGCACAAGTCATTAAGTAGCCAAATTTGAAATTGAAGTTGATATGAACCACATCTGAATGAGAAGAAAAGTACATAAAGTATTTCCACTTTGTAAGAGTTCACTTCAGTGTAATCTATTAGGATGCAACATAACCAAATGTATTACAGCTCAAGCTACATGTATCCAATAGAAAACATTAAATTGCCTATATATTCTTTAATAGGTTAAAATATATGCATTAGAAGTTTATGAAGAAGAAGTAGATGTCATTAAATAACAATTTATCAAAGGCCTTATCTGCCACAAAGCTGGCTATGGAGATGATCCATCATGGTTTTAAGGGAGTCTAGTACAGGGCTCTGTAATAAATCTTGGCTGATATTCATGTGATATTGGGGGCTTCTGGAAATATCAAGGGTCGTTAAAGAGGTAGAGTCTAGTTCCCAAATTTTCAGGTCTTGAGTCGAATCTAAATATCTTACATACAGGAAGTTTAAGTAAGTCGAGTTCTGACACAAATCCAACATAGCAAAACAAAATCTTCATGAAAAATAGCAATGCACTCTCTCTACTTACATGACCATTCTGAGGACATTCTCGACCTCGTCTTGACCCGGAAGGAAAGCCAGGATGTCGCCTGCTGGTTCTGACTTATGGATCTTCATGATGGTCTCTACCATGGCCTTCAGGTAGTCTGGTACAGGGCTGATGAAGAAATTCAAAATCAAACTCTTTAATACTTCTATGTAGATCATGGAATAGACAGGAAATAAGCCTTTGATTTGCTGCTCCTAGTATCTCTTAACAATGATATTTTGATATAAATTTATATTAAAACTTAGTATACAATGGAGGTACTACCTAACATTTTGAAGAGAAAATTTAAGTGTTTGAAATTGTACATCACGACCTAGGCTTGTAATATATTTCATAACAAGGAATTTGGAAATCAATCTTGTCATGGACAAATTAATCTCTATTGTCTCATAAACTTAACCAATACAAATTAATTTATCTCAAATAGTATTATTTGAGTCTATTTGGAAAAGATTAAAAAAAAAAAAAAAAAAAAAAAAACACACAAACACACAAGCACATTCTTATAACCACCACACTTAGGTAGTTTAGCGAAATGTCGTGGTGCATAAGAACGCATCCGGAACGGACGCATCCTTATTGTGCGTGAAGACAGCAGGGAGCTCCGAGCCTTCTACATAACGATCGCATGGAGCCTATAATGCAGTCTTCCCGGATCCGAGCCAATCTTCTTGATAAATTCAAAGAAAGAAGCTCTTGGTACCATTCACTGATTCCGGAAGTACGCCCTCTTCTGTCAGTATATGTATATGAAAGGCTAGTGTGTAGTACTGGAACAATAACAACAAAATAAATAGAATATATAATTATTCTAAAAATAGAGTGAGTTTCCGATGGCATTGGCTTGCCTAACAGTTTATTGTTCTTTATGTTTTATTGCTCCTCTCATTCCTTTCTCTCCCCTTCTCCAATTCTTCTTATATTGTATGACTAGAATATGTCTATTGCATTTCAACGATCATAGTGTGCCCCCCCCCCCTCTCAGTTTTCTCCAAATATTCTGATTCTTGTTCTATTTTCCTCAGTTCGCATGGTTATCTTTAAAAAAATATGTTATGTTCTAAAATGATAGCATGTGGATAAGACGTGGAAATCAATATCAGAAATTAAAGACGTGAATGATGATGGAAAAATCTACTTATAATTTAAGGGCAAAGAAAACGAGAGAAATGAACTTTTATAGGATAATGAGAAATGCAGTTTTGTACGTCTTTTTAATTTTCGAATTGAAAACTACATTTAGAACTAAAGACAAAAAAGACCCCTTTATATGTAATGATATTAAATTGTTCCCCATGATCATTTTCTAGATATGCAGCAAATAACTATTGTTGTAGCGAAGAGACAAGTATATAGTACAATGAGGGGATTTTTACTTTTAGAATATCTTATTATGATATCATTAACTCATCAACCCAAATCAAATCAATACTAACATTTGTCCTTGCTGTCGGCCTGAGACCTGTAATAGCCGCCTATGCATAATAACACTTTACTTTGTCATTGAGAACAATTGAAGTTTAACAGGGGATTTGCAGTTGGGCTCTCTCTCTCTCTTTCTCTCTCTCTCTCTCCTAATTCTTCTTTATATCAATAGTCAATAGACTTCCTGTCTTTTCATCATAACAACAAACGCTGGCGCGGATCGAACGCACGTATAAAGCCGCCCCTCCCACTATTCTTCCGTCCCACGCATTCAACTCAACACAATAGGTCCGATCCCCATTGTTATTTCTCCGAAGAACTATAGCTCTATGCAAAATTTGAGACAAGCCATTCACTGTTCAAAGTAGCCTTTCAATGAACAGACTACGGTCTTCAGTGTATGATACATTATCTTGAAATAACTGATGTAATGGCAGGACCCTATCAAAAAAAGTATTAATCATGTAGCTTTCAATGCTGGGTTAGTAATTGATTTCCCCCAAGCCTCATCAGTATAAAAACTGATGAGGCTACCCATCAAATGTCAATATAGACATGATTTTCATTTATCAGTATTGTCATTGTTGTTATCGTGATTATTATGATTAAGATTATGATTATAGCATTAGCATTATGGTTTTGATGTTGTTGTTATTATCTATTATTATTATCATCATCATCATCATAGTCATAATGGTATTGGAGCTATTTTTTACATCAGATGTGTTGATTTTCGGGGGTAGTGTATTAAAGAAGTGAAACTTATTGAGCCATATGAGTAGAGCATGGTGTGGTATTTCAACAATGGCGTAGCCAGGATTTTTCAATGGGGGGGGGGGGGGGGGAGACGTTAAGGATCGACTCGCGTAGCCAGGATTTCATTTTAGGGGGGTTGAAGCGTGCGAAATTGGTGATTAGCACGCAAAGCGTGAAGGGGGGGGGGGGGGGGGGGGTTGAGAGAAAGATAACGGCTTGCAGCAACTTTTTTTTTAGGCGGAAAGTTAGTTCGACGCCCGGACTGCTTTTCAGTTATTTGGACGCAACACTGCACTGTATGTAACAGAGGTGGGTGCAGGGAGGAGGGAGTTCGCCCCCCCCCCCCCTGCCGCCCAAAGCGCGAAAGCTCTGACGTTTTATAGCAAATTTGAGAGAAAGATAACGGCTCGTAGCACCTTTTTTTAGGCGGAAAGTTAGTTCGACGCCCGGACTGCATTTCATTTATTTGGACGCAATAATGCACTGTAACAGGGGTGGGTGCAGGGAGGGGGGGGGGGACTTTTCCCCCTCCCGCCCCAAGCGCGAAAGCTATGACGTTTTAACAAATTTGAGAGAAATTAAGATAACAGCCCGTAGCAAACAATTTTTTTAGGCGGAAAGTTATAGTTCGACGCTCGGACTGCTTTTCAATAATTTGGACGCAATATTTTACTGTATGTAATAGGTGTGGGGGCAGGGAAGGGGGGGGGGTTATTTTCCCCTTCCCGCGCGAAGCGCGAAAACTTTGACGTTTTAGCAAATTGTGATTGAAAGGTAACGACTCGTAGCGCCTTTTTAGGTTTTTTTTGTCTCAATTCTCCCGCTTTTTCGTTCTCACTTTTTTTTTAGGGGCTGAATAGGGGGGCCAGTGCCCCCCTGGGCCCCCCTGTCTACGCCTATGTATTTCAAGTATACAAATCGGAGATTAAAAACCATTAAATAGGAAAGGGACAGTACAGATTTTCTTAGATTTCCCCTTCAAATGGGATTAAAGTGGCAAAACAAAAGCTTATGAAAGATAAGGGATCTTGTAGTCCAGACAGAAAGAGGAATGAAGATTGAATCAACGCCGATATCCAGGGGCATCGCTAGAACATTTGAATGGCGGTGGGGTGGGACACCCAAATTTGACATCAAAATTTTGGGTGTGACACCCAAATTTGCCGACAGATTTTTAGAGTGTGACACCCAAATTTGCCAAAAAATGCTACACGGTACACCCTAATCTCCCCTCACACAATGATACAAGAAAAACGCAGATGTAGAAGTCATGATCATACGGGCCCATTTTCGCAAGGGGATAGGCTGACGCCTTTTACCCGAATATCAACTTTTCAACTTCTAAATTAAAAAACAAAACAAAACAAAACAAAACAAAACAAAAACAAAACAAAACAAAAAACCAAAAAAAAACTTTTCTTAGTAAAAATGTACAGAAGTTATATATCAGGAAACCTCACTACCCAAATATGTGGATATTCTGGCACCTCTCTACCCGAATATGAAGTGGTGGCTGGCCAAACATTGAAACTTTGAAAATCCTCGGGAGGGGGCTATGTACAGCCCATTGCCGAAGGGGGACGCATTTTGCCCGAATATTATCTATTCACTTTTTTGAGAGCGAGGAAAAAAAAACAAAAACAAAAACAAAAAAAGGTTTTCCTTCTTTTTCTTTGCTTCCCTTTTCCTGTCCCTCTTTTCTTTCTGTTTTAGTTTTCCTTTCCTTTTCCTTTTCTTCCCCTTTCCCTTTTCCTTTCTCTTTTCTCCTTTTTCTTTTCTCTTTCCTCTTCCCTCTCCCCATTTTCTCCCTCCTTTTTTGCCGACAGAGGTGGCGCATTTGCCAACAGCAATTTTGAGTGGGAGTGTGATAACTCTTATCGTCATATTTAAAGTCGGCATTATTTTGAAATTAGCTTACGATTCATTTACCATTCATTTTGGGCGCGAAATGGAATGTTTTCTCGTGTGTCTGAGAAAAAATACATTATGAATCTTATTCCGGGATACAATTTTCATATACATATTATTACTTTTTGCGGGGGTCCGTTTTATTGCCCCCCCCCCCCTTTCCCATCCCTCGATAGACCCTACAGATCTAGAGGGCCAGCGGTTCCCCCATAAACTTACTTCCAGTTCAAAGCGCTGTCGGCGAAAATATATACCGTTTTCTTTTTCCTGACAATTCTAGATGATTTGCATTTGCTATCATTTTGGTTGTTGTTGGTCCTAACCCCCTCTCCCCTCTTCCCTCGAGAACCTTGGGAAGGCCTTTGGTGTATTCCCAATATCATATGCCTAGTTAGAATTTAAAGTTGGCCATTATTTCTCCTTTCCACTGCTTAAATTTTCGGTTCCACACTCGCCACAAATATATCTGGGAAATTTGTTTCTGCTACCCCCCCCCAAAAAAAAAATAGTGGAAAGTTAATATTCGGACAAAAGGCACCCCCTTCGATTATGGGCTGCGTCCCCCCCCCCCCCTCCCCCTGATGATTTTTTAAGTTCCGATATTCGGGCAACAATGCAACACTTCATATTCAGGTAGCGAGGTGCCAGAATATTCAAATATTTGGGCAGCCAGGATAATTATGTAACTACTGTATTTAGATTAGAATAGTGGCCGCCTGGCCGGTATGATCAAGCTCTCTCTATGTGTGTGTGTGTGTGTGTGGGGGGGGGGGGGAATTAGGGTATAGCCACTGAACTCTGTGGGTACAGTTTAGGGTGCGGCATTTGTTGTAGGCAAATTTGAGTGTCAGACCTTAAAGATTTGTCGGAAAATTTTGGCGTCATCCCCTCCCCATTCAAAATTTTCTAGCGACGTCTCTGCAGAAAGTGAAACTAGTATAAGCTAATGAGAAATACAGTTTTTTATGTCTTTTTAAATTATCGAATTGAAAATTACATTTAAAACTAAATACCAAAAAGAGCCCTTTGCATGCAATAATATTTGTCCGCATGAGCATTTTCTTTTTAGAGTGCGTGTCGTTCTAGCTTGATCTAATCTAGATATGCAGCAAAAAAAGTAGCTAAGAGGCAAGTATGGTTTAATGAGGGGATTTTTACTCTAGAATATATCATGAATCCATCAAACCAAATCAAATCAATACTATCATCAGTCCATGCTGTCGGCCTGAGTCCTGTAATAGCCGCCTATGCATAACATGTTGTTATGTCACTGAGGGAAGTTCAGTTTAACAGGGATTAGCAGTAGGGCTCTCTCTCTCTCTCTCCTAGTACTTCTTTATATCAGTAGTCAATAGACTTCCTGTCTTTTCATCATAATATAAGAACAAACGCTGACGCTGCTCGAACGCGCGTATAACCAAAGCCGCCTCCCCATTATTCCTCCGTCCTACATGCATTCAACTCAACACAATAGGTCCGATCCCCCATTATTATTTCTTCTTCGAACTATATAGCTCTATGCAAAATTTGAGACACAAGCCTTTCACTGAAGTAGCTTTTCATTGCACAGAGTAGGGGCTTCAGTGTATGATACATATCTTGAAATATTTCAAACCCTAACTGCTGGCAGCACCCTATAAAAAAGTGCTTAACTAAAGGCCACGTGCAGTTGATGTGATTCCCCCTCTGTTTTTCTATAGTCTGAAGTACCCAAAACGTGTCCCTTTTTTTCTGAAAACTGTTCCCTTTCTCTCTTATAGGTGCCCTTTTCTCCTTTTGATAAATGCCCCTAATTCTGTCTAATTTGTGCCCTTTTCTCATTTGATAAGAGCATTTATGCTTCTGATAGGTGCCCCTTTTCCCTTCTAATAAGTGCCCTTTTCCCCCTTCTGATAATTACCCCTTTCCCTACGTAATATGTGCCCTCTTCCTAATAAGTGCCTCTTTTCACCTCTTTTAATTGTCCCTTCCCACCTCTGATAAGCACTCTTTCCTCTTCTGATAAATGCCCCTTTTACCAATATTTCCCACTGTTTCTTACAAAAAGAGCCATATTTATATAGCTTCAAATAATCGGTGCGGCTTAACAGGTACCCATTACTAAACTACAGTGTAAAGCAGTGGGGCTGGAGGCAAGAGGGGCATGCCATGCCCCCCCCCCCCCCCAGCAAAGTATTTGTCATTCCGCTCTCTCGAATATGCCATAATACTAACAAGTAAGGATAATATTTTCCGAAAATTTCCCCCAAACTCTTATAATACATAATGAAATCAAGCATTTATCATACTAAAGTATGTTGATATCGATGAAATCCTAAAGAAAAACGACAGGGTTAAAGCACGAATTAAAATATCTTTCGACATTCCCCAAATTAAGTTTCTCTCGTCATTTCCATTATATCGCCGTAAAAAAATGCACAAACATAGGGCTTCAACGTTAGAAAAAAGTCTGAAAACTTTTGCTCCTCGCTTCGCTCGCACATGCCATCATTAGACTATCACACATTACTGCCAGTTAGGGAAGCTGAAACATGTCTAGAACCACAATAAAAAGGAAGAAGATGATGCTTGATATGTATTAATCATGTTCGGGGAGGGGGCAGGACTTCTATTTAGAATTTTCACTTCTAATTTTTACTAAATTATATTCACCGGCTTGCATGCACAAGCTTAAAAATAAACCGACTTTAATTTGTCAAGAACTTCAAGACCCACCCCCTTCCCACTCCCGAATTTTTCACACCCGTAAATAAAAGAACAGCTCACTTATGATCAAATCCTGGCGTATGGCCATATTTTCTCGTGGGAGGGGCTGATGCCTTTCAACCGAGTATCATGTTTGCATGTAATCTAAAAATGAAAATAAATGGATAAATTGCGAGCCAGCGAATTCGCATACTTTTCGTAATGATTTTTTTTCTTTTCTTTTCACCCTCTTTCACCTTCTCTTTTTTTCTCTGTTATGTGACTGAAAGGGAAGGGGAGGGGTGTATTCGCGTGTATTGCGAGTATTGCGGCGGGGACCCTTGGACAGGGCCCTTTAAACAAAAAAACATCCTTGAACATGTGTGACCCGGCACCACAAAACCACCAAAAAGTCCCCCCCCCCCCCCGAAAAAAAAAACAAACAAACAAACAAACAAACAACAACCCCCCCCAAAAAAACAACAACAACAAACAAACAAACACACAAACAAATAAACAAATCTGATTTTATTCTATTTGGATAGAACAAAGTTTCAGCTTTAAACTTGAAACTTTACAACCCTTTTGATTTAGCGAACGAAAAGAGCTTGTAAGATAGGTTTGCTGGTATCAGTTAGGGAGGAAATGAGCTCTAAAGTTGAGGCCTATATTTGATTTGATTGATTTACATACATACATACAGCGCCTTTCCATATAAACATGCTCAAGGCGCTTTACAATAAGAAAATATGAAACAAAGTAATTATTTTGCTCTCCAAGTGCACACAACCAAATCCAATCGTGGAGAAAACAAATAAGTCTTAAGATTTCTTTTGAAAGATTCAGCTGAAGGGCAGGAACGAATGTTTAAGGGTAGACTATTCTTACTTTATTTAACAATTATAAGAACATATATATAATAACATACATGATAACATGAGAAAATAATATTGGAAGGATCGCCCTGCTCAGCCGTGCCATTGCAGCTCAGCTGTTCTACAGAGGGGCTATTCAAGCGTGCGGAGCAAGAAAACAAGAAAGAAAATCAATAGAGAGTGAATCAAAAGGCCATAGCAACCGCCATGAAATTAATCGTCGGATTGGGTTGATATTTTGTACGAGTGTTAAACATAGGTTATTCATTGTATTACCAAGAGTTCAAATTGTGAACTTTAGTCATTCGAAAGTTGTTATGAGGCACATGACTCGGAGTGTTCTAAGAACACTCTCCATTATGGAAAGATTAAGCGCACCTCGGCCGGTGGCCTGACACCTGCACTAGACAATGCCTATTCACTCCGTTGGGATGTCTTTCTTTGTTCCCTGTTACATAATACTGGTTTGTTACCTGTATCGTCCTTCTGTTATCATACACTGAACTTGCAATTTAGCCTATAATAAACTTAAATAGGACCTACTCTTTTCTTGTTCACATTGATTAACCCATGCAATTTGTTTTACATAGAACTTACATAGTCTGGGAACCTTCCCGAAACAGTCACCCCATTTTATATAAATTACGAGATTTTACCCCCTTACTTAGACTATCCATTTTATTCACAAAAAGCTTGTCAGCTCGAACGCAGCCGCCGGGTTTGGCCTGGGCTATTTCTCTACGTCAGGGGCAGCGGAGCGTCTTTCAAAGTGGGGTAGGGGGGCACCAGCCAAAAAGGGCACTTTTGGGGAAAAGGGGGCACCTATACAAGGGGTGAACATAAAGCGAAAAAAGGGACCATTTTTGTGACATTGGTATTACCCTACAGTCCAGTTAACATGATTAATACATTATCAAGCATCATCTTCTTCCTTTTTATTGTGGTTCTGGACACTGCTTCAGCTTCCCCAATAAATTAGCAGTTGTGTGTGGTGGTCTAATGACTCATGTGCGAGAGAGCGAAGCGAGCGCGCAAAATTTTTAAAGACTTTTTTCTAATGCTGAATTCCTTTGGTTGAGAATCATTCATAGCGATATAATGAAATTGACAACAGCAAATTAATTGGGGGAATGTCGAATTATCTTTTAATTCATACATTATCCCTGTCGCTTTTCTTTAGGATTACATCTATATCAACATACTTTATGCGATCTGCTTGCTTTCATAAGAGCTAGCGAGCGTAGCGAGGGAGTTTTGGGGAGATTTTCAGAAAATATTGCCCTTAATTGGTGTAAATTATGGGCATATTCGAGCGAGCGGAATAAGAATTCCTTTGCGGGGGGGGGGGGGGGGGGGGGGGGGGTAGGCATTATGCCCCTCTTGCCTCCAGCTCCACTGCCTTACATTGTAGTAATATGTGTACCTGCTACTACATAAAGCCGCATCGATTCTTTGAAGTTAGATATGGCTCTTTTTGTAAGAAACAACGGGAAATATGCGTAAAAGGGGGCATTTATCCGAAGAGGAAAGGGCGCTTATCAGAGATGGAATGGGGCACTTATAAGAAGTGAAAAGGGGCACTCATGAGAAGAGGAAAATGGCACATATTAGATAGGAAAAGGGGAGCTTATGAGATGTAAAAGGGGCATTTATCAGAAGGGGAAAGTTGGCACTATTTAGAAGGGAAAAGGGGCACCTATCAGAAGTAAAAATGCACTTATCATCAGAAGAAAAGGGCACTTATTAGAGAGATAAGGAGCCAATTATCAGATTTTGAAAAGGGGCACTTATCAGGAGGGGAAAAAACACTTATCAGAAGGGGAAGGGGCACTTATTAGAAAGGAAAAGGGGCACTTTTAGTAGTAAAAAGGGCACTTATCAGAGAGGAAGGGGGCATTTTTTCAGATGTAAAAAGGGCACTTTTGGGGTACTTGAAAAAGTGGGAAGGCACTGTGCCCCCTGGCCCTGCTCTACGTTGACTAATTTTCCGACTACTGACAAATGAACGGGCTGCATTCTTTCCGTTTTATATGTTATCATTCCCTGCTTCAGTAGGCTATTCAGGAATGGATAAACAACTGAAAAGGACTGGCTGATATATGTAAATAATTAGCCACGGCACAACCTTTACAGCCCGCCCCCCCCCCCCCACCCTTCGAGCTTCTAAATCACTTTGAAATTTTATTGCCATGACAACAGGAATATCTACAATATAATGCGAAATATTCATCAGTGCACAGCCTTATCACAATAATAACAAGAAAACAATCTTTTGCCTACTTATTAATACTTATTATTATTATTAGTATCATCGACATCATCATCATCACCATAATGACAATTACCATCATGTTGGGGGGGGGGGGCATGTAACCCTGTCCCTCTGTATTTGCGATTATGACTGAAGCAAGGCAATCATAAATTACGATTTCCTTCGAATTTCGAACCTTTTACCTACTATTTCATGCACTTTATACTTGTGGGCGCATATATTACTGCACAAAATTCTGATGGAAATTGGGATCTCAATTAGGAAGAGGTCACTGACAGAAAAAGGTGATGGGCAGAAATAATTGAAGTCAATAAGAGCAATATATTTGAAAGGCATGCAATACTTTTAACCTCGTAATAATGATCCAGACTCTCTCGGATATTTGTTTTAACCATGAAAGAAGAAATAAATAATATTTATGAATAAACAATAATACTCTTCATGAGGAAAACATGTTTAAAACGGTATTCAAATCGATGTTCGTCTTGAATTCCCTCGTTAAACGATAAAGCCCAGATACTGATTTTAGCCTACCATGAAAATATATATTAAAAATATTTTTAAAAAACAGAGAATTTCGATACTGATAGACTCACTGCTCTTAGTAAATGCTAGTTTTAGAGTCCCCAGTAAGATAGAACGAAACAATTAGATTGTTATTTACAAGTGTTTTTATCGAAGTATATAAATACAAGAATAGATAGATACGTATTGAGAAAATTTAATACAACGGATCATCATGAATGTGTCCCGCAGACTTGACCCGTAATAATAGTGGTTTGCCCCGTAGAGAAAAACACGTAGAAGTATATAATAATGTAGCCGTAGAGGGGGCTATAGCGTTTTAACGAGTCTGCAGAGAAGACAAAAAATAAATCGCGACTTTTCAGCACCGGGAGACGGGATCGCTTTTGTCAGACACTGAGTCTTCGTTCCCCAGGGGGTAAAATCCCGGAAGCGAGAAACGCTGTCGCTGATTGGCCGCTTGCGTTCTTTTGTCTAAAACCCCCGTGCTTATGCACCACGACATTTCGCTAAGCTACCTTAATGGAAATACTGCCGGAGTAACAAAGACTGAAACTGTCATAACACAACTGAAAACCAACCTTGTTGCATAGAAAATATCCACTGGATATGTTCTCCCTTCTACTGTCAGTATAGCTGCAGTGTCCTCTCTAAAAAAAAATGTATGTGAAAACATTTTCTAATACAAATATTGAAATATTACATACATGTAGCAGAGTACTGTAAAAAAAAAAAATAAATAAATTGATAATGCATTACCAAATTATCTTGAACTTTGAATTCTTAGTCCCATAGATTTCTGTAAGCGTGATTTTGAGATTTCATCATTTTGTTTCTAATTTCATTGGTTGAATCATTCTCAATATGCTAGAAAAACGAATCCCACTTAAAACAACAACAACGCTCAGATGATTTCTATCATACATGCAAACTCCACATACATTTACATGTACAAGCTCTCTATATTTCTTTGAAGAGTATTAAAGGGTGTAAAAGGTAAAAAATCATCTTAAAGTGATTTGGTAACTTTGCAGAGGCTTGATAAAATCTGAGCTGCCTGGCCTTACATGCTATCAGTGTATGTAATATGGTGTAAAAATGAAGCCCAGGGGAAAAAAAAGAACTTCAAAATCATCAAGTGCTTCACAAAAGTAAACATATGCAAGTGACCGGAAATGTCAGACTCATTTTCCCCCCATAGACTCAGTGTTAGACTAAAGCGTATAGCCATATGCTTTCGTAAATGGGAGTATTCAGTCATAGAAATCTTAATAATAGCATTATATATTTGAAAACCTTTCTATGCCTGGCTATTCATTTAACCTTCTGAACATCATTATACAAGACGGATATCAAAATTCAACAATTCATTAAATCAACTCTCCACAAAATTACCGAATCCCTTTAAGCTCCCTTCTCATAATATTTTCATAGATCAAGCTCTTTGCTGACTTTTTATCCCTGCCACTGTTCTGGTTGAAAAAAGTCAGAGCATTGTTAAATCACAATCCATTCCTTTGTTTTTGTTGTTGTTGTTGTTCCCTCTTCATTCATTGTCCTTATTCAGTGAATTATTAAAGCAAACATAATAAATGGACTCAATCTACTGCCTACTGCTTATCCTGACCTTGCCAGTATTCTGGTTGAAGAAATCCTGGAAATTTTGTATGTAGGTGGTAAAGTCCACACAAACTATTTCTTTCCATATTTAAAAAAAAAAAGTCTTCATGTATTGTCTGTATTCACTGCACCAGGCTATTCCAGTCTACCACTTACTTCTTATCCCTGCTGTTATTCTGGTTGAAGAAATCCCTGAAGGATTCTGCATCGAGGGTAGCAGAAGCAATGATGATCCTAAGTTCAGGCCTCTTCTTCTGGATCTTCTTCAGCAGACCCACAATGATGTCAGTGAAAAGGGTCCTCTCATGAGCTTCATCAAGCATTAGAACACTAAATTTAGATTGTGGAGGGGGGGGGGGGGGGAGGTAGATAGAAATTTAAATGCTTCTTCTACTTATCAATCACAAAAACTCAGTTTTGGGGGTCACTGTATTTTGTAATTTCAAGCTTTAAATGAAGTTCAGACAAGATGTTTTAAAAAAAAAACCCAAAACAACATTCTTTCCACAAAACAGAATATATGTAGATATAACGTTAATTGAAATGAAGAATTATACTAGGGTATAACAACATTGTAAAGGTTATTGTAAAAGTAGAGTTAAGAAATCTCACTTGAAATTGATGCAATTGATCAATTGATTCATACCTGTATCTTTTCAAGAGAGGATCTCTCATCATTTCCCTCAGCAGGTAGCCATCAGTCATGAACTATCCAGAAATTAGAAAGAACATTTTATAAAATACATGTATCCGACAGTAAGCCAAAGAGCTTACAGTACTGCCAGACCAACTCATATCTCCCTATTTAATCCTATTTAGTTCATTTTTTTTATCAGATGCTCATGATTACATTACAACATCTATAATTAAAATTTGATTGCTTGCAACAGCATAATCAATTTTGATTGTGTATTGATGCATTTTTGGGTTGCATTTCTCAACTACTATTTATCAAGGATGTTCCCGCAGTTCTTACGCATCATATCAAGAAGGATGGCATTGAGAGAAAGGCTGAATGATTCAGAACACTGTTAAACCATACCTTGATCTTTGTAGACTGTGGATCAGTGCAATCTTCAAAGCGAATGGCAAAGCCTACCTCATGTCCTACAATGGCACCTCTCTCTTCTGCTACTCTCTGGGCTACCTGCAATGCAAGAGTTATAATGAGCATAATATTGGGTTGGACTCTGGAGATTATTGGTAGTGTTCATTTCAACATTCAAAGATGCTGAGATACAATTTGAGATTTAGGTAGTGTCATTGATTTCCAATGAAACAAGTATCAAGTAGTAAAGCCCATGACAAAAAAAAAAGGTTAATTGCCACTTGAGTTTTTGATCGCTAGTCATGTGAAGCTCTTGTAGCCTACTATGTCTATTTACAAATTATACCTGAAAAGACAACTACAGGATAGCATCTTGACATCAAATCGATATTGCATTTTTATTTTTCAATTTTGGTAAAAAATAAAATTGACATAATTTAAGATTGCAACCTGTTGCTTCATAACATTACTTTTCTTCACTGGTACACTTTGCTGCAGTTTGAAATGGTGCTTCACTGCTTCACTGCTACAGTTCGATAAAGACTGCCACAAATGAAAGGCATTCAACCTCCACAACAAATTCAAACTTACTGTGACAGCAGCCACTCTCCTGGGTTGTGTGACCCCTATAACATGACCCTCTGCTCCCCAGCCAGCTTCTACAAGGTACTGGGGTAGCTGGGTGCTCTTACCACTCCCCGTCTCACCTACCACCACAAGGGTCTGATACTTCTCCAGTAGGTAGAGGATGTGATTCCGGTGCTGTAGGGTGAAATATAAACGCAACGTCATTTCCAAAATCATATCTTCCTTAATGTCTATAGATGTATTATGTTGTTTATGATCTGGTGTATTACTTTCATCATTATTCAATTTTGTTTCATTTATTTTCATTACTGGTAGTATTGTGTTGACATGATAATTAAAGTGGTTACTAACATCCCTTAATGGATGAAATTCTAAATGTTTCTTTGTCAGTGTTTGTCAATGTTCGATGTTGGTTTAAGCTCTTTGATATCTTAAAGTAAATCTTCCATTCTCATAGCAGCAAAAAGCTACTCATCCTTTTGTGACATCTAAAGGGGATCCACTGACTTGGCCCCTCCATCTCTATCTCTTGCACTCCAATTTAGCCAAGACCTAATTACCCCCCCCCCCCCCCCAAATGCAGCAATAAGAATACTATCCTCCTGACCAAACATTAAAGACCAAATATCAAAGAAGGAATATCTAAATTTGGAAGTTGATATTTCTAACAGTGCACTACTCTACAACGGAACCAAAAACATCCAGAGCAAAATATCTTTTGGTGATTGGTTCCCTGTCATCAGAAAGTGTAGTGCTCTACCAGTAGGTTAACTGCCCACAATTTATCCCTTGTGGCCAAAACCATTTGAAATTTCAAATTCCCATTCAAAGGTCATTTTTAAAAAAAAATACAGGTGATGGTGATAGAAGGAGGGAAGTGTATTCCTACTGACCTTGAATACTGGTAGCCTTTGCCTCTGTTGTTCTACTGAGAGTGATACATACTGGTTGAATACCACACACTGGGTCTCTCCCTCTCCACTGCCGCCTGTTCTCTCTTCTTTCAAACCCTCACCAGGTGCAGCAGTTCCTAGAAAATATTAGTATTAGGTTTAAAAACTTGAAAAATACAGTTCCAGTGCTCTAGTATATTGATCTATGGCATTAATGAAGCCTTTAATATTAATAATATGTGAAACTGCAGGCTCTATGTCCAAAGGATAATACCGTACTTACAATATCTACCAAGTATTTACTTGAGAAAATTTAGAAAGTACAAATATCTGAAATAGATTAGCCATGCCTACAATTGATGGTATAAACTTCAGGATATGGCTACTTCTTAAATTATAGAAATAAATACAGATCTAAAACAAGGTCTCGTTGCTTTTTCCCCCATCATCAGATTCCTTCTCATAAACTGCCACCGTTAAACTTTTGTGGACACTGGAAAGTAACCAGTGGCGTTTTCGGCTTAGGCCGGCAAGGCCATCACTCAGGCTGGGCACTCCGTGTCATTGTCACCGACGATCCTCTATCAATTTCTTTTTTTTCCCCCAACATGCACCATCATTACCTTCATCAATCATCATCACCATCA
This sequence comes from Heliocidaris tuberculata, assembly GCA_025618425.1. Classification (NCBI taxonomy): domain Eukaryota; kingdom Metazoa; phylum Echinodermata; class Echinoidea; order Camarodonta; family Echinometridae; genus Heliocidaris; species Heliocidaris tuberculata. The sequence continues at coordinate 21,379,913 of CM046845.1, forward strand.
ACCATGGCATGTCAACATCATCATCATCATCGTCATCATGATCAACACATGGCAAGGGGTCCTAAAGCGCAATGCAAGGCGTTCAAACTTCAATGCACCAAATTTCTGCTGTGACTAAACAACGAGAATATCATTTACATTTGCCAAAAAGAATGAGTAGAGTCTAATTTCTCTTTATTTTGGTAATTATTATCACTATTTGGAAATCGGGTTGAAATTTGCATCAGTCAACTTCAAAATCAAGATTTGCATTCATTTATTACAATACATGTGTGTAGCTTTAGGACCCTTTCATTTTGTGAACAAAATTTGACATGGGCATCGAATTCATCTTGAAAATGAATGTTATTGACATTCGTCCATCATAATTTTCTCAGCGATCTAATTTCAAAATACGTAGAACCAAGATATTTAAAGAAATTTGCATAAAGTTGATAAACCCCTGAATAAAATGACTTTTTAGCGGCTGCAAACAAAGTGCATAGCTTTACTTTAGGTGCCCCCATCATCATTGTATGTTGGTGGATCCAGTGTCCGAACACTTTTCAGAAAATCAACGATAGCAAATAAAATATCAAACGAATATCTGTCAAACTTACATAATGAATGCTCAAAGTCCTACAGAAAAAGAAGTTGATGGAATTTTAAAGACAACGTAGATTTAATACGATATTCCCTTCCGAGTGAACCCCTTCCCAACGACGCAGCGTTTTGGTCCCTTGAAAAAGGTACTGTATTTCCGAACGTGTGAAACCTATGGGAAAAAGACACAACCTTTGTTTCAATAGTGTGGTTTTCATACGCGTAATCCCACGTGTATGAAAACCCATTTTAGGCGCTTAACTGTACACGTTCGGTAATACAATCTGTTCGGAAATACAATCCTTGACTATACGGTCATACCACCACTACCACCACCATGCACCACCATCAACATCACCACCAAGCCACCAATCATCATGCCAATGACTAACTCCAGCTCCAGCATGTCCAGGGAGCTTGCCTTCGGCGGCGGCGGAGCTCCCTGGAGTTAGCCAACGATCACAATGTCAATGTCAATGTTCAACATTAATTCAACAGTAGACTAGGCTGAATAGTAAATTCAAGTCTAACTGCAACTTCAAAGTTCAAGTTATTATGGTGGTTGATCCAGTGTCCGAACACTTTTCAGAAAATCAATGATAGCAAATAAAATATGAAACGAATATCTGTCAAACTATACATATTGAATGCTCAAAGTCCTACAAAAAAAGAAGTTGATGGAATTTTAAAAAGACAACGTAGATTTAATACGATATTCCCATCCGAGTGAACCCCTTCCCAACGACGCGGCGTTTTGGTCCCTTGAAAAAGGTACCGTAATTCCGAACGTGTGAAACCTATGGGAAAAAGACACAACCTTGGTATCAATAGTGTGGTTTTCATACGCGTAATCCCACGCGTATGAAAACCCATTTTAGGCGCTTAACTTTACACGTTCGGTAATACAATCTGTTCGGAGTTATGGTGGTTGATCCAGTGTCCGAACACTTTTCAGAAAATCAACGATAGCAAATAAAATATCAAACGAATATCTGTCAAATCTTACATAATGAATGCTCAAAGTCCTACAGAAAAAGAAATTGAAGGAATTTTAAAAAGACAATGTAGATTTAATACGATATTCCCTTCCGAGTGAACCCCTTCCCAACGACGCGGCGTTTTGGTCCCTTGAAAAAGTTACTGTATTTCCGAACGTGTGAAACCTATAGGAAAAAGACACAACCTTTGTTTGAATAGTGTGGTTTTCATACGCGTAATCCCACGCGTATGAAAACCCATTTTAGGCGCTTAACAATACACGTTCGGTAATGCAATCCGTTCGGAATTACAATACTTGACTATATAGTCAAGTATTGTAACTCCGAACAGATTGTATTACCGAACGTGTAAAGTTAAGCGCCTAAAATGGGTTTTCATACGCGTGGGATTACGCGTATGAAAACCACACTATTGATACCAAGGTTGTGTCTTTTTCCCATAGGTTTCACACGTTCGGAATAACGGTACCTTTTTCAAGGGACCAAAACGCCGCGTCGTTGAGAAGGGGTTCACTCGGAAGGGAATATCGTATTAAATCTACGTTGTCTTTTTAAAATTTCATCAACTTCTTTTTTTGTAGGACTTTGAGCATTCAATATGTATAATTTAACAGATATTCGTTTCATATTTTATTTGCTATCGTTGATTTTCTGAAAAGTGTTCGGACACTGGATCAACCACCATACAATACTTGACTAATATAGGTCTAGACTCTATGTCATGATCTGCAATATTGTCTCTAATTATATTGCCGACTTCCATCACACCCAATAAATCAATAAAATGTGTCACCTGGTTTCCAAAACTTAGGAACGGGTACTGCCATTTCAAGACCGGGATTATCAGCTTGAAGTGGAAGCCTCGTATCTCGATACCAGTGCAGTATGCTTCCAGTGGCTTCGCCCCCTGCATTTGCGGTATATGCGTCGGTAGGTTACCCAGAACTCCGGGCGGGCGAATGTATAGAGCCCCGATCCATTCAACGTTTACTCTTCGATGGATCCCAAACTATTAGTCTCATTGTACAGTCGTCAGCTTGTTGGATCACTCAACAAAACGGTCAATTATGCAGGGGCGCCGCATCTCCAGCCTCCAGGATTTCCAAAATTGGGGGAGTTCAATTCTCTCCGAAATGTCTGACAAGCAACAACAACAACAAAAAAAAGGTTATCAGGAAAAATAATGTAGGGGCTCCCAATCCCAAAGACAGAAAAAAAAAGGGGGGGGGGGGAGGGGTCTCCAATACAAAAACCTGTGACAAGCAATAGAAGGGGGGGGGGGGGTCCAGACTCCTGTCACCCCCTTCCTCCACTGGATCCACCCCTGCATCTCCTCTTTCTCACATGCCTTCTAGTCTCGTAGAACGACACCCAAATCATTTCAGATGTATCTCTAAAATATAACATGAAATCCCCTTTGAATTTGAGATATCTCCATATCAGTAGACATGCAAGTCATCATTTATTTTTAACCATGGAATGCAATGCCCCCAAACTCACTCATTGCCCCCCCCCCCTCATTTCTCTCTCTCTCTCTCTGTCTCTGTCTGTCTGTCTGTCTCCCTCTGCCTCTCTCTCTCTCTCTCTCTCTCTCTCTCTCATATCAACCCCTTAACATCTTAAATTTCATTCACATTTGCATACACATAGGCTGACAACTCTCTGATCTTTCTTGCAATTAATACATGACACTTGTACAATGTCGGCACTTTCCATCTCCCTGGTTGGACACAACACAACACCGTACTTTAAGCACATGTACAAATTTTCATAATGCAACATTTAATAGCATAATGCTCAGCTTTAAACCAGAAAGGTAGGACATATGAGTGCATTATGTCAAATCTGACTACTATATATCAAAAGATAAAATAAATATATATTATTGGCCTACTTTACAGAGAAAGCTCTTATAACGAGTATCCTGATGATTTTTACAAAGGTCATATGCGGGATATATAAAAATTAAGCTTTTCAGTGATTAAAAAGAACTTGTTCTAAAATCTAAAATTCGTACGAATACAAAATTTTTAAAATATTATTACTTAATTTACACACATACATAAAATGTGTACATACATGTAAACAGTGGCGCAAATCCATTTCTGAAATTGGGGGGAGGGGGGGGGGGTCACCACATGATATAACTTTTGTACCTGTCTCGGATGAGCAAACAAAAAAAAAAGAAAAGGTTATTCAATAAGGTGGGGGGGGGGGGGTGTCAGGGACATGTCCCCCTGTTCCCCCCCCCCCCCCCCCCGGATTTGCACCCATGCATGTAAATACTGTCCAGAGTTATGTAATCATAGAGGCTCGTTCAAATATGGTGTAGTATGCGACCTAAAAAAAGCATACTACGCTTCACATTTCTGTATCTTATAATGCATACAGGTAAAGTGAGTATGTGTAGGACCTTTGTTTCATCATGCATTCCAACGTGCCTTTCATTTATTACAAAAAAAAACTGCCGCAGTTTTTTAGAGGCAGTTTATCGCAGCATATATGAATGAGCCTTTAGTCATAAGATTATTTTTAAAAAAATTGTTGATCCTTATTCAATTGAAGTATGATGAGAGACGTGTTCGATATTATGCAACTCACTCCTAGATCCTAATCAAATGATTGGTTGAGCGCAGTTATGTGTGAATCATTTTTTGAGACTATCATACGTTTTTTCATTAAAAAGCCATGCAATAGTTGACAGTACTATCCAACGTTTTTTTAAGTACGCGATGCGCAGCAGTGCACGTAGAGTTAAGTGCTCTTATACTTTGAGTGAGCTAATACACACGTAGCAATGCGTGTAGGCCCTTGTAGAGGTTAGAGTGCTTATACTTTGTATGCGCTGTAGAGTAAACATACTAAACTTGTGACTTACTTATCATCGATAATGATATGGACCAATCTTAAAAAGACTTGTTTTTGGATCAAATAAGAAGGATCTAGGAGTTTCGTTACATAAAGCAAATGATGCATGTCTTCATTCGTTCATTATACGATCTGTCCACTCTCATTGAGGCTGTATATGCACCTATCTTACTCAACCTGATGGCTTTGTACGATAGATCTCAACTCAAGTGCAGATAGACTGTATAATGAACTCATTCTCATGCATCATATGTATACTAATTTACCCCACCCCCTAAATCCCACTTCGACATCTCTTGATATCCTTTCCTTAAATCACATATACATGTACAAAAAAAAGGGACCACAAAATAGGCCAGCTGGAAAATAAATGATGGGTATCTGATTATATTTCATAAATCACATTGTACAAGAATGAATAACTTTCTAGGGGCAGGCAAAATGGAAGATTATCTGTTTTTTTAAATCTGTCAAGACACATAGATATAGTTACTACTTTAAAAAAAATACATTTATCTCAGGATAGCCTTAGATTGAGAAAATACTAGAAAAACAGGGGTTTCAATATCCATTCATCAAGGCTATTATTCTATTTATGGAAATAATCTGCAGAATTCCGAATTTTTCATGACACTTTATCATGTTTTGCTCAGTTCTATGGCATACAAAAAGCAGACAGCATAATAAAAAATAAGGAAAGAGGAAATCAAAACTGCAAAATGTAAAAGGAGGTAGTCATACTTTACCCAATGCTCAATGTTCCAACAAGAGCTCAAAACAAGAGATGTTGTTCATACTGTCTTATCTTGAATTTAAAAATGTTTAAAGTGTTCTATTAAAGAATTAAAATGAAAATTTCCACATATGCCTGAAGCATTTAAAGGACAAATCTAATTGAGCAATATTATTGATATCACACATGTACATCTATCCCTTTGCAAAGTTGTTCAAATGTAAAAATTTTCATGGATCAGCATTATACCATAACAATCATGAATAGGTTCCATTTATTTCTTATTAAAAATGGAAAACCCTTGATGTCTATTACAGGGCACCAAGTGTAACACTTATGAATCTTCTATTTTTAAATCAGTGATTTTGTAACAAAATCAGTCTGACCAAATTATGCTTTTGTGGATGAAATCAGTCCTAAAATCTATTTCCAAGAAGATATAAATTGGTACCTTGCTTTCTTTTGAGTGCCTTTGTTTAACACAATTTCTATATTTTTGACCTGTAAAAGAGATACAGTACCTGTAATCTGCCATGAATGGGAAAAGAGAAGCTGAAAACCTAAATAATGTTAACTACGTGTGTATACTGTACACTCTCATTAAAAAGATATGTCATGAACATGTAATTAATTTGATTAGAAATACACAATTCTTCCACAAACATTATCCACAAAACTTACTTTTCACTTTCATGCACATGTTCTAACTAAAGTTCAATGAATTAGCTAATGATTGAATGAGGATGTCGATGTAATGAATAAATAATTGAAAAAGACCAAGAAATAAGAAAGGACACACTAGCAGCTAAAATGTGTAAAATTCATGAATATCTTGCCTATTTCCAAATAAGTATAGTGACTGCCTGAATTCTGCAAATGAGATGATAAAGCATAGATATTTTCTGTATTAACCTAAATTTTATTTATGTATCCTAACACAAATTTATAAAAACGGACACTATAAAATGGATATTGTGCAATTAAAAATACAAGCTCATTAAAATTGCATATACTGCAGCATAAATGCTATAATTAGAGAAAGGTTTCTGTAAAAAACTTTCAAGCACCTGCATTATAACTGTCATATTAAATGTAATGATATTGCACATTACCTATCAAAAGAAAAAAATATGAGATGGTTTTTCTTGATCAAACTACATAAAAGATATCCCAACGTTTTTCATCCGTCTCCATTTGACCTCTATTCATTAATAAAAAGGGGAAAAAAGAGGTGTACACATGCAGAAGTATTGGGATGATACTCCAACTGCATTTAGGCATCATGGCATTAATCTTGGGAGAAAGAAAAGATGTAATAGTATAATGGGACCCACCATCCATTTTTTTTTTCTTATAGTAAGGGGGGGGGGGGAATGCATTGTAGTAAAAAATGGTAATTTATTCTATTGGACCTTCATGATGCAAAATAAAAGTGAATACATTTTTTTTTCAAAATGTTGTAAAAGATTGTTAGTAGCTTACTATGAAAACAATGTTTTTACAATCTTAGCCTAGTTATTCTTCCATCTATCCATAAACTAAACAGTGAGCAAGAATGAGCAATCATAAATATATTCAATATAATGTTCTCAATTCAACTTTTACCAATGAACAAGTTAATCCTCATGAGAGGAAAAAGCTTCTTCCATTTCTCTCTTCATTCAATGTCTCCACTGATTCCCAATTTCCTGAAATGTTTGATTGCCTGATGGCATCTAAAACTGTCTGAACATAGAGGGCATCCTCAAAGGTGGCCGCGAATGCTACAGGTTCCCCATCCCAGTTGAGTCGCTCTTTCTTCCTCTCAAATGATTCCTTAAGGGCATCGGTCAGTTTCAAGAGCCCCTTGTAGTAAGGGAGTGGCAGTTCTGGTGTTGGGGCCATGCTGTATTTCTGGCGTTCGGGTACATGCTGAATGTCAGCCATGAGCAATGTCTCCCGAGTGTGGGACGACGTCTGCCCATATAGGTCTGCGTCCTTGATTAGCAGTCGCCCCTCAGAACCAATCACCAGAATCTCCTGCCTGAACTGTCCAGGAAAGTGTCCATTCAACGTAACAGTTGCACAAGCCCCGCGAAATAGTTCCATCTGAAATGTGCAGAAGTCATCGCTCGAGATGTGGCGGATTCCGTTGATCCGGTCGTTCTGTTTGATAAACGTCTTCAGCATGCCACGGACTTTGGTTGCCCTCTGCCCAACCAGGAAGCTGATAATGTCAATTATGTGTGACCCAAGGATATTGAGCAAACCGCCGCCCATGTTTTCATCGCACATCCAGTTGAATTTGTCCGTCAGTAAGCTCCCACAAGAGAGCTTCACGTCGCAGAGGAACACTTCCCCAATCTCACCTTCTTGGATCATGCGTTTTGTTCTCACAAAGGCAGGTAAGAACCGCAGTCCATGCGTCATGATGGACACCAGTGAAGGGTAGTATCGGGCTGCTGTCACCATCTTCACCGCATCTGCTTGCTTCAAGCCAGCTGGCCGCTCACACAGGACATGTTTCCCAATCCCAAGAGCCTTTGATGCAACCTCTCCATGCAGATGAGGAGGACAGGTCACCCATACAAGGTCGACTTCCTGATGTAGGAGGACCTCATCAACTTTGCTGGTATGGAATGGGATACGGTACTGCCGGGCCAACTCCTTGGCCTCCTGTTCTGTAGGACCCCAGAGAGCCACAACCTTCCAAGACAACAAGCACAAATAGGAAATGTTAAACTTAACTCTTTGCATAAAAAGAGGTAAAGAAGAAAATGGCTGTCTGGGCAAGTTTTGTAAAATCTATTTTTCTTGGTATATCCTACATTTCATAATAATTTACAGAAAAAAAGGAAAACACAAACTATATATTCCACTCAAGATGAGCAGCTCCAGGGGATTTTCAGAAGTGAAAATACATATTTAAATCTCTGAATGCTTAATATGCTGATTTAGAAAGAAAGTTTCATAAAAAACAAACATATTAACAAAATGCAAATTCATAATCATACATGTACATGTAAAAGTTGACTAAAATTCCTTTGGCATGAATTGAGTTGCAAGTACATGAATTTCTAGACTAAAAACAGAACAGAAGTTTAGTGAAGCACAGAAGCAGCATAAAACATATCAATTTCTTGTCGCAGTAGGCTACACTTCATCAAGAAAACTTTGCATTGAAGAAATGAAAGTTAAGCTGAATAGTAAATACAAACCTTAATTCCCACTGCCTGCAAAGTGCTGATCAAAATACTAGTCAGGGATCCTGTTCCCACTACCCCAACTCCTTCCAACATGGTGATCAAGCCTTGCACCAGCTAAACCTGTGCACTGCAGAAACAAAAGAAATACATAAACAAAGAGTTGTTTTCATTAGTTTTCCAACATCTCTATCAAATCACTGAAATACTGTTATAAATCTGCAATTAACATAGAAAAAAGGAAATATATCATTCTTGGGAAGAAAATATATGAAGAATGATGATAAAGGGGATTACCTACAGTAAATTAATGTTTCAGGGAAAGTTGGTTGGAGTTTGAGTAGAAAATCTGAGAAACTAATTATTAGTGAATATTTGAGAAATATCAGAAAATGATTTCCAGGAACAAATAAGTCTGACAGTCTGACATTTTGTAAGTTAAGATTAGAGGTAATAATATAGGGAATTTAAACATGACATAAAGGGTGAAGCTAGAAGACTCCAGTCTGCAGACAGAGATTCCATCACATTTTCCAAAGATCAAGGCCAAAAGAAGGGAAAGGAAAGTCAATTTGGGCTAAAAGTTGCAAATTTGGCTACTGAATTAAAAACAAACATATATACACACACGCTGTGTGTCTGGATTGGTTCACTCATGAATGGAACCATCACTATGAGGGCTGTGTCAATTTCTGCGATGGTCGCGACCTCTAAGTTGAAGAAGTGAAAACACCAATAGGTAAAATTTTGAGAAAAATCCTTCCTTCTACATTTTAGGAAGACAGAAAACCTGATTTCACGCTAAATTCTTCAATAGGATCTTTATCACCTTGATCAAGTGAAATTTTCAGGCTGTTTTGTCCAGCTACATGTATCTTGCTCCTTCAAAACACACATTATCACATGTGCTAGAGATTACACACTCTCTATGGGTATGAAAGTATGGAGTACGAGGTCATCTATAACCTTGCATTAGGGTGGGTGGGACGGGTTGTGTATCCAGACAGAAAGGGTAATTTGAACAAGTTTGCATGCTATTTTCCAAGAATATTTAAAAGGGTAGGTTTATAATTTTGTAAATAAAATCATTCATGCAATTGCAAATTATACATCTTTAATGCATATTTTTAGCAAAATCTAACATCAAAAGAGAGTTAAGAGTTAAGAAATGTCTTTACTTTTGTAAACCCCCCCATCCTACTTGATTATTAGCCATACGGGCTTGATGTTTTGTGAAATACGACTTTGAACATCAAGCCATACATGGGAGGCAATCTCCTCTACGGAGAGACAAGTAAACAAAAAAAAATCAGTGGGCAAGATTCATCCATTTCCACATACGGTGAACCTTGCAAACCACCTTCGCAGTGCAACGCTGAGCCGTTCCGACGCGGCATGCTAAATTTAATTGTGCTAATCTCTTGCACAATTAAATTTTGCAAGCCGCTTTGGAACCACTCAGTGTCGCACTGCCTTGTACTCCGTTCATCTATAGCGCATATTCCGTGCCAATCTCGCCATCTTTGTAAAGCTAACCGCACAGCAAAAGCTATAGGTAAACAGTAAGTAAATCCATATCGATGTCGCTATAAGTTGTATTTTTTTCACATTTCTCATGATCGGATTGTTGAAGTGGTCGGATGAGCTGAAAGAGGAAGATTTTAGCAAACTCCAGGTGGTTTGCAAGGTTCACCGTACGTGGAAATGGATGAATCTTGCCTGCTGATTTTTTGTTGTTGTTTACTTGTCCCTCCATACTAGGGGAGATTGCCTCCAGTGTATGGCTTGTTGATGTTCGAAGTCATATTTCATAAAACATCAAGCTTGTTATGGCTAACTTGAATGGGGGGGGGGGGGGGGGGGGGAGGCCACACCATCCCATACTCCCACCTTCTGCCATGCCACACACCGCTTTCAACTTCCAAGTTTCATTTCCAAATGATCATTTGTAAATTGATATCTATTTTATCGTTTCATTTCAACGTTTGATTTTTCCCATCTCATTGCCATTGGCAAATACATACACACACACATTTCTGAAATACGAAGTGACACAATCAATGAATAAAAACAACGGCCTAACAGGCCCTAAGGCTAATATCTGTGAAATAAGTCCCTTCTCTCATGGCATGAGAGTCATGCCTTTGTCATGGTGAATTGTGTATACCGTCTGTACGCACACACTTGCATGTTACGTCCATTGAGGGGGAATGAAGTCCCCATAGCATTGCACGCAATAGTGTGCGGAGTGAATGAGAAGGACCTACTTCACGATATTGCCAAAACAACATTCTGTTCCACTTCCCGGCTCCCGCCCGAGACGCGCACATCAAGCAACTATCTACAGTATGTACAGACACAGTATTCAGTAAGTGGGACCACATTAAATCCTCCACAACACAGTCCCGACGTTATTACAAGGAATACCACCACTTCCTCTGAAAAGAAATAGGAATCACAGCCTCTTATACACCAACCACACAAATAACTTCATACGAGTTAATCTGAATACGGATTTCACAAACAAACCTTCAAAAATCTGCTCCTATACCTCAAAAACTTCCTGAATCTGCCACCGACCACAATAGCTTCCAATACGAATCTTATGGTATCCTCAGAAGGCAAATAAAATGAAAAAAAAAAAATGTTTTAACAATACCCAAGTAGAATAGCACACAGTTTGAGCCAACATTTAACTATCGTTGGATAGTTATCTGGAATAATCTCCCACTAGAAATAAAATCACTTAACTCAATGAATACATTTAAAAGAAAACTCAAAACCTACTTAATCACAAGTGTTTGAAATTTTAAATTCTTGATTTTACTGCCTTGTATTGTCCTGGGTTGGGTTTGTGCGGTAATATGTATTTTTGAATAAAAGGTGTCATATATTCTTAATTACTTATTCCATTATAGTACGCTACTATCTTTTAAATTTTCCATATTATATTGAATGTTCAATGCAACTTATTTTACCTTTATTAAGGGTGGTCATCTCGACAAATCCTCACGGTTTTTTTATGGCCACCCAATTCCAATAATACTCTATCTTGTATTGTTATCTGTTGTATTGTTTTATTGTTTTATCATTCTACCTTATTCTGTACTCTTGATGGATTTACATTGTTATTCTGTCATGATAGTATTTTGTATTTTGTATTTTATTGGAATTGAATAAAACTGAATTGAATTGAATTGAACTGGCATATATTGGTATAATATCAATCACTTCTTGACTGGTGAGTAAAATCTACAGTAATTCTTGAGTTCTGATAATTGCAGATAAATTATGTTCTGGATTCAGTGTGGCCAGCGAAAAAAATACTATTCTGCTAGGGAGCAGCGAAAATTCTGCAAAATAAAAAAATTTACTGCTAAATTAAAATTTTACTCAAAAAATGCTCAGACAAGCAAAAAAAAAAAAGGTTATCAGCATTTTTTTTTTTTGGGGGGGGGGGGGGGGACTTTTTACTCAAAAATTTTCTGACAAGCAAAAAAACAAAAAACAAAACACCAGAATTATTGCTAAAATTCTGCTAGATTTTGTCAAATTATGCCTAGCATAATGCTAGCTGCTAAAGTGGTCAAAATTCTGCCAGAAAGCAGAATTCTACCAACTCTGGCAATGTTGTCTGGACTGTTCATCATGTAGAGGAGAGACCCAAGGGTGAAGGGCTGGCTACATTAAATTGTCTGATAACACTAACAAGATTTCAATTAAAGGTACACCCTAGAGCTGCCCTACTATTAAAAGTCAAGAGCATACTCACATGTATAAACCATATAGTAGGGTGTACCTTTACTTGAAATCTAATGTTAATAGTAGGGCAGCTCTAGGGTGTACCTTTAATGAAAAATCACGTTATTGTTATCATTATCGTTATCGGACAAATCTGACCAGGCCTTTACAGTGATTCAATTTGCTCCCCCCCCCCCCCCCCACCCATGCACAGGCAACACAAAAATACTTAAATCCTATGGGATTAACATAATTTTCCTTACTGAAATTTTATTCATCCATGAATGAAAACAGCTAAAAGCAATTAAAAAATTTTGACATTTACTAAGAACTCTCGTCTTACCATTAATATTCCACATATTTTTCTTTTTCTCATGTTAAAACAAAACTATCAAGTAATGAAAAAAGGGACCTGGCAGGGACAAGAAGTTGAGAATAAATTTAGTTGGTTTATAAGGTCAATGTTCAACTTAATGAAAGTACATTATTTCTCTTCATATTCTTCAACAATATTTTAAAAAGTAATATTTCAGTCATACTTTTAAAATGTCAGGTGGACAGTGGACTTCAAAAAGTGTAATATGAATCGAAAGAAATCTACAATATCAAAAACAATACATCTTTGTTTAAAGTTATCTTTTTTAATTGGGGCAGATAATTTTTGAAAATGACATGAAACAAAATTATTAACAATCTATAACTTGTATAAATTGTATTATTAATATAAAATAAACTCTGCTCAAGTGAGATTCTAGTAGGACATCAAAGACAGTTTATTGATTACAATAAAAAAAACACCAATTGAGAAGCATGATTTAAAAGACACAATGTCTATAAAAATCAAAGATCGAAATCAATCAGAAAAAAAATTAAGCTTGAACAAAAACGAGCATACATGGTAAATCTTTTAATTTCATAATTTTCATATTATATTTCCTAATATATAAGTAATTATCTTAATTGGTTGTTCTCTCAAAATAAACCCTAAATAGGTCTGATTTTGAAGGTGATAAATAACAATCTCAACCAGAATCTACTGGCTTTAATTTGTATTTGACACTGGTATTTTAGAATTTCAAGACCTTAAACAAATAAGTTATATGTGCACATACAAGCAAAAACTTTCCATCATGTTCAAATATTGTATTAATCATAGATAACTATATGATAAGAATGTAGATTAGTTTAAAATGTCAATATTCTTTAAAAATAAGTTCCTGATAACACAAATGGAGTAATAGTCATGATGTTGGAAGACACCTGTAAATTATGTTAACATCATCATCATCGACTGACAGGATTCAATCAATATGTTGATGCTGTTAGATAATTAGAAATTTAGAATATAAAATGAGAAGAATAAAAGCTCTCTGAAATACATGTGCATATTATCCATTATGCAATCTTAAGGAAACAGGGTAAGATCTTCTCTCTTTTTTTGGAGGGGGATATTTTATCTTGATATTGTTATTCTGATTGAAATAGAAGATCTGGTCAAAGAACAAATTGTACCCAATAATTGGCATTGAATATTTATAATTAATTACACTGTCTATAGTTCCAACTTACTGTAAAACCAAAAACTTTCGCGACATAAAACTTTCGTAAATCGTTAATGACAGCCAATTTTTTAGCAAGAAACTTTCGCGAATTGCAATAATCTTATGTTGTTTCAATTTGTGATTTGATTATTTCGTGGCGTGAAGCCTTTGCGAATCTTGACCACTCTCGAAATTCGCAAAAAGTTTCATGCACACAAAAATTTCTTGTTTTACGGTAGACTAAACTGAAGGTACATGGAATAAGCACAATTTCATCAGTTTAATTTAGGTTGCTCTTTCTCTGAGTGCTTTCAAATATCATAATGTACATACAATACTATGTCCTCCAATGACACAACTTTTTCATAAAGCAATGAACGTGTAAACAGACAATTTAATAGCAACAACCCCTTTTTACAAATTAGTTGCAGCATATCAAAGTTGAAAATATTTGACGTGAGATACAGTATCGGAAAGCTTCAATATCATGCAAGACATTCAAGTCCTTGCAAATTGAAATAAAATTTGGCATAATCCTAATATGCACAGCAGGATTGCCTTCTTGATTACATAAGCTTGTTACTACATCAAATTGATGGGTGGCCATAGTTGTCATATCGTCATAAAAATAACATAAAATGTTTATGTCTATGCTCATTACGAACAAATCTGTAAATTAAATTTAAAGTCCAGTTCACAAGGTACTCAACTTTTGTATTTAACTTTACCACAATATTTTCTCTTGACAACCCTGGATGTTGCCTAAGAAGTGCCAGGCATAGCAACAGCTAATGTATGAAATACTACACAATTAGCGCTGTGACTCTGAAACACAATAATTTGCAAGAGGTGAAGGCAGTAGTCTGTCTCTAGGCTTTGGAGGAATGAGCATCTGATAGTTTAGTGTACTGGTGAAGCTGTCATCCTGTTACCACTATGGTGTCTAAAAAAGTTAAAAACACAAGGCTTTCATGGGAGTTCATGACCCGTTTATCTATCCAAAGTTCATGTATGAAGATCCAGTTGGCATCTTTGTTCTGCTCTCACCTCCTCTTGCCCTTGAATTGTTGCTTTCCTTTACCTTTTCCTTTTGAGTTTTGTTTTCCTCTTTCCTTCATCTTTTTTGCTTCATTGGCCCTGCAATGGAGAGGTTACAAGATTATCAAAAAAATAAATATGAAATTGTCACCAATAGGCCTTGACGTTTGCTCATATAATCACATTCATTATCTATGAACAGACTTCAGTCACTGCCATTCTTTTCAAACCTGATATTAATGACACTCATAGGTAATTTACCAATATATTGCATTAAGAAAAGAAATGTTTATGTAAACTGACCAATCCAGCTTCAGGAAAGGGGGGGGGGGGGGGGGTGGGGTGGCATCAACACATTAGCCATAATAGACAAATCAATGAACATACAGGTCATTTTAACATTATGGGAGGATGCCCTGAATTCATGCCACTGACTTGAAATCTGCCCAGATCTCCTTCTATAAACCTTTAAACTATTACCTATTCATAACACATACCCAGCTGCACATTTACTTGCTCCAAACTTGTTTGATGGAGGGCCAACTGGTACTGGTCATATCATGAAATTGTTTCACTGTAATCTAATCTATATCATTTTATTAAAAATTCGACTCTTGATCTTTGACCTAATGACACCTATTATAACCTACAGTAATACCTAACTACAGACACACTTACTTGCTCCTGAATTGTTTGATAGATGATCGACTGGTACTGGTCAGTTCTTTCTCAAATGATGTCTGCGGCTGTGATTGGTGCTTCTTCCGTTTCTTGCTCGGAGGACCTGCAGCTGTTCAAGAAGAATCGAGATGGATTATTATTTTTGAGCAAAGTTTTTAGGATGCTCACCATGGTTTCTTTCATAGGAATAAGTACCCTGACTGAAAAGGGCTGAAGACCTCTGTTAAATACTATTTTTGTTATCGATATTTCATTTATGAGCAATGGGTTATGAGTACACATCATATAACCTTACAAAAGAATACAAGCTTTGGAAAGGGTTGCTAAACTACACTAAGAGCTCTATGCTTGTAAAGGACTTTTTGGTACTCCACATTTTGATCAGTGTACTTCAATCAGATTTCAAGGGAATGACTTAAAACTGCACAGCAGAGTTTATTTATTGAATACAACAGTATCCGCCGTGTACACCATTCAGTTCTAATTGGCACCTAATAGAAGTGCCTGCTGATTATAGTCAAGCCAGCGCTTGCATTACCTTCATTTTGAGCAATGAAAAGTCTCCTCCTGCTTCCTCATGGGCAAGCATGTTTAAAAAGTAGTCATTACTTGCTACATGTTTTTGTTACAGACATCACAGAAAATTATGGAGTACATAAGTACAGGAATTGCCAAAGGAATGTATACTATTCAGCGAGGTACAATGGCAGGTGGGATATATTACCTGTTCTAAATTGTGGTTCATCATTAGCAAATGCAGTGATCCTCTTCTCTTTCCTGGCTCTCTTAGCTACCCGAGCGGCATACTGTTGAGATTTCATCATTTCATACTGCACTCTGTCTTCAGCCTAAATTGAGAAAGGAATAGAAGGGTTTTAGCAAATAGTGTGAATGAGTAAGAGGGAGACAGCTACAAACTTTTTACATGCCCATGTATTCTTCAAATCAAAATCTGAAACACACTTAATTTTAACAAAATAACCAATTCCCCAATCTAAAAAAAACACAAAAAACAAATACATGATCCAAGATTCAACTCACTAACATTCTGGTTTCCATAGCAAGACACATACATGTAACTTCAATAGCCGGTATTACAGTCAACTTTATTATTATGTTGAATTTATAGCCAGCTGGGGGGAAAAAAATGCTTGAATAGGAAGGAGGAAACAACCACTAACTACACTCAAACAGGAATCAACCAAAGAAATAGTCAAGGCCTGAGGCTGATTTGCCCCTAAACTGCTAGAAAAAGCTCTTCTCAACAACAACAAAAAGGGAGCCATCATAAAACACGTATCTGTCAACAGTTTCTTATGTGTAAAACTATGTGTAAAACTGCTGAATGCAAGAGTATGGCTTTACAGTGTAAGTAACTCTCACAAATGAATTTTTTACTCTTTACCATGGCAAATATAATGTAATACTCACTGTCATCTCCTTCTTCTTGTTCTTCTTTTTCTTCTCCACCTTGACAGGCTTGGTACCTGCATCTAGCCTTAGGGATGCTGAAAAAGAGAAATCATTGGACAGAAAGAGACAGAGAGATAGAGAGATAGAGAGAGACAGAGAGGAAGAGAAAGAGGGTAGAGAAAGAGGGGAGAGAAAGAGAGACAGAGGGAGAAAAAGAGAGACAGATAGGGGAGAGAGACAGAGAGGGAGGAAGAGAAAGAGGGAAGAGAAAGAGAGACAGTGAGAGAGGGGGAAGAAAGAGAAAGAGAGAGAGAGAGGGGGAGATAGACTATAAATTTAACTCATTAAAGAAAAGGATTTTATCCATGGTTTCATGAATAGGAATTTTGTACACTAACTCGACTTCTAAATTTCAAACCTAGACCAAACACTATACTTAATAACCCTTACTCTGACCCTGACCTTAAGCCCAACCTAAAACCCAATTGTAACCCTAACCCCAACCCCAACCTTATATCTTCGATGAAATAAAGCATATGTTGGAGCACCCCAGAATCAGTTGAAAATTTTCCTCTATAAAAAGGCAACATTGATATCTTTCTTTCACTATTAGGGTTGTGTGGTAAAGCTTTTCATACACTTGACTTTCTTACACTGTGACTACCATATGTCCTTTCACCACGCATATTATTGACGGCCGTTTCTCGTGACCAAGGCCTACCTGGAGAAGGAAGGCATATTTCTAATCTACCTCAGGATAGGAGGAAGAATAATAAGGTGCGAAATGAAGGAAGAGCTATACCTCGGCCACACCAACAAGACTGACCCCAGACCGACAACAGACCAAACAATAGATCACGTTACCCCTAATGGCTAAGAATCGGTCGGTTTCGAGTAAGTGTGGATTTGATTTGAGGTGTGACCGAGGCATTACAGATTAGAGTTCCCTTTCAAGACAACTGACCACATTTTGTGGTTTGACTCAATAACTTTTGAAACAGAGCTCTAAAAAATATACCAGATGCATGAGTAGAAAGAACAAAAGTTTCTGCACACACTATGTCCATTTTTGTTGCATGATCATATTGCATGTAATACTACGAATTTTTAAAACAAGAATAAGCTTTAAAATCCTTAAATTGGCAACACATTGAGAGCTTCAAAATCACTGTGTTTCATCAAAATTGGCAATTTTTTCAACTTTTTGATAAATTGTTTTAACCATGTATATTGTTTTCAAAAACATTACACCTTATTAGAACCATGTACATTGTAGCATTAAAAGAAAAATATCACTGTTGCCAATTTGAAGAACAAAATGTGATCAATTTAGCCCTTGAATAATTCCTGTCATGAAAGGATTAGAGAATTGAAGAAATGTTGATCAATTTAGGCCTCGTTGTTCCTATCCTGAATGAGCATATCATTATTATATCATATAATTCATTCTTTTATTCACCCTTCTCTTGCATCCTCTCTCTGTGCGACTGGAACCATGATCTCTTGGGTCTACTCAGCATCTCCTCCTGGGGGTTCAGCATATTCGTAGCTTTTTGGAGCTGGAGCTCAGTGGTCCGCATCTCCTTCTCTTCTTTCTCCAGCCTCAGCACCTCCTCGATGTCCTCCTCCAGGGATGTGATCTTGTCCCGGTATTTGGCGACCACACCTTGGTAGAAGAAGGAAGAAAACAATGTTTGAGAAATATTCAATATAGTATTTTCTACTATTCAACTCGCTATTTTCTTCTACTCAAGTTGATCCCCTATTCTACAAAACTGATCTTGTCTCAAAAGTTAGAGACCATACCTTAGAATAAAATGTAGAAAAACAGCTGAGAAAAAATATCAATAGGCCAAGACATCAAAACTTTCAAATGCCAAAATGTCTTTTAAAAAATAATTTTCTAATCTTAAAAGGTAATAAACAGTAGGGGTAGCAAAATGAAAGTTGGCATGAAACTGCTCAAAAACAGTCTCATATTGTTCGGCTTGCATAAAAAGATACATGAGTGAGATAATCCGGTATTCTATTCATGATTTCCGGTGATTTTCAGTAAAATAATTCAAATGATCGAATATCAACGGTTACCTTATACCCTCGCTAAGGACCACCTACCCTGACGCTCCCGGCTCAACGGCGCACAGCGGTTCGCACACACTGTTTACACGTGTGTGAACTGTCAACGCGGTACCGCGCTTGTAATTCGATGTTTATTTTTGGGGATATTTTAGCCATTTCTAAACCATTTTTCTTCAAACAAACGTCACCTACGTTCGAAATTAATCATTTCACAACAGTATATGTAGTAATTTCCATTCCAGCTGACAAAGTAGTTAAATATCCAAAGCGCCACCTTTCCCATTACTGTACGATACCTTTAAAACAATATCGTGCCCGAAATATACGGCCATGGTAGGAAATGGAATAATAACAAAGATGAAGGTATAACTACAACAAAACAAAAACAAAATTCTATAAAACACACAAGTCTACCCATTTTTTCAAATTTTATGCAAATATTTTGATTTGTCCTCCCCCTAACTGTATTTTGGGGCCACACTTCATTTCTGAAAAAAAATTATCCCCAACCTCCCCCTAGGCAGGGCCTGGATACAGCATAGAAATCTGAAGTAGAGACTTTGTATCATTGCTTCTGCTCCGCTCAAGGAAATGAACTCACCTTGGGGTATTATCCTGCTCTTGACAGGATTCTTTGCTCTCTTCACCAGTTCCTTCAGCATCTTCCTCTCCTTCTCACCAGCAAGACTTACTGACCTGAATCAAAGGATCAAATCACAATTAAAACTTACAGGACTATCTTCCTAGCAAGCATGAAACAGTGAAAGTCTGAGTAAAAACAGAGGAAGAGCCATACAGGTCAAAGCACCAAGATCACAAACAGGATTCCATGGAATTACTCACACTTTTGATGTTTTTATAATTGCACATTTAACTATTGTTTCAGAGTTTGTGCCCAGTTTTCATTCACTAGTAAAAACAATGAAACAGAAAATCAAAACTGAGCTGAAAGCGGCAAAAATCATCCACACAAGGGGACATCTCAAGCCTGTTTCAGGTACAAATTTATTAGAGACGGTGTGGTTCATTCCTTTGACTTTCAATCAAGAAAAGATCCGGAATCCGAGTCAGGAGCTTATGCCATACACGACAATGCATTATATCCACAGTTGCCTCACCTCCACCATGTGTGGCAAATGTACATTTGTCTAATTCCTTCATTGCTTTTACCTGTAGCCACTGTATACATGTACTCACTGCTCCTTTACAGTTCACAATGATAATGCAGCATGCTTTCATGGATGTTTTTCATTTAAGACAATACTCCTAATTTCATCCTCCTCACCTCACCCCCCCCCCCCCCCCCCCTCCACAGGAGTTAGTTGTCTTAAAATGGGTGATAAAAAGGGTCAAATGAGGGACTGTCTCTACAGAGAAGAAGTATCGGGATACTATAGTGGCTAATGCTAACAACCTGAACGAGAAAACAGTAAAATTTTCCAGGCCCTCAGAAACACACATATATCTTACCTGCCACTCTTACCAGCCCTAGCTGTCCTTCCTACTCTGTGCACATAATGCTTCTCAGAATTGGGCATAGTAAAATTAATGACCTGTGTAAACATGAACAAACAAAATATAACATATTTCAGAAAATTATAGAGGAATAGTACTTCTCTCTGTCTCTATTAATCTATTCTGATTTATTATTAAGTTTTACATTAACCTTTTCCATAACTTTTCTGTAACATAATAATGTATAATATTTTAGTTGCAATGTCAAGTATTATTTGGATTTAACCTTTTCAAATCAAATCAAATCAAATCAAGAGATTTATGGACTGAAGGCGACAGTCTCCAAAGCTTGGTACAACATTGGAGCAGCCCACAGCACATCAGCTAATGATTACATGTGTAGCAGGTTTATCCGTCACCCCATACTCCAAAAGACAATTGGACCCCTTCCCAAACCCCCTATCTATTCATTGACCTTGTTAATTTGCATTTCATCAACCCAATAAAATCAGTGCTGCCCCCTACCCACCCCATGATGCCATTGTCCCTAAAATGCCTCATCCCAATAGAGTAAAATAATGTTTAAAGGAGCTCTTTTTGGATTTGCAGGCGTACAAGCAAGATTGCAATTTAGTGATTTTCATCCTTTTTCTTGTTTTTTTACCATAGCTCTTTTTCACTTCTTCAGAGCTCTTTGGAGCTCTCCAGAGTTGAATTGCTCACTGTTCCCATGTATTTTTTACACTGGGACCCATACTCTGCCACTGTGTAAAACCCTCACCGTCTTCACTCCTTCGATATCAAGTCCACGAGCCGCCAGGTCGGTTGCCACCAAGATGTCCACCAGATCTTCCTTGAACATTCTTAACATCTCCATTCTCTACAACATCAAGAGAATTCATTGAGGCATTAGCAAAAATGTCAAAATACATAATCACGTGGATAACACAGAAAGGCATCTGTGGGACTCTCAATGCATCAGAATATGAAGGAGAATGCTTACATTAATTACATTGTGGAACAATATATGCAATGATATGCTATTTCAGATATCATTATAATCATCATTATCATCAGTACCTTCATTACATAATTAGAGAAAGACAGGGGGGGGAGAGAAAAAAAAAACTATCATCATTATTCATCATTAATATAGTTATTATCCTTACTTTCACTACTATCACATTCATTTTTCAACAGTTTTCTATAGGTTGGGGCGAGCTTACGTAACTTCCGGCTAGCAACCCTTAGAAAGATGAAAACAATATTCGTGCTTGCTCAAATCCTGCTCGAATGCTGATCACACAACCTGGTAACAGCTTTTGACTCTTATCAGGCCCATGCTAGCCTCGGCATTGTGCTGGTCGATGATTCAGTCGAGCGAGCCATGTTTGATGGTCTGCTGATCATGCAAGAATCTCTGTGTTTTCATCGGTTGTCAATGGCATTGAACGGAATATACCCGGATGACCGCCCCGATCTATACCCAAAATTTCCAACATTGAAACTATTTGGCAATGATTAATTTTTTAAATAAGCATTATGCATATGCTGGTTTTTGAGAAACCAGCTCATATATGGTGAGTTGGTAAGCAGACGTAGATCTTACCTTGGCCTGTGACAAGTCTCCATGAAGCTCTCCAACTTTGATACCCAGAAGACCCAAGATGATGTGGAGCCTGTGAGCTTGCTTCTTTGTTTGCACAAACACCATACAGTGATCATGGAAGTTTCGGCAACACAGGGCTACACACAAAACAAAAATTGTGTAATTCATGACTTATAACTGAGTTCATGTATTTGAGTGTAAAAAAAAAAAAATCCTGCCAAAAAATACCACAACAGCCAAGATCAAAGGCATCAAGGGCCAGTCACATGTCATCGATAACAGTAAAATAACTACAACTATAAAATCAGTCTATGCAGAAAAGGGTATTTGATGCAAGAAGATCAGTGCTGAAAGCATAAATCAGTGAGCAACAATGACGTGTAAAACTTTTCTACAAACTGATTCTGTATTACAGTTATTGCTATTTTTGACAAAGCTAAAAAATACCACATTTACCGGATACTATTGCTTCCCTGTCGCCCTCTCTGTTTTCTCTGATGCGGATGAACTCTTGCTGCAGGTTGTATGCCACATCTGTGTTCTCATTAACAAATATTCTGACTGGATTCTTCAAAGACACCATAGCAAGATCTTTTACCTAGACAGAGGAAAAATTAATCAACTTCTTACATCTCACTAACACTTGATTTACCTAGATATTAGATCAAAGTACAGGGTTGATAGTTTATAAAAATCCCTGAATTCAAAGAGAGTTACTGGGGATATTTGATCAGATAATAGCCGACCATAAACTAACACTAAGGTTTGGAGATGTAAGCTATGCTAAGGAATATGATTTCATAATCACACTTTTTTTAATTAAAGTGTTAATTTACATTACAAAATTCATTCACAAATTTAATTTTGTGACATATAATATCATAATGAGTGAAAAAATTTACTCCTTTTCTTTGAATTTCCTTCATAGAAAAAGAAATTCTCTTTTGACAATGCATTGTTTTGTCTTTTTACCAGAGCTCTTTTTTAGATTGCCAGAGCTGTTTTAGAGCCTTCCAAATCTTAATTACTCACTGCTCCAGTTATTTTTTGCACTTCTATACACTTTGGACTGCTGCATCATGCAACATAATGCCTCATTCAGACATGAAGAGGCAAACAGCCCTAAAAAAATTGCTGCAGCAAAATAAAAACCCTTTTATCTGTAAATGAATAGGAAGAGGGGGTGAAAAAGATGGGAGCTGCGCATAATGAAGGTCCTTCAGTTATCTGTGTGTTATAAGAAATAGAAACGGAACACGCACTTCAGGAAATTTCTTTTGCTGCGCCGAATTTATTTTTGAAGCGGTTTACCGCTCTATGTGTGAACAAGGGTTTCATGTGCCGAGAACTAGTCATGTTTGCTACGTGTTTACCTGGTCTGTCATGGTAGCTGAGAAAAGCATAGTCTGTCTGGCTACTGAACACATCTTGATAATCTCTTTCATCTGCTCCTCGAAGAACTCATCCAACATCCTAGTAATAACATACACAGAAATAAACATTGGATAGAATTTACTACAACACACTATAATGATAATAATAATAATGATCTTGGTAATCTATTTCATCAATTTTTGTGGTAATGTAATGTTGTGTTTTGTATTGTCATTGTAAGCTGGTACATACTTTAATCTATTAATTATATATTTTTTTAAGGTCAGCCACTTTAATTTAAGGATCACTTCCTTTCTGGCTGCTACCTGCCAAGCAACTTTATATACTTTACTATACCAATGTTTATACTCCATGTATGTATTGATAATGTTTTTTATTGCTTTGGTGAAATAGAATTGAACTGAAATTGAATTGAGTTACTGCTTCTTGTTACAGAGCAATATCTGACAATCATTTCACGGCTCTGAAAATACACTCAAAATTAATTCATACTAATAAACTAACAAAGAGGGTCGTTTTCTATGTCATTGTACTTTTATTCCAGCACTCGTTCAAAAAGTTTGTTGAAATGGAAGGTGTTCTCATACGCCGAGATGTGGACAGTGTGGTCATCGCTTCGTTCGCTATTGCATGGGCCATGATCACGCCATGGAAATGGTGGGCAAGGAGGCCGTGAGGCAGCTGCAAATTCCTAAGGACGCAATCAAATGGGCATTGGAGAATGCAGATAGATGTGAGTATTGTATAACCTTTGACAATAGTTTTATTCAATGATAATGTTTATTGAAATCTCTTCTTTGTTTTCTTTTTGAACATTTATTTCTTGTCTTGTTTTAAAACTTCTTAAATGTGTGATCATGTGGTTGTAATGTTGCAACTATGCCCGATGTCACCTTAAATGTTCTATTTTTTTCCTTTCTATTAACCATGCAGGGTGCATGCCTTGTGGAGCCGATATTGACAGTTCCGTCTGGTTTAATCAGGAGCTTCTGCTGAGGGTCGGTGCTCCTTGGTGAAGAGAAGTGGTAGTCAACCCTGCCCTGTACACTGCGAGATGAATATGTATTTCTTTCAGAAATCTCTTACCTATCTGCTTCATCCAGAATGAGAACCTCCACACTGCTCAGACTGAATGTTGGTGCATTGTGTAAGTGATCAATCAGACGCCCAGGAGTTGCTATGACGATGTCAGGACCCTTCCGCAGGGCAGCTTCCTGGAGTTTGATATCCAGTCCGCCTGTCAAAGAAAAAAAGTATTATGATTAATAAGACCAGCATGATGGATCAAGAAGTGCACCCTCCTATAAAGGTAGAATAGCTCTTGCACCTTTTTCTTAAATATGGAGGATGGAAGAAAAAGTCTACTTCAAATCAGAACAAATTTCTTGATGTATATATGGATGGTGTACAATTAAAATACAAGTAAAATATATGTGCCAATACAATTCCATTCCAAAACACAATCAACATAGGAGAGATAAGAACATCATGTACATTACGGATTCACCCTTCAGGGTATGAGGGTATGACATCAATCACACGAAGCCTTGCATAAATTTGTAATTTATGTAATTTGAAAGAAACAAGAATTCATAAGAATTGTTGCTATGGTAGATATCTTGGATCTATTGCCTGCAAACTAGTTTTACTAACAAAACAAAATTATCAGATTTGCTGATAACTGATAGTGGATGATCAATTTACATGTAGGTGAAACGTAGATGAAAAGACACATATATTTCCATTTATGCCCATGGCTGCCTTAATCTCTATACCTACCTGCTCCCAAACATTCTTCTAAGTAGTCTTAAAGAAAAGGTTTCAAATATGACTACAAATAATTTAAACTTTAGACAAAATTCTAATGTCACATGTTTGTGTGTACTGGTACATCTATCTGTGTGTAGTTCCTGTAACTGTTTGTGACTTTCATTAAGATTTTTTCAATTTGTCATACCTGTAAGTTTTGATAACTTCATAACCTCACAAAACATGATTGTTCCTATTTACAACATAATCAACCACAAATAACTAAAACTTTGAAACGATTTCATTTCAAATGTTTCACAGAACCTCCTCTATAAGTGCGATACTGGAGACAAAGCAAACTTGTACGTACCTACAGCAAGACAGCACTCAATGTTTGTGAACTCGCACAGTTGCCTGGAGACACTGAATATCTGAACACCAAGTTCCCTGGTAGGAGTCAGAACTAAGACCCTTGTTACGGGGGCCTGCTTAGGCTTGTACAACAGACGCTCAAGCACTGGAAGCATAAAGGCTGCAGTCTTACCTAAACAGACACAGAGAGTGAGAGTGAGAAAGAAAAAAATACAATCATCTCCAAAGGGAATTTTAGTTCCAGTGCATGAACAGAATGGGGAATAAAACTAGGGATTTCATTATTTCTTGATTTTTTTTCTTCATAAAATCAATTTCCAATTAACAAATAATTCAGATGACTGCCAGAGACCAACCGCCTCCCAGGTAATTTCTGGGTTTGTGTTTGCATCAGACACTGTGTAGTTCTGTACAGCACAAAAGTCCTTTGGATAACTGAAAAATAATTCAGATCAAGGAGCCCCAAGACAAGGCAGCTAACAAATTTCTTTAGTGTCGCACCTAAGATCAACCATGAACCAGGTTGATCCATTACTGTACATACCTGTTCCGGTAGCTGCACATGCACATACATCCTTGCCAAGAAGGGCTATAGGTATTGTGGCTGATTGGATGGGAGTTGGTGTGGTAAAATTGAGACCACTGACGGCCTACAAAATGTAAAGAGAGACACGCAAAAAATGTACTATCTAGTCCAGGAGTTCCTTATAGATATCTTAGCATGAACTCACAATGGTGCACAGGTACAAGAAAATGCGGAGCATTTAAAATACATTCCTAGCAAGTAATAAATGACACAAAATTGTACAAAATGAATGAAAAAAAAAATTACTATATAAAAGAAACAGTAATAAAATATAATAATAAATATAATTGAAGTCCTTTCAGTTTTGGAGCACCTTTCAGACCAACTTCACTTCCCCAGGGAAGTTGCCATTGGTTACAAATTCCATGTTCAATCGTCCGGAAGTCAGGTCAGATTAAGGGCTTGCGTGTTTGTGTTTTCGCACAGGGTTTTAAAATGAAAGTCAATGCAATGACATGGGATCATAGTGTGACCGGCCGGAAGAGATAATTGTTCTCTGATGCATTTCACCAGGGAAGTTCTAATCCGACCTTTCAAACTGACCACTTCCCCGCTGAAACTCTCTTTCCCGCTTAAGTTACCTACCAAGGTGGAGAAGTTATGTGGGGAAGTTCTTAGGCTTGACACGGGTAACTTTTCCCTTGTTCCTTTCAGACTGGACCTTTCCCGCGTAACTCAGAACTTAGGCAGGGAACTTCCCCGGGGAAGTGCTTGGTTTGAAAGGGGTATAAGGTGACCTAGGGTCAAGGCGCATACACGAGGTTAAAAGCAAAGTTGCTCTCTCTCTTGCTGAATACTTACCCGAAGAAGTGGTCTTGAGAGGTTCATTTCAGTGAAAGACAAAGCCTTGGCATCTTCCTCAAGCTCTTGGAAAAACGGCTTATTCCCCTCGTCTCCATCATCACCTAGAGAAAAGGGTTACACTTGTTTTCTCCATGTGCGTTGCACAATTCACATTCATCAGCATTTCAGTTGTTGAAATAATTTGACCCTTGAACTATATTTCAGACAAGCCAGCTCAAAACCACCAATTTAGTTGCCTGAAAGAATTTTGCATTTCATATATTTTCTGAAATAAGAGATTCCAAGCTTTCCAAAGATATAAAACATTTGTAATATGTCCAGTAAAACCAACTAAGATAGCATATTATTCCAAGAATAATCAATAACATCTACAAATATTCGGTGAATACATTCTTTTCTCCATTTGCTATGTGGTAGGATTTGGGATTTTTTAGTGGCTCAGGCTGTAAGCTGTTAGACAGACTAAGTTACATGACTATACACATTTAAGTTATTTTTAAAACTGTTCTTTTTTAACGTTTAATTCTTATGGAAATAATCCAGCAAAACAATGAATTCACCACATCAGGGCCCCATTTCATAAAACTTGTTATCAATAACAAGTTACAATAACAGTATTAAAGTAGATATTCATTGATTTTTAAAACTGACTTAATTTTCATTTTTGCGTAGGTGAAGCTTAGACCGGACAAGTTTGTCAAAATTCGACGCTTGCAAACATTTGAAGTAATGATTATTATCAATTACAAATTGCTAAAATACAGCCCCGACATAGCACCTGAACAGCTCTCCGAAAGCCGCTGAAATGTGTGACGTCAAAGGGAGGACGTTAATTGCACAAGCAGACAATGTCCCATAACATCTCACATATTTTCAGTGCCTGTTTTGTCATCTTCTTCTCAGTTATTTCACTTCACTAGCATTAGTCTATTATGTTTAATCCATATATTGCCTCACTCTAAACCCCGTGCATGGGTTTATTTGGATGGAAAGTGAAGCGTTACAAGAATGTGATTTTGTGATTTTCTTTGAATGTGTACTTTAAGCTACTGAAATACTTGCATCTGATTGGCTGAGAGCAGATTTGTTATAGATTTGAGGAAGTTGTTATCGATTATAAGTTTTATGAAACAGTGCCCAGTTCTCTGATGCTGTATGGCACATGATACGATAACTGTGTTCATGACATAAAAAAGTCTCAAATTTCATCAGTTGAAAGCAAGAAAGGCGTTAACTCCGTGTCAAAGGATAAGGGTTAATGCCCTTTTGGCTCTCAGCAGATAATTTCTACTCACCCTTCTTCCTCTTGAGTCTCTTTTCACTGTTTGGTTTAACCTTGACCTTATCCCACTTAGCAAAATCATCAAAGCCCTGGACATCGTCCTCCTCCTCGTCCTCCTCATCGTCCTCTTCATCGTCACCTTTATTTTCATCTCCATCCTCTGCCTCCTCCTCCACCTGGTTCTCTTTGTTTTTGTCCCTTTCCTCAGCTTCTTTCTACCACATGCAAAGGTATATCAAAGAGAGTAAGAGAGAGAGAGAGAGAGAGAGAAAAAACACTGTCAAAGTTTTCGGTATACCTGGAAGTCTGGGAGGTCCGAAGATGGAATTTCATCAACTTGATTTTGTACCCCTCTATCTGCTCTGAAATCAAGGCATAACCCCAATTACAATGTCTAGTGACAAAATACAATTACAGACTTGATGAATGTTAATGATTAGTCAATGCTCCATTGGGATCAGCCCCAACTTATTAATTTCTCAACCTTTTCATGCTTACCCACCCACGTAGGGCTGTTGGAAAGAGCATGCGGATCACCTAGAATAGAGGAAAATAGACCTGATGCACTGCCAATAAGCCTTAACCAGTACTCATAAATGAATAAATGAATGGTTTGGTTTGACTGCAATATATTCTATGGTCAGTAGAGTCCAGTGTCCATTAACTCATTTTATTTCTTTCAAAATGGGCAATTATCATAGTCATTTATTTTAGCCTTTTCACCCTACCAATATGTATTTTCTCACTACCAAATACATTTGTAAATAGGGTTCGATCATAGAAAGTTTTGCTCTTCAAATTGGCTGACCTTTATGACCCAGCTTTAGTGAAGAACGAGCTTACCTTCTTCCTCTCTCTTCTAATCTTTGCTATCTTCTGTTCCAAAGATGTCGACACCCTCTGTGAAGGAGCTTGAGATACTAGATCCGCTGACCATGGATCATCGTCATCAGAGAGAGAATTGGTAAACTCAAAATCCTGAGAAAAGTCCTGCCCTTCCTTCTTTCTCTTGGATTTGTTGATCACCTTTTTGGGTTGAGCAGCCTAGAATTGGGAGAAAATTTGAAGGTGGTGTGATAACTTTGAGAAAGAAATAGAAGATGAATATCACCAATACATAAGATGTTTTACCAAAAATATGGCCCACTCACACTTATGCAAGGTTATTTACATAACCTCGCACACTGAACCTCTGTGGCGACAGGACTGCTTCCCATAGGCAAGTGTGTGTTCTCGATCTTGTGTGAAAGCTTCACAGGAGCAAGATCACTGGCCAAAAACAGCCAGGAAATTTCACTTGATCAAGGCGATAGAGGTTCAATTGAAGGCATTGTCTCAAAATAGGATATTTTTATCATGTAAAAAGATCTATTTACTCAAAATTTTGTTGATTATTTTGTTTTGTTTTGTTTATTTTGTTGAAATATTCTTCTGACCACTTCTGCAAATGCATGAGGTCCAGATGGAGTCCAAAAAACAAATTATTTTCAATGTGTGTAAAGCACCCGAAAAAGAATTAAACAAGTGAATGAGTAAATTACGCAATGCGTAATAAATGTCCCCGCCGGAAGTGCAGATCTGTGGAAATTAACTAGCCTGAAACTTAAAACTTTAGTGAATAAAATAATAATGTTACTGCATGCAAAAGAAGAAAATACCAACAATGCATGTATACAACTGAAATATAAAACATGAAAACATTATGAACCTTCAGCATTTTGAATAAATTTGCATAAATTTGCATGAATAATGAATTTCAAAATTCTGTGTAGAAGTTTGGAAGCCCCCACCCAGCCCTACCAGATAAAACAATCGGAATCAAAATCCGATGTGAAATAGAGGAGAAGTAGCATTTTTTGTCAATTTTGAATAAATTTGCATAAATTTGCATAATTAATGAATTTCAAAATTCTGTGTAGAAGTTTGGAAGCCCCCACCCAGCCCTATCAGATAAAACAATCGGAATCAAAATCCGATGTGAAATAGAGGAGAAGTAGCATTTTTCGTCAATTTTGAATAAATTTGCATAAATTTGCATAACTAATGAATTTCAAAATTCTGTGTAGAAGTTTGGAAGCCCCCACCCAGCCCTATCAGATAAAACAATCGGAATCAAAATCCGATGTGAAATAGAGGAGAAGTAGCATTTTTCGTCAATTTTGAATAAATTTGCATAAATTTGCATAATTAATGAATTCCAAAATTCTGTGTAGAAGTTTGGAAGCCCCCACCCAGCCCTATCAGATAAAACAATCGGAATCAAAATCGGCCAAGAAATGACGGAGAAGTAGCATTTTCTAACATTTGAGCACACACGGACAGACGGACGGACGGACGGACGGACGGACGGACACACACACGCACACACGTACGGAGCCCGTTTCATAGTCCCCTCGCGAACTTCGTTCGGCGGGGACAATAATAATTTCATACAGATGTAACGATAGAGTCATTACAATATACAGGGTGTGATAAAGAAACGAAAACAGAAC
This sequence comes from Heliocidaris tuberculata, assembly GCA_025618425.1. Classification (NCBI taxonomy): domain Eukaryota; kingdom Metazoa; phylum Echinodermata; class Echinoidea; order Camarodonta; family Echinometridae; genus Heliocidaris; species Heliocidaris tuberculata. Next base: position 21,410,513 of record CM046845.1, read on the forward strand.
ATGCTCGGAAACCAGAAAATAAAGTTGAAGTCCATATTTTATTTCATTTTATTAATTATAAAAAAAGATGAAAAGATGATGAAAAGATGAAAAAGAAAGGAATTCATCAAGTGTTCCAACTCAAATTACCCCAACTACATTATGCACCTTGGCTTTCAAATTTAGTGGATAAAAGATACAAATATTAGTTCTTCGGAAGCTGGGTGAAGAGCAACACATTATGTGACCAAAATCACAAATCAAACGATAAACATAAAGTGGCAAAAAAAAGAAAGTAAAGGCAAACGAAAAGTGGCCATGAGCTACCCCTTGATATCTCCTGTTATACTCCCAATACAAAGTCAATACAAACTTTTGTGTAGGCCTCCATCTCCAAAAGCCCCAACCAATCATAGACTTGCGTCCCAATACCTCTCACGAAACTTAACCCAATCAGAGAACAGCCTCAACCAGCTGAGTTCATACATGTATACACAATAAAGCACGTGCCGAGTTGTAGCTTAAAACAGGTGAAGCCTATACCTCCCCAAATATGTAAGTCACTGAAATTTTTAAGTCAGGTGCCAAGGAGGCACCTTTTTTATCTTTTAGTGATCATGAATTCTGTAATCTCATTGGTCAATCATGTCTTTGATAAAATCCCGTATTACCCGTGTACTCGGTCACAAATACGAACCATCCCTGAATATTTCCCGTATTCCGTGATGACGTAAAGCTGCGCGCATGCATGCGCTTGATCTTGTTGACAATTAAGAAAGACAAGAAAGCAAAACTGGTGAGTAGACCAAATTTTCTGAAATATGAATTATGTTTTCATCGTAACTTTATCAATAAGATTACACTACAGTTTTCATGTTGACTTACACTTAAAAAGATAAAATCGTTACCCCTTGCTTGTTCTCACGAAATACGAAAATATCTACGGTCTGGTGCCATATTCCATGAGGCCGGAGGCCGAATGGAATATGGCACCAGACCGTAGATATTTACCCGTATTTCGTGAACAAGCAGGGGGTAACTAATAGTATTTGAAATACCAAAGATTCATAATTCTATTGACTTGGGGAAACACTATTTGTTTACTAAAATATCATGAATACCAATACACATTTTTACTAATTTTATGCATACTTTTTGAACAAAAGTTTCTCTTGATGACTCAAAAGCTTGCCAGAGGCTTGCCTGACATAGCAACAACTAATGTATGCAAAATGGATTCCATCCATAGAGATGCCAGTATGTATTGCAGGTGCACTAAATAGTTGTTAACTAAGGATTCTGGAGAGAAACATGCATAAATTGAAATACATAAAACAGGTCTATTACCAACATCTGCATACTCGGACAGATGCCAATCTCACCTATTCAGAATACCGTCTCAACTTCTATTAAAACCATTAATAATAATAACTAACCCCAGCAATCTTTACTGCTGTAACGCCCGTCAATATTATCCAAAAGGTGCATCCCACTACACAGATTATCAAAAATTAAGGAGCAATCATACTCTTACCTATAATGGCCGTTAGGAAGATTTTTTGAAATTTGCAGGAAAATTATTAAAATGATTAAAACCATCGATAGGAAAACAAGACACGACAATGGAAACTCGGTGGGGATTTCTTCGCTTTTGTTTTGGACACGATTTACACATTGGATTATACTGGTTCTTATTAATGGCCATTCAAGGTAACATTGGATTGTTAAAGAACCAAATTTCAGAGTAGTTATTTTAAATATTTACATGGTTTATTCCCCCATTCATTATCTACACACTTTTCCCCCTCCAATCTTCAGATAAGCTTGTACATGTATAAGTGCCTCCAATGGCAATGGCATTGCACTGCCACTATCACTGGCACTGCAGTGCTGCATGCACATGTTGGTCCATTTACATTTAAACCAATACTGTATAAGCTGTTTTTTTCGCGTACAGATATTTTCACGATTTTGGACTAGGTAGGGAAATTCGCGAGGGTTTAATTTCGCGATTTTTGTGATGTTTTTGTTACTATAATTAGTATAAACAGCCATATATTGAAGTGGAAATTTTCGCGAGGACCGACTCGCGAAAATCGCGAAAATAAAACCACCGCGAAAATAACCACTTATACAGTATATCACACCGGCAAGGAAAAAATACCATGTTCCACATTGAGTAGCGTTAGCTTTTATATCGGACATTCCAGGCAAATCATGACACGGAAACAGTGCTGATGTGTCGGTTTATAGTCTAGACAACTTAGACTACATAAATACTGGTAGATGGGACTGAACTAAAAATTTTACTAATCATTGCACGTCTTATTTACACATAAAGAATTCTGGAATTAATGTCATTATACCTCTTCATCACTGCTGCTTTCTTCAGAGTCAATAGAAACATTGTCATCATCTCCAATCGTGCCAATTAGACCAAATGGCAGTTCCATATTCTTGTGTAGATCGGTCGTCCGTGTTGTAACTGATGGTTGTGATTCCCATCCACGTGCTTATAATATACGGTACACGATTTAAAGGCATTGATTAACTTTGCCCAGGATTGAAAAAAAAAATCACTGTTCCAGCTAATGCTGTAATCATAATTGCAAACCTTTAGCTCAGACAGGAATCGCCTGAGTTTTATAAGCTGATCGGTCGTTTATATATCAAGATATTTACGATTGAACATTGATGTCAGGATAGAGTACCACCGAACCCTAAAGAACTCTTACGGTTGGCATACCTCGCTCTATCACAGAATACCGTACGGGCTGGAAACCCGCTCTGAAATCGCCAAGCGCTGGTGCTTGGTTTTTGTGACTGCAGCGCAGCGAAGAAGCCGAGCGACTTGCGCTAGCGATTGATCGCGATTTTCTCTTTTTTAGGATAGTAAACGGGTTCCATTTTCTCTCATACTTTCACATATCCTTAATTATATATGTAGTTAGAGGACTGCACACAATTCACTGGCATTTGAGCTGATTTTACAATTTTTCACAAAGTGGGGTGAATGGACTAATGGAGAGAATAGTGTTGAATGCTCAAAATACATAAGCATAATTTTAGATGCACCATTGAATCTCAGCTGAAGTAATTTTACTTTAAGATATTCCATAATGTTTTGCTTTGATTTTTGTTCAAGATAGATAGAACTGACTCGCCATTGTGCACATTTTGTAAAAAAAAATAAATAAATAAAAATCCAGAGACACTTGTTCTATGATTGTGAGAAGGTTAAACATCATGGGAACAACGTTACTGATGCCATAGATAAATGTACATGTATAGGTCAGTTTACTGTTTACTCAGATTTTAATTTGTATTTGGAGTTGATACAGGCAGTTGCCATGATACATGTATCAATTTTATATTCTTATGCTTTATATTAAATTCTATGTTATTCGATGCAAGTTCCAAAAGTCTGAGTTAAACTTCGAAGCTTTTATGGCTTTATACCTAGGGATACCTAGGGAAGATACTGAACGCAGGCACTAGGCCTCTGTATTCAGTTCCAAGTTCTTCTTCCTTTTTAAGATGGCTGGATCATTTCCTGGTGCAGGCGACTCATAGTCGTACTTAATCGGCTCACTTTTCCAGCACCTATCCAATGCTACTTCAAAACTGTGCACACTCGGGGCAGTAATGGTGTCGTTAGAGAGATTATTCCATGGTTTACGTATTCGTACATAAAAAGAATTTTTGTACCTCTGAGTTTTGGTCCTAGGAATAAACAGTTTCTTACTATGCCCTCTTGTCTGATCTCTGGATTGTAATACAAGATTTGGTGTTACATCAGAATCGTATTTATTAAAAATCTTGTACAATTCAATCATATCACCTCGAGCCCTCCTGTAAGCTAAAGTAGGGATATTCAACTTTCTCAATCGTTGTGCATAAGGCAGCCCCTTTAACTCTGGGACTAATCTAGTCGCTCTTCTTTGGACATTTTCCAAAGCATGGATATGTTATTTTAGGTGGGGGCTCCACACCGCATGAGCGTACTCTATTTGAGGGCGAACAAGCGATTTGTACAAAAGGGAGAAATTTTCCTTATCTAAATAAACAAAGGTTCGTCTGATTAAATTCATTAGACTATTTGCCTTATTGATCTTTGTATGAAGATGTTCTTCAAAATTTAGCTTATCATCAATCACCACACCCAAATCTTTCTCAGATGACACTTGCATGAGGGCACTTGGTGAATTATCACATGTCATATCATACACAAATGGCCTTGCTGGGGCAGACTGGGAGTTACCAATGGTGAGAACACTACATTTCTTAGGGTTGAATCTTAGCAGCCATTTGTCAGACCAGCATTGGAGCCTATCAAGATCCCTCTGAAGGGCAATACAATCATTTTCATCTCTAATATACTTGAAAATCTTAGTGTCTTCAGCAAATAGATAAACACTACTCTCGGAAATAGTGTCAGGTAGATCATTTATAAACAACACAAACAACACAGGCCCAAGAACACTACCTTGTGGAATTCCACTCGCAACAAGACCCCAACTGGAAAACTCTCCATTCACACATACACGCTGTCTTCTCCCAACTAGAAATGCCTCAATCCAATTTAACACCAACTCACTTATGCCATAACTTCTAATCTTGGCAAGCAGCCGACGGTGGGGCACCTTATCGAAGGCCTTCATAAAATCTAAATAAATCACATCAATTGAAAGTAAAAAAGAATATTGAGTATGAAATTGCGCCAAAGAATGTCAAGTTATGCTTACATTTCAAAAAATGGTCTTTTGATTTGAAATTCCAGTTGAAACCCTTTGAATAACCTCTGTTTTTCTCTTTATGTAAATAAACATGTTAAGACAGTGGCGGATCCGGGGGGGGGGGGGGGGGCCGGGGGCCCGGGTCCCCTCCCCTGGGACTAAAAAGGGGCCCCCAATATGCTGAGGACCTTTTTTTTTTTGCTTGTCAGAGATTTTCTGAGTTAAAAGCGGGCCCAAAAATGCCAAGGACCTTTTTTTTTTGTTTTTTTTGTTTTTTTTTTTTTTTTTTTTTTTTTTGTTTTTTTGTTTTTTTGCTTGTCAGAAAAGTTTGTGGATATTGAGCCCCCTCCCTCAAGAAATCCTGGATCCGCCACTGTGTTAAGAGACCCCATTTATTATGATACATGTTATTGGTCTTAACTCATTGTATATATGTTCATATTTGTTTGTTGTTTTTGTGTTTTATGTTTCTGTTTTTGGTTTTCAATAAAAACATAAATAAAAAAAAAAAAAAAAAAGGTATACGGTACCTGGTACATGGTACGGTATGTTTGTGTACACGTACGTGATACCAAGGAGTTGATTATAACTCCCTGGTGATACGTGAAAAAGGGCCCCCAAGTCGGGTCGATTTCAGTACATCTAACATACGCGCCAAACTTCAGAAGGCAGGTGTATTACTCGACTATATTACCAAAACACAAAAAAACTGACAAAATTTTCCGTCGGGATGGGTTGTCAGATGGCCCCTAAAAATTGGGGCAAATTTTTCCAATGGACCAAATTCTGTTAGAAGGAAGAGGTATGGCCTATCGGGGTGTACATTAGTCATTACAAAAATATAAAGAATGACAAAAGTTTCTATATCGAGAAGGTGTAGCCGGCCGGGGAGTATAAACACGCCCCTGAAAAAAAAACACACACCAAAGTGCATGCCCCTAAACCAAGCTTTGTTGCCCAAAATACTCTGGATGTAGAGGAAAGGGTTTTGCACTTGAACCTTAATAACTCCAAAGTGTCTCATTCAATTCAGGACAAATTTACATGCATAGTATTGCAATACATGTAATGCATAGTATTGTAATAATCTTGAGTATTGTAACTTTCTTGGGGTGCAATTGGTGTCAAAATTTAATGATCATTTCAATAATAAGTTATCAAATTGTGAAAATTGTATTGTATTGTATTGCTTTCTCAAGAGTAATCAAATGATATTGTCAGGATTATGTAAACACACCAATTGTCCATCTGCACCTGTTTGACAAGACGTAATAACAGAGGAGCTTGCTAAGCCTTGGCAGCCACATAGCCAAGATACGGTATCTGGGCTATGTGACTGCCATGCTGAAACCTTTTTTTTTTTTTTTTTTTTTTAGCAGATGTTTCTGCTTTATTAAGAAATCAAATACAAAGATTGCATGCAACAATGATACAAATCAGAATTGAAACAAATAAAGTCACGGTGACAACTGAATTACAAAAAGAATATATACTTAGATAATATTGAAATGATATGGAGGTAAGTCAAGAATCGACTCGGAGATGCCAGATATCATATGCAAGAATGCTTATCTGCCATCTACACCAGAGGTGGATCTAGCTTTTCTCCAAGGGGGGGTTTGAGGGGCTGAGCTGGGTATTGCGAGGGAGCGAAGCGAGCGAGGGGGGAGGGTGTGGGAGGGGGGATACCCCCCTCCCACAGTAGGGAGATTTTTCATTTTTAGGGTTGCCAGCTTGCGATTTTAAGCATACTTGCATGCTCTATTTTTTCTCTTTTTTTGCCCAAATAATTGGGGGGGGGGGGGACTACAGCCCCATCCCCGCCCCCCCCCCCCCGGCCCTGGCTCCGCTGTCCCTGGGTTTGTCCCAACGGCGATGCAGAGCATCGTCCACAAGGCGCGAAACGGCGATGTCTGTGAGCCGCGTAGCGTTGCGTCGATTTTTTGTTTGTTTGTTTGTTTGTTTGTTTTTTTGCTATTTGAACCCCTGTAAGTGATATTTTCCTGGCATCTACTAACGCAATGGAGACCATAAAAAGCAGTCCATAATAACGTCTTTTTAGATCAAGTAACAGTTTAATACACAGTTATATCCAGAGTTATCGTGTGTTTGGTTATCAACTTAATAAGTTACCAGATGAGTTGAATAATATTATATCTTCTCACAATATTTGCAATTGAAATTTTCCTCTCCAGTGTGTGTTATTTCTTTTTGGTCTAATTCTAACCACATGTTTAAAAGTCAAGACACTAAAGAAAAGTAACTGGGAATATAAGAAAGATTCGTGATAACAAGGTAGATTTATGATAGTGTAACATTATGTTGACTTGTATAGTACCACAAATCTTAAATATAGGTAACCTCTATGATGTGAATGATTATAATGGCCATGCCCGTGAAGTAGAAATTAAAATTAAGTTCAACTAAATGTTGCTTATTCAGCCAATTGAAGGTCACAATGTAACTTTCGTGATGTAACCGTAATCGTACGTTATCATACGTAAAAAATGTGTGTAGGATATACGTAACAACTATCCAAATTGGTAGCAAAGAAAACTAGAGCTATAATTTCACATCTTTTCTCAATGAATGTGTTAATGAAAGTATTATCGATGAGTGATATAAAACAACTAAGCTATTGGCTACTATTCTATCACAATGATATGCGCATAGAAAAAGTAACACATGTTCACTTGGTAGTCGGGGGGGGGGGGGGGTTAAAACCTATTGCCCGAGGCTAAGCCTGAGACAGAGTGCTATATAGGAACATATTGTGTTCAGTTTTCAGTTTCAGTTTTTATTTTTTCTCATTTCCAACAAAATAAATACAAAATCAATATACAAATATTGTGGGAATTAAACATTTGGAACAGAATGCATGCAATATAAAACATTAAAAGTGTATATTTCAAAGTAAATAGATAAATTAGTATTGCAGTTATAAACTAAGGCAAATCATCTGTTTTGTTGGAAATGGAGAGGTCCACTGAGAAGCGGAGCTTGTAAATTGTGGACCCCTCAAATAACAGTAATTAGGAATTGTAAATTACATAATAAAAAATAAGAAGGGTAGTGGCCAACAGAGAGAAAGAAAGAAAAAAAAAAGTACCCCAAAAATGACAAACACAGTGTACCAAAATGATGAGGGAAGAGTGAAAGCGAGAAAGAGGAGAGAAAAGGGACAGAAATGGTCCGCAAGTGGATTAAATAAAGGTTACCGTAGGCAATTGTAAGCAAACATAATGAAAATTGAGAGCGCAAAAACTACTAAGAGTAGGCGAGTGGTGACGAAATCTTTGGAAGAATAAAACAATTTCTGTATAATCTTATGTAGAGGCGGTCTATATACCACAAATGGAGCTAAGTATTGTATGGAATCAATAGGATAATTTTAAGTTTTCTTTTGAATGCTGCGAGTGAAGGGGAATTTTTCAAATCGATATGCAAAGTATTCCAAAATCTAGGTCCTTCAAAAATAAATGTATTTTGAGCGGAAAGTGTTCTCAAAAGAGGTAAATGAAATTCATCTGATTGTCTAGTGGGATATTTATGAATTGTACGATTTTTAAGAAACATATCATGAAACACACATGGTAGAGTACCACAATTGTATTTAAACATAAATTCACCAAGCTGATATAAGTAGAGATCTTTAATTTTTAAAATGTTCTGTTCAAAGAAAAGAGGATCCGTATGGGCGCGTATAGGGGCATTGCAGATAATACGGATAACTTTCTTTTGTAATAACAAAACTCTTTCCAGCAATGTTTGATGCGTGTTTCCCCAAACTAAAAGACCGTAATTTAAATATGGTAAAATAAGGGATGAATAAAGCATAAGCAAAGATGATTGTGGTAGGTGTAATCTAAGTCTACTAATAATACCAATATTGCGAGAGATAGTTTTACAAATATTATCGATGTGCAATTTCCAGGAAAGTTTACTGTCGACTAAAACACCCAGGAATTTGGTATGAGAGACTTGTTTTAGAGGGGTGTTGTCAAAAATAATATCAGTGGGTAATGAAACTAAAGAATTGCTGAATAAAATGTAATTCGTCTTCAAAAGATTTAGGGATAACTTGTTAGCTCTTATCCAGTCTAATATGTTCCGCAACTCTGTATTAATTACATCGACAAGAACATTTGGATCACTGTGAGAAAAAAATAAATTTGTATCATCGGCAAATAAAATGAATGACAGGGAGTTGGCTGATTTATGAAAATCATTTATATAAAGAATAAACAATAACGGACCTAACAGGCTCCCTTGTGGGACACCACAAGTAATATCTCTAAAATCAGATCCATGTTCATTTAAGAATACATATTGTTTTCTGTTAGAAAGGTAGCTCCTGAACCACTCCAAGGCCTTTCCACGGACACCAATATGAGAAAGTTTATAAAGTAAAATTTCATGATTAATCGTGTCAAAGGCCTTGGAGAAGTCCAGGAATATACCTACAGTGTGAGATGAAGAGTCAATTGAATGGGCAACTTTCTCAACGAAAGACATTAGAGCATGAACAGTACTGTGTTTCTCCCTAAAACCAAACTGGAAGTTAGAAAGAATATCATATCTCTTCAGAAAAGAAATCATTCGAGTGAAAATTATTTTTTCCAAAATTTTGGAAAAAGAAGAAAGCAATGAGATTGGACGATAGTTACCTATTTCCAGGTTGTCACCTTTTTTGAATAACGGAATAATTTTTGCCAGTTTCATAGAATTTGGGAATTTACCCTGCAACAATGAAAGATTAAAGATATGGACCATTGGATCTACAATAAAAGGAATCATGGCTTTTAATATAACATTATTAATTCCATCATAGCCAGAGCTTTTCTTATTCTGTAAATTGGAGACAATATTAATGATTTCTTGCCTATTCGTCGGGAGGAAAAAAATAGAATTTGGATTGGAAGGGCCTAAAAAATCCGCATAATTTCTGTTAGATGGGGGAATGTTTTTTGCAAGATTATTGCCGATAGAGGAAAAGTAATTATTAAATATGTTGGCTATATCTTTAAAGTCTTCAACAATTTCATCGTTATACTTGATTCTATTAACTTCAGATCTTTTATTACCCAAGTTCATTGCTTGTTTGATAACTTTCCAAGTATTTTGTGTATCATGTTTAAACATTTCTAAACGACTTATAAAGTATTTTCTCTTTTCTAGGCGAATAATTCGAGTCAATGTGTTTTTGTAAGATGTATACTTTGCTTTAGCTTTTTCAGTACCTTTTATTTTGTATTTATAAAAGAGATTATTTTTCCGATTAATTGAGCGTAGAATAGACTTAGATATCCAAGGGAGTTTAGGTGTTTTCTTATAATTAGTTTTTATCTTTTGTTTAGGCATATTAATGTCCAACTGTTCGTTCAATAAGTTGGAAAAGGTTTCATATGAACTATTAACGTCTTCGTCGGTGTATACCCGCGACCAATCGGTATTTTCGAGGTCAATTCCAAGACGTGCCAAACTCTCGGCATTGACTTTACGCCTATAAGTTGAAGAACCATTGCTATAAATAGACTGACCCAGCGGATAGTGCATTGCAATAGGATAATGATCAGTTATGTCCGATAGAATAATATAAGAATCAGGATGTGGGATAACATTGGAAAAAATATTGTCAATTAAAGTAGCAGATGCATTTGCAACACGCGTTGGCTTAGAAATGAGTGGCAAGCAAGAGGCAGATAAAATTAATTCAAGGAATTCTTGAGAAACATTGTGATGTTCATGGTTCAGTAAGTCTATGTTAAAATCTCCCATCAGAAAAAAGTCTTTATTGTCAAGATTGACATTTCGTAATAAATTTGACAAATATTGAAGGAATTCTTGAGCATTTGAGCTGGGGGATCTATATATAACACCAGCAATGATATTTTTGTTACCAGGAACCGCAATTTCAATAAAAAGGGATTCAACAATAGTATTACAAACAGAAATTTCATGCAAAATGGTGTAGTTAAGTGATTTAAGAATGTAGAAGGCAACTCCACCACCAACTCTATCTTGCCTATTTTTATTGATAAACTCATAATCATTGATATGGTAGGAGTGGTTTGAATCGTAAGTTAGCCAAGTTTCTGTGAGGCCAATCAAGGAAAAAGGGTTTGACAAAGGTTTATCAGCAAGTGAAAGAAGGTCATCAAAATGCCTATTCAAACTTCTTATATTCAAATGAAGCAAGGAAAATGTGTTATTATTAAAATCTTTTGATACATTAGAAAGTTGGTTAATAGTTATATAGTTAGTAATCCTACGTTGAGCTGGGTCATCAAAATCAAAATCGAATTCCAAGTTTTCAGATGAAAAGTTGATGCTATCCATAACAAGATTATCATAAGAATGAGAAGAAGTGTGAGATGCATCATCGGTATAGATAGGTCTATGTAAATCAAAGAAATCGTCATCACTAAGCCTATGAAATGGCAGCGATTGCCTATCGTATGAGCTTGACATCATGGTTTAAAATTAATCTTTCATCTTTGACATTCGGCGGAAATGATAAAAACTGTACTAAAGAAGCATTGGCGCTATCAAGAAGATAAAATAGAAGACAGGGAAATGTACGGCATCCACATGCAGCAAGAAGAAAGAAAAATCGATGGAAATGGAAATGGAATACGAATATAAGACAAGTCATAACCAAAAACAAACATGATTGGAGGAAACACACACATGATGAGAGTGGAGAAAATAGATACATACAAAGAATCTCTGTTGGCATACTGAACTTAAGGCAATCTAAAGGCTGTGACGTCATTGACAAGAGGCTATCAGCACTGAGCTAAAAAATAACAAAGATATTGAGGAATTTTTATAGGAGAGAGAGAGAGAGAGAAAGGAAGCTTAAATCATCGACTATACATTGTTACCAAATGAGGGATATGTTAACATACCACATTGCAACTGGGAGGGCAGGTGAAGAAAAAGTTAACAATCGAATATAAAAGGAGAATAAACTAGTGAAGCGTGTACGAATAACAATAAGGGGAGTATTCACTTCTACAAGAAAACAAGATTGAAATTAGCGTTTGCGATGAGCTAGGTCTAATAGTGGTATGAATAAAATCCAAATAACTATTATGTTTGAGAAAAAAAAAAAATACATGTAATTTAAACAGCCTTAGCAATGAATATTGAATGGACCTCTTTCGCGAGTCACACAGTGACAGACCATCACACCCTCCCGAGAAATGCTTTTCAAATTATACATGGCCGGAATGCGAGCCACACCAGGCGCGGCCAGGTCAGACAAACATAGGCTTTCCCAACATAGCAACACCCAATGCAAGCAGTCCGCATCCCGATCATGCAATACAATGAGTTGGAACAAAAGGCGCATGTGAATGAATGGTGTATGACAAAGAAAGAGGTGAGCACAAATTTGGATACAGGCACGAAAAAGGTCCACTGTACAGATTCATGATTTGGGAGTACAAGTGAGAGTTGAACACTATATGCAATACCAGAGACAAATACGTCACTATCGATAAGCAGTGATGTAACAGGGAAAGAATGACATAATTACATAACCAATAATGTATGAGCCACAAGAATAGAAAAAGTAGGCCTATACATAATTTAGGACATCATAAAATAAGCTAATGACATGGTGACAAAAAGTTTCTCAAAAAAGAAATTATGAAAAAGGTTTTCTTTTTCTTTTCTCTTTTTTTTTTAAATCAAAGATCTGCATGGGGCTATTCTTTTCATTGCAGAAAACTATACAACGAATATGGAGATTATGTGCAAAATATGAAATATACAATTATTCAGTCGTGGCAAATGCATCAATTTCATTGAAAATGCATTACTAGAATAAGAATATTTAAAAATCAAAATTTCGACCAACACAATCATGACAGTAGAAGAACCCAGTGCATAACAATATCAGAATATTTGTAGTCATAAAACGTACTCAGCACAAGATCGGAATTGCATGAAAGGTGAATCAATGACCAATCTGCATTAAGAGTAACAGTACAAATTAAAGTGGCTAAAAATTAGCATCATAAGGCAACCCCAAATTATATAGAGACTGTGAGCCGACGTTCGTTCATAGGACAAGTGAACAAGAACTATTTTGGTTTATTTTGGAAAAAAATCAAAGAAATGCATGGGGCTATTATATTCATTGCAGAAAAATACATAGATCCGAAGTTATAATGTAGTTGTTATCACATGTAAAGAACATGGGCAAAATGCGAAAATACATTTCAATCATGGCAAATGCATTAATTTCAATACGGAATGCGTTGCTTAGAATAAAATTTTCAGAATCAATATTACGACCAACACAATAGAAGAAACAGTGCACAATAACATCAGCGCATAAATTAGCCATAAAACTAAATCATTATAATCGGAACTGCATGAAAGGTGAATCAATGACCCTCTGTATTAAGAGTAACAGTACAAAATGAATGGCTAAAAATTAGCATCGTGAGTATGCCTTCGAGACTCCAAGACGAAGGTTCGTTCAAAACAGAAAAGAAAAAAAAAAAAAAAAAAAAAAAGAGAGAAAAAAACCCCCACTGAACATGAACTATTATGGTTTATTTGGAAAAAGAAAGAAAAAGAAAAAAATATTCAGAGATCTGGAAAGGGCTATTCTTTTCATTGCAGACAAATACACTGATTTATAAAGCTGATATTATTATGAGTTACAACTTACAATATAGTTGTCATCACATGTAGAGACTACCCAATAGGAAAATACAATTCAGTCATGGCAAATGCATTGGTTAAATCAAAGAATGCATTGCTTAGAGTAATGAAAAAACAAGTCAGCATTCTTATCGTTTGTTTATCAAGTTCGAAGAACAAAAGTGACATATTCTCCTAATTAACGCAAAGAGGGGAAAAACATGACACCCCTTGTTGATTATGTTAAAAATATTGATTACTGAACATGTAATAAAGCAAAATAACATTGAATACCGATAATTAGGAACGAGAGAAACCGTTGAGCTTTGATTTAGAATTCTGGATAACATTCAGCAAAATCTGGATCCTGAATCGGAGAGTTCATTAGGTTAACTCACATCATACACATGAAATCGCGCAATTTCTTGTTGCTCATTATTATTATTATTATTGTTATTTTGCTGTCATTATAGGCATTGATATGCAGAAGAAAAAGAAAAAAAAATCAATTTCGGTGAGACACAAAACATCGGTGAACATCGCTGAGAAAAATCATTCATGACGAAGGACTCCGTTTAGACATTACGTATATTTAGTATTATATTCTGGAGAGTAGACATGTGAGTCTGGACATATTATGATGGCGTTTTCCTATGCACATTAAATGTTTACTTGGCAGCCCAAGGGGGGGGGTTTAAACCCCCTAAACCCCCCTCCCCCCCCCCCCCCGTAGATCCGCCACTGTACACAAATACATGTACATTGCAAGCTCTCAGGGTCTCATGCCTTGTCAAACAGGCACAGATGGACAATGGGTGTGTTTACATTATCCTGACAATATCATTTGACTACTTTTGAGAAAGCAGTACCATTTTCACAATTCAATATCTTATCATCGGAAACATTTGACACCAAAATGCACCCCAAGAAAGTTACAATACGGTGGTACTCAAAATTGTATTATGTAAATTTGACCTGAATTGAATGAGACACTTTGGAGTTATTAAGGTTGTACAAATGCAAAAAAATGTTTTCCCCCTACATCCAGAGCATTTTGGGCAACAAAGCTTTGTTTAGGGGCACCTTGGTGTTTTTCAGGGGCGTGTTACACCCCTTCCGATGGAAATTTTTGTCATTTTTCATATTTTTGTCATATACACCCATACCTCTTCCTTCTGACAAAATTTAAGGGGGAAAATATGCCCCAATTTTTAGGGGCCGTCTGACAACATCCCGACGGAAAATTTTGTCAGTTTTTGTGTTTTGGTTGTGTATAGTCAAAAAAACTTCCTTCTGACACAGACAGTGGCACATATGTTAGATGGGTTGAAATCGTCCCGCCTTGGGGGCCCTTTTGGGGGGCTCTGGGGGCCAAACGCTTCGTTCGAGCTGACAATCTTTTTTTGAATGACATGGATGATCTAAGTCACTTTAAGGGGTCAAATCTCATATGTAAAATGGGATGACTATTTCGGGACAGCCTCCTGGCCTATACCGTTCGTACATCCTTGGATGATAGATGCACCGCCTATGAGAGACAACGAGAATATTATTCTCCCTGCAGTAGGTTTACAATTTTCATTTTATTTGATTGCAGGGGTGGATCCGGGGGGGGGGTGAATCGGCCGCGGCCCCCAGCCCCCCCCCCCCCCCTTTTGAAACCCAACTGGCATAGGCCTACCTTCAGTGCACAATTTTTAAAAAATGCCTCAAAGTGTACTTTTCCGGCTCCGGCCCCCTCTTTTACAAACTTCTGGATCCGCCCCAGGACTGAATTCGATTCCATCAATCCATTAAATATTCGGCTTCAACTCCAAAATATCTGAAAATATTAAATATCTATGTAAAGAGAGAGAAAATCCAACATGACAGGATAGCCAAACATTAAAGCTACTATTCGGTCTTTTGAGGTATTATACAGTAATAAATTGACTCTGAGGCTATTATTTACAGAACTAGGCATGGTACAAGGTCTATTTCATCTTTTAGAATATTAAGATATTGATTTTATTTTTTTAGTGAAATAAGGAATCTATTTGTTTATATTATATAGGGCTTTAATTTGAAATTAAGTCATTGTAAATTCAAGCCAGTACGTTTAATATAAAATTATAGGCCTAGGTTTCTGTTTTTTAATGTGTTGAGTTATATCCCTAAGATTATTTTATCATTTGTTTTAACATACAGCCTGAAAAGCACAGGAAGAAGGAAATTTAAAAAAAACATAAGAAGAAACAGTGTGCTATAAGATGAAGTGATAGACAAAGAAGTAGCAAAACAAACATAGGCATACGCGGGCACATCTTCATGAAGGAGGGGGGGGGGGGTTGGGGGCTGACGTCTTTTGCCCGAATATCAACTTTCGAGTTTCTAAATTTATGCAGGCGAGCAAAAATTTTGACATTTTAGTATTGAAAATGTACATAAATTATATATTTGGGCCCCTTCATGCTCGAATATAAGAATATTCGGGCACCTCGCTGCACGAATAGGTGCCACTCGCCGGGGGGGGGGGGGTGCTGCAGTCCCCCAGCCACACCCCCGGCCCTCACCTCATAAGCATATGAAAACAACGTGCAGCAAAAGTAAGAATTGTGAATTTGATTTTCTCTGAAAGAGACGGTAGATTTGGCATTGTTCGCTTCCGATGTATAGATCGTGCGTATTTTTGCACGTGCGTGTCTGCAACTGCAATCGGCTGCCGGGTCACTGAACTCATGCGATACGTCCTTCGTTTGTCATGGTCACTACCGGGCGGTCGTGCACCACTCTGTATCTCCTCTTGGGCGTCTTGGCTCGTACCCTCCTCATTAACATACCACCTCTTACCTGCAAGAACTCTTGAGGCGAACGTACACCCCCCCCCCCCCCGGCCGTACATGTACCGTGCAACCGACGCGCGATATATGTCACGGCTCCTTATAACTAGAGCCATGGGCTCCGTGAGACCTCTGCAAGAAGCCCGTGCGATGTTCGCAAGAACCTCGTGCAGGAAGTACGATGGCTGTGCTGTGGCTGTGCGTGTCACGTGCTTTCATCAGAACACGTAGCCACACGCAGAGTTTGTTGGACATGTCCAACAGCCTCCTTGCATGTATTGCGTGCTCCTAGGTGCTTGGAAAAAACGGGCAGACCCGTGTGTCCGACGCAAGGATTTTCTGCGAAATCCGCCGTAGACCACACGCAGACTACGTACGTCCAGTTGTGACCCACCATGTAATATCCGCGTTTATAATTATGCTAGACTACTGTTATTGGCTCTTAGCTCCTCGGGAATTTCGAAATTGCCACTCTGATTCGGGCAATCGTGCAACCTCATCTTCGGACAATTTGGTCTTTTGTACTTTTCTATATGCCTGATCGAATGACAATTTTTTTTTTTTTTTTTGTCACTTCCGTGTCAAAATTTTTGCTCGCTCACTATGTGGCTCACCAAATCTAGAAACCAGATTTATTAATTAATTTATGCCCTTTCATAACGAAAAATAAATAAATGAATAAAAACAAGTGCCCTTTTTATAGGCCTATTTATTTTGTGCTTCATTTTCATCACTGCAGTATTCTCGATTTTTTTTATGCCTAGCCCTCCTGCGACAAGTGAAAAATATACCTCAACGATAGAATAAGTGCCCCTCCTGAATGAAAATTGTCTCTTCTATATCTGATATATATTTAGACTATACCCATAAAAGGTTGGTCACAACCGGTCGTGCACCTCCTTGCGTGTGGTCTGCGACGGATTTCACAGAAAATCCTTGCGTCGCTTGCACGGGTCTGCACGTTTTTTCCAAGCACGTAGGAGCACGCAGGACACGCAAGGAGGCTGTTGGACATGTCCAACAATCTCTGCGTGTGGCTACGTGTTCTGATGAACGCACGTGACACGCACAGCCACAGCACAGCCATCGTACTTCCTGCACGAGCTTCTTGCGACCATCGCACGGACTCCTTGCGGAGATCTCACAAAGCCCATGGCTCCATAAGGAGCCGTGGCATGTCGCGCGTCGGTTGCACGTTGTTGCACGGTACCTGTTCGCTTGAAGAGTTCTTGCAGGTAAGAGGGATTATGTCAATGAGAAGGGTGAAAGACGCCCAAGAGGAGATGCAGAGAGGTGCACGACTGGTTGTGACCATGACAAAAGAAGGACGTAAGAATCGCAGGAATTGGCCCACAGCCGATCGCAGCTGCGGAAACGCACGTCAAAAACACGCACGATTAGTTGTGACCATAGCATAACATAATTATAAGAGATTACTTCCAAACATATAAAAGAGGATAATGTATTGATTAGAAAGGGGGTTAACATGTTGATATCATTTGTGATGTTATATCAATGATTTCCATCAATTTTTTTTGTGTGTGTGTGTAAGTGCCCCTTTTTTGGTTATGTCCCCCCCCCCCCCCCCCCCTTCGAAAAACGCTCTGCCGTCCCTGGCCAATTTCCTTGGTGTGCTGAATTACGTAAGTCACATTTCAATAACGAGTCGATTCATGAAAACATGGAATCACGTGTCATGCATGAGTTCCAGCTACAATTCTAAGATTTTCTGCTTTGGGGACTTTAAACTGTCAAAGTGTCGCAACCATCGATCCGGCAACCCTCGGAAAAGAGTGGGCGTGGAATTGTTTACCATCGAGGCTATGAAGACAGGTAGGGAAGACAGTACACAAAAATACTGCTCAGGTCTACACAGTGGCGAAAAGTGTGTCCAGTCATTGACAGGGTGCAACGCTGACAGGGCACCGGCATCATGGAGGCGGGGGGGGGGGGGGGGTACAGGTCTTACTCGGTGGGTTGAATGGAAAATAAATAGGCCATTGATTAGGGAGTGTTGGGAGGGGTAACGCTCTTTTCCTCCCTTTTTATTTCTCTGTTTCTTCTTTTTTTTCCGCCATCTGATAGATGCACTATATTTGCATGATCATACTCTATATAGAAAATAAATGCAGGAAAAAAAAATCACATTTGCTTGTAGCGTTCAAAAAATGTCGAAATATATTGTGGAGGGTCCCCATTTATTAAATATATTATATGTTCGTATATTTGTATTTGCTTTATAGTTTAAGGATAGTTTGAACAATTGGCCTCAGGATTTGGTACGGTAAAAGCACATTTTTGTTCGTCGGTGGCAGTATTAATCTTTTGTTATTTTTTGTTCGTTTGTTTCTCTTTTTTTAAATTCAGGTAGCTTCTCTTTGTTGTTGACACATACAGCATACAAATGAATAAACACACATGAAGAACACTCGAACGATGAAATACTTATTTTTCCTAAAACACTTTTTGTAATGATTGGGATATTCTTACTAACTTTACTGATACAACACATGCTTTTGACATGTTTTTAGAGACTTTCACATTGCTATATAATAAAGTGTTTGAAATTAAATCTTATAAACCTGTTTACAAAAAAATCAGAAAACCATGGATAACGTTTGACCTTTTTAAAAAGATAAGGAATAAAAATAGAATGTATAAAATATATTGCCATAAGCGTACAGAAAATAGCAGAATAAAATATGTTAGGATCCGAAATGATACTAATAAATTGCTAAGACTTGCCCGTAAAGACTACTACAGAATTAAATTTCATGCGATAAAGGGAAACATGAAAAAAACATGGCAATTAATCAATGGAATATTGGGGAAATCCAGTAATGTATTACCAAATTTTATTGATGTTGGTGGGAATCAAATTGCTGATTCTAAAGAGATTGCTGATTATTTTAACCACTATTTTGTAAATATTGGTTTATCATTGCAAACTGCCTCATCCTATAATAATTCTGAAAATTTTGCCAAGTTCTTGCCGAAACAGGGTTCCAATTCTATATACTTTAAACCAATATGTGAAAATGAAATTATCGATGTCGTGAAGAAACTCAATAATACCAACAGCTGTGGCATTGATAATTTTCATCCCAAGGTTATAAAGAATGTAATACACTATTTAGTCAAACCTTTATGTTATATTTTTAACTTATCTATTTCTACTGGTGTTGTACCCTGTAAATTAAAAATTGCAAAGGTTTTACCTGTTCATAAAAAAAATGATATTCATAATGTCAATAACTATAGACCAATATCAATACTTCCCTATTTTTCAAAAATATTAGAAAGGCTCATTTATAATCGCATTTATGGCTTTCTATGTGCTAATTCTCTTTTGAATGAAAATCAGTATGGATTTTTAAAGAATGTATCAACAGAAATGGCTGTTATTGATCTTCATGATTATCTGATTAATGTATTCAATAAAAGGTTGCATTCTATTGGAGTTTTCTTAGATTTAAGCAAAGCGTTTGATACTATTGATTTCTCTATATTATTATCCAAGCTTTATCATTATGGAATCAGAGGATTACCATTGCTGTGGCTTAAAAGTTATTTACATGATAGAACTCAATGTGTATCATTTAATAATGTGTTATCTGATCCTTTATGTATTTCATGTGGAGTACCCCAGGGGTCAATCCTAGGGCCACTTTTATTTTTACTTTATATAAATGACCTTCCATACTGTTCTGACAAATTGAAATTCATTCTCTTTGCTGATGACACCAGTATCCTCTATACAGCTGATAACATTGTTTCACTTTATAATAACCTAAATTTTGAATTGCGCAAGGTATCCAATTGGTTCAAATGTAATAGATTGATCATAAATGCTGATAAATCAAATTTTATATATTTTCATTCTAGATCTAGACACGTCTCTGCAGATTTGCATGATTCATTCCAGATCAAAATGGACAATAATGTTCTCAAATGTGTCAGTTCTACCAAATTTTTAGGTATATTTATAGATGAAAACTTGTCCTGGAAAACACATATAGCACAAATAAATAAAACAGTTTCCAGAAATACTGGTGTCATCAGCAAACTTCGCCATACCTTACCACAATCTGTCTTACTCATGCTTTACAATACACTGATTTTACCATTCCTGAATTATTGCAATATTGTTTGGGCCAATACCCACCCCACCAAACTAAAATGTTTATATCTTTTACAGAAGAGGATTGTAAGAATGATAACACTCTCTCATTACCAAACCCATTCTAGACCTTTGTTTAAGCAACTAAGTATATTAGATGTATACCAGTTAAATGAATATATGTGTGCAGTACTTATGTATAAGCATCTTAATACAGAGCTTCCTAAAATATTATCCAATATGTTTATAAGAAATAGTGCAATACATGATTATAATACTAGATCTAAGAATAAATATCATAGATGGAATGTACATTCAGAATTTGCATCTTATTCCTGCAGACATCATGTACCTGTAATTTGGAACACGCTTCCAACAAATATAACTTCAGTTTCTTTTTATAATAGCTTTAAACGTAAACTAAAAGAGTTTTTGATTAAACGTGATTTTCACTGAATGAATATAGAAGAATAAGATTTTCTTCCATTTCCTCCCTCTCTTCCTTTTCTCTATTTTGCTGTGTATCTCCTTTCCTATCCCACCATGTTGTATTCTGGGCTTGTGTTGGTGCAAGGTGCAATTCGTAAATTATTTTGTTGTTACTTTACTTGCTATTTGTTTTCCGCCATTTAGTTTACCAAATTATATATCCTTTGGGAAGCTGTCATGACAAAACCTTTTTGTGTTTTTTATCAGCTATGCCCAATTTAGTTTCATCACCATTTAATATATTTTTATTTTGCGATTTGAAATGAAATATGATATATATTATATGGAATTGCATATTTTTATTCAATGTCTTGTACAATGTTTGTTTGTTTTTTAAAGAAGATGGAATTGAATCGAATAAATATGAACTGAACTATTGCATTTTGCACATGAGTTAACGAGCGGGCGGCTTGGAGGCCCCCATGCCCCACCCCTAGAGCCTTTTACGCCGCCAAAGGAAGTACGACGTCTCAACCCAAAATGAGGATACAATACAAACAAGCACATGTACTCTAATTTCCTTTTGATCTAACATGACCTTTACTCAGCTTAAAACACTCCCCCAAATCGAATTCTCAAAAATGCATGTAAATGATAATTCAGTCAAATATTCTAGCCCAACTGTATGCAGTCAACCACTGGTATAGTAGTTCGTAAACCAGTACCTATTATTAACCCTTTAATATGTCGCAAGTTCAGGAGTATGATTATATAGTTGTTGGTTGTGGAGGAATAGGAAGTGCGGCAGTATACTGGTTGGCCAAGAGTGCGGGGAAACGTGAGTATGATTTTGGACAAATGAGAATTACATTGTTCACTTTAGATTTGATCAGACTTACAATACAGACACAATGACAGAGTGATACACTTAGGTCTTATAGGGTTGAACGACAAGTGCCTAGATGATAACTGGGCGGTGTGGCGTGCGCTTGCAATCCAGCTAACAGTGGAAGTTATAAACTGATTCAGCGGACCCAGGTTCGAGATTGAGTCACGTCTTTCGGATGGTGACGTTAAAGGTCGGTCACCAGACGTAAATAATCATATCTGATTGATACACGTCTGTAAAAACCCAATTACACACATAATAATTCCAAAGTCCAAACTTCACATATAGTGCGTCCCAGAAAAAAGGAAACCGGGACGGTCAGTTATTTTTCCGGTGCAACGAAACAATTCATGAAATATTATATACATCATTATAAACTTCATTTATTCTTCTTTCTTTTGACACCTAATACGATACAAAACGTCACGCATAGATGAGCAAGAAGAGTTTCAAATTTAAATGTCAAAGTCAAGTTGCGCAGAATAAGTGGTCAATATTTGTAAGGATGTAGCAACCTTGCCTAAGAAAGGGATGGTTCATTAGCCTTTCTTTTATGTTCTTTGTTATGTTTTTTCACTAAATCTCTCAAAGAGAGTGAATACAAATCTAAACATGAGTTTTGCCGGACTTGATCTGGGAGACCGAGGTCAGTCCGACCGGAGCCGGAGGACAACACCGCGGCCATTCAGTAGGCAGTAGACACAAATCCTCATGTCTCGACGAGGAGAGACGGACTTGGACTGTCGAGTTCTTCCTTTCACAGGATCATCCGACTGGACGTTCAGTGGTACCCGTATACAAGATGCGCATCCGGCACTAACTGCTGGAAGCAGACAGGCTTAGGCGACTCCGATGCTCACAATGGCTGCTGGATCGTGGCCCAAGGTTTCCCGAAGACCTCATCATCGGGGACGATGCGTCCTTCTTCATGAGCGGCAAAGTTAATAACCACAACGTTCGGTAGTATGCGCCAATCCGTAACCCGCCTCCGTTCCACTATACGATGTCAACATGGTCAACATCAGTCGTGAGAATGTTTCCGTCTGGGTAGGACTGTGGTAAGGAGCGTTGATCGGACCCTTCTTCTTCGACGGAAATCTCGACGGAGAACCCTACTTACGACTTATCAACGAAGGGATCGTTCCACAGCTTGATCAACACTTCGTTCGCCAACCCGGTGGCAGCTTCGAAAGAATCTGCTGGGCCCAAGATGGAGCACGGCTCATCGAAGAGTGATCGTAATTGTTTGTCTCTTTATTAAGTGTTACAAGTTATAAATGTCATTGGAATGAAAAATGAAAAACAAAGGAACATATCAAGAAAAAAAAAAGTTACCGAGACTGAGAGCAAGTTATAATAATATCAAATATACCAATTTCACCTGCAAAATCGCTATTAGCTCACTGATGATTGACAGATGATGTCACACGGGGGCAAATGGTCTGGAGGATTTTTTAAGTGGGTGGGGCTTAGCAGGTTGTAGAAAATTATTTCAAAAAATATTTAAAATCCATGAAACATATTTAGAAGTTTAAATATCAAAATATGAGATGTTTGTAGGACTGTACACCAACAGGTATCCACTTGCATTTTGATGGCAGGGGCCCTTTAATGATACAAAGAATGTGATTGATTGAATAAGTAAATTAAGGAAATGAAAAACAGAGGGAAAGAAGAGTATAAATATATATGAAGATTTTAAAAAATTCGGAGAAAGAATAGGAAAGAAAGATAGAAATGGATCCGAAAGTGAAAACGTCAGGGGTGTCGATCCGTGTTCATGATTGGGGGATCCCCAGCGAGGGAGCGAAGCGACCGAGTGGGGTGGGGGTGTGGGAGGGGGTACCCCCCTCCCACACCAGGGACTTTTTCAAAAATCTGTCTTCAAAACTTGCATTTTAGAGCATCCCAAAATGGTTTTTAATGAAAAGAAGGAATGCACGGATCTACACAAATAGATGGCACCCCTTCATTGAGATTAACAATGGCAAGCGAACAAATTTTCTTCGATATTTTCGCATTGAAATTATGGCATTTCTTATTTCCTTACTTCTAATCATTAAAGAATGTGATGGTATTTCAAATTAAAAATATAATGAGTTTGGATGATTATTAGTTTTAAGTTAATGTATCGTAATTCTTATTTTTTTCATCCAAAAATATTGGGGGGGGGGATAAAATATTTGGGCGGTAATAATACAGGCCACCCCCCCCCCCCCACCTCAAATTCATTTGGGGATATATACCCCATCCCCCGGGATCGATACCCATGGAAAACGTATACATGTGCAGTATGAAAATCAGAGGATAAGCGAAAAGGGAAATGGAAAGAAAAATGAAGAAAATGAACAAAAAGATGAAGACTTACAAAGGCAAAAAATGAACCAAAGGCAGAAATAGATAAGAAAAATGAGATAGAACAAAATGTGAATAAAAAGATGAGAAGAATAAAACAAACTCGTAGCATCTGCTTATAAAAACTTTCATCATTATTCTGCGCGAATCGTTTCTGACAGTCAGCAGTTGTAATTGTTCGTAATCCGTCATCCATAAACAATTCACCGTGTATTTGGTATCAAATGAAAGAGGAGATTTTATAGTTACTACAAGTGTCAATGTATCAATCAAATCATATTTGATGATTATGGTATCTATCTCTATAAACGGGTTCCTTTTTTTTCTGGGACGCACTGTATATTAAGCTACACATGCCACATTTTATACCCACTTCCTAAGCATGCCAAGTGTTTGAATAAATTCACTCCGGATTACATCTGAGTATGAAATTGTCGTACGCACTTTGGTTTAAAATCAGCAGTACTGTGTCAGTTATTTCATGATCAAATTCTGTGATTTCTAAGAAGCCAAAATTGATAATGTATTTTTCTCAGTATACACCGAGTCTATATCACTCGCCGTAGTATTCTACGAAATCCCTTAAATCAAATGAGGTCACTGTGATCAACATTCCATTCACGCACGAGCACCTTTTTTACAATATATTTTAATATATCAGTTAATTGTTATTTCTTCGGATGAAATCTACTTCGAACGGTTTGCACGTATAGTTGTCGGTGATGTCGTTACAGGAACTTTAGTTAATAGAAGCATGCATAATCATTGTCTCTGGTCTATTCTCGTGAAATCGCATTTCTTTCATGTAATATTTTCTTAAACTACTGGTATCGTGATTTCGTTTCTAAAGGAGTTCTTGGTCTTGAACAATTCAAACTGGGCCATGACAATGGGGGATCACAGGATCATTCAAGGATTATGTGAGTCATTCATTCGATTCTGCTCAAAACCTATAATAACATATCAATTGCTACTTCCCCTTATTTTCTTGGAGCAAACCTTATACCTTTTTGTACTCTGAGAAGTTCTCTGTTTTACTATACTGGAAAGTTTATGTACATAAGAATACACCGAGATGAAATTTGTTCATTGTGTTCAAATAATGTTTATGATGTGGACCTATTATGAACTATATGCATATGAACTATATAAACTTTTAGGGTTGCTTTGCATTGTGGTATTGATAAAACACAGTTTATTAAACCTATTTGATAAATGTGTAGGCTTATACTTACGCATGTATTATTGATAAACCTCTTGAAACGTCAAAAATACAACTTCATTGATAATGAACCTCCTCGACAACACTAAATAAGGGGATGTCTTCGAAGCCAGATTTCTTTTTCTTGTTTTTGTACCTATAATAAAATATAAACATTAGTAGTAATAATAATAATAATAATGATAATAATAATAATAATAATAATAATAATAATAATAATAATAATAGTAATAATAATAATAATAATAACAATAATAATATAGCGCATATATGACATTATGATATGACATCCTTATTATTTACACGGAATAAGAGTTGAGTTTTCATTTATTCCATAAGAAGAGAACGGCCATGCACCTTTGTAATGAAGAGTGAACATTCCCGGGAGGCATTCTAACTCAGAAAATTCATGTGATTATTAAAAAGTTAACCCTGTGCGAATAATAAAAACTATCGGGAGGGGGGGGGGGAGAGAAAAAAAGGGAGAGATAAAGAGGAGTGAGAGAGAGAGAGAGAGAGAGAGAGAGAGATGAAGAAGAAGAAGAAAGAGGAGAAAAATAGGAAGGAGACGAGAAAAGAGAAAGAGAAGAAGAAATTGGAATTTTCAATTAAAAAACAACAACAACAACCTTTTATGAAGCATATTATTTCTTTTAACAGTCGTAAGTCTTACGATTCATGTGACTACATTGCCCTAGCACGAGGCACCTATGAAGCATGGGGAGAAGCCGAGAGAGAGTCTGGTGTCCAGCTGGTCTACAAGACAGGTGGATTGGACATCGCCAAAAAGGGCACTCTAGGTCATGCGGTGCTGGAAAAGTTTGTCAAATCTATGAAGGAACAAAATGTCGAGTGAGTAAGATAACCAAGAATTAAAGTCTGTAAAAACGATATTACATTTTTGTACTTAAGCATAATAAAGTTATGATATGGCGTACATTTGCCCTTCCAAACTGATTAGGAAATATTGTTACCCGAGCTTAAGCTCCCGCAGCCGTTTTCAGTGCATTTTAGGGCATTTCGAGGAACAAGTCTTGCCAGGAATCCTGTTTACATCTTGGTCGAGGGAAAAGATAAGATGTAGATAAAATGCCTTTGTATCAGCGCATACGCACTGGGCCCAAGATTTGAACCCTGAACATTTTGATTGAAAGTCGAGTGAATGAACCACTATGAAACCATAATAATTATGAAAGGGGCCTTAACTTTGCATAGCGCGGACAAAAGTAATTTGGGAGTAGGCCTATATATAGAAAGCTTGGGGTCACAGGGGTGGAGGAGTGCAGTGAAATGTAAGGGCAAATAACTCCAATGGAAAGGAGGAAGATCGGTACACAATGTTTTTGGGACACGGATTGTGATTGTACTAAACCGAGATCAATGTCCAAGAGTAATAAACGTGAGCCAAGATACAACCATGTGATCTTATTGACTTGAACTACATGGCCTCCACTGGCGTAGCCGGGAGGGGGCACAAGGGAGGCTCCATATTTATCCGCTAAACAAATAAGGTCATCCATGGAACTAAGGCGTCGAGACCATAACCCTATACCCTACCTTACCCAAGGTGTTTGGAGGTGATTGGAGGTCACCCCCCCCCCCCCCTGTTCAACAACTCTGGGTACGCCAGTGATGGCTTCAACACAGTGCATCCCGTAATCATTCTCATTTTGCTTACTAAGCACTTTTCATAAATAGGTCATGAATACAAGAGTGAATCGTCGGATGTGATGATAGTCACATAAGCCTATATGTTGTCAGAGGCGGTATAATGGGCTTTCTGCGAGGAGGCAAATCAAAGCTCCTTTACACCGTATAACACTCTTATATAAAATGTAGCGTACAAGAGTTGACGAAGCTATGTCAGAACATAACAATGCTCACATAACTGCAACAAATGAATGTTCCTAGGCATGAAATCATCACAACAAACATTGAATATTGTTCATGTTTTTTATAATTTTTTTATTTCCTGATTAAAGTCAATAATTACAAATATTTTGTTCAACGGTTAATTCTTATTTCATTTTTTGGTGGTATTTTTTTTAAATTATAATACGGTCCTGATGAATCATAACTTTCATCCCGTACAGTTTTTCCGTGATAATAATCATTGTGTATAGAAATATCATATGTTATCCCCACTTTTCCCCTTTTATTACTTTTTTTGCAATTCCCCTCCCTCTCATTTCCCATGAATTATTACTTTATACGATATCTATTTCATGAATAATAAGCGCGACCTTGTTTCGTCCATTCTCACTCGTTCACATGGTAACAAAGCTTTGAGAGATTTGAAGGCGAGAGCATCAAAAAGAAGTTCCCCCAGTTTGCAGCCACCCCTCAGTGGACCACGCTCTACCAGAAAGAGTCTGGGCTAGTTGATGCTGCTATGGGCAATGCAGTTCACATCCAGCTTGCCCGAATGCATGGGGCAACCGTCATTGATGATGCACCTGTCCTGAAGATTGTAAAGCAAGGCAATCTGACAAAGGTATTTTGGTTTGTTTCCGTGCGACTTTTTTCGAAAATGTTTGCAACGAGACCAAACTTTACACGCACGATCACAGCATATACTTTTTCAAGACCATGTGCCTTATGCCTTATATATAACTCGTTGAAAGGCATACGAGACTGGTTGTAAAGGTTTCCCAGATTTTCGGTCTCCTAAACCCTACAAAAGAAGGGGTTCGTGATCCACGAGAGCAAATTGATCTAGCGGACTTTTGAAAGACTAGGCAGTAGCAGAAATTGCATAACTTTTCCTTATCTCTCTATATAGAGTCGCGTCTACACTGCAATTATGCCGTCATCTACGAGACCACTGAACTATCATAATAGAACACATTTCATAAGAGACGACATGTGATTTTATTGAAATTCAATTTTTTTTTTTAAAGCTTTGAAGAATTTTTTTCAACAAAGGACTTCGTCTCTCTCTCTAAACACGATAAACTTCCAAACGATATAGCTTTAACCATAGAGTTCTGTGAGGCCAAATAAAAATTGTTCCTAGTTTCTCGTTCCCGCCTGCATCCTTTTTTGTGCCTGCCTCCTTTTTTTTTTTTTTTTTCATTTTATATTTTTGTAGAATAAAAAATAATTAAAAACCACCAACATTTGGCTGCAGACCCATAAATTTAAAACTTAATGCCTTTTGGGGGTTTAAAGTGACCCGAGAATTCAAATATAACGGGAAGCCGTGCGTAATAATGTGTATGTACGGCGGCCATCTTGGAAAAATATCAAATATCAAATAACATGGTACCCCCTCCTCTTTTTCGAAAAATCCGGACGAGAAACTTGGAATCAATTTTATTTCGCCTTTTGGTTTTGAAAATGCTGTCCCTGTAGGGAGACGAGGTAGATGAGATGCGGTTGGTAGGATTAAAAGATGAATTTATTGTCTGCTATTCCCAATAACTTCTGAAAAGCATTTTTAGTGATTTCCATGGGGGCCTAAGTATAATTTTGTTTCTAAACTCAGGTTTGCTCCAGTAAAGGTGATTTCCTGTGCAGGAAGGTGATAGTGACTGCTGGAGCCTGGATGAATGATGTTCTCTCTTCCATTGGAGTTAAAATACCACTTACTGTCACACAGGAACAGGTCACTTACTTTGGTACTCCTTATATGAAAGAGTTCACAAAAGATAGGTTGGTATAAATATGGTTTACAAGAGATAGGTGGATAGATAGATGAATTGGATGGATAATGCAGATGCATGATGTTCTCTCTTCCACTGGAGTTAAAATACCACTTACTGTCACACAGGAACAGGTCACTTTGGAACTCCATTATGGAAGAGTTCACAAAAAATAAGCTGGTACATATGGTTTACAGGGATGGGTAGATAGATGGATGTATAGAAAGATATATGGAAATATAAATAGTTAGATAATGAGTCACACGTTATTACGAGTCATTACGTTAGATACATACACAGACACAGACGTCGAAATTAATTGACTCTTAGCGTGTATGTCTAGTAACAAAACACTATCCATATAGAGTAGGTTTTACTTTACCTACGGCCACCAGGATTGGCAATCTATCCTTGTCATATGACGTCATTTTGACCAATCGTGTTGCAAGATTCGTGGTATGTGGAATATAATGCCAAATATAGAAATATATAAGGTTTAGAATGTGAGTTGTGGCTTCGCTTTGTTTACACCCAGGTGCCCAGTATTCATCCTCCATACGGGAAGAAAGGCGGAGCCCTACTTCCTCCCCCTCCATGGCAACACAGGCTTCAAGATCGGCCTAGACGTCGGGGGTCCCGTAGTCACTGCCCAAACCAGGAACTTTGTACCTGATGAGAAACGACGGGAGATGGAGAGGAACTATCTTGCCGAAATATGTCCTAGGGTATAGTTTTTACTATTTTTGTTTATTTTTGTAACGTGATGTCTACCCCCGATCAACAACCCACACAGGACATTTAACTATTTTTAAACTCCTAGGACGATTAGGACTATTCCGTATAGGACAATTACCCCCGGACAACTACCCCTTTGGAATGCTACTCTAGTTTATTATCATTATTATATTTCCTGTGTGGTGTAATTGCCCATTTGGGTAGGTGTTCTGGTGCTACTCTAGTGGATAGGTGTCCTAGAATAAGGAAAGGAAAGTATAAGCGAATCAATTTGTTACTTACTTTTGCTGTTTGGATCCTTTGAAATTTTACGACACTTTGCAAAAGCGATTTTCCTACTATCACCTAAAGGTTACCCTAATTAATCAATTTTGCGGGAGGTTAAGATGTCAGGGACAGTCCTCGACAGAAAAATCCGTCCGGTTAGAGGAGTTCCATCACATAATTTAATTTACCTTTTGAATGTTCTCCTGCGTGCGGCGGAGTCTCGGCGAAGCATAACCCCGAATAAAATAGAATGATTTCTTCTTCTTTTTTCGTTCTAGGGCAGTCCTAGCTAGATTCCTCTACTATAGAATATTCTTGTATTACATTTCAGGCTGTGGGACCCATCCTGTACACCAAGACGTGTCTGTACACAATGACCCCTGACAGAAACTTTGTGATTGACACCTGTAAGAAGACGGGTCATCCTGATGTCATATTCTGCTGTGGAGCTGGTCATGCTTTCAAGTAAGTATGATATGGTCCACCTGGGGGCATTTCATGATGTGTCTTGTCGGTGATTTTTACTGGCAAAATATGCTCTCAGCCAATCAGATGCAAGGATTTCAGTAGCTTTTAACAGTTATTGCAACTTGTCATTGATGACAAGTTTTATGAAACAGGGCCCTGGTCTAGTAGTGAATTTATAGGGAGTGGGCACAACCGGGTGGTGCCCCCCTTCGAAATTCAAAGTGCACACACACACACACACACACACACACACACCAAAAAAAAACAACAACAAACAAAACAACAACAACAACAACACCTGCCCCTTAATCATGTAATTTTTTGGAATTGAAGTTGGAAATCGTAAGTGTGAAGTTTATTTCGTCCCCATTTACATTGAAACAATTATGATTCGTATATGCTGATAAGTCAATTACAGAACATTACAAATAAATGTATTTACATTGAATCAATTATAATGTAGGCCTACAATATTGACATGCTGTAGCCACGTTTTAAACCACTCACAAGTACTTAGAAACACAAAAGGGTAGTATTAGTATTGGTATTTGGGGTCATGGTGATATCCCCGCTGATATGAGGAAGCTTTTTTTTTCGCATACAAAGCCTTTGTTTTTTATTAATGAAAGAAAGCAGAGATTTGCTTTTGTCAATTCTCTTTACGCAAAGCAATCGCTTAACATACCGGGACATTTGTTTTTCTTATTTTTCTGCTTTCACACAAATCATCTTATTACCAAGGTTGGATTGCCCTTTAACGTGCATGTGTACACTCACGATTACGTCATGGCTTCTATATATATATTGCCCATTTACCATGTTTACTATGCTGCGACGTAGTCTTAAAAATTCTTCACACTGAAATAACAGCTGCAGATCCCCTTGCAATTTAGTTTGTCTATCCTTTCTTGTCTTGTAAAGTACCCGTGCGTCCCAGTTCTCGTGATCTTTGTCTTCGTTCTGTATAATGTTCTCCTTTTCCTGTTCAGTTCCTCCCTTCCTATAGCTTCCTCTCCCTTTCTTTCTTTTCTTCCTTCCTTCCTTCTACTATTATTTTCTTCTACATGTCTGTAAATTATTTATTAACTGGGGCCCATCCACAACAAGCCTAGCTTTCCTTTAGGCCCCTCCACCATATATAAATGAACGTAAATCTTTGAATTACATGTACTCTCTATATTTTCAGATTCTTTCATTTTTGTGACATATCTGTTCTTGAATTATGTAATCTATTTTTATTATTCCAGAATGTATTTCAAAATGTGTAATTTGTATTTGATTGATTTGTGTGGAAAATAAACTAAACTGAAACTAAACTGAAACTTTTTTGTTATTTGCTAGCAATTGCTCATTTGGAATAATTATGTGAAAGAACTAGTAAAAGCCCAAAGAAAATGTAATTGCTAATCATGATAATCGGCCAATTAAAAATAGACATAATAATAATAGGCATTTGTATATTGTATTTCTATTCCGATGCTCAGAAGGAAAATAAGAGATGTAACGAGAGTCATATCTATTTCTCTACGAATTCGTGTGAGAATTTGCGAACTGAATTACTTTGCTTTACCCTCCAGATTTGCAGCTGTGCTTGGTAGGATTCTCAGTCAGCTGGCCATAGATGGGAGGACGACCTTTGACATCTCCTGTTTCAACATGGACAGACCCGCCATCAGTGATCCCAATTTTCCCGTTTCCTTCCAGCTTGGTGTTGACGTCGAAGATAATACCCAATCAAAGCTCTGAGCAAGTCCACATGCACGGGCTCTTGAAATTCCAGAATATTCTAGATGCTTAACTATACAAGTGTTTTAACACTGATTATAACAGAGGCTTCAACACTCAATTATAAAAGAGATGTTTTCAGGAAAATTAAATGTAATTTAATGTTCCCCAGAATGTTAAAAGCCTAGTATGATATTAAACAACAGTAACTACTTTCTTCTTAATAAATTTTAAAGAGAGAAAGTTGCTTAATTATTGCTCAAGATTATCAATATTGTTGATAACAATGTGCGTACTTCATTTGTATATTCTCAGTACAGGACAGTATAAAAATATATTTTAGGGGCGTCGTGTGATATTCCGTTAAATATATGTTTGTTCTTTATACCTTTCATGCAAATGAGATTCACCGCTCTAGGGTCACTTCCCACGGAGCTATATGGCATCATTCTTAAAAAGAGCCACTAATATGCGAGCATTGCAATGAGGCCCACCGCCTCATTGCAATGCCGTATGGTGGATACGGCATTCTGTACTCTTCACAACTGCATAAGGTCTATTAATTCTACATTTTAAATCTCCATTATATATGAATTATGTTATAAATATGAAGGGAATATTGAAGACGTATTGTCATTTACTGCGCTTATTCTTATAAGCGTCAAAGCATGTGGACCATATAACCAACTAAACTTTCAGCAAAATGGCGCCAAAGGAAAGGCGCCACTGGTATGCGGGTATATGTACCGCATACCGCTTGGAATAACGTTTTGGGACCTCATTTTTCATAAGACAGCGAAATTAATGTTTTCTCATTGGGAACATGGTTAAGCATGTTGTTTATTTTTGTCTTCTCGATATTGCAGGCATTATTATGGCCACATTTAAATCCGTTATTCAAAACCCATAAGACGAATATGCAGCTTGTGTGTAAAAATCAAAATACATTATTTACTTATAAAAGAAATGTTGAATGCATTCCAAGAACTTCAATGTGCCAAAAAAATGCAATTCCATTGATTGTATATACGAGACATTCGGTAACCTGTACAAAATGCTCATATTATTACCGATGAAAATGTTGGCAGTTGCAATTAATTTGTCTTTCAGAGAATCCTTACTATAATTTTGTGTGTCTATGTATCTGTGTGTATGTGTGTCTGTAACAGTCTTTTTGAGGTAGCTTTTCTCCGTTACTGTCCACTAAATCGCGGTAGAAGTTTACTCGTTATTAGTTAAATTTTCTCCAGATTGCCAAGAGGGGGTCTTTTTGTCGCATTTGGGTACCTATTTTTAATAACGAAGTTAATTCGTAACTTTTTCAGCTCGAGTCAACTCCATCTGTACCTTTGGAGTCTGAAGAAAGTGGTGAAAATACATGCCCACCGCCCCGTCAATTTATAAGGAGCCAAATTAGTAAAGTATGGACAACACTGTAAAGCGAAAAATACCAAACTTTATCTGAACGAAAGACTAGAATGAAATTAATTAATATGTTTAATATTTGTGAGCAAATGTTTGATATTAAACATAATTCATGGTGTCTCTTTCAACTAATTGCTCACTTTTAACTCTGTGGTCTGCAAGTTTATATCGCCAATGTAATCCTTGCATTATTTTTGATCGCTATCTTCAGTTTATATAATAAAACTCCCGATCTCACGTATGTATGATTCACCCTTTGCGTGATTGCCAGCCACTGCATTCTCTTCAACACTTTGATATTAAATCCTGTATTAAAGCATGGGAGTCGATACAGAGGGGGGGGGGGGGGAATGGGGGTATATATCCCCCCAAAAAAAATTGAGGTGGGGGTGGCCTGTATTATAATCCCCCCAATATATTTGGATAAAATAAATAAGAAGTATGATACATTAACTTAAAACTAATAATTATCCAAACTCATTATCATGTTTGATCTTGAAATACCATCACATTCTTTAATGATTAGAAGTAAGGTAATAAGAAATGCCATAATTTAAATGCGAAAATATCCAAGAAATTGTATAATAAAACTTCTTCTTCGAGCATTGAGCAACGAACTGTCTATCTGCCTTCTTTTTCCTGAATAAGTACAAATAATTTATAACACACATATTTAAATATTTTATGTTATGATCATTAATATTTTGTTGTACTTGCCGTGACTTTAGACAACATTTTAATCACACAGAAAACCATTTTGGGGATGCTCTATAATGCAAGTTTTATAGACAGGAAAACCCCCCCCCCCCTCCCTGCGCCCACCCCTGTAAATGTTACATACAGTGCAGTATCTCATCCAAATAATTGAAAAGCAGTCAGGGCATCGAACTAACTTTCCCCCTTTTTAATTTAACAAAATTTTTTTTTTTTTTCTAATTTATCGAATTTTGTAAATATGTGATTCTCCTGATTTGTTTTAATAAAACATACAAAGAAAAAAAAAACCTTTCGCCTAAAAAAGGTGCTACACGAGCCGTTATCTTTCTCTCAAATTTGCCGGAACGTCAAAGCTTTCGCGCTACGAGCGGGAAGGGGGAAACTCCCTCACCCCCCCCCCCCCCCCCTCCCTGGGCGCCCACCCCTGTTACATAGAGTACAGTATTGTGTCCAAATAACTGAAAAGTAGTCAGGGGGTCGAACTAACTTTCCGCCTAAAAAAGTGCTACGAGCCGTTATTTTTCTCTCAAATTGTCTCAAACGTCGGAACTTTCGCGCTTCGCGCGGAAGGGGGGAAATTCTCCCTCCCTGCATTCACCCCATGAGGAGCACGCTTTGCGTGCTCATCAGCAATTTCTCACGCTTCGCGTGCTCACACCCGCCCCCCTAAAATTAAATCCTGGCTACGCGGTTGTGAATGAGTGAATGAAATATCCTATCTAATATTCTTTTTATAGATTTTATGAATAAGATATTAGATTTTCCATTGTAAAAGATCCAGAGAATCCATATTATTAATCAGGATGACTTCTAAATCAACATGCACAATATAAAAGTCATGAACCTTCACAGCTAATCTGATCCGATACGCGAAATTTCGCTGTTTGCCATGTACGCTCTGCGCCGTCTGATCCGGCGTCCAGCTGCAGGAGCTACCGTAGCAATTTCTGCTGCAAGTTAAATATCTAAAATTTATAGGCTGTTGATTCACTAATTCATTTACATGTTTATTTCGCCAGTGGGTGATTTCACATTCGGTATTAGTGTTTGGTGTTAGTGTTTATTTTGCCGCGAAAGATAGATTGATGGAAACATAGACATTAAAGTAGCATATAGTGAAAGAAAGGAAAGATTCATATGCTTAATCAACCAGTTTTTCTTTAAGAGAGGTATACAAAAATCTTTCAACATTTTTAACATGCCATCTCATATTTAATCTTTTCATCCATATACAGCATCAAATATTGCCTTCTAATGACTGTTTGTATTTAAGTTTAAAGTTTGAAGTTTGTATTTAAACTTTACATTAGTAATGAGTTTTCATAGGAAAAAATGTTTTACTTTTCCACTGTATTCAGTCAAGCATTACTCGTTGCTACTTAATATAGCTTCATCAGGGGCGGCGCCAGGGTATTTTGATAGGAGGGGCAAGACGCCCTAAAGATGGCGTCATATTATTTCTTCATTAAATAACAGGGGTAATATAGAGTTATATGTTTAAGACCTCTCTTTTTAATACTCCGCTTTCTTCTTTCTTCCCTTTTCTTTCCTTTTCTTCCTCCTTTTCTTCTTTTTTCTTCTTTTTTTTTTTTTTTTCACTACTTGAAAAATCATAGGGGGGGGGGCGGTCGCCTTCTAATGACTGTTTGTAGTTTGAAGTTTGTATTTAAACTTTACATTAGTAATGAGTTTTCATAGGAAAAAATGTTTTACCTTTTCACTGTATTCAGTCTAGCATTACTCGTTGCTACTTATATCATGTAACAGAGTTTACACATATGCTGTAAGATAACCTCAGTATAAATTACTGTTTAGTTTTTCTTCATCATTGCTGAAATATGTCATTCCTTATCAAACTCTTTTTTTTAGGTGGTAAAAGATACATTGATATTGTATATTCCCATTTTTGGCCAAAGTATATTAATGTACTATTAATATATTAATACCTGCGTGTTGCTGGATCGCACTAATGCACGAACTCACAACCATGTATTAAAAGTTTTATAAAACGGGTCTACGATCTTAGTGTTTTCTTATAATCTTAAGGCCACCGCACACTACACGACCTGAGGTCGTACGACCTAGAGGTCATACGACCTAGTCCACGACCTCGCAAAAATTCAACATGCCAAAACCTGGGACCTGATCGTGCGACCTGGTCCTACGACCTGAAACTTGGGTGTTTGGTGACGTCATACCGTAGTTCAGAAGGTCGTACGACCTCAGGTCGTGTAGTGTGCGGTGGCCTTTAGTGTTTGATCCGGATTAGCCGTGCGTTAGTCCCCTCGCCGTGCGTTAGTACTTTTTTTTTGCACGGTCACGTGGTGTTATTTGACCAATCAGGATGGCTACATTTTTTAACCCGTTTTATAACGCTCCATAATAACCTAACACTGAAATACTGTACTGTACGATTCCGTTTTGGTTGCTCATTTTTCATTTGTTCAAATATATGTAATTTTTTTCTAATCAAACCTTTTTGGAGCCAAAAATACATTAGTATCTTTTTTTTCAAGGCGAAGTATGTGCCATTGTTTTTTTGTTTGTATCTATAGTATGAACAGAACCAAGCCACTCAATACCATACATTGACGTTATATGCTTACTTATATACTGTATTATACATGAACCGTATACGTACAATATTAAGTGTGATTATATTTCTTGCAAAACAAGTTTTAACTCTCATTATGTATTCAGTCAAGCATTACTCTTTTGTACTTCATATAAACACATCACAAAAAGTAAGTTTCCCCTAAAACAGATCTCTGTCATTTCTGAATCAGGAACCTTTGAGGAAATTTGAATATTATACAGAGACATATAGCTGTACTTCTCAGCTATATACCTTTCATGTGAAATTTAGGGGAAATCATTCGGTCACGCTTCAGTGAGCATGCCCTAAAGGCAAAATGGCACCTTTTTAAAGTTCACAAGCCCAGTGTCATAACTTTGATTCAATGATATCGGAACAAATTTCAAATGTTCAGCATCAGAAGGCATGTAAAAAATGTTTTATGTCCTTCCTAACATACCAAATGACTTGTGCACAATATTTCACGGTTGAGTGAGCACGGGGTGAAAATTGCCAGAACTGCAGTTTTGACATCTTTCCCGTGGTAAATTTCTATCTTATGCGATCCATTTCATGTTTTGGAAAGGTGTTTTCGACTTTTGCAAACAATATCCATTAATTCAAGGTTGAATGAGCACATGATAAAAAAACAAAAACAAAAA
The DNA here is from genome assembly GCA_025618425.1 of Heliocidaris tuberculata. Classification (NCBI taxonomy): domain Eukaryota; kingdom Metazoa; phylum Echinodermata; class Echinoidea; order Camarodonta; family Echinometridae; genus Heliocidaris; species Heliocidaris tuberculata. The sequence goes on from CM046845.1 coordinate 21,447,941, forward strand.
CAAAAACAATTACCATATCAAAATTATACAGTAAGTATTGCTTTGATTTGTTTTGCACTAAAATCATTTGAATAACATTTATTCATTATGTTTATGACCTGTGTACATGTTTCAATGATCCTATGGCATTTCATTCAAAATTTTACGCTTCAATGAGCACGTGGGGCTGGAAAACCCCTTTTCACGCCAATGTACTAAAATTCAATTGCTTCCTTTGGTTAACTATATCACACGTCTTCTTGGGGAGTTCGTCTGATTTTATTTTGATAAAAATCCCGATGTGTTACGCTTCAGTGAGCACAAAAGATGAGCAAATTATGCAAATAAGAAGAAAGTTTTGGGCTTTAATTCACTTTGATCTTCCTATATTGGATATTAATTTGGCGTTAAGTTCCTGCTTATTAGTGACCTCCTAAAATATGTCGGCAATATTATGTAAATAGTGCATGGTCTATCATGCACTCTACTGGATTATGTGCACGACAAATACTAAAGTATCCCGAGTGCAGTTTTAGGTCGAGGTGAAATAGACCTGCACGAGGGATAATTTAGTATTTGGAGTTCGTATAGTCCAGTGATGGTTCATAAGTAGAACATGCACTAATTGTTATAGTAAATAGACCCCCAGAGCTATAACTGTTATTGTGTATTAGGACCGGGCCCCCGTGCAAAAATCAAAGTTAAAGTGCACGATCGTGCACTATAACAAAATTTCACTTCTGTGAAATATTGAGTCAGCGCAATTTTTCTTGTATACCTTATAAAACATAAATTTTCATTCACTTGTGATGAAATTCAACAGAAAAAAAAGGGTCGTTTTCTTGCATTACTGCAAGCAGTGTCGATTGAATTCCATTGAATTTTATCAGAAGTGAATTTAAAATTTATGTTTTATAAGGCATACAAGAAAAATTGCGCTGACTCATTATTTGAAAGAAGTGAAATTTGTTACTTTTTCATTGATGATTCGTCAAGCTTTCGATCTGTGATCTTTTTCAGGACTCTATAAAAACACAAAATGATCGCTGACATTTACATCGGAATATACATTTGAATTTCTTACAATCGTTAAAGTGATTGATTAACTTTGTGAAAAATTGTAAAATCAGCTCAAATGCCAGTGAATTGTGTGCAGTCCTCTAACTACATATATAATTAAGGATATATGAAAGTATGAGAGAAAATGGAACCCGTTTACTATCCTAAAAAAGAGAAAATCGCGATCAATCGCTAGCGCAAGTCGCTCGGCTTCTTCGCTGCGCTGCAGTCACAAAAACCAAGCACCAGCGCTTGGCGATTTCAGAGCGGGTTTCCAGCCCGTACGGTATTCTGTGATAGAGCGAGGTATGCCAACCGTAAGAGTTCTTTAGGGTTCGGTGGTACTCTATCCTGACATCAATGTTCAATCGTAAATATCTTGATATATAAACGACCGATCAGCTTATAAAACTCAGGCGATTCCTGTCTGAGCTAAAGGTTTGCAATTATGATTACAGCATTAGCTGGAACAGTGATTTTTTTTTTCAGTCCTGGGCAAAGTTAATCAATGCCTTTAAGTACTTATCATTATAATTATAATTATAATAATGATAATTATTATTATTATCATTATTTTTATTGTTACAATTATCATTATTATTATTGTTACATTGTTGTTATTGTAATTATTAACATCATCATCATTATTATTACACATGTGCATATCTTTTAAAGAATAAATCTATTCAATTCAATTCAATTCAAATGCATTGATTATGCACAAAAATAAAGATACAACTGGCATAAAAATCATTTTCCGGCTGTTTCTGCAAAATATACAAAACATCAATTTTATTAACATACTGTAAATCCATATAAAATCAGAAATCAGAAATATAGCACACGATAGGACATGAATACAAATAATATAACATGACAGTACGTGTGCATGTTGAGAGAAAGAAAACACACAACAGTAGAAGACGGCATAAGGCAGAGGAAACCAGATGATGGTTAAAAGGAAAAGCAGATGAGAAGATTGGAGGGAACAGAAGCAGAGTAAAGGAGAGAAGAGAGTGACGGATAGAAGAGAGTGACGGATAGAATTAGAGAGTGACGGATAGAAAGTGGCAGATGTAGGGATAGGAGGAGAAAAGACAAGCATAGAGTAAAAGAAGAAGGAGAGGGATAGAACAGAAGAATTGGGTTAAGAAAGATAAGAAAGGGAGAGAAGAAAGATGAGAAAGAGGATGAAAGGAAAAGGAGGGAGGGGTGAAAAGTGGCTAGACATGCATGTGATTACAGTATTATAACATATTACTAACAGCAATATACTAATAAATTCTAATGCACATATCCCATAAATTTGCAGACGAGATTGGCCTGGAGGATTTAGTATACCATGAATTTATACTTCAGCATACCATTTATACTTTGCTAATAAAAATAGAACTATTGAATTGAAAACTAACTCCTGTTAATTTGAAAAGAAATTGATTCGAATTGTACACCCTGCTCAAATATAAAGTATAGTTTTGTTGAGAAATAGCAAATAGCAAATAGATATGTCATGTACATTTCCTAATTCTATCACGTGACTGCATTCCTAAATAATATTATAGACTGAAAAAGGATAAATATATAAAGGTGCTTTCCACTCAGGTATAAGGAGCATAACACAAATAATTGACATAGACATAAGCAAAATCATCGTTGATATATAATCACTATTATGTAAGGCATATTAGCAAAGTATAAATGGACAGAGTATATAGTCATCTTCAAAGCAAGTCCATAACTCGCAATTACCTCTTAAACTTGTCATTTAACAATTTCATGGCATGTATATAAGCAAGGAGTTCTACTCCTTGGTATAAGAAATGACCCCCTGAATCTATTTGTTCTGACTCTGTGTAACCTAACACGACCTGCTGGGGCCCGTTGCACAAAACGCGCGTTTGAACGCAACTCAGGAAAATCAAACGCAACTTTATTTTCAGCCAATTAGAAGTGCGCATAAAGGACTTGCGTTTGATTTTTAGGAGTTGCGATTAAACGCAAGTTTTGTGCAACGGAACCCTGATTTGTTGAAAACTACGTGCTGATGCAGAGGATGAATCTCATCTACAATGATGCTGTTGAATTTATCAATGATAGCTGACTCAGCTATCTCTTCAAGTTGCTTTACAGGCAAGCCAATTACCTTACTTGCAGTTTTCATTTTTCATTTTTCAAAAAGCACACCAATTTTCGTTTACAATTTTCCATTTACATAAATTATATCTGAAAAGTAAGATACGATAAACTGCTTTAAAATTGAATTGCTTCACTTTATTGTTTTTGATTGCTTTAAATTTGGATTTTAATATGTTTTTCCAATCAAAATCAATAGGAAAGTTGAAACTTTCTTCCCAATGTCTTAATACAGTTGGATCACTTTTTCTTAAACTCACACAGTAAACTATAGAAATGTTTTGATTTCATTGTTGACAATCTAATGGTATCACCTGTTTTGATTTCATGTAAGGCATTATAATAATTGTGCATAACAATGTATCGTTATCATGCCGATTGACTTCGTGAATTCGTTTGATCCAGACTTTAGGGATCGCCTTCTTGAGCTTCGCATACATGAAGTCAACACACAAAGAGTTCGAACCAAGCACATTACAAATATAATCTCGTGATTTAAAATGTCCTTTTTCTACAATATCATTACTCTTTAAGAATCCCTTTGAAAACCATTCTTAAAAAGACAAGCTTTTACTGATAAGTGTTATACTTCATTTCGAACATTATCGACAGAAAATCAACGTACTCCCAGATATAAAACCATCCCCCAAACTGCATAAGGGCCTCGCGCTAACTACTCAGCTGCGCTATCGATCGCTCTCATACGATGCTTCAATATCTACGTCAATGAACATGATGAAACGTGGACGCTGACCCTTATCTGACGCAGTCCTACTTCAGCCAGTGGCATGGGCGCAAATCCAGGGGGGACAGGGGGACATGTCCCCCCCCCCCCCCACCTTTTTGAATAACCTTTTTTTTTTTTCTTGTCAGAGAATTTTGGAGGCGAATGTCCCCCCCCCCCCCCCCAATTTCAAAATGGCTTTGCGCCACTGTCGATGGAACTCTAGCATATAAATTGAATCTTTCCAAAGGGGCGAGTGAGCAGCCATCGTTATACGACTGCACACGAAGAGTAAAACCAATGCTCTTAATCATTACAATCCCTTCCAATTATACTTACCTCACCTTACATTACCTTATCACTGTTCTGACACAACCACGGAGTTTGTATCCACTTGCTGTTTACTTTATTTGATGATGTGTAACAAGTTTTTAAATTTGTTACTTACTAGTATTTACTGCACAAGCTTTATGTAGTTTTATTATGTACACGTATGAGCTATAATTATTGTCAACCTTTTATATGTATTTCTTTGTATTCTTAGTTGTATTCGAAATCCAACAATATGGTTGCAATAAATAAACAAATATACAGTACATATATATATATATAGAGAGAGAGAGAGAGAGAGAGAGAGAGAGAGAGTTCTATTTTGTGTGCGTGTGTGTGCGTGTGTGTGCGTGTGTGTGTGTGTGCGTGTGTATGTGTGGGTGTGTGTGTGTGTGTGGGTGTGGGTCTCTCTCTCTCTCTCTCTCTCTCTCTCTCTCTCTCTCTCTCTCCCTATATATATATATATATATATATATATATATATATATATATATATATATATGCACTTCTTGGCGGTCACCAAGTAATCAAAAGCACCAATTTCACATGGTGAACACTTCCAAAGTGTTCATGATGAATGGCTACAGCCCACGAGAGCGACTATGTCGGTCTCGTGGGATTTTTAAAAAGGTGTCAGAAAGCCAATAAGACCAACAGCCCACGAGACTTTTCTGAGGGATTCACCAGAACGACGTTGTCGGTCCCGTCCGTGGCCTATTGGTCTAGTAGGATTCAAAATCAAATTCAAATTCAAATTTGATGTCCCCTTGTTGGCATTTGCAACGTCTTGCCTCAATTGATTCTTATAGTAGACTTGATTTTATGTCATATAGAATAAAGGATAATCAGACTATCGAACAAAACATAAATCAGAAAAACAAATAACTGAACGTTTGAGATTATTCGAACAAAGAATAATGAGAGTCCCAAATTTGTAGTTCGGTCGCTAAGTGTGATGTCAGAATGGGACACCCGATGAAGCATTGTTCCCCCTTAAATCCCTTGTATTATAATCTTACATGTATGTCCGTCCATGAGTGTCTCTACCAAATACCACAGAAGGATCTGAGAAAAGAGACATTTCATTTAATATTCACTTCACAACATATAGGGTGAATTCCCCTTCAAGGTCAATTTTGATTAAACTGTATTGTAAATGTGGAGTTAATTTCCTTCTAGAGAATATGGGTTTTAATAGGAAATATGGCTGTTAATAACTACGATGAATTCAAATTTCGTCATCAACTTGATCAAGATTAGTTTTATTTAATGTACATTATTACGAATTATTACGAGGGAACTACGTCTATGCTTATTTGCGAAAACAAAAAACCTAATTTAAATATTGGGGATGAATTCGATCTTCGTCATAAATTTCGTAAATTAAGGTCACTTTGAATCGAACTGCAATTTGATTAATTCAAACTATTTTGTTCTCAAGAAATATTTACAAGGCGAGAAATATATAGAAGGCCTTAGTACCCATTAGATTTGGATTTCTTGTTTATTAAAGTTGGACTTAAGGAAAATCTCTGCTTTCAGGTAAACGAAACCAACGCCCCATTATGCATCCATACCCATTTATCGTTTAATGGGAAGTAGATTATCTTTGCAGATTTCTATTTCACTTTTGCCTGTTCATTAAAGTTTATCTGGAAATTTAAGTCTTAAAGCAGGTCGATTAGACGTTAACTTCAGCATTTTGTTTAACTTAAAGGAAGAAGGGATTTTGGGGGCGGTAGCGTTTGCTTTTTTTTTTTTTTTTTTTCGTTTTTTTTTTTTTTTAATTGTAGAGGTTCCTATACCCGAGTAACATATTATAGTATGATTTATAAAACATTAACCCAGAATATTGTAAAGGTCGACCAAGATTTCCTAGAATTCCGAATTTTGCGATGCACCCATGGGATTAGAGTAAGTATAATTCAACAGATTTCGTCCTAGACTCTTCTATATACGACTGAGGAAGGTTGGGGAAGGGCTCAGGTTTGAAAAATTATCTGAAAAGCAAAATGAAAAAAAATAGTCTCAGTTCAGTGAAGGTTTGTATGTCACAAAATTCTCTGACAAGCATAACAAAGTTTCTCACACTGTCGTGAAGCGTTGTATGTTGCACATTTCTCTGACAAGTATAACAATTCGTACATTTTTGTGAAGCGTTGTATAAGTCATTTTTTCAGCATGTTTGGTCAGGTTTGAAAAAATATAATAAGCAAAAGGAAACAAAATTGTCTCAGTTCACTGAAGGTTTGTATGTTGCAAATTTCTCTGACAAGCATAACAAAGTTTCTCACGTTATAGTGAAGCGTTGTGTGTTGCAAAATCCTCTGACAATTTAGCATAACATCTAGTTTCTCACATTATAGTGAAGCGTAGTATGTTGCAAAATTCTCTGACAAGCATAACATAGTTTTTCACATTATAGTGAAGCGTTGTATGTTGCAAATTTCTCTGACAAGCATAGCCATTCTTACATTTTTGTGAAGCGTTGTATAAGTCATTTTTTCCAGCATGTTTGGCAAATTATAAGGGGGCCTCCCCCACCCATAACGCAGCCCCTGATCCTTTTTATAATGACACGGTAATACGATGCTGTTTCACCGCGTTAATAGATGCAGAGTGAAGAGCACTGGCTCTTGAAGTATTAGAACCTAATCAAAATTTTGATCTCTCAAGTCTCCACTTTACAGTTGAGAAGTTATCATCCAGAGTAATCGGGAGTCGAACCATTGAGGGGGCACTAATGTAGGGGGAGACGGGGCATCGGTCCGACTAGTTGAATGAAACGAGAAAGAACAAGGCTGTGGAGTATGGTGTGGAAGGGGTTCATAACATCATCTTATTTACCACATTTTGTGGTTTAGCTCAATAACTTTTGATTCAGAGCCCTAAAAAATATACCTGGGGGGGGGGGGGGGTTGTTTCATAAAGCTGTTCGTAAAGTCATGCGTAACTTTACGAACAGCTTTATGAAACACCCCCCAGATGCATGAGTAGAAAGAGCACAAATTTTTGTACACACCATGTCCATTTTTGTTTCATGACATTCTTGCGTTTGATGCCTAGAATTTCAAAAACGACAATAAGCTTTAAAATCCTTAAATTGGCAACACATTGAGAGGGTCAAAATTATTGTATTTTTATCAAAATTGGCATTTTTTTTTTAATTTTCGACAAAATTTCTAACCATGTATATTGCTTTCAAAGACATTGTACCTTATCATAACCATGTAAAACTAAAAGAAAAATATTATTGTTTCCATTTTGAAGAACAAAATGTGATCAATTTAGCCCTTAAATAATTCCTGTCCTGAAAGGGTTAATGTTGTCTCCCTCTTTCTTTCTTTCTCTCTCTCTCTCTCTCTGTCATTTCCCCCCTTTTCGCATTTCTATTGAGGGTCACGTTCCCCTTTCCGTAGCTGCATCACTTATCAATATAATTTGTTGCTATTTGCGCTTTTGACTTGAAAAAAAAAAGTTTACCGTTCTTGAAAACGTAAGAAAATATTTTCCATCTGGAAGAGTCGATAAAAATTTTCACTTTAGTCAGGTTCACACGAAGGGAGTTAAATTTTAAGTTGCGCTTGTAATTACACGTGAAAAAGTTAATCGGATTATGTATTATTTTGTAACCCACTTTTCTCTAAGAAAAGGGCTCTTATGTGTGCATCAAAAAATTCCTAGAAACCGCCCTACTTTTATAACAGATAATAGGTAATATTAATAGCGTATCCTAAATTTATTTTTTGATGCATATACAAATCATAAAATCAAGATAAAGAGACATATGACATTCATTTAACTTGTTTCATAACAGAAGCTATGATAAAATTTGACCAGCCTCCAAAAAAAAAATGTATCCCCGCAGGAAAAACACGTTTGGAGCCTCGTGATGTCAAGTTTTATCAACTTGTTGATTTTCCGCGCGTACACGCCAGTGACACAAGCTCCTCGCAGTTGATTTAAAATCATGGTTAATTATTCTCACTGGCGTTTTTGGCCGATTCGTCCTTCCCTCAACTCCATCAAATTACATCTTTTCGTTCCATCTTTTGTCTGTTTTTCTCGACATGGCATTTCTACTTCAGAGATGAGTGGGTACTTCATGTCCGTTGTTCCATGCAGGCTCTTCAAAGTTGTTTGCGTTTTGAAATTATTTAGCGAGAGTGTGAACGAAACGTTATTATCTGCAGGGAGAAGAGACAATATTAAACGAGATTAAAACAATCTCCACTTAAAAGGCGCGGAAGCACATAATTTGTTCGAGAATAGTACGTATAAAGTATCTTTCTATTATTTGTGTTGTGTAATTTGATACAGTAGGGTAGACTGCTCTTAAAATTAATGAGTCTTTATAAACGGCCATAGCTGAAGCCTTTTCTTAATACCGTTATTCCAAGTAATGGTCATACGAGTATTGGCTTGAAATAATAATTGTTCATGTTCTTTTGTAGAAGTGAAATTAGTGCATGGATGCATATCTTATTTATGAAAATCAAAGGTCGCATTCCTCTTTTCGGAAACATGTCACTATACATGCAGCTAACGCCATTGTGCACGTTCTTATGCCTGTCATCAATACATTTAATATTTGTGATCTTAGAATGTATTATGTTGCATGGATAATCCGACCAGTGTCGACAGAAGAATTGATTAATGACTTCATCTAGATTTGCTCATATCTTTCGAATGATATTAGTTCAGGTAAGCACGCTCTAAAAACTGAAGTGTTAAATCACCATTTAAAAGGGCCGAGGAGAAACCACTTTTTCAAAATGGTAGATTAACACTTTTAACACTGTATGCAATACTATAAAGGCTGAACCCAGCATGTTAAAAGTGTTAATCTACCATTTAAAAAAAAAGTGATCACTCCTCGGCCCTTTTAAATGGTGATTTAACACTTTATTTTTTATAATGCACTGAAATATGCTTGTTGTTTCAATATATTCAGTCATTAGAAAGGTAACTATCAGATTATTACTCTGAGGGTGTTTCTATGTACTCAATAATTAGAAATGTAACCATGAGATTATTGCTCCAAGGGTGTATCGATATTTTCAGTCATTAGAAATGTAACTATCAGATTATTAATCTCAGGATGTTTCGATGTATTCAATCAACAGAAATGTAATCATCAGATAATTATCATTTTCTGTTTACATGTTTGTTGTCATTGATGATATAATTACTATCAGCGTATTATCAGCATTATTGCCGTTAATTTTATCATTAATGTCTTAATTGATATCGTTATTATAAAATTTGTGTCATTACATTTTACATTGCAGTGTTTGTTTTAAAAAGTGAATATCATCGTGTTATATACAAGAATAGTTTGTATGATATTGAATATTCATGGCGAAACAAGCGCGAGAAACAGCTTTGATTCATTATCTGAATTATTTTAAGTATTTAAGCAATTGTAAAACTACTTGGCGTTGAGTCAGCCTCTCAATTTTAATGAAATTTCATAATATATTTAAAGGTGCCGTATACCTTCTGTTTTGCAGACTTAACATATAAATATGTTTATACAACCACCTTTCAAGAACTCCTCTCAGAATACAGTAACTGGTAAATTAAGTGATTCCTTATAGGAATGAAATCGACTGCATATAGTAGAGATATCATAATGAGCTTGGCGGGTTATTAAAGGCCAAGTCCACACTAATAGCAAGTTGAATTGAATAAACAGAGTAAAATTAAACAAGCATAACAGTGAAAATTTTACTGAAATCGGATGTAAAATAAGAAAGTTACGGGATTTTGAAGTTTTGCATTATTTCTTGAAACAGTGATATGCATAACATGGGCTGTATGCAAATGAGTGAACCGATGATGTCACACACTCACTTTTCCTTATGTATTTCATTATATGAAATATCATATATTTCAAATTTTTGCTTAAGTAATGTTAAACATGGTTTGACTCCTTATGGAACATGTAAAATCATCATTATTGTAACTTATTTTGATACAAGGGAGAGATTCTTTATTATCACATCCATAAAAATTGAAATATGTGAAATTTCATATAATAAACTACATAAGGAAAAGTGAGTGTGTGACATCGTCGGGTTCGAGATGTGAGCATTCATAGATTTTTTTTTTTTTAATGAAGTATCGGTTAAACTGGATCCGACACTTCGCCAATAAGAGGAGGGTATTTCACAAATGTTACACCATACCCTTCGTGAGATTAGGGATAGTATTCACAACATGTCGTGTAACGTGATCACACTTCCCTGATCACACGATATTTAGGAACAAGCCGTCGTGGGCTGATGTGTCGTAGAAAAAAAAAATCCTCATAACCGAATGGATAAACTTAAGTAGCTCCCGAATCCAGGCGCGTAGCCCGGGAGGGGGCTGTCGCCCCCCAAAACGTCAACTAAAAAAAAAAAAAAAAAAAAAAAAAAAAAAAGAGAGCGAAAAAGAGGGGGAAAGTGAGAGAAAACAGGCTTAAAAGTTGCTACGAGCCGTTAACTTTCTTTTAAAATTTGCTAAAACGGCAAAGTTTTCGCGCTTCGATGGAAAGGAGGAGACTACCCCTCCCTGCTCCCACCCCTGTCACATACAGTGCAGTATTGCGTCCAAATATATGAAAAGCAGTCAGGGCATCGAACTAACTTTTCGCCTTAAAAAAAAGGTGCTACCCGTGCCGTTATCTTTCTCTCAAATTTACCAGAACGTAAAATTTCCCTCAAAATTTGCTAAAACGGTAAAGTTTTCGCGCTTCGCGTGGGAGGGGGAAACTCCCCTTTATCTTTCTCCCAAATTTGCCAGAACGTCAAAGCTTTAGCGCTTCGTGCGGGAAGGGGGAACCCCCCCCCCCCCCCCTTCCTCCGCGTCCATCCCTGTTACATACAGGGCAGTATTGCGTCCAAATAAGTGAAAAGCAGTCAGGGCGTCGAACTAACTTTCCGCCTAAAAAAAGTGTTACGAGCCGTTATCTTTCTCTCACATTTGCTCACTGAACGTCAAAGCTTTCGCGCTTCGCGCGGGAAGGGGGAAACTCCTCCTCCCTGTACCCACCCCCTGGGGAGCACGCTTCGCGTGCTCATCAGCAATTTTGCACGCTTCACGTGCTCACAAACGCCCCCCTAAATTAAATCCTGGCTACGCGGTTGCCCGAATCACTGATCTACATGAATCAAAAATGTTATTTCTGGCCCGCAATAAAGTCATCTACGATCGGTTGGATTCGATTTTTATTTCTAGTTTGAAAATGATAGATCGCCTAAATTTTACGACGACCGTAAAACAAAAGCATAAATGATATTAATGCTGCCAGGAGGTATATTAGTTATCCATACCATAATTTATATGCTTCGCGATGTTTGATTTCTGTTTCCTGAAAAGATACACTGCTTTCTCTTTAAAAAATGAAATAATATCTCAAATTGTATCTCAGGAGTAGATGTGTGTGTGTGTGTATATATATATATATATATATATATATATATATATATATATATATATATATATATATATATATATATGACACCATATTTGCTAATCTTGTATTATGTTTTATGTCATTGTTACTTGAATGTATGTTGATCTTTATACAGGGCCCCCAGAAAAACGGTATTTCTTTTACTGATGGGGCTATGATTGATAAAATAAAACTTAATCAATCAAATCAAATTAAATCAAATCAAATCAAAACAAGATCAAAACAAGATCAAACCCTAGTTTTTTAAAACAAAAATTATAGGAATTTTCCTGAAAAGATACACTAAATTCAAACAAGATTAAACCCTAGTTTTTTTAAACAAAAATTATAGGACTTGTCAACTGAAAATATTTTCTCTTCAAATTTCGCCTTTCGAGCCACACCTAGGTCCAAGGAATGTCCGCTGTTGACCTGAAAAAATATGCCCCCTTTCATTAGATTTCAAATTGGTCATGCGTACCCTTTTTGATATTTGAGTGAATCTACCAGAGGATACATGATAGTAATGAAAAAGGAGAAATCAGAGGCAGGGGCGGTTCCAGGATTTTATCAAGAGAGGGGCACAGTTCTCTCTCTCAAAACAGAATCTTTTTGTTCCAGTCCTAATTCAAATCTCTGACAAACAAGCAAGCAAGCAAGCAAGAAAAAAGGGGAAAAGGGTTGTCACAGTGGTCGGGTTTCAAGGGGGATTAAAGGCCCCTTAAACCCGACAGAGGTAGACTCGGAGGGAGTTGCACTTGACCATCTCGGTAGCACTTGGTGATCATTATGAGTTTAGCCTGAGTGATTAGTATTCTGGACCCATTAGCTCCAGCTTCCGTAGCGCTTGTAGTGCATTCAAGGAATAAATCCTAGGTAAGCCTACACACTTACCTCACTCGTGTCGTGTGGGGCAAATGTGTTGATAAGGGACGTTAGTGCTGCGTCTGTAATCTTTTTATGTAGGCAATGAGCACTAGCGTATTTGGACAGATTTTCAACAACGAAAAGAAAATTATGACAGACTTTTCAGTCAATATAAAGCAGTTATTTTCAAAGTAAATTGTAGTCAATTACTCTTAAAACGTCTTAAATTAAGGATAATTCTAAAAATTTTCTCGCTCGCTCGCACTGCAACCTCACACGACAGTACTGTTAAGCAGGTGAAGACATATTGAAACGGCCGTCAAACAGGGGACCAAATCTAATATTGGGGCACGTATCAAGCCATACAGAGCGTATTTGAACGTCACTCTTATAAATCATTATTCGAAACAAAATTTTAAATGTTTTCAAACATTAAACATTCAAATAGTTTTTCAATGAACGATAAAGAATGAGATCTGTCCAAACATTTAAATAAATAGTTTTTCAATGATAGGAATGAGATCTGTCCAAACATTTAAATAAATAGTTTTTCAATGATAGGAATGAGATCTGTCCAAACATTTAAATAAATAGTTTTTCAATGAACAATAAAGAATGAGATCTGTCCAAACACTTTTATTCAAAGCGGAATGAGGTCGAAATTTTTGCTTGCTCACTTCGCTCGCTTGTAAGTATCTATAACTTTATTGTACTGTTGCCAATGACACTACACTTGATGAAATGATAAAAAAAATAAATCAGATTGATAGTTTGCAAATTATGAAAAGATGAATGAAACGATCATCGGACGTCCTACCCCCTTCCGACGCAAATTAGGGTCTGAAAAAAGATTTTTCTGGATCGCCATTGGCTAGGATGTTTTGCCCCCCCCCCCCTTGAAGCCAAATGTCTAAATACGCCACTGTGTAGGGGGTGGTCTCCTTAACTTCCTGGATACATCTATGGTGTTTCTCTCGTAAAATTTGGTTTTCCAGCTCTTGTGAGAAAAAAAACAACAAAATTTACAAAAAAAGAAGAACTGCAAATGTTTTTTTTTTAAAGAAACCTCACAACTACACCTGAATAAAAATGATTGGGAAAATATTGCATCTTGATTATCCAACTGCCTATGAATCTATTTACATTCCTTTCGTGTATGCCCCATATTAATTGACGCGTATCAGCACATCATTATCTTGTTGATCTAGGACATGGGAATATTATCTGATGTGGCGCAACGCTACATCAGTATTGTATAAGTCGAGGTATGATCCATATTCCATTTTTATTACCATATAAATTGTTTTTGTAAGCTTATAGACTTGATGGAGAGATAGTAGATGAATAGGCGACAGCGAGAACGTGCAATTTCTGGTGAATGGCGAGCAAATTTCTGGGGAGGGAGAAACATGGTATAAAGCGTGGACCATAATTGTTTCAAAACACCTTTATCATTTCATCAGAACGTGGAAGGCCTTCAGCGCACGATTGAGTATGCCAGCGGGAATCGCTTGCACGAGATAACATGTGACGTACATTATACAGGCATGTTCTGGTGTGTTTGCTTCCCCACGTGTATCTGTCTCGTTATCTTTTGCATATTAAAACCATGGCTAAATCTGCGTATATGGTCAAAGTAAAGAATGACGTAAGAAGAAGAGTTAACATTTTGGATTCAAAGGTTTTGCATTCTCTATGGAGAATTCATTCGCCTACCCGTTAATTAAGGTCAAATTTTTATCAGGTGTTTCATCTTGAAATTAAATTTCACCGAGTCAGTCCATATCAACACTGTTAAAAATAAGAATAAGTAAAGAAAAGGAAGAATAAAATAACGCGTTGAAGCTGCAAATAAAAGGAGTAAAGTAGATTCCTGTTAGGTAAAGGAATATTGTATCAGGCTATATCAGCGATAGATTTATATCTTCACTGAGGGCAGGGAACTCTGGTTACGCCGGATGAAATAATGATCATTATTGTATAATGCGGGGAAATTGGAGTTTTTTTTTCGAACGGTAGAAGAGCAAAATCATTAGATATATATATATATATATATATATATATATATATATATACAAAAGAGTATATATGAATGTTGAGTTTTGATAAATTTTCTTTTCAATTACCATGTTAATTTCTGAATTCGGATGAAAATTCTTCCTGCATTATTTATTTGGTCTTCTTATGCAAAAACTGAATTACGAATTTCCCGAACAAGCGAAGCAAAAAGCGTTGATCCTTGAACGTTTCTTAAAGCTCAGTCATTATTCCATTCTCTGCCTAATTCCAAAGAAAATCAATGACATGTTTGAGTATTGAAAAAAGTGGTTACATTTGTTATCTTTAACAGTCATTTGTTGCTTAACTAGACATATAGACAAGAAGGCGTGGCCCTGAAAGCACAATCTTTAATAATAAGAAAAATAAAGTATGATAATTTACAAAATTTATATATTATAAAGGACTTGTCTAAATGGTGAAACAGTAGGTAATAGAAAGGGCACAATGACGTTTTAGAATATTAAACACTTTTTCTTTTGACTAATGGCGTAGCGTGCGGATCCAGCTGTTGAGGTGGCACAGGTATCATGAGGGAGGGCGGGGGAAGCCATCGAGTAACGGGACGGTGTCGTACCTTCTTGCTTCCCCCTCTTTTTTCTTTCTTTCGCTCTCTTTCTCTTTTTTTTTTTTTGTCGCCATTGGAAGGGGAGAGCTATTACCCATGCCATAATGTGCATTTGCAGTATATTTTTCATAATGTCTTATCGTTGCTCAAGTTAAGTAAACTTCTTGTTGTAAATCTGTGCTAGATCTCAGAATAAACCAAGTTAAAATTCTAGTTGCCTATAGATCTTGGTTAGATATTAACTTACTATCATGCCCCAAATTTGTAGTTTACAGAAGTACGTGTGTATGTGTGTGTAAACAGTGGCGCAAATCCATTTAGAAATTGGGGGGGGGGGGATTCGCCTCAAAAATTCTCTGACAAGCAAAAAAAAAAAAAAAAAAAGGTTATTCAAAAAGATGGTGGTGGGGGGGGGGGGACATTCGCCTATCTTCAAAAAGGTGAGGGGGGACATGTCCCCCTGTCCCCCCAGGATTTGCGCCCATGTGTGTAAATGAGTTTCTACAGACGCGTATAAATCAGATATGATTAGTTACACCTGGGGGCCGACCTTTAACGTCACCATCCGAATGACGTAACTCACTCGGAGTCGGTTTGTAGGCGAAGACAGAGAGCTGACCGTAGAAGTATGTAGTACGTGAGCCTGTTCGGTTCGTCACGGACGGACATTTGACAAATTTTGAAAATTTGAAGGCCTGTAGAAAATCAGTATTTAATTGAAGAGAGCTATTTTATGTTTCATTGTAAAGGGCATCACTGAAGGAGTTGAAATTTGATAAAACTTGGTTGCCGTGGTTGCCTACTAAAATTATAATCAATAAAATATTCAATGTCACAGACGGACAAAAAGCCTACTCTTAACCGATCAGGCTCAAGTACAGAATGACAGAAGTACGGCTTTTCGTTTCGCAGTTTATCGATAGCTGCAAAAGACCTAGTGTTAACGTTAGAAATAGCATAGATGATTCCTGAACATGTCATCACCAACTATAATCGTGAAATTAGTTTCATCTCATGTCAGATGTAATCTACATGTATCGTTTCGAATTGACAACCATCATTATGCCAGTTGATTTCAATTACGATGTCGAATATAATCACTATCCATCATTTCAAATGACAACCATAATCAAACTAAATGCTTTAAATTATCACGTCACTTACTACCATCTGCATTCATCATTTAGACAAATCCTAATGTACATCTAACATTTCGAATTTACAACCAAAATTATGCAAATTAGTTTCCATTCTCATGACGAGTATAATCACTATCCATCATTTCAAAATGACAGTCATAATTATACCAATGGATTTCAATTCTCATGTCTGTTGTAATGATATACATCAATCATGTGGACGAATCGTATCTTCATTCAGATGCACCCTAATTATGGATAAGCAGTAGATTTTTTTAAAGTCCTCGGCACAGGGATGGTTGGGGTAACCTCGCTAGTCATAAGGACCGTTATTCATAAGGACCACAGATTCATAAGGACCACCATTCATAACGCGTGTTAAATGAATAGCGGTTTTCTATGAATAGCGGTCCTTATAATAGCGAGCAAACCATAGACGAATTACCTCGCTATTCATAAGGACTCCAGTCATGAGGACCACTATTCATAAGGACCACTGATTCATAAGGACCACCATTCATAACGCGTGTTAAATGAATAGCGGTTTTCTATGAATAGCGGTCCTTATGAATAGCGAGCGGACCAGGAATGGTTAACCTTTGATTTATGGTATGAAAGATATTTTTTAGCTGGCAGACATAATTACTGGCATTGTGTTAGAAAGAGGTACGTTTAGTTGCCATGACACGATTCTCAATGAATTCAGCCATTTGGAGGAAAATGCCATGTGCAATACTTAAAACAAGAATCGTTGGAACTTGGAAGAATTCGAAACACTCATTTATTTTTTTTAATTTCTGTTTTCATTGAAATGCGATGAAATAATAATAACTGCACAAAACTTGAACTGATAGCCAGATCTTAAGACACAATTTCATCTCTTATTTACTACAAATATTTTGGTTAGAAGCGTAAAAGGTTCTCAACCCAGTTTTATAATTTAGATTGAATCCTATCAACAATTCTTTTAATTTTTTATAAATTAATCTTTCCAAAATCGTTTAAAATGGTGCCGATGATAAAATGTGTAAATGCAATAAAAGAGTAAGGATCATGTCCCTTCAGAAAGTCCTCTACTATGATGATAAGTGTAACAATGCAATATTGCATATTCAATTGAAAGCATTTTATGGGTTTATTGAGTTTATGGATCTTTGTAGATATAATTCTATTTAAAATGTAATCGAAATGATATATCCCACCAAAACTTTATCACCAAACGGAAATGGATACGAGAGATTAAGATTCAATATTGCATGTTTACTGGAAAGATATTTATGAATTCTTTGAGTTTATGGATCGACTTAGATTATGACTCTTTCGAATCATTTAATAAAAATACAACCCACCAAATCTTTATTCCTAACGGAAATGGATGAGAGAGATTATGATGCAATATTGCATGTTTAACGGAAAGACATTTTATGGATTTATTGAGTTTATGGATGTTTATGGATGTAGATTCTGTTTCTTTAAAAATTTAATCACAAGTTACTTCATCCAAACTTAATTGCTAACGAAAATGGATGCGAGACATTTAGACATTTTTTTCGCTTTCACTTAGTTGATTAAAAAAAATACTTCATCAAGGATGAAATTTGTTATACTGCATCTGTTGCCATGACGTCAAAGTAGTATCATGTAACAACGAAAAGCTGGATCTTGTCCATTCACTTGAATGAAAATCACCTGGGAACCACCGTCATTTTTATGTTTGAAAAAGAAGACGTAGTTTTATTGAAGAAGGAATGATTAGGGTGGCAGATGTTATTGGAAAATCAAGGGGAAATTATGAACATCTGACGTAGACACAAGAACTAAGGGCAAGGTGCTTTTTCAGGTTAATGAAGTCCTCCTTGGAACTAGCAAAGTTTCTCCATATTGCCAAAATACTTCTCAAAATCTTATTAGAGCCAATGGAAAACAATCTATCTATCTATCGATGTCCCATAGCTTGGAGGCCGTTGGGGCTACAATGTGATGGATCTTGAGACACAGTTTCTCCATGCGCGTACTGAGAGGGGGGTGTTTTGGGTGTTTTAGGTGTTCAAACACCCCCCCCCCCTTTTGGTGCTAATTGAAATTAAAACACCCCCTTTAGAATTCCTGATTTTTTTTTCTTCTTCTTCTTCTTTTTTTTTTTTTTTTGCTTGTCAGATAATTTTTGAGTAAAAAGACCCCCGAAATACTGAAAATAACCTTTTTTTTTTTTTTTTTTTTGCTTGTCAGAGAATTTTGGAGTAAAACACACCCCCCCCCCTTCAAAAAAAATCCTGGGTACGCCACTGAGTTTCTCCATAACTTTCTGTCTTCAGCTGTCCGAATATAAGGTGGGGGTTCTCCGTATAATTATGAGGAGGCAATTGACCAAATATTTGTAATTTCAAAATTCTGGGGGGGGGGGGGGGGGGATGGCTGCAGCACGACTATGATTGTTACATCAATCAGTTGGTTTAATACTACTCCATACCATGCAAATTTGTGCCTCAAAGGCTATTTCCGTTACCCCTAATTTTCCATAAGGCAAAGTAAATGCTCATCTGTGCTACGCCAGGTCTTTATTGATCTGTTGATCCAAAAAGAAAGGTTATACCGGATTTCGGATTATCCTTTACCAGGCATGCACATTGTTTGATCTGTGGAAATAAGCCACACCGCATATTTTCTCGACAGAATTAAACCGTAAGATAAATCATCCGTTAACTTGTTTCTGTTCGACTGCCCTCGTAAAGCGTATACGTGACTATAGAGAAGGAGAAAAAAAAGAGAAAAATCAACTGACATGCTTGGGGAATTAAAACTGGAAAAAAAAATCTATAATGTATTAGGGGTCTAAACAATTGTTCTTTGCCTACACAATCTTTGAAATGGAAAACAAGTCCCACAACAACCAGAGGCGCAGGGGCAACCAAGCGAAGAGAGCCAGCAAAATAAATGTCTCCCTATTATTATATGGCAATGTTAATTCACGAAATAATACTAATATTCATTTATGTCATTTGATTGTTCAATCACTATCCATTTAATAGCTAATCTCTGCGCATGAAATCATAAAAAAGTGACATTACGATGTGTTTTATCAATAAAAAAAAAATTCACGGATAGCGAGAAAATTAGGGGAGGGGGATAGAGATGAGCGGTATTTTTGTATTTTCACCTTAAAGATTAGTCAGTTGCCATCATTAAAGATAACTTTTACCAATTTTAATAATTCTGTATTGATGAAAAATAGTGGCATTGCTACGGGGACACGAGGACGCACTTGCCCCCTACTCGAAGGGCTAAAGTGATAAAAAGAGGGGGAAGGGAAAAGGAGAGGGGGAAGCAATTCGAAAAGAAGATGATACTACCCACCCCCTTAATTCATGCACTTGTTCTTCCACATCTCATTAACCTAATAAGACCTTGACACCAGTGCCCCCTCCATGGTGGAACTCAAACTAGGCCACTGTCACTGTAAAAAAAAAGCTGGAATTTGACAACTGACGTAAGTAATTAGTTAATTGTAGCCTACAAATAGTTTTCGCAGAATATTTCTTCTTTGTTGTCCATCGTATTCAATAATGACAGTTGCTGAGGATTAATCAACCGATTGAATTTTACTTGGCTCCGTATGCCTAAGGCAAAAACGTCACAAAAGATCACACCGGTCTATGTTGCTAATAATGCTATGGTCACAACTAATCGTGCTTTTTTTTTTGCACGTGCGTCACGGTCCGCAGATGTGAACAGCTGTGGGCCAACTCCTGCGATTCGTACGTCCTTCGTTGGTCATGGTCACAACTGGTCGTGCTCCTCTCTGCATCTCCTCTTGGGCGTCTTGCACCTTCCTCATAAACATACCCCCTCTTACCTGCAAGCACTCTCGAGTGCAACCGACGCACGACATGTCATGGGTCCGTATATGAAGCCATGGGCTTCGTAAGACCTCAACAAGGATCCCGCGCGATGCTCGCAAGAAAGTACAGGAAGTACGATGTTTGCACGTGTCACATGCGTTCATTAAAAAAAAAAAAAGTGCTTACGACGCAAGGATTTTCTACGAAATCCGTCGCAAACCATACACAGGAAAGTGCACGATCGGTTGTGACCAACCCTTAAATGGGGCATAGTAAGCCAAGGGATTTAATTAGAACGCTGCCCCCTGGCGAAAATCTCTCGCAGCTGCAAGAGAATTTTGCATAATTAGAATCTCCATACTGATTACTTAACGTAACGACTGGGAACACAAACGTTCTCGGTGGTTATGCATGTGTTTGAAGCAGCTTGGAAATATAGGAACATCCCCTGATTATTGAATTTCAGGATTGCAAACTTTTTCGGAATGTTTTCCAGAGTTAAATCCAGGGTTTTTTCAAAAGGAGTGGGGACACAATTTCGAGAAATCGCTGACGCAAACAAGAAGGAAGATTTTGAGTAAGTAAAATAAAGAAGGTTATCACCATTTTAGGTGATATTTTTTTACACACACACGCCCACACACAAAGCTCTGAAAAGCAAATGAAAATCAAAAATAAAACAAGATAATAAGCTTATTGGAACTTCAGGTGCATTTTAATTTTGATAAGAGAATATCAAAAGAATTTTTAAAGACTCCGAATAAATATATTCTAAGTGCGAGTTCGAATTTTCGACCTATATTTTATAATCATCATCAGGAATTAAATTCGAGCTCAGCTATTCTAAGTGTGAGTTCGAATTTTCGACCTATATTTTATAATCATCATCAGGAACTAAATTCGAGCTCAGCAGCTCATATTGTCTCTATTCGGAGTCTTTTTCTTCTCACTGTATGACGAAACTCAAGGAATCCATTCTGGAATAGATCTTTTGATGATCCCTCTTCAAAAAGATTAATGTATATCCTTCATTTTTATCCTGATATAAAGAGTTCGGTTCCAAACACGCTACATCAATCTTTCACGAAGTGACGGATCTCAGCCGCGCACGTAAAACATACGGGACGGCTGTAAGTATTTTCTTGTTGACGTTATCGCCATAGTTACATAATTATACATTATTATGATCTGAAACTTTGTGAGGTTCAAGATGTTAGTGAATGATGTCCAAAAATGCAAAAAACTCAAAATTGAAAAAATATGCGTTTTTCCTCATTACCGTCACTTCGTGAAAACAGGGACGAATTATTTTTTTTAATGAATCTACTCATTTCAAGTAGCTAAATACCTTGACACATTCAAAAAGTCGAATTTCCTATGAGAACGTAACGAGAAATTGGCCTTTAAAAAAATGAGAGTGGTCCAAAACCTGCTACATCCACAGTGGCGGATCTACGGGGGGGGGGGGTTTAGGGGTTTAAACCCCCCCCCCCCCCTTGGCTGCCAATTAAACATTTAATGTGCATAGGAAAACAAAAAAAAAAGAGAAAAAAAGAGCATGCAAGTATGCTTAAAATCGCAAGCTGGCAACCCTAAAAATGAAAAATCTCCCTACTGTGGGAGGGGGGTATCCCCCCTCCCACACCCTCCCCCCTCGGTCACTTCGCTCGCTCGGGCTCGGTCGCTACGCTCCCTCGCAATACCCAGCTCAGCCCCTCAAAACCCCCTTTGGAAAAAAGCTAGATCCGCCCCTGATCCATATCAGTTTAGGTCCAGAACATGCTACATCCATAACACAGTGGCCTTTCCCAGTAAATGACCTTTTATGTACACCTCCATTCCCCCCCCCCCCCTTCATTTCCTATTTCCCCTTTCTTCTTCTTCTTCTTCTTCTTCTTCTTCTTCTTCTTTTTTTTTTTTTTCTTCTTTCTTCTTTTCCCTCCAATCAAGCTCAGCGGTCCAGGAATGTTATCTTTTTTTTTCCTTTTTTGTATGTAGTTATTTCCTTTTTATATACATGTATTTATTATGTATTTACTAAGGGCACCCTCGCCCCAAGCTTTTGCTTTTAGAGATGTGTCCTTCAACTATGTTTGTACCACTTGAATGTATATTTTGTCATAATTTTGTCCTTCAACTATGTTTGTACCACTTGAATGTATATTTTGTCATAATTTTGTTGAAAATACATGCATTACTCTGTTCATTTATTACTTTCTATACTTATTTTAAAAAGTTTGAAATAAATGTCATTAAATTGAAGAAAAAAAATTGAATCACAGAGCAGCACGACGTATCAATGATCGCAAAGTGACATTTTCCACTTAAAAAGATGATTTGCTGACTGTGCTTATGGGGATCGAGATTTCGGTTCCAAAATATTCTACATCCACATATTTTTGAAAATATCTATTGCTTACAAAAAACTAAGGCACCTGGATAGTTCAAAATAGGAGAATTATAAATTCTTGTTTCTCTCAGATCTCAGCTTCATGATGTTGTATGTTTTAGAACCGAACTCTTCATTATAAGTTTGAATAAGTAATTTCTGAAAGGTGGCGGAGAGTTACGCAAGCTAGAATAAGTTAATTTTCTAGAGCACGACGTCTACATACAGAGAAAATTCCAACCTTGTTCTAAAGGCATATTATGCACGCATTGAGAAGCATTCCTAAGACAAAGAGACCTTCTGGATATTTCTTTAAAAATGATTTATTCATCTTAATGAATAGGGAGCGTTGTGACAGAGCGAGAATTTTTTAAATATTGCATTCTCGAGCCCTTTTTACACATTTTAGCAAATTTAAGCCTTACGGAAGAGGGTTGATTTCTTTGAAAGGTGAAAAATAATTTGTGAACTTTCTCATTCTTTTTATGTCAGTTCGGGAGAATATCATAGACTTGATAGAAGAAATCTCCCCTGAAATGGATAGCTCTGCGAATGCCCTCATATCACTAGCGTGCCCAAGTGGGGGGGGGGGGCAGGGAGGCAGACTGCCCCCTGACAACTTTTGACAGGAAAAATAAATCCCCCCTTTTTTTTTTTTTTTTTTTTTTTTTTGCTGATCATAGAATTCTGGACCCCATAAAATGTGATATCCCCCCCACCACTGGGAGACTTTTGGAGCGCTGGGGTAATTTTTTTTTGCCACTTCTACCCCCCCCCCCCCCCACCACACACACACACTCACACACACTGAGCGAGTTTTGGAGGGCTGGCGAGAGAAGAAAAATATACTGGTCTCCCTCCAAGCAGAATTTGACAGTTGAAAAAAATTTGGCCCCCATTGTAAAAAAATCCTGGATACGCCACTGCCTCATAGTCGAATATGACAAGAAATAGCTGATATGTTTGTACCAAACTATGCCCTATGTGTGTTTAAGTCCCTTATGCGCATTTCTACGAGCAGTGCATGTGACTTCCAGCAAGATGGAGACACTTTTTAAAAATCATTTTGATTATTTCAAAACCTCACAGTATACACCAGTTTTTTTATGAACTACCTTACATAATAAACCTTTCCCATTGCTCCCAAATAGTACCTTTCACCAAAAAAAAAATCACACAACCAAAACGTCACTTTACCTTTAATATCGCAAATTGGAGGATTTACAAAAAAAATCAGTCTGAGACTTAATCCGGTGTGATATAATCTTTATATCGTTATGTCTAATGCTTTCCCAAGGACATTTGGGGCCTAGTTGGGGGAGGTTCTCAGAAGGGTATTCCTCTTTTTACAAGGCTGGGGAATTTAGCATTTTGTGGCAATGAATATGCAGGTTTGCAATTTAGGTATTGAAAACCTTTGTTAGGGTTGCAATAGAGTTTTAGGTCAGGTTTAGGGTTAGGTTAAGTGTTAAGTAAGTGTTAGGTCCAGCGTTGAAGTTAGTAATTCGGTTAGTATAAGATATTGACCGTCGATATACCACTTACTGAGTATTTTGAAGCATAACAATATCGGGGGGGGGGGGGCGTTTCATCAAGTGTCTTGTCAGTGATTTTTACCGACAAATTTGCTCTCAGCCAATCAGATGCAAGGATTTCTGTAGCTTATAACAGTTATTGTAAATTGTCAGTGAAAGCAAGTTTCATGAAACGGGGCCCAGACCTCAATCACAATTACCTGCATCATAATGATAGTAGAAAATGCCATGTTATGACATTTATTGGGAGGGCGATGTGGCTAACTGCCTTTCTTAGCGACGTGGAAGATAATCATGGCAATTTTTGATCTCCGCCATAATTATAGGTAGAGTGGTCAAATTTTCCAAAAGTTTCTTTCGACGGAGATATTGGAGAAGAAACCGAATATTCAACCTTGCTTTCTGCGTGAGGTAGCATTAAAAATAATTCTACATTTTTCGTTTTGTACCATTTTAGTTAGCTCGGGCAGGCAGGAGGAGCATGAAAATTGACCTGCGGTTATCATGAAAATCGTATTTTCTGCATGGGTAGGTAGCGCTGAGATTTCATTCATAACGCTTAGTATAGTGCAGGGCGTTTTCGTTTTTGTTTTAGCCAGAACAGGGCAGAGAAGCATGATAATTGCCGACGTCAGCCGCAATTTTCTGCATTATGGTACATTTGAGTCTAGAGCACAATATATAATTTCGAGACAATCATTTCAGGGTGATTTGCTAACTTTTTCCTTTAGTCAGTGGCAAGGACGGGGAGGTGACACGACATTTGCTCCTGCGACATTTGCTCCTCCGTCCATATCTCGAAAGGTCAAAGGTTAAGGTCAAGGTCATCTTTTTTTTTTTTTTGTTAAGGACAATGTGAAGATTAGGATTAGGGTTAGGGTTAGGTTTAGGTTTAGGATTAACATGGCAAAGTTAGACCGGAGCAATTGTCGCAGGAGAAAATGTCATGGAACCGGACTGGGAATTAAATGAGCATTTTGTCATAAACTTCGTTTTCTTCACGATGTACTTATGTCTACTATGCTGTATTTCCTAGGCTTGATAAATTTCAATATAACAATCATTCTTTGTGGAAGTGATATACTAATGTATACAGAGGTTAGCATGGCAACACGCAAAGAAACTAAATGCGTCGTGTGGCTGGCAGAAAGGAGTTATAGCACGCGAGCATGCCATATAAAGCAAATTGCTGGTAACGCGCTTCTAAGATTTTGATTGCTCTATACATGTTATAGCATTTTTAAAACATGACAGAGATATCTCTCTTCAGCAACTAATAACAAGTGAAAATGGATGGTAACTACCTAATGTTAGTACATGTAGTTTTGTATTAAATAAGCACATACTTTTGAAGTTATGAGTATGTAAATGCTAACGACCTTCTAGCCTGCTTAACGTAATAGTTCGCGTCCGCGTTTAGAGCAGAACGGCACAACGCGCATACGCCCTTCTACCACCGCACGACGAATTATTATAGACAAAGAGGCGGTAGTCCCAGTGACGGATCCGGGGGGGGGGGGCGGGCCTGGACCCCTTTCCCTGGGACCAAAAGGGGGGCCGCAAAAATGCTGAGGACCTTTTTTTTTTTGCTTGTCAGTGATTTTTTGAGTTAAAAGAGGCCCAAAAATGCTGAGGACCTTTTTTTTTTTTTTTTTTTTTTTTTTTTGTTTTTTGTTTTTGTCCTTGTCAGAGATTTTTTGTGAATATTGAGCCCCCTCCCTCAAGAAATCCTGGATCCGCCACTGGGTAGTCCTGTACGTAACTTTTAACATTCCTAATGAAACAATGTATGGTGTGATTACGAGAACGAAGATTATGAGTACTGATAGGTATCTCAGTTGATCAATGTTATTATTCTGTTGTAAGAAAACAAGATGCTTTGCGAGGCACAAACGGCTTTGCTTTGCTTAGCCGTTTGTGGAACAGAATTATGGTGCCAGAAGATTTTGTGAGACATCGTTATCATTGTACACAATATGACAATTTTCATAAACTAATATTACTTCCAAAATTATAATTGTAAAATATTGAAGTTTGAAAGTTAGCATGGTGGTAATTTGAGCTTATGGTATGGTAGACGTAACGGTTTTCGCCTTAGAATGTTGCATTTCCCCCAGCCTGTAAAACTTTTATTTTTGTAAGTAAATAATTATCTCACGAAGAACCAAAATGAATGCAAACGGGTTTCCTTTCGTCACCATTCCTTTTGAATTGATATTCTATAATCAGTCTCACCAAAATAGTTCGTCTACATCATTCACAATTTTTTTTTTTCACAATCTTAATTCTCTACAGAGAAAGATCACTCATTTCATCACCTTTTCACTACGATGACGTCCTTGTCAGAGAGCAGTTACGTCACAGAACCCTCGGCGTCACAGCCCCCACTCGTCCTCGCTCCACTCAGTCGAACGGGATATCTGCTCACAGCCCTCTATCTCACCTTAGTGGGTAAGGGTATAGATTTATATTTTTATTATTATCATTATTATCGTTGTTATTATTATTCCCTCTTCATTTTTTTTTTGTTGCTATTAGCATTGACTTAGAAATTATTTTTAAAATGACCTTATTAGTCAGGTTGGTCAGAACCACAAAGCCTGTTCTCGTTCTCACCCCACTCAGTCGATATCTGCTTACCGCCCATTATACCTGATTATAGTGGGTAAGCGTAGTAATTTTTTCCCCCTATGCGTTGGCAATGACTTACAAACTAGACTGTATGAAAAATGCTTTTTTAGTCAGGGTCACTAAGCCTTCTCTACATTCTCACTCCATCCAGTTGAACGGGATATCTGCTTACCGCCCTCTACCTCAGCTTAGTTGGTAAGCGTATCGATACACTGAAAAGAAAAATATTGACGACTCAGAAACTATTTGAAAAGTTCCCTTTTTACTCTTGTCAGGACCACGAAGCCGCCATTTCAACAAAAATGAACAAAATTATATTCCTAATATCATATGAATGCACTGATTCACTGGAATGTAATTTTAGCAAATGAAAATGTGTGAAATTCATACAAAGTGTCATTGTAAACCCTTCAAAAAAGTTCTGCAGGTCAAGTTTGAGCTTTGATATCTCTCTTGTTACTTTGTTAATATATTTTAATTTGGTACCATTGAAAAGCATGTTTATTCCCTTGTACAATGATGCCCCATTTGTATTGACTATTTAATCATGAAATGTGAAGTACACCTGAATATGGGGCCAAGTCAAATGTTAATGTTGCAAAATGCATTGTTATTGTCAGCAGTGAATTTTCCTATCTTCTGTAATGTTTGGAGGATGAATATGTGTTGACGTGGTCATTCATGAATGCAATGATGTTTTATCTTTTGTTTGGAAGATGAAGTGTGTTTTAATGAACTAATTAAAACAAAAGTAAAAAGTAAAATGTTGCAAAATGCATTATCAACAGTGAATTATTCATTTGTTTGGAGAATTTGTTTTGAATTTGTTTTGAATGATGTTGAGGTGGTCATTCATGAAGTGCAATGCTGTTTTTACCTTTTGTTTGGAAGATGGAATGTGTTTTAATCAAACGATAGTGGGATTATCACTGTGTTTGAGTTTCATACAGACTCAAAGCACATTTCATCTCCCCCAAAAAGAAGAAAACTTCATTCCGTTTATTAACGACCACCTCAACATCACTCAAAACATAATCCATCCTCGAAAGAAATATTCACTGTTCACAATAACAATGCATTTTGCAAGATTACACTTTTGACTTGGCCCCATATTCAGATGTACTACACATTCAATAATTACATAATCAATACAAATGGGGCATCATTGTACAAGGGAATAAAGAGGCGTTTTAGTGATACTAAATTCAGGTATGATAAAACAGTAACAAGAGAGATATCAATGCTCAAACCTAAATTGCAGAATTTTTTTGAATGGTTTGTGTATATCTTTTTCAAATTAGGGCAGTCCTTAACACATTTTAGGGATTAGAGGTATATGGCCATAAATCTTATCCCCACTGTCTGAGCGATTATAATGTGGACATTCATTATGATTACTCATTTTATAAGCCGGTCACCACCTCTGTTGTTTCCCTGCGTTTCATGACACGTGTATCTGCATCTTGTTAGAAACAGCATGTATTTAGGGTGTATCATGTTCTTTTAACCAAGTGACACTTCAGTTTCAGTTTTATTTTCCTTTCCAACAGAACAGTGATTTTAACAAGAAATCAAATATACAATTCAATATTCAATAACAAAATACATTTTACATGGTTTAAAGTTATAAAATAGAAAGTATACATAGACATCCAGTATAATAGTATTTTCGTTGTTGTTTTTTTTAATGTTGCATAACTTCACAGGATATTAACATTATCACATATAAGCAGCGCGTCTTTTAAATGAATTGCAGAATAAAAGGTGACATGAAATTCACAAGGATACATGGTTAGCGGATCGAGTCCCGGTCGCGGCAGTATTGTCCTTTGACAAGACATTAATCTTCATACCCCACTTTCACCCCAGGTAGGGTAATAATTATTTGTGAAGAATTCCCGGAATACTTCCAGTGATTTAGAACAACTTGGCTTAAGTTTCTTTTTTACTCTTCCCACTTTGCTTTAACCTTCTTCAATCACAGGCATTATAGCCACCATCGGCAACATCACGGTCCTTTGCGTCCTGTGCCGGTACGGAACCTTCCGCAGACGTTCCGTCAACCTTCTCCTTATGAACATGGCTATCAGCGACCTGGGTGTGTCTGTAGCCGGTTACCCGTTAACAGCAATATCCGGATACCGGGGTAGATGGCTATTCGCGGACATTGGGTGCCAGTTTGCAGGATTTTGCGTCTATACCTTATCCTGCAGTACAATCAGCTCACATGCGGTTGTTGCGATCTATAGATATATCTACATTGTCAACCCAAATCTTCGTGAGTATGGTGCACTTTTTCTTTATTTTGTAGGGGCGTCAATATCTTTGTCTTTTTCTTTGGTTATGATAGGCTGATGGGCAGATATGGGGATGGGTAACCACGTCGATCGAAAGCATTTTGAAAGGCGCTGTAGTGAAAATTTGGTCATTTTCAATATCATGTAAACCGTAAACCCAGAAGACCCTCTGATTTGATGGATCGATTGTATTCTTGTTTCATTTTGCAAACCCAGGACCGAGGCTTTCTACCTCCACGAGTTGCTTGGCCATCCTTGGTATCTGGATCTACTCCCTCTTCTGGACGGTCACACCGTTCTTCGGTTGGAGCAGCTATACCTACGAACCCTTTGGAACTTCCTGTTCAATCAACTGGTTCGGAGAAAGTCTTAGCGATACTACATACATGATAGCCTGCACTGTCTTTGTTTTCGTCCTGCCAGTCTTCATCATGCTTTACTGCTACATTCGAGTAGCTAAAAAGTGAGTTCCGATCAAAGTGTATGATTTTTATTAACTTGTTCCTCTCTTGTTCCACTAGGTTACAGAGGAAGGCCCTCCGTCACTCGTCTAGGCCCCGTGGGTGTAGGAGAGTCACCAAAACGCACGTTAGGAACGCACTGCCCTCTTCGTAAAAGAGCAGGGGAAACCCCGTGGTAGTGGTACGCCTGCACATCCCAAGTAGCTGTACCGTTTAAGGTTTATAATCAAAGTTCGCTTTCCAACGCCGAGGAACAGGTCATCGTCGGCAGTCATGAACACCTGGATTTGTAAGAGAGAGGGGCACTATTCTGAAAAATTTCTGATAAGCAAGCAAAAAATAAAAAGATTATCGCATTATCAGGTACCTTTTGGGTCAATTTTTTAGAACGGGAAGGAGCACATTCTTGGGATTGTGTAACTAAGGTGTGCCACTTAGGTTTCGAAATGGGGAGCACAATCGGCCTGTGACCCCCTAAATCAGCCAGTGCCAAGGAGACAGACGTTTTGGGAGGACAACGGACAGGGGCGGCGCGTCCAGGGGGCAGAAGGGGGCAGGGGAGGGGGCACAGTGCCCCCCACTTTTTGAAGTACCCCAAAAGTGCCCTTTTTATTTCTGGAAAAATGCCCCTTTCTCTCTGATAAGTGCCCTATTTACTATTAAAAGTGCCCATTTTCCTTTCTAACAAATTACCTTTCCCTTATCTGAAAAATTCTCTTCTTTCTCCCAAGTTCTGATAAATGCAATTTTACTTCGGATACTAGGTGCCTATTTTTCTTTCTTATAAGTACCTTTTTTCTTCAAATAAGTGCCCCTTTTTAAATATAATGATTCCCCCCCCCCCTTCTCCCTAATATGTGTCCTTTTCCCCATTGATAAGTGCATTTTTAATTATGATAGGTGCCCCCTTTCCCTTCTAATAAGTACCTATTTTCCCCTTCTGATAAGTGCTCATTTTCAAATCTGTAAAGTGCCCCCTTTTTACTTCTGAGAAGTGCCCTTTTCCTATCTAATATGATCCCTTTCCCTCTTCTCATTAATGCCCCTTTCATATCTTGTAAGCGCCCCTTTCCAACTCTGACAAGCGCCCTTTCCTCTTCTGATAATTGCCCTTTTTTAAATATATTTTCCCACTGTTTCTTACAAAAAGAGGCATTTCTGGCTTTAAAGTGCGGCTTTATATATAGTAATAGGTACTGATATACTAACAACTACTATGTAAGACAATGGAGCTGGACGCAAGAGGAGCAAAATGCCCTTCACTCGAATGTGCCCATTATTTACACCAAGTATAAGGGCAATATTTTCTGAAAATTTTCCCCAAACTCGCTCGCTACGCTCGCTCGTTCTTTTAGTATATAATGAAATCAAGCAGATCGCATGAAGTATTATGATATCGATGTAATCATTTCTAAAGAAAATCGACAGGGTTACTGTACAAATTAAAAGATCGTTAAGCATTTCCTCCAAACTGATTTGCTGTTGTCATTATCATTATATCGCTGTAAATAATGCACAACCCAAGGACTTCAGCATTAGGAAAAAAAAGTCTGAAAATTTTTGTTCGTTCGCTTCGCTTCGCTCGCTCGCACATGAATCATTAGACCATTACACACAACTGCTAATTGGGGAAGCTGAAGCAATGTCCAGAACCACAATAAAAAGGAAGAAGATGAAGTTGATTACGTATTAACTAGACTGTAGGGTAATACAATTGTCACAAAATGGTCCCTGTTTTTGCTTTATGTTCACCCTTTGTAGGTCCCCCTTTTTGGCCCTTTTTGCCCCCCCCCCCCCCACTTTGAAAGACGCTCCGCCGCCCCTGACAACGGATGATAACACCGGACGTGCCACATCAGTGAACGCGTCTGTAGACGTTTGAACAACGCTGCTAGTTCCTCAAATGCATAGAAAAACTCCTATGCCAGGGACTTGGTAGATTTCACTTTATCTATCTAAAATACGTTATCATATAAAACTTGTTGTCGTGTCATTTTATGCAAACTTTTAAAGCAAATGACTTTAATCTGCGAAAGCTTTTGGGGTTTTTAGTCGATGAAAAATTACAGCTTACTTTTGAATTGTTTAAATATCATTCTTCAGAGAATTTCAAATATAAGCTAAAGCAGAATAGTCACTACCACAGGGTATCTTTGCAGCTCCGCAGCGAGTTGCGTGCTCACTAATGCGGAACTTGTGTAGTTAACAGAGGACATCAATTGTCCTCAAATATGTCTCCCACGACTAATCCGAGGATTAATTCATGGTAATGAAATATTTCCCGACATTGATTTCCTTTTCAGGAACACGATTCTGGAAATCCCATCGGCATTCTTCCGGACGAGCAGAAGTCAGATGAATCATTGGCAAGCTAAGCCAAGCCAAAGAATTAGATGAATACGGTGCTGGTTTCAAGGGGGCGGCCTCTTCATTCCAGGCACCCCCTATGTATTTATGGGTTCTTAAGTGCAAGCAGAGTCTTAAAACATGTCATCCCTAAAAATATAAAGAAAAATAGATAAACCTTAACTTTATTTATTAATTTCCTTATATATTCAACAAACTATTGATGTTCAATGAATAGATGCAAACAGAAATACAAATTCCCAACAACTGCCGATGGACTTATATAGTATATTTATTTGAGAATACATTTTCATATTTGCTATTTTATTGGATGATTTTTCTATTTCAGAATCAAAGGCATCGACCCCCTGCGTACTGAGGATAAAGACATGGGCGTGGTCGTGTTTGGCAAACTTCGTAAACACGAGACAAAAATCGATGCACACGTCACCAAGGTAAGAGAGATTAGAGATGTCGCCAGACCATTTTTGTCGGACCAAATTTGTCGAAAAAGTAACTAAAATTATTCCAACAAGCAACCAAAATAGAACTGTCATCAGATTTTCAAATATACCGACAAGGGAAAAATATTGGTTTGTCGGATTCCAAATTTGCCGACAAATGTTCAGGTCATCATTTTTTAGATTTGCCGACCCCCAACATAAATGTCGAGTTTGCCGACAGGTAATTTTTAATTTCAATTTAATTCAATTAAATGACATTTATTTCCAACATTTCAATATAAGTGCACAGAGTAATAAATGAACAAAGTCACCCTCACTCCCTCTAGCGACGACCCTGAGAGAGATTGCTCTGGAAGTCTTATAGTGGAATTCGGGGGGCTGAAGATGTCAAGCACCTCCCCCACACCAATATAGCGTGTTCAAATTTCGCGCACATTTTTACCTTCTTAGGAGCTTGATATTGAATCCAGAATTTCTCACACCCTATCTAACATAACCCATAAGCAAATTCTCGAAAAGACATGGGCAGAACAAAAAGAAGTAGTAATTGACGAAGAATTCTGGAGATAATACGATCTCACGATCTCATATTGCGTCGCATCGCAACGCAAAACAACTGCAAAGAGAAGAAATCACAACGAGTACATATTTTGCAGATCTTAATCTACAGATAATTATTTTAAAAAATAGACATTCTTCAAATTTAAGATAATTCCATTGACTGTAAAACAAAATAAGTTTATAGCTTTTATACTTACTATTTTGATGGCATCATCCAGAGAAATACAATTTCGGCAAGTTGCTATATTTCCACTGTCCTCGAAGTTTAGTCACACGCGAAGTTTGGACACATTACCACACTTCCGTACCAGCAATCAAAATGTGTGGTACGGGGTATTCGAACACGCAATTTTAAGGCTTCTTTACAAGCCACGTTTTCTCGACCAATAGAAAATGAAGAAAAAAAAAAAAAAAAAAAAAACAGGCAACTGTTTTAACCATTCCTTCATGAATAAATCTATCATTTCCCCATGGCTGATGATGTAATAATGATTATGTTGTAGTCACCACAAGATCGTCAAAATTCTGTCACATGAACCCAATTTTCGGTCAAGTGAACTGCCTGCCCACCACTGAGGCCCAGGATTCAATATAGGGCCCTTCCTTCTCACTTTCAAGAGCATCTATGGTTTCAGTCCTCCTATGATCATGTGAAGTCATTACCATCAGCTTTCAATTCTGGTACTCCCTCTGCCCTTCACAGGGCATCATGCTGAACTATCCATCCGTCCGTCGAGACGATTCCCACCCTCGGCACAAAAAGGTACCTGCATTATTCCGCAGCTATCAAACTTGTCAATGACTTCAAACAGTAACTCAAAACTTGATATTACTGCAAAGCACATTTCTACATTTAAAAAAAAATCATGCACCGTTGATCCAAATAATCATGATGATTGATGATTATTGTTGTTGTACTAGTTATTCCCCCATATAAATCTAAAAACTAGTTTCATTTGGATATATCTTATGATATATCTCTTCATACAGATATGCTTCATGATGATGGCGAGTTTCATCGTGGTCTGGGCACCTTACGCTATTGGTAGTATATGGGCCTCTCAGGTTGGTAATGTCAGCATTGTGGTATCGGTGTTCCCTACCATGTTCGCCAAGAGCTCCTGCATGATCAACCCCATCATCTTCCTGACCTCAAGCTCCAAATTTCGCCACGACCTCGGCAAGCTGTGGAATCGGCCGTCACCAGAGCACACTATACGCGTCGAGGAGCGCTCGAGAGAACAGCGTTCCTTCTACGTCCGACAGAGCGCCCTCTCAGATGCCATGGGAAGCCATTCCGCTTCTGTCTACTACGACAAGGAGCGGATATACATCGGCGAGATGCATGCGGCCAGCATTCAGAGAGAATCAGATCTCTTGCAACGTGACCCTGAGGCCATATCCATAGGGTCCTCCACGAGCTCCAGTCTGCAGTTTGTCCTCAAGGATCGTCTGAGTCGTTATAAGAAGAAAGCGGGCAAATCTGGTGAGAAGGGGTTGGATATCCTCCAGTCCCCTTATGAAGACAGCGAGGGAAGTATCATGAGCAGCATGATAAGGCGAAGGTCCCATTCCATTGCTTCTGATAATGTCAGCAGAGTCTTTGTGCCGTCACTCAAGAGGGTTCGCAAGAAAAGATCATTGTCCCAAGCCGACATTCCGAGTGCAGCTGCAGACATTTTCATGGTGAACCCTACTACCATTAGCACTGAGCCGAAATAATAACGTAGACGTGTCGTAGTCGAATGGTTTAATCACTTGACTGGGGATGCAAATAGCGTTGGATTGAGCACCATCACACCTCTGTCTACATTCCTTCTCTTCGCCCTGGTATTAAATTGTTATCCTGTAGGATTCGAATGTCAACGTGGCTGGATTTTGCATATGTGCTCCTGCAAAATGCTCCCAAGTGGAGTGGAGAATTGCGGAGCCATATCTGAATTCAATGACAGAGGCACTGATACAACAATGTAAACATTTTTGACCAGTTACGTAAGTACAACGGCATTATATAAAAACTGCGGACAATTATAGAGTTTACAGGAGGTATATTTCAGTAGATCATTAGTGATTTTTATTTGTTTGATTCCTTTAAAATTGGTATGTCGTAAAATAGTTATCCGATACTTGGTGATGACATTTTCATTATGAATAATAATAAATATAAGCATTAAAAAAGGACTCTGAATGAGCTAAAAACGTAGCTTCCCCGGTTCAAACCTACGGTTATCTGACCCAGAGTGCAGTTGAAAAATACTCTAAACGAAATTTAATAGCCAAACTTGCTTACATGTACTAAAAGCTGTTATTATGTTATCTTGTTTAATATTTTAATAATAGCATATTCAGCAACCGTCTGCCTCTCGTGGGACATGCCGACGAATCTAAATCATACACCGCTTTAATCTATTACATAAATACTCAATGCTGACAGACATGCAATATTGTTAAAAATATGAGATATAAGTCTCCTTTATTATTTAGGAATCACTGATCTTTTAAACAAATTTTGCAGTCCGTCAGATAGCCAGGTAGTATTTTCTTCGATTGCAAACATGGCAAAGTGCTATATTAAGATATTTTTTTTTTAAATTGATATTTATTGTTATTTCATTTGCATCACACCAATATACAAGTCAGTTTTTTGGTGATGGCTGATAAATCAATATTACTTGATTGGAGGCAAATGCATTGAAGATATCTGAATCATCTGCAAATTGTCTGAAATTGACATAGGTAGATGATTGAGGTAAATCATTAATATATATATATTAAAAACAGAGTTGGTCCCGAGACAGATCCTTGAGGAACCCACAAACAGTTGGTGATAGCGAGGAAGTTGCACCATTGTGGAGAACCTATTGAGACGTACCATGCACGTAATCTCTGAACCATTTCAAAGGGAATCCACGAACACTATAATTCTGTAGTTTAGATAATAATATAGTATTTAATATACAGGACTTGGTGAGACATAAATTCTTGAATAATACACACACTGGAAAATGGTCAGAAATAACAGTAATTATTGTTCCCGCATGAATCTAACAGACATCTATATTTGTATAAATATGACCAATGCCAGTTTTGGAGTATTTTGTAATACGGATGAGAGTATACATACTTTGTTCCATACCTAGACATTGAAGAGGTGATGTAAACTGGTGCACTGTAGTATCACTTGAGTTTTGAATACTAATATCAACGTTAAAGTCTCCCATCAGAAATGCAACTGTCTATCTTGCACTGGTGTAATACATCCAGCAGACTCTGTGTTTGGTTGGGAGATTCTGCATGACAAACAATCGTTCCCCGAACATTGTATTTAAAGGTTGACCTTGTGTATACTCCTACAAC
This sequence comes from Heliocidaris tuberculata, assembly GCA_025618425.1. NCBI lineage: Eukaryota > Metazoa > Echinodermata > Echinoidea > Camarodonta > Echinometridae > Heliocidaris > Heliocidaris tuberculata. The sequence goes on from CM046845.1 coordinate 21,484,119, forward strand.
ATTCCCCCCCCCCCCCCCCATGGACAACTCTCAACGACAACGACATGAATGTTAAAAAATTGTAATAGAAAATAAATTGTCTTCTTTGATTTGCTAAATTTCTAATTCACCGACATTACTGAATTCATAGTTAATAACGTCTTGGTATAGAGGACTTTGAAACTCGATTTTCCGAAGGTTCTTTTTTTCAGGAGGTTCATAATTCCGAAACAGAGATTTCCCATACCACGGGGGGGGGGGGGGGGGGGGGTTCATAATTCTGAAAATGAAGAAAGGGTTCGTAATTCCGAAAAAATGATTTGGGGTTCTATTACATTTTTCGATTTAAGAACCTTCAGAATTATGAACCCTATATCATCTTCGGAATTACGAAACCTTTTTCGTTTTCGGAATTACGAACCTTCGGAAAAACGAACATGTAACCAGCGGCGTCGCTAGAGAGGGGGGTGTTGCTGTCGGAAAAAAAATAAAGAAGGGGGAAAAGGGAGAGGGAAGAGGAAGTAAAAAATGAAAAGGAAAAAAAAGAAAAGAAAAGGGAAAGGAAAGGAAAACAAAAACAGAAAGGAAAACAAAAACATTTCAGTGTTGATTACATTTTCTTATACTCTGAATGTATCATACTGGATAAATAAAATCGAACGAATCAAATCAAGGTACATGAGCTCAGAAGGGGGACCGACGAATTTTGAGTCTTATCCGATGAATCGTATCAAATAAAGAGTTCGTTTTGGGGGAGGGTTATACATTGATGTCATAGGCCAGAATTTATATTGATTTGTTTGTTCCTAAACCACTGTTGTGTACATTCTCTTTGTCTGTATTTATGATTTTTATTTATGGTAAATATTATGAATATTGTATTGCACTCACATTGCCTTGGGCCAAAATGCACAGGACCAGTTATGTTCTGTATCCGGTTATCAGAGTTATGAGAGTTGGAATATATCGGACTGTAATGTACTTTACGACGCTGTTGTTGTCATAATATAGCGCAGATCGTGCAATCTGATTATGTTGTCAACATTGTAAATGACCTGTAAATATTGTGGACTTTAAATTTTTTTATAAACATAACACACTCATGTTTATCATAACTAGATATATTAACTATATATATATATATATATATATATATATATATATATATATATTGTTTATCATAACTATTATATCTATGAATGGCTATTATAGAGAGTTTTGAGTGTTAACTCATTGCGATTATGGTTTGACGGGGGCTAACCACCAATAGGATTTCACTATTTCTTGGGTTCCCCGTTTATCAAATTATGTATATAGAAGTTTTATTTAGCATATATTTATATTTTTAATGAATTTCAGTAATACACTCAAGATTAAACATCTAGAGACAATACCAAGAATATTGCGAAAATATCAAAAAGATTGTAAAAATTATCAAGAAGATTGCAAAACTTCGACTAGTTTTCGCTAAAGTTGGATACACGATCCTTAAATGATATATTTACATTATACATAGTCAACGCCAACATTTAGCGTGCATCTTAGTAGATCTATATTTCGGTGGAAAAATATTAAGGTAAATAATTGTTTGTGTTTCATCAAGGTGAATTCCCATTCGATTTTCTTCAGTATATAGCTTGAAAGCTATTAAATTACGTAATGAATAGGGATGATCTGTCCGGCGGGAAAAATCCATCTTCTCCTTTGAATACAATTAACCTTTTCCTGAGCTTAACTAACACACTGCATTACCTTAAATATTTCAAATTAACATTTTCTCCTTTGAATACAATTAACATTTTCGTATAATTCACAATTACGAAACTTTTAATTGTATTCAATGGAGAAAGTATCAATTTGAAAGTATCAATTTGAAATATATATATATATATATATCATGATATTTATATATCATGATCTATTAATGTGAATTACGTCTTGTGTGAAGCATGACTTCGAAACAATTTCATTCTTTAGATATTCGTTATTGCGTAAATCTGCCATTTTGGTGTCAGGTGCAGCTAATCCCTAAAAGGATAAGGTGTAAACCTGTGCTTTCTCAAAAATGCAGGCGTTCTGGCACTCATTTTTATAGGATGTGCTCTACCCTCACAGACGTATCAAGAAAAGAATGAATTAAGGAAATGTATTTGGTTTAATCCCCTCCAAGGGTCCAACGTCTGCAAACAGATGCGTATTGGCTAAAGTATAGGGAGTTACCCACGGGCCGCTCGATATTTTGATATATATTTCTTTCACGCTGACTCGAATATCTCTTATACGCTTTGTTCATGTTGTTCTTCGAGATTGTATAATTTCAAATGCCAGCACCAGCTCAGTCGCTTTACTCTTTCGCATGTGTTCCTTTCAATAGTAATTTGATCCAAATCTAATGTATGTTCGTCTGCATTGCAACATAAATAGCAAACAATGCAATTCAAAGTTCGATCGATTTCTCTTCAATTTCACTCCAAAATGCAAGGTATGTAATTAGTAGAAACACTCGCAAGGGGGTTTATTCTATATTTGAAATGAAGGAACATTTCACTTTTAGTTATCAAAAGTTCAAATACATATAGTTCATGATATAGACCGTGCCCCCCCCCCCCCACCCCGCTCGGTCGCGTCGCTTTCTCGCAGTAGCACCATTCTATCGATATCACGCTTGATGGCTACAACCCAGTTGACCAACAACCCGTGAGACCTACAAATTACATTGTCATTATAGACTGTCAAATTTTTTTGCTCGGTCGCTTCGCAAAATTTAAAAACTGGAAAGTCGAAATAGCGTCCGTATCATAGGCTCATGATCTCGAGGGACGTATCTCTTGCACGATCACGATACTGTATCATATAGTATGTGGAAATGTATCATGATGTGAAAATGTAGGAAAATTCGAAAGTGTACATCTTATAGTTTGAGTTGGTCGATCACATCGAAGGTCCCCAACTGAATTTAAGTCCCATTCCGCCCCTGTTTACAAACACTGCTAATTTCCTTTCAAATAGTTATGGTGATATGAAACTTTGTCTGGCTCTTAACCTGGGTAAGATGTGTTCAAGAATGTTGGATAAGTTAAAGCTCGTGTTTCCAACAGATCTCTTTTCCGAAGATTCTTTATCGCAATATTTGTTACTCCGAAGTTTCGCTAATCCGAAAAAGGAATCGGTTTCGTAACTTTGTAGTCCGGAAATTGGAAGAAAAAAGTATATAACTAGGGCGATGATAAAGGAGGTTTTTATTTTTTCCTTCGGAATAACGAACCCTAATTCATTATCAGAATTTTAAATCTTCGGCGGGTTTTTAAAAGAAGATTTGGATGAACAACCTTTCGGAACAATGAACCTTTGGATTGATGTATTGAGTGTTTTTTGAGTACGAATTTTAAATCATAATTATTTTAAAGCAATTGACCCCTAATAGAGGATATGAGTGTTTTTGGAATTATAAACTGCCGAAGAAAAGGAATCTTCGGAATGGCAAGCATGCTCCGTTTTATGCATGTATTTACCATGTTAATGTCGCAAGAGTTGGGAAAATCATAACTGAATTACCTGGATTTGGAATTTCATGACGATCTCAGAAAATTGGTGAAACATTTGCTAGCAACATAGATGTAGGAAATTGTTCTGTATTCATATAACTGTACGTCAACATTTCATGAAAAAAAGAGGTTTCTATGAAAGAAAAACCTCTTTTCATCTTATAATTCTATTCCAGTAAATTTCGTTTCATGTCGCTTCCTATGGCTGTTGAATATCCTTGTGTATGAAAAATGTAAATATATATATACCTGTACTGAGAGAAGCGCATTGTAAGAATTGAATAAAATATGAAAAGGAAAAGATGCCTTCAGGCTCCTTATTAATGTTCACCTGTATCTTGTGCAAAAATTGATCAATTGCATTATTCATAAATGGATTTTTCCATCAGGAATCATCTTAACTTGGCCTTGAATAACGTCGTGAATATATATAGTATGGTATCATTTGGATGGAGATTTTCCTCTACAGGAATTTTTTTTTGTGTGCAAATTAAACACAAAATTTAACCAACTAAAGATGAACAGAAATCACTACACTGTAAAAAAAAAAGTAACTGTAAAACTACAGGGTTTCTGGCCCTTGAAATTACAAGTTATTGCCTTATTTCAATTTTACAGTCTTCTTCACCAACGGCAAGTTTGTTGGTTTACCGGAAATCAGCATATATTTACAATCGCCCGACATAAAACACTGTTTAAAAAACCATTTTCTCATATTTCAATAAGTTTCCCTGTTAAATTAGAAATCGTTTCCATGGTTCCGTTTTAATTTACATAGATTTTCCTGTTAGAAATTAATGTTTCTACTATTAAACAAACAAAAAAAACAACAACAAACAAACAAACAAAAACACGGAAATCTGTTATTTTACATGTACTGTGGAAAAACGGGCATTCCCGGCATCCTGACTGCCAGGAAATTTCCCGTGAAAAAAAGGGCAAAATTTTTTACAGTGTACCGTTTATTCTGTCATATAGCTGAGATAACTATATATATATATATATATATTTATATATATATATATATATCGAGAGAGGTGTGGATGTGTGTACCGTTCGGTTGAACCATGTTAAATCTAGATATGTGAAGAGAGAATGATGGAAAAGAATGAAGCTTTCGGCTCCTGGCCTTCTTCAAGTTTATTTGCTAAATCAAACAGAATGAAACAAATAATAATAATAAGCAACTTAACAAAACTAAAGACAACAGAACAGAATTATCATAAAGCTGGCAACACAAATAAACAGGAGTAAGTGAAATTGAAAAGATGTTACTCGCCAAAACAAAACTAAAGGCAACAGAACAGAATTGTTTTATATATCTTGTAGGGAAATAACATATACAACAGCTTTGGCAACTCTCGTGGAAATCAATATAATTGTGAGAAATGAAAATGAGGGAATAAATGGTTGCGTAGCTTAAATCAAAGTTTCCCAGAGCTGTCCTCCCTAAGGCATTGGCGTTCTAAGCCAACTACCCGGGTACGATTCCCGGCGGAGACATTTTTTCAATCTTTGCAAAGATAAAATTTCAATAAGGGAGGACAGCTCTGGGGGACTTTGATTTAAGCTACGTTACCATTATTCTCTTTTTTTATTTCACAATTATATATATATATGTATAAATATATATATATATATATATATATATATATATATATTTATTTATATATATATATATATATACATATATATATTATCACGAGCAATCACAATATCATTGGTTATTGTTGTTATTTATGTACCAACACTGCCAAATTATTCTTGTTGTTTGATTACATGTTTCTGGAAAACGGACAATATAAAAATGGATAAATCATTGTTTGTTTGTTTTTTCGTTTGAATATTTTCCATATAATTCAAGAGAATTGCCTTTCGAGCTGTAAAATGATATTTTTTCAATAACACTCTCGCAAGGAGTTAAATGGGGGACATCCCTTTTTCGAGTGAAAAAAAAGAGTGGTCCCTATTTCACTCAGGACAAAGTGAAACACCAATCCTTTAAAGAGTGAAAATTTTATCACTCATGTGGACAGAGTGGAAATAATTCACTCCTTTCTGAGTGAAATCATCAATTCAGTATCAAGAAGTATTAACCACTCTTTTTCAAGAGCGGTTTCAAGAGTGGTGCCTGCAGTTTTGTTCACAGCAAAGAAATGACAACGACAATGAATTTCAAGGGCAGTCACTTTGTATTTTAAAAACTGTTAATAGTACTATAACATGTCTGACATAAAAGTAAATTCTAAAAACCCCAAGGTGGCTCACTAAGCAATATGCTGGTCTCTTGTTCGACCCTGCAGTGCATGCATTACCTTCAAATATCCTGATGATTTCATCACAAAATCCATGGTCACGCAGAAAGGCAGAAACCACGACATTCGCCATGTCGAGAAATGATCATGCCCCAATGGTTGTCGCCATGTATAGGATCTTTTAGTTGGAAATTTAATTCTCCACAGATCGCATAAAGTTAATGTATTATTCATGTCATTAATTTTTGCATTGCTCGAGGGTTATTAACATGAAAGAAAATAGAACGTTGAATCTTGTACTAAATTCCAATCCCAACAAATAATGGTATGCGGATTTTCATATTCTGTTAGAATTTTTTGAAGATCAGCAAAAATATTTAGATTGTCTCTAGTTGCGCATATACGATGCAAATGTAATATTATATTCGTAAAGTGTGAAGTCTTCAACCAAAAAGTTTCCTACATTGTATATTTTCAGCCTATTTATATTTACTGGGACCGTATCTTTAAAAAGAATAGCTACTCCCCTTGAGTTGGACGTATTACAAGAGAAAAAAATTTGCCTCTCCATTCCCTACGTATTTCGTTCTCTACAGTGCGTCCCCAAAAAACGAAACCCTGAAATAAAGGGTTATTGTGACCACACTATATGCTCTATGACAAAAATTATCTATTTTCCATGAACTAGGACTATTATACTTTTAAATGATATCTTGGTGGCATCCATCCGTACATGCTTTACAGAGCAGCAGCATTTTGAAAATGACAAGTAAAAACTCAGTTGTGCCAGATTTGGGTATAACCGTGAAAACGTTAGGATCATGACCCAAATGTAACATGACTTTTAAAACCCTATTAGAAGACTGTTTTCATCTGTTTATTTCAATAATTAGGGTAAGGATAACACCCTCATCATAAAATAAAGGATGGTCAATGTTTTGTCGATGTTGGGGGTAAAGAAAGGGCATGTTTTGTATTGAAATGGTACCTGCAATCTAAGCAATTTTTTGCATTTTTTGAACATTCTTTTAAGAACAAAGCAGACAAAAAGGTGATATTATTCATAAAAGTAAAGTAAGTTGCACTTTCCAATGCCAGATGGAAATGCAAGGTAGAAGGGCACATAAGGCAGAAAAATATCAAGATTATGGCAATTTCCTACCTCACGAGGGGCACCTTTTCCTTCACACGAAGGGCACTTTTTCATTTGTTGAGGGATATTTATTGATTTGGGAAATTTTGGGGGCGTATACCCCTGCCACATAGTACTGACCCTTGTTGTATGAATTTCTGATTGAATGCATGCCATCACAAAAGGGAATTTCACGTACCATATCTCTTACAGCTGGTATTTCTGTTTAGTCATTTTCGTATGTGATACCAACGTCTTCACGGTTTTACCCAAATCCGGCACAACTGAGTTTTTACATGTCATTTTCAAAATGCATGCTGCTCGGTAAAGCATGTACGGATGGATGCCATCAAGGTATCATCAAGGTATCATTTAAAGCATGATACTTCTAGTTTATGGAAAATAAAAAAAATATTGTCATAGAACACATAATGTGGTCACAATAACCCTTTGTTTTAGGGTTTCGTTTTTTCCGGGACGCACTGTATAGCTGGTACAAAATGAGTATCCTGAATACAACACACGTCTCATTGTTTTGACTTTAAATATAACAAAATATCCTGCCTTTTCTGACTACCACCTAGGCCACGACAATTCATGGAAATAAACGTAACGTCATCGTGCATCACACATGAGTTTGTTAAGGGGGAAAAAATAAGGAACTACCTGTGCAAGTATTAACTTTATCTACACGAACAACAAGAACAAAAACAAAGACACCGAAAACGACAACACAAAAACAATTATAACAAGAAGGACTCGCACTGCGAGCCCTTGGAACGACACACAACCAGACAACGGAAAGTCGAATGACTATCCTCCATAGAGGATCCTACAAAATCAATTTCAGACGTTTAATTATGTACAATGCAAGAACCTTGTCCGTCCTACGAAAACAGCGTATACCCCCTCACTCCCAGCTCTCTCCATTAAAACGAATATTCGACAATGTGTTTAGCACAAAACGTCCTGTAAATGAACATCAGTTTCCATATCAATATAAAAAAGCCGATGTCTAAAATATGCAGTGACTAGATTCTTATATCTGGCTTATAATTCTACCCTTTCATAACCAATGCGACAGCAATAGTTGATATTATGTATTATAAATGGAGAGAGTAGGAGAGAGAGGAAGAGGCACAGAGAGATAGAGAGGAAGAAAGAAAATATTATATTCATCCCCCCAAAAAAAAAAAAGTCAAAATATTGAGAAACAAAAAGAAATTAATTCAGTAATTTTATTTTAAGCCTCGAAATGTTGTCTTGCATGTAAAAAAAATCCCGAACTGCGTGTAAACTGAATGAGTGCGCAGACAAGGGCATCATTGTTTTTTTTTTAATGACAAAATGACAAGGTCATCTTTTCTTGTGAAAAAATGACATTGTGACTGCCATGATTTTGAAGAAATTTTTGTATATTTAGTCTTTAGAATCAGGAATAATATATGATTAGGCATAAGAGTCAAATCTTAGCGCGCAGAAATGGGGCTCTCCATCATACGCCTTTTGCGAATCGAGACGAACGCTATAATGTGATTTTGGTATGATTTTTCCCCCGAGGAGTGAAGAAGTCATAAGACAAAGCAGGATGTTTGTTCATCGTATACCATGTATACAGTGCGTCCCAGAAAAAAGTTAACAGTTGGAAAAAGTCTCCCCAAATGAATTTGACAAAATATTTAAAAGAAATTTTCATACCTGTCATACCTCTTCTATCAAAGGACACCAAAATATCTCACAATAGTTTACGCTTGAGTGAGCAGATGCCAATTTTGTCAAAGGGTGCAAAATCCAGATTTGACAAGAATTTGATATTTGCTCTGGCTGGTATTAGCCAAGCTGAGAGTCATGAGAAGGCTTAAAAATCTCCATATTCTGACCAATAAAAGATAATTTATGAAAAAACAGGGTTTGTTCTGTGTATACATATCCTTACACATCCATCAACATCTTATGCTTGAGTGAGCAATTAACTACTTTGTTGAGTGTTTCAAAATGTTAATTTTGGTGAATCTTTTAATTTCACCTTGCTTGCTCACTCAGCCATAAAGTTTTGACGGGATATATCAGGAGATACAGTGAACAAATATTGTTCTTTCATAAATTGTCTTTTAGTGATCAGAATGTAAAAATTTTAAGCCTTTTTGTGACTCTCAACTTTGCTGACACCCGCCAGAACATAAACAAACATTTGTTAAGTATGGATTTTACAAAATTCTCAAAAGTGACTATTTCTCACTCAAGCGTAAAATATTGTGAGATATTTTGGAGTCATTTGATAGAAGAGATCCGAAGCTATCCACAGGTATGAAAATTTTCAGAAAATATTTAGAAATATTTAATTGGGGAGACTTTTTTCAACTCTTAATTTTAAACGGTTCTCAACTTTGTTGATATCATCCATAACAAATACCAATTCTTGTCAAGTCTGAATCTTGCACCCTTTCACAAAAGCTGTTTCTGATCACTCAAACGTAATTGCTAGTCAGATTGTGTTGGTGTTATTGCATAGGAGAGACCCTAGTCTATCTACAAGAATTAAAATTTATTGAAAATATTCTGAAATATTCTTTTGGAGAGCCTTTTTTCAAACTGTTAACTTTTTTTGGGGGGGGGGACGCACGGTATAGTGCTGACGTGTCCTTTACGTCTTTACGAAATCTTTACATCTGCTCTTGTGTTCTGTTGTCAACCCGCTCTTTTTGTAAATTTGATCGAACAAAAATGCAAAGATACGAGATATTAAAATGCTAATTATAATCTCTCTCTCTTTCCGGACAAGTTTATCCACGATAAAGGGAGATTACCGTTTTCTATCCGGTCGTGATGTGTTTTTAATGCCACTAAGATATGAAACGAATAAAAAGAGAAATGGGCAATAACCATGACAACTGGACTATATACGCGTCGCATTCTTAATTTCAGATCGTTCCCCCTCTGCAGCCATTTTATATTATGATAATGCGCATGTATATAGAAATAGTATCAATATAATTTGATACGTATGCATATATCCATCAACGTCAAAACATCACATGTTAACTCTGACATAACCGCGAAATAAGCGAGGACCTTTCAGGGGAGCGTTTCATCAAGCGCTTTGTCAGTGATTTTTACCGACAACTGTTATAAGCTACTGAAATCCTTGCATGTGATTGGCTGAGAGCAAATTTGTCGGTAAAAATCAATGACAAGACACTTGATGAAACGCTCCCCTGGAAGTGGTTATCGCCCTTCTTTATGTCCAGAAAGAGCGGAGACCTTTTCTGGACTTCGATTTAATTTTGAACTGCCTATATACAGACTTCATGTGTTATTTTGCTACAAAAATATATCTTCTCATATGTCAATTGCACTATATTGTCTGTATAGGCATACGGGCACAATTTTGCCAGGGGGTGACGTTTCTTGCCTTGGTATCATCTTTCCCGTATCTATATTTTGACACTTCATTATAGCAAAATGTTATTATTGTATCACAATATTCTTGAAAAGATATAAAAATTACAAACAGCACACCTCACTACCCGAAAATGAGGTGACGATGATGATGATAATGATGATGATGATGATGACACTGTTCCCAGAGATGTCATCATCTCAAGAATAACAATGCTTATAAAGAATAATGGAAAATAATGCTGATGATGGCTTCTTGTATAGCGCCGGTATCCGCCTGTGCTAGGCGGTGTGGGCGCTCATGGCCCTCGCTCCAAAATTGAACATTGATATCAAACCAGGGCTTCCACTTTCAAGGAAATGAGTCGAGTCGTCACAAATTTTCCACAGAAAATTCCTAAAGAAAGAAATGCAAAGGCTTATACCTTGAACAGGATCATCCCAGTAGACCGACAGCCCACTAGACCGACATTTACAGAAGTTTCACTAGACAGACAGCCCACAAGACCGAAAGCCCCCGAGACCGAAAAACCAAATAAATACATAAGAAATAATATATCATAATGGTATGTAAAAGAAGAAAGTTCCAGAAAGGTCCCCAAGACCGACGGCCCACGAGACAGACATTGTCGTTCATCATGGGCTGTCGGTTTAGTGGGCTGTCGGTATCGTGGCCGTCGGTCTAGATAACCTTCAGAACAGTTGTCAGAAAGCCAACGAGACCGACATTGTCGGTCTCGTTGGCTGTAACTTCCTGTAACAAAGGATGCGGAGAAACTCAAGGTTGAGTTGTCTTGGCAACCTTTAAGGTCTATACGTGTGCGAGTTGAGCGAACTGCATCTCGAGTGAGCTTGCCAAAAAGTTATGTTTTTCTTGTCTTTGCAAAACGGGTTATTGTTTGGATGACACTCACACCCCATGCACAAATTAAAGAAAAATATATTTAAAACGACTATGGCATCGTAGCTTAGTTTATAGTAAACCATATTTTGTAAGATACGTATGAATATCCTACATAAGTTCATGACTTGACACGACTAGTTTGGCATTCTGTCGATCGTCATGCACCATGAAATTGCTAAAATTGAGATAATTTGGGGAATAAATCGAGAAAAAAATACCTAATTTGGTATTGAGATATCTACCTTATCGAAATAGAAATTACAAAATATAACTCAAACAGCGTAACCGAGAGCCAAAAATGAAGCTAAAGAGTAGTAATTCTTGCTCGGCACATTCACTTACAGTTCGAAGACTGAATACTCTGTGAATGGCCTCCATTCTGTGACGTCACTGCTGGAGCTGTGATTTCAGTGTCGGTATTTGTCTCCAGATATACATCATTTTCTGAACGCTTATTGCCCTTTCTGCATTAGATTTAGAGTTTCAAGCCTCATTTCTGTTGCTTTGGGGGTTCTAATCTTTCTAGGGATATATAAATCTCTATGTTTTCTAATCAATAGATGGCTACTTTACATTTTTTTTCATCCAGGGATGATCGTGATTTCACTATTCATCCTTAGTCAGGAACTGAATATTGAATAATTATGTTTAAGACTGAAATCTGACCGGAAATGAATTTGAAATGGATTATTACTTGACTGTATACTATAGATATTGCACTACGCGTCGGATTGAGGTTGTTTTTTCTGGTATCGATTTCAGGGGGAAACTTCTCTGGCGGGACTGAAGGGGAGGGGTGTATCTGAAAACCTCGCGTGGTATAATATTTTTTTATGGACTTGAAAATATGGGGGGGGGGGCGACATCGACACTGGCATTAATCAGTGTAGACAAACAAAATAATGCTACACGGGGCCTTTCCAATGGACCAAGCAGCAATTATAATTATGTTCGACAACTTACGCCATGTTTTATGAACATACATGTAATTACAAAATATCGTGTCTATGATATACAATTACAATGCAAGGATTATTTTGTAGGAAATATCAATGAGGATTTCCTAAGCTCTTGTCGCCATATCTGTTGTCTCTTAATTTAACTTACATAATACAGTATTTTATGTATTATGGTAATACTACTACTAATAGTGTTCATAGTGCGTCATCGATCTAGTGAACAACATACAGAAAATGTCAACATATACAACGTACACAGCTTATAAAAAAATGTCATACATAAGGAGAAAAAATACAGAAAGATAAGTACATATACCATGCAGCAAACAATGTAATTCAATTTCTAATTGGGTTTATGATTCCATATTATAATGTGGCGAGTGCCAACGATTAAGACATAGTAGGACACAATGGTGTTTGGTGTGTGGAAAACTATGAATGAGGAGAAGGCAGAGGAATATTGAGTGGAAGAGACAGAAGGTCAGGGGAAGGGAGAGAATCTGGATTTGAAACTTAAGACACAAAGGGAAGAAAAAGTAAACAGGAAACACGTCTTGCTTTATCATGTTTATCATAAGATTGAGATTGTTTATTTATGTCCTTGTTTTTTTGTTTTTTTTAATCAATGAAAATGGCCTACATCACAAAAATGAGAGGACATGTGTTCCAGTAGACGAACAAGGACTTCTTCGTCCTATACACGCTTTAGAAAGCTACCAGGTATGATCGGGTTTCACGGGAAATGACCTCTTACTCTTATTATAATCTGAAACCTGTTATTCTAATGCCTCGTTCTCTAGTGTCCCATTTTAACTGCTTACCCCCCCCCCCCCCCATACACGTGTGTTACGCATAAATAACGGTTTCAATTCTTTAAAATTGCTGTTTCATATAAATGTGTTTCTGCATTTATAACGGGACATACACTGATTCGTTTTGCATTATTCTATATATGTTTCCTGGCCCATACACTTCCCAATTCCTTACTTTTATACCAGAAAAATTAAACAGGAAACATAGGTCATGAACATACTACAAAATTATTGAAAACGAACTCTCAAAAAGGTTGTCCTGTGACGAAACATAGATTCCGTTAAATTTGACCTTCAAATTAATATTTTCCGCAATAGGTACATTAAATTAATTCATATCAACACAAATAGATATGAATAATAAGTAAGAACTGTACAATATACAAGATGTAAATTTCGACCTTCAAGCAAATTTGACTGGCGATAAGTTAATAATTCTTTATTGTAAACTAAAATAAAATGAATGAAATTAGATGGAAGTCATAATTTTTAGGGCGACCTATAGAAAGAATTATGTCCATTTTATGTAATACTAGCTTTCCCTCTGGCCGATTTTTCTTTCAAAGAAAATGTACCCCTTTAAACTAAAATAACGTCCCAATTTTAAAAATATTACTTAAAAGTAGTCGGTCTACTTATTAATATTAAGCATTCGGCTGATTTGCATTTCTGTATTTCATTCACAGTTCTTTGATGTAAAAGTAAATTACTTGATTGATAACATAGTCGCAATCTCATAGTTCCCCAATCATCCTAATAAAATCAAATAACTTTGCGAGTGAGCAAAGCAGGCGATCAAGAAAAAAAAACTTTTTATAGTGAAAATGTAATTTTGTCATTGAAATACACTTGAAAAGATATAAAAAGATCACAATAAATAGACCAGTGCCTCTCCGCCAGAATATTGGTATTTGGCCCTCAACAAATTTATTATATGATATTTTATTAATGAAAGATAATGTATTAGTAAACATTTATGGTACTCTTGCAATGAATTCTGACATATTGCAAAAGGCGAATCTTTGCAAAGGCTTGTGAAAATTTACGACGATCGCAGAAAATCGAAAGATCGTTTAGCATTCAGAAGGGTTACAGGACTTTCACAGCAACAATTGCACCTTGAATGGTATTGAGATGGTACCACCCCCACCCCCCCCCCCCAAAAAAAAAAGAGAGAGAGAGAGAGAGAGAAAAAAAAAATCTTAAAACTAGCCTACAGTATTTCAAAAGTGTTCTCAATCTCGTGTAAAGAGGCCTTCAAAAAAGGTTTGCCGAAAGAAGATAAATTTTGTTGCAACTACACTGTACAAAATTTTGCCGTGTTTTCACGGGAAATTTCCTGGCAGTCAGGATGCTGGGAATTCTCCTTTTTTCCACATTTTTTTTTTTTTTTTTTTTTTTTTTTTAACGGGAAATCAGCATATATTTACAATCGCCCGACATAAAATTACAGTCTTCTTCCTGTAAAACAACAGCAAGTTTGTTGGGCGATTGTAAATATATGCTGATTTCCGGTAAACCAACAAACTTGCTGTTGTTTTACAGGAAAAAGACTGTAAAATTGAAATAACGGCAATAACTTGTCATTTCAAGGGCCAAAAAACCTGTAGTCACTACATTTTTTTACAGTGTACCAAAGAAAAAAATAGACATCGAATTATGAAATTGCCTTTATGAAATCCAGCAATATACAGGAGTGTAATATTGACTGGTTTGCTAACAGAAAAACACGATTTGCTAACAAATAAAAGAAGAAAAATCGATTGACAGAATCTAACGACGCATCGGTTGTTATGGTGACAAAAGTAATTATACATGTATATGTACATGATAATTTACTTTTCATCGATTTATATCTTCAAATATCTGCTATGCTTAATTTGCAAAACCATAGTATAAGATAGCAATTAGTCAGCAATTAAAGGTCTCACCACATCATAGTCTCTTAAATTAATGCTGCAATGAGATTAAAAACGATTTGGATAATAAGCATTTAGTCAAGGACTGTGGGAAATTACGCAAATGAACGAAGTAAACCAACCGTGATTTCAACAAAATTGGTTTGATGCTCTGCGCAAGATTTTGGTCGAGGTAATTGTGACAACACGTCTGACGTCGAGGCGTGAAAATTGTAATGAGGCAAGTAAACGCCCCCATTTAATCGAATTGCATAAGAGGGTAAGT
The DNA here is from genome assembly GCA_025618425.1 of Heliocidaris tuberculata. Classification (NCBI taxonomy): domain Eukaryota; kingdom Metazoa; phylum Echinodermata; class Echinoidea; order Camarodonta; family Echinometridae; genus Heliocidaris; species Heliocidaris tuberculata. The sequence goes on from CM046845.1 coordinate 21,499,288, forward strand.
GAGAAATTGACAGAAAGAGAAGGACAGTATGCTAATGTTAATATATGATTGACGTTCAGTCGTGAAAATTTCGATGTTTAAAATAGATTATGATGTTTCTGAATTTGTCTTTCCGAACGTGGTATAGCGCTGAGGGAACGTGCCCTTTTTACAGAATGGCAATGAAAACAGGGAGAGGGAAGAGGGGGGGGGGGGGGGGGGGGGAAGGGGGGGAGGGGGGGGGAGGGGGTGCTGGGAGAGACAAACATCGAAAGATGACACAATAAATCGCTCTTTCATAACTGTGTTGACCCCGCTTGTAAAAAAATGAATCAATGCATTATGACCAGCATCCCTTCCCATGACTTGGCCCACTATGCGCCACTGTCGGTGTTTATGAAACTTCACATATTTACTGTTACATAATTATTATAGCCTATAGGACATGACTTGTTCAACTTGGCATATAACACAAACGTTGATTTGTAAATTCATTGTCTTGCCCTAAGGCTGGTGCTCTAGTTTTTATATGTACAGATCACTATAACAGTGCTGCGCAAACCAGGTGTTCTGGGGTTCAAACGACCCCCCCCCCCCCAAAAAAAAGTATTCCTCTATAAATTAAATTATTCAAGCTATGTGAAAAGGCAGCAGAAAAATACAGGATTTGTTGTTGTTGTTGTTGTTTTTCTTCCTGTTTGTGGTTTGTTGTTGTTTTGCTTGCTTGTACATGTTGTGAGAGAATTCTAGAGTGAAACCGCTCCCAATAAATATGAGGATCTTTTTCTCCCTTGCTTGTTAGATTGTTAGACGATTTTGGAGTATTCTTTTTTTTATGGGAGGGGGCGGCTTGTCAGGCAATTTGGAGTGGTCCCCGCAGGTGCCTGGGAGAATACCCCCTCCCCCACAAAAAAATAGGTTGTATCGGCGTGCACTTACACAGTATAATCTATACAGATGTCGTGACTGCTTTGCTATTGAGTGAAAAGATTTCTGAATCAGGTTCTATTGAGGACGCAAACATATCTTCTTCAATGACATTATTAGGAACACAGGATGTAATTTTACCTTGTTTACTACAACTAACAAAGCTAATGAGAATAAACAAGATAGTGAAGCCCGCTATTATTAGAAGTTAATAATCACATGTAGGCAGGGTCGTCGTGATGGTTGGGGGGGGGGGGGGGGGGTGACATGTTCGGAATCGTAGCGATGGGGGAGGGTAATCGTCTGTGATGATACAACCCTCCACCCCCCCCCCCTCGTCCCTTATAAGGACATTTTGCCATTGGAGTATAAAAAAAACTGTGCGCTCTATATCGTATTGTATTTAAATTTGCGAGGAAGCGCGGGATTTAACGTTAAGCTATGTTTGCTATAGTAATGAGGAAGCATAGCGACTGTGCGAGAAACTTTTCCATTTGCAACATGATCGCAAAGAATTTCGAAAAATCATCCTAGGCAAATTGCCTTGTCCATCATTGAAATGTGCGAACATTATAGTAACGTATTACGTAATCCGAACATGATTACTATGGGATAACAATAGAGTTTTGAAATGACCCCAAGGTTGATTTCTCGAAAGTCTTTGCGATCGTGGTTTGGGGGTACCTGGACGTTGTGCCTCAGAGCCTAAACCGTGATATGTAGTCTTCAATCATTCTTTACTGGTGTTTTTGCCAATTTTTTTTTTCTTCGAAATTTCCGGGAGGGTGTGTTTCCCCGTCCCCCAAATTCGCCGCCCTTTGCTTGTAGGATTTCTTTGATGTCCAAACGAGACTCATTGTCAGTGAGGCGAAATCCTCTCATTACCTTAGACGAGCGCCCGAAGTCCATGAGAGCAACACGCTTTGTCGTCAGATTCATTGAGTGTTGTTGCGTGGTTATCGTCGGAGCTCCTATACGCAGCCATTAAGGTTTCACAACTCGCTTCTTCAAAAGGCAAGTCCAGTTGGAATAACTTTACGGAATCAACTTTTTCATTTTAAAGCTGTGCATCGTTTTCTTCATTGCTGTAAGTATGTTTGTTTAGTTATTGAAGTATTTTTAAACGATTCGACATTTTTCGTGCAAGGAAGGCGAATCATCAATTGCTACATTATTTTTCAGAGGTATAAAGACATTGACATGAGGACAGGTCGAAAATTTGTTAACTTATAAACTTCGTTTTGATATCAGTATGGCTACGTGAAAAGTGTTCCATTTCCCTTTTTTTTTTCTTGACTACATTTATATTCCAATATGTATATGATGTTATTGAAAGCATTTTACACTTTTCATCGATAGTAACTAAATAACGACAACTTGTATAAAACTGAAGTTTTCAAATTGGAAATTCGACGATTGTAGGCCCTACATTTTTTCTGAAGCAAGTTTATACTTTATTTCTATACAATTGTGCAGAATTAGGTTTATTGATGACAATGGATAAAACAAAAATGCCTTTTTGTAAGAATCATATCGCTAAGTTCTTGTTTATAATTTTGAATTTTGAATTTCTTTTACCCATTGAATGGATATTTTGTCATAGCCACTTGCGAATGGGGGAACCGGCCGGGCCCCTCTTTAGAAATTTCTAGCAAAAAGTCTGCTGCAAATACAATAACTTTCTTATTTATGAATAGCGGTTTTGTATGAATAGCGGTCCTTCTAAATAGCGAGCAAACCATAGACAAATTACCTCGCTATTCATAAGGACCGCTATTCATAACGCGTGTTAAATGAATAGCGGTTTTCTATGAATAGCGATCCTTATGAATAGCGAGCGGACCCCGATCAGGGATGCCTATATAAGAGAAGGATGTGGCGCTCCCTATACTTGCTTTGAATCAATGCCCGAGAAGTTGTGTGTTCTCAACGTGCGCCGTTTCTCACGTGTTTGAACAATTGACCAACATTTATATCAAACAATCAATTTTTCGTCGAGAAGAACAAAAGTTGAATATCATTTAGTTTTTGTTTGTTTTGTTGTTGTTGTTGTTGTTGTTGTTTTTTTTTTTTTTTTGCGGTTCAATTTTTGAATTCAATGCAGTGTACAGGGTACAATAGCTTGAGCAATATAGATTTTAATGAAGTTTCATAATTTTCAACTTTCTGTTCATTCACACAACCTTGTATCTCTGGAGCCTATAACCAACAAGCTTTGCTCGTACCTTAGGCTTCTTCATGTCCTCAGTTTCAATTTTGATAGTCATTATTTACAAGTTACGACAAGTAATCCAGAGTGATATATATTTTTATGTACTTAATATGTTTATCAAATAAAAACTGTATTATTTTTATCATTATTTCTTATAAACGAAACTGGCAATATGTATTAAAAATGAAATGTGTATATTGTGAATATGAAATAAAGCGAGCTTGAACTTAAAATTGAACTTGAACTTGAACTTGAACTTGAATTTGCGCTTTACTCTGATGATTGACAGACTTTTCTATTCTTCTTTTCTTCAATTGAACTAAGATTTTAAGGTTCATGATTACTGAGACCCGAGGATAAATAACGGTTGTAATAAACTTTTGAAAAGTTATACTCAGTGTAGATCAAAGGTCTTTAAGGGAAGGTTGAGCTCTGGGGAAAGGTAAATAATGATTTGTGAGCTTTCTCATTATTTTTAAGTTAGTTTGGAAACGTCCCCTGAAAAGGATTGCTCTTCAAATACCCTCATATTCGAAATATGACAAGAAATAGCTGAAATGTTCGGGCCGAACAGTCATGCCAAATGTGTGTACAGTCCCATTTACCCATTTCTGTGTGCAGTGCATGTGCTTTTCAGTGAGATTGGATCAACTTTTTTCATTTTGATGATTACAAAACCTAACAGTGCACACCAATTCCTATGTAGACATGATCAACCTTTTCCAATTGCATTGAGACAGTTTCTTTCACAATGTTATAGCATGACAGGAACTCAACTTTATCTTTAAGCAACTTGCATTGCATAAAGCAACTACATTACTTAAATAGTGATCATTAAATCAGTAAAATTATATTACCGTATCTGAAATGAAGAAAATCCCCCATACGAAAAATAATAATTCTTCAAGTTTGCAAGATGACAAATTTAGTGTCGCGAGGGGAGGGGTCAAAATAAAGGGAAACCCAAGTACCCAACATTCGGAGGGACAATCAAGAGGACGAAAAGTTGGAGCCTAAAAGAAATAAAAAAACAGAGCTGTCATTATGGTTGGGGCCAAAATGAAATGAAAATGGTAGAGTAGAATTAAAAATGCAATGCGTATCAGTGGGTCAAAATCATTGCGGTTGAAGAAAATAAAATAGATTAATAATTATGTTAATTACAATTGCTGATTCCTTTTATTCGAGTGATATCTAAGAATTGTAATTAATGATCTGAAAACTTTTTAAATCCTTAAACACAGAAAGCACATCACGTAATGTGCACGCGATTAAACTATTCAAAATAACTGCCCCGCAAAGGAAACTTTTTCTCAAAATAAATTCTTCCCCCGAACCAAAAGGAGCCCTCGCCGATACCTAGCATACCATAATTAGAGCCATCCTGACTGGAATGATGTTCCAAAAGTGCATGGCCTGGCAGTTGCACTTGATTTGTATTTTGATTTGCTTGATTTGAGATCGACCAAATATAGAATTAGAAGGAACTAAATCTTCATAAGATATTAACTTACTATTCATGCCTTTAATAGAAGGCTGAGTTTTGGTGAAGATGGAAATAACTTTGTGAGCGTTATCATTATTTTATTCCAATGTTGTCGAATATCATAGTAGCAGAGTCTCGGATAGCTCGTTAATTGTTTTGATATTTCAATAATGATTCGAATTTGGACCAAACTTTGGTGCCACAAGTCATGTTTATGTATAGTCACATATGCCCACATCTTTGATCAGAGCTTTTTCGCAGTTTTGGTATTTTTCAGACAAACGTACTCAATTTGCTATAATTCTGTAGATTTCAAAACCTCATAATAGACATTAATTTCGATATGCTCTATGAATTATTCAGAAGTTATTCAGAATAACTTCTAGACAGATTCCTTCACATCTTAATTACTCGCTCGCGAACTACTCAACCTCGCCTTTAAATGGGAATTCCACTGAGGCTGGTGTGAGCGGACTATGACGCAACATTATGCAATCCCGGAGGGCCATCTAATCAAACTTCATCTGAAAGTGTAAAGTTTTAACTACTTTGACCGATACAATGATCTCTTGGTCGACGCTCTGAACAAATTCTCCGGAGACTTATTTTTTGCGCGTGCTCCAATTCAGGAATGCGGCATGACTCTCCACTCGAAAGTGAGAGTTGAGTAAAAGATAAAAAAAAAATGAAATCAATAATCATACGGAAGAACATCATTGATATGGATTTCTCTAGAAATATGCTCTCATATTTCACATATAGCTACAAATAGATTATTTTTTGGACAAAGCCGTTTGGGCCATTTTGTGTGTGTGTGTGTGTGTGTGTGTGTGTGTGTGTGTGTGGTGTGTGCGTGTGCGCGCGCACGCGTGTGTGTGGAGGTGCCGTGGTCCAGTGGTTTAAGGCGCATGACTGGAGATGCGAGGATCGGGCGTTCGATCCCCGGCACGGCACTTATGCCCTTGAGCAAGGCATTTTATCTACATTGCTCTTTTATCGTACATCAAATAAATGAAGTGCTATAGGCATATTGATAACAGCGTGTGCATGTGTGTTAAAAAAAAAAAAAAAAAAAAATGTATGTGTGTCTCTCTGTCTGTGTGTATGACTATATCTGCGTGCAGAGGTTAATGCAGAGTGCACACACACCTTCTATAAGTATTGGTTGAAATTTATATCCTGCCGAGGAATATGAAATATATTTTTAAACTCTCATCTATTAATTTTTTTAGATAACGTGAGGAGAATTAATTTACAGTATCTTCGAATCACAAGTCACTTGCTATAGTCATCAAGAAATGTCGTAGTCGAGTGGTTTAAGCACTTGACTGGAGATGCGAAGGTCGTGGGTTCGATTCCCGGCACGGCAATGATGTCCTTGAACCAGGCATTTGATCTACATTGCTCCTCTCCACCTAGGTCTTAAATGGGTACCCGTTAGGATGCGAAAGTCATTGTGGTTTGATCAGCATTGTTAGCGTCTGCAAAAGGCGACTGGCTGGATTGCTACCCAGGGAGTGGAGAAGGTGCATACATTGTGTGCGGGCAAGCCATGAATCCGATGACCGGGGAGATAATAATTATGTCTGTAAAGCGCTTAGAGACATCGCAGATGTATTAGGCGCTATATTAATCCAGAATATTAATATCGAAGTCAAAGAAATCATTGGGTTTATATCAAAACTATAAATGGCTTTAACGACTGTCACGCGACTATCAGCTCATTAAAAAATAAATTACAACATATGTACTTTTTTGCTTTCTCTTCAAGGAAATCAAACAACTTATTGTCAAATGGAGGCAACAGAGGCAGATAGTTTGCCTACAGAAGAAACCATATCACATCTCCAGCCAGAATACATGACTCCTCTGACGCGGACGGGCTATCTACTAACCGCTGTCTATCTTACCATTATCGGTGAGTATATATAATCCCCACCCATTCCTTGGATTTTGAACTTGCTACACCCAAAGCAGTTAAGAATTTTCTAAACGTTTACATGAATCAGCTTTTATTCCTCAAATTGGAACCGATTAGTATTTTTCACTCTTATGTAGTTTAAGACAAATCATAATGTATTTCAAATGAACCTATGGGAATGAAAATAGCATGCATGAAAATACAACAAAAGAATTGCTAGTATATGTACACGAAAAATAATGATTATAAAGTCCATTCTGTGTTGCCAATTTAAGGAATTTTATACTTATTTTCAATTAAATCGTGCTTATTCATTAACGGCTCAATTTACTGAAACATAAATCTCTGTGATTTTTGCTCTCTCTGCTCATGATTTATGTGAAATTCGTAGCATTTTGGATTAATCAAAAGGTGATGGAAAATAACTTCTCTAAAAGGGGAAACGAAACTGCTTTGGTTTTCAGACATCATGCATTGATTGTGTTCTCTTTGGAACTTCTATTCAGTATGATTGGCAAGCATGTTGTCACGGGCAGCGTTGCCAGCGAGCTCCAAGATTTCGGCAGTCAGGTACTCAGGACAGCAGCCATGTATTGCATTGCATTGCATTTCTCTTAATGAGATTAAACCCTGTTACTATTTCACCATGGCATTGGAATATAGGAAACTATATATTACACAAAACAATGATAGATATTCGTGGAAACTTTTTGTTTTTTTGCAAAAAGCAAATCAATACTATAATTTTCCTTTCCAGTAAGCCACAAGTTTTGCATATAGAATATTTTTGTAGAGACTTCATCTGAGTACATTTGTTTAAATTGATATGGTATTGTGGTATAGAGGTGTTGTGGTCTAGAGGACAAGTCACCGGACTGCAGATTACAAGGCACGGGACTAACGTCCTTTGGCAAGACATTAATCTACATTTGCCACACTCGCCCAGGTGTAGTAAGTGGGTACCTAGTAGGATTTATACCTTGAATGCAGTGGGCACTACTGTTGCCGTGCCTAAAGTCGGGGTAATAATATGCAGGGCCCTCAGGGAGAACACAGTACTAGTACTGATGGGGCTACCCTGGGTAAACAAAACATATTATTATTATTGTTGTTGTTGTTGTTATTATTATTATTATTGTTGTTGTTGTTGTTATTATTATTATTGTTATTATTATTATTATTATCATTATTATCATTATTATTATTATTATCATTATTTTCGTGCATTTTGAAAGGTTTGTAAAAGATATGTGCACAATGGACAGTGGAAATTTTGAAATATGGGGTACATATTCTGAACATGCACCTAGTTAGTAATATGCTAAATACAGAAGAAATATCAGACCTGTAATTATTGCATAATAAGGCAAGAAACTCTGCCAGATTGCAAAAATAATACCATTCTTTCCACTATTTGATAAAGCTATGGAAAAGAGATGTCCGGTGATTTGTAAACATGTAGAAGAGAAGAGCAGCAGTTATTTTCGTCCCAGGTTGCAGCCTTCTACTCCAAATGCTGACCATTGTTCGAAAGATTTGTAAAAATATACCTTATTATCTCTTACGTAATATTTTGTGGCACATCCATGAAAGAGTGTAATAAGAATATTGTGAATAGAAAGATGGGAAATGAAAGAATTTGATTGAGATGGAGAACTCGAGGTAAAGCTAGATCATAATTTTCCTTCAGCTTTTTAGCCTTTAAAGTATTCATACTGACTATAGGAGAGCGCCTTCATTAAACTCAAGGGCACTTCTGAAAAATAAAAGAGTGTGGAAGATGGGGGGGGGGAGACATTTGCTAAATATTATCAACCAGAAATGTATGGAGTCAAGGTTCACATATAATATGTCCAGGGGCCTGTAACATAAAGAGATAAATCAATCTTACGATTGATATCAATCGTAAGTCTAGGGCAAACCATGTACGGAAGAGTTACAATTGATCGTAAGATTGATTGTATCTCTTTATGTTACAGGCCCCAGGTATGATTTTAATGAAGAGAAATGCATATCTATTAAACAGGAACTCGCGTGTAAATATAGACTTTAAAATTCGAGATCTGTACCCTAAAGCGTAATCAAACGTACATAAAAAGAACAACACGTCATACCCCAGTGTACACTAAGTTCATATATGTAATATAAGCGAGTTCTGTGTACATTCTTTCTTGCTCGAGAAAACACATAAAGTAACAAACCAAATCTCCATCCGGAACATATTTTCTTATGAATAAGGAATGCGTATCCATTTAAAGTAAGGACGTGGAAATGCGACGAAATATTAAGCAGAGGTTTTGGGTGGGTTTTTTTTTTTTTTTTTTTTTTTTTTGTCGTCCAATCTCTTTATCAATGATGTAATCCCCTTACCCGTATCCGGACAACTACCCCCTGGACAATTACCCCCCGGAAAACCACCCCCCGGAAAACCACCCCCTGGACAACTACCCCCCAGGACAACTACCCCCTAGGACAACTACCCCCCAGGACAACTACCCCCAGGACAATTACCCCCCAGGACAACTACCCCCCAGGACAGTTACCCCCCGGACAACTACCCCCCGAACGACTACCCCCTGGACAGCTACCCCCGAAAAAATTGTCCTGGGGGTAATTGTCCTGGGGGGTAGTTGTCCTGGGGGGTAGTTGTCCTGGGGGGTAATTGTCCTGGGGGTAATTGTCCTGGGGGGTAGTTGTCCTGGGGGGTAGTTGTCCTGGGGGGTAGATGTCCTAGGGGGGTAGTCGTCCAGGGGGTGGTTTTCCGGGGGGTAGTTGTCCGGGGTGTAGTTGTCTAGGGGGTAGTTGTCCTAGAATCCCCTTACCATCATGTGGAATGGCAGAAATGAATATTGATATTTCCCATTCATAGTTTAGCGGAATACTAGGCAGGAATATACATCATGTTGCATACCAACATTGTAGGCAATCTAGTCGATGTCATTTTACGTTTCCCATAAATTAGTAAAATGTGCTACACCCGCTATTATTCATGATTGTAAAATAGTGTATACTCAATTGGTCGGTTCTGTTGGTTAGCCCCAGACGTAAAGAATCAGCTGTTTGATACACATCTGTAAGAAAAAGCAATTACACATACCTTTTTTTTTTCTTTTTTTTTTTTTTTATAACACACATGCACACGCTGGTATCAATATGCCTACAGCACTTCATTTATTTGATTTATGATGAAAGAGCAATGTAGATAAAATGCCTTGCTCAAGGGCATAAGTGCCGTGACGGGGATCGAACGCCCGATCCTCGCATCTCCAGTCAAGCGCCTTAAACCACTTGACCACGGCACCTCCTAAACCACTGAACCACCCACCTGCTGCCGAAATGATAACACATACACACGCACACACCCCGCGAACACACCCACACGCATTTGAATTTTCTTTTTTTTTTTCTTTTTTCTTACGTAGGTTCGATTGCGACTGTTGGCAACATTATGGTAATCTGCGTGTTGTGCCGCTACGGGACCTTTCGCAAGAGATCCGTCAACCTCCTCCTTATCAACATGGCGGCCAGCGACCTGGGTGTGTCCGTGACTGGGTACCCCCTAACCACTATGTCAGGGTATTGGGGCAGATGGCTCTTTGGAGACGTGGGCTGCCAGTTCTACGCATTCTGTGTCTACACCCTCTCGTGCGGTACCATCACGACGCATGCAGTCATCGCCATTTACAGATACATCTATATTGTCAGAACAGACTTACGTAAGTACACAATGTGGATAAAATGAACAAAATTAAGGAGCACTAAGTGTTATAAATTTGATACGATACGATATGATATGATTGTATTTATTTACCAATAACAAGATACAATACATTATGATATTTACAATATTTTATACAAGAAAACGTTATATAAGTAGATCATGGTAAAAACAAGAAAAAGAATGGTAAAATGGAACCAGCAAAAAACACAAGTGCTAGTCAGGTCCGGGCCCGGGTTTTAATATTTGCTTGTGAAAATACAAGCTATCATTCGATATATATAGCATATGATTTAAATTGATATTGACAACAGTTCACATTAAACAATGTATAAATACAAAACCACTGATTTACAAAGTCAACTAAAATTTAAAAAAGATTCCATCAATCTAATACTAAATAAGTGCTAACGATGGGTTGTAAAACAGAACATCTTTGAATAAATCATCTTTTAAAAATTACTGATTAATATCATTTAACAAAAACTGCATTGCAGCATTGCAGAAATTAAAGATCTTTATCTTCTCCAGTTAGGTCAGTTTATGTATTCTTATAATAACGACATGCTTCCTTCCGTTTTTGATGATATGTTCACCCAAAATAAATCCTCTCATAAGTACCCAACCCGGCGCTGTAATGACTTTCACTTTAGATTTCATAAATGCACGAGTGATAAATGGCTTTTTACCATTTACTTTATTTTGGGGTTTATTCTTTTTGGTAAAAGGTGCATGTTTATTAGAGGTAGTGCAAAAAAGCAGAGTATGCCATACTCACATATGTTTGAATAGCTGAGGTTAGCAAGATCGTGGTTGAATTCTGAAAATCATATTTTTGGTAAAACCTAAACTTTGATGTCTTTTCAGCTAGTGGATTGACGTTTTGTGGAGCAGTCCTTTAAAAATGTAAACACTGGAAAGTGATCTGAGCAATCACTTTCTACTGTCCCTGAATGAGTCTCAAGCATGTTCAAGTGTGTATAAATATGATGTAATAATGACGCAGTACCATTTGCCACTCTGGTTGGGGATTCTATCATCTGAGCTAACCCTAAACATTGCATAGCTGTTTCAAACCCCTGTGCTGTTTCATCTGTGCATAATGCATTTGTATTAAAATCACCTTAAAAAATACATTTATGCTTGTCCACTTTAACATTCAACATTTTCAAGTACTACTATACTTGGAAAACGGGGTAACCTCGCTAGTCATAAGGACCGCTATATAAGGACCACCTATTCATAAGGACCGCTATCCATAACGCGTGACTAAATGAATAGCGGTTTTGTATGTATAGCGGTCCTTCTACATATAGCGAGCAAGCCGTAGACAAATTACCTTGCTATTCAGAAGGACTTCCGTTCATAAGGACCACTATTCATGATTATTCATAAGGACCGCTATTCATAACGCGTGTTAAATGAATAGCGATTTTCTATGAATAGCGGTCCTTATGAATAGCGAGTGGACCCCTTGAAAACTACTATCTTGGAAAACTGTTAAAGCTGTATAGGGCTTTCTATAACTACACCAACAACCATTTTCTGACTTTCACATGTATCAACATCTAACCAAATATAGTCAGCATGAGAAGCATCATAATCTAACACTGCATATTCATAGGAAGAACGAATGTATACCCAAACTCTTAATTTGTTATCTCGACGTTTAACCTCAGACATATTATATCCTTTCAAATTCAAGTCAGACTTGTCAGATACATTCCAAACTTCTTACAAGCCAATTCTGTCAAATTCTACTTTGATGCAATTTTCATACAATAACCTTAATGCTTCAATATTCTTATTGAATGATCTAATATTAACAGTGGCGGAGCTACATAGGGGGAAAACCGGCCCGTGCCCCTTCTTTTGAAACCCAACTGGCATACCTTAAGTACACAATGAAAAAAAAAATCCCCCTTACTTGTGTACTTCTGTGCCCCCTCTTTTACAAAATCCTGAATCCGCCCCTGAATATTAACATTGGAAACATTTAAAGATTTTTCAATAACAAAATCAAGTCGTTTGAAGACACTATATACGAATGTGACAAAGAATCAATAATTTAAGGAGAATGTTAGAATCATGTACCAAAATGGTGTGAAAACGACAAATTATTCCCCCCAAAACGGAGCTTGAACTTCTTGTAGTCGTGTTATCAAAGCCAACATCAAACAATCGTCCTCGTCTCATCATTTGTCATTTTACATACAATGTTGCGAAACTTGGTTGAAAATTTCTTTACTCTCAGGGATTCCTTGGCTGTCATAAGGACAGAGTACCTCAAGGTCGTTAGATCTTCTTTGATGTCAAACAGAAAAAAGGAGGCCAAATGCAATCTGCAAAATTTTATCAACAATTACCAACAATTGCAGAAAAAGTGAAGGAATGCAAGATGGTCTAAGATCGCGATGCTGTAGTAGAAGTTGCTTTAGCGATTGTGTGATTTTTGCGTAGTTCTGCACCTTATTAACATCATGATGCTAGTAAAATCTCAATGTTTGAACCGTAGTGTCAATGGAGGTATAGAGAATTTCAAAAAATTCAACATGTAATCATCGCTTTGTATGCAATGTCAAATTCTTTCTGTTCACTGAAAACACGGTCACAGAGACTTCCAAGAAATCAACTCAAAGGCAATTTCACTAACTATTCTCGCCCATCTATGTTTGCCTAATTGGGAAAGGATTCTTATGTCGTAAACTGGTGAAGAAGTAAACTATCGACAAAGTAAATTTTAAAAGAATTTCAAAACCGACATCCCTGTACAGTATGTATATGCTTACATATATTGTATCGTTTTTATACAGTCAACAAACCAATGTGTCTTGCCTTTTTTTTTATAACACAGGGCCAAAATTATCAGCCAACTTTACAAGCGTGGTCATACTTCTTATATGGCTGTATGCTTTCTTCTGGACTGTAACCCCCTTCATCGGATGGAGTAGCTACGTATACGAGCCCTTTGGAACTTCATGCTCCATCAACTGGATGGGCCGCAGCTTCAGCGACATTACATACATGGTAGCCTGTACAATTGGCGTCTACCTGGTGCAGATCGGCATCATGCTCTACTGCTACACCCGGGTAGCTAAAAAGTAAGCGTTGTCAAGCATTGTTCTTAAGTTTGCACAGTTGGTGTCTCAATCGGGTACAGATAATTATTTATTTATTATCTATTTTAATCTCTTTATGCTGCTAACATTTCTTCCGACAGAAGATAAAATTATACTGCCATATTCTGGAAAAAGGAAGCAGCTGTCATTTGAAATTTGTTGAAAATTAATGGGAAACATTTAAGAACAAAATACGTTTGGAAAAGTTTCTCTGTGCATTTTCAACTAGAAAATTATAAAGTCTATGCGATATCATAGTTTCTTCCATTCGTCAAAGTATAGGGCATTATCAGTGCAGTAATCTATCGTGCAATTACCGTTTCGAGTAATATAATCTTTAAACTAAACAAGATCCCATTTTTTTTTCTTTTTATCTACAGGCATTTTCTTTCTTTTTCTGTTAAATAGAATATGCTAGTATAATCCATTGCCATTCCTGCAATCCATCAGTATTAAGAATTTCGTCTTAATGGATGCACCCATATTAAACTTGGCAATAATCCTTTGCATCAGTTTGGTACTGAGGTCGATGCTCGTCCTCCTTATTATGCTGCTATTACACCTCGTAAATGAATTTTTCAAGATTATTTAATTTGATTTTCAATCTGCATAGATTAGATAAAAAGGGAAAAGATATTAATGATAAATGTATTCTTTATAATAGTTCCTAATGGCTGAAAAAGACGAGACCAATAGAAAAATTCACTAATGATGAAATAAATGAAATAAATGGAAATATAGAAATGACATATATACCCCCCCCCCTTATACATTTTCTGGCAAATGGAAAAAAAAAAAAAAGGAAACGTCGGTTTTTATAAATTTGAAAATGTGACGATATTATATGAACTTGTCATCAAACTTAAAAATGTATAAACTTTTTCTGTTATTGGACAATTTGATCCGACGTCCTACCTCCTTCAAAATGATATAGCGACGCCCTTGTATAGTTGATATTCTTCCTGTTTGTTTTGTTTTCTTCAAATCACCACCCGATTCAACCAAGCTTAATTTCACGTCTTGCATGTACATCAGACAGTAAATGAGTCAAACTATTGTGTCGGTATATTACCATACCCCCGTATTAAGAAGAATTCAATTACCAGCGATGAGCTTTTTAGAAATCCTCTCATCAACTGAAGAAATCAATAGTGTAAATTGAAATGCAATACCCCATGGAGAAGGAGAACATGACAGGAGTAGACTATGCCGCAGGGGAAATTATATTTGATATATTAGTTAATATACTATTAATACATGGTTGGGAGTGCGTTAGTGCGATCTGGCAACACAAAGGTTTTTATCGTGGTGTACTAACACACGAGGCGTAGCCGAGTGTGTTAGACACCACGATAAAAACCTGCGTGTTGCTGGATCGCACTAACGCACGAACTCACAACCAGGTATTAATAGTTTTATATAACGGGTCTACAATTTTAGTGTTTTCTTACAATCTTAGTGTTTGATCCGGATTAGCCGTGCGTTAGTCCCCTCGCCGTGCGTTAGTCCCCTCGCCGTGCGTTATCACTTTTTTTTTGCACGGTCACGTGATGTTATTTGACCAATCAGGATGGCTACATTCTTGAACCCGTTTTATAATGCTGAATAGGCAATGGTCAAAGAAAGAACGAAGATAGGCATGTGATGAATATGGCCAGTTTTTATACTCTATAAGCTGTAAAGCGCAAGTGCTAAGAGAGGAAGAGTGCAAAAGTTCCTTTAATAAGAAACTTGAAGAATCAGAGTAATACTACTGCCATATGAGTGCACCTAAGGAAAGCCTGAACAATAAATAAGATATTGGATGCACGAGACATAACTTAGGAAGACAACTTCATAGATATCGGGATCTAATCCAAGATTTATAAAAAATATCTCGCAACGATCTGCCTGGTAATATGAATGCAAAAATATGATATTATTATTTTTCTTTACAAGATGCTGAAAAGATAAATTACAGAAACGTATTCAAGGACCCCTGGCCAATGATATGTTTCAGAAAGCTTACAGAGAGCTGGAAAATCATAACACCGAGGAAATATACACTGCTAGAAAGCTTAAACGTAATAAATCTGATTTTATAATTAATAAAATCTTGAAAGTGGGGCGCCATTCGCTCTCTCCTTGCTGGACTGTTTAAGATTATTTGTACAAATTGATATTTTCATGGTAAGTGGTCTGTTGGATTAATAAAGCCCACGCTTAAAAGTCCATCGAATTACACGGGGATTTACCTATCCAGTCCTTGCATGGGGTGTACTACTCAGTCTCAAATCAGCGCTGGATAAAGGTTTAAGAAGACAAAATACAATCACACCGAAACATATTTCAGGTGTTTGTATACATGGTACAGAACATTATGATTACATAGACGTATCGTATGCAGACACTTACATAATACTTGGTCAAAAAGGCAGGAAAACCTAAAATGCATGCAACACAATAGGGTAATGCTTTGCCCTTAATTATTTATTGAAACTCTTTGCGATCTTGTTTTATGAAGAGAAGGCCTTTTGTCAAAATTAGCAATGAATATACGCTACAGGTCGTGACTGTTATACTTTTATAATTATTATTATTATAACTATTTTCATTATTCGAGAAAATAAAACATCAAACTTACTGGCTGCAATGCATTAACCTTGTGGATACACCTTCTTTTCCTTTTATAAATAGACCTATTGATTATATCCAAAATGAAATTTTAGTTTAAAAATTACTGATAGGCTGAGACTCTAAATTTCAATACAGGTATTTGGGGTCCCACAAGGAGTTATTAGCCCTACTCTGTTTAATCCATTCCAGAATGATATTCCTTGCATTATATAGCACTTTTATCATGTTGCATTTTTATTGTACATACGCTTATATTTTACTGTATATTTTTAATTTGAAATCGAAATTAGAATTTCCGAAAGAGAGACATTTGACCATAGGATGCTGGATAATGGAATCCTTAGTTGTGTATATTATGGTATATGTAGAGATTAATTGTATCATAGGCATGAAAATATCAACTTAATCAATTCAGTTAAGTTAGTTTAAAAACATATCTATGGAAACGTGACATGTATTCAAAATGTAGTTTCTTTTAGGAAATTGTATTTCCAGTTTTGTTATTTCCTTGCTCTATTGTAGAGTTTATGGTCGAACAAAACACTATTGTACACCGAGGAAGCTCAGCAAGTTACATGAAAATACACGCATGCAGATTAAAATTTATCGTGAAAAGAATGGATTGGTGCTTTCAGTGTATGTTCGTTGTTTTTATGAAACAAAATGACTATGGGTTTACTATCATTCATGTAATTATTTTGTTTTCTATTGTCAGTATTACTTAAGGTAAACTTTACCATTTAAAGAAAATGTTTACAGCCATAATGTTTAAACTCTTCTACATTTCGACATGTAATTCAATACCGATTTCTTTTTTTGTCTGATACGTTAAAAAAGAGTAGGTTGTTATCACATGCGCAAAGCCACGTGCTAATGCATTTTGTCAGAAATTATGGTCGTTGAAGCATACGGGTGAAACCAGTAATACATGTTATCATCGAATCGCTCTTCTATCTGAATGCATTTTAATTACTCTTAATCAATGCCCATCACAGAATCAGAGGTATAGATCCTGAACGTACTGAGGAGAAGGATGCTGGCGTTGTTGTCTTCGGTAAACTCCGCAAACGTGAGGCGAAAATTGATACACACGTTACAAAGGTGAGCACACGTTTTTACTCGTGTTTTGTCCACGTGTGCGCGAGGGTTTCCATTATGTGGGTAGCCTAGCTCTTCTGTGCCGATGAATATATTCATGTAAGTGATGTGAATATTTCAAGGTTTCGTAATAATTTTTTTTTTAATTCAAAGGCTATTTGGACTTGCTTATCATGATTAATGGTTTCATGGCTTCCACCCTTTAAAGGGGAAGTCTACCCTAATAATAAACTGATTCTCAAAAAAGCTGAAGAAAGAGAATGACAGATTAGTGAAGCTTTGAGGATCTATAGTTAGGGATAAGAAAGTTATGAATTTTGATAATTGCAATCAGTCAAACGTAAATTGACAACTCTATAATTTACCTTGCGAAGACCTTCCCTGTTTTGTTTTGTTTTGTTTTGTTTTATTGTACTAAAAAGAAATCCATGAAGTGGAGGTGTCGTGGTATAGTGGTTCATTCACTTGACTCTCAATCCAAGGGTTGAGGGTTCGAATCTCAGCCCGGCATTAGCGTCTTTTGGCAAGACATTAATCCACCTTTGCCACTCTCCACCCAGGTGTTAAATGGGTACCTGGCAGGATTTATTCCTTGAAATGCACTGTGCACTGTGCGCTGATTACGGCAGCCGGGGCTAAAGCCAGGGTAATAATATCCAAACCCTTTGGAAGCGTATAGGGACGTTATATCATAATGTGATATGCGCTATACAAGAACGTTTTATTATTATTGTTATTATATCCATTTTTTGTTGTAACATTATTGATGAAGAAATAGATTGATTTCATGGCGGGCATGTGTAAAAACATCTTGGGCATAGGAAGAAAAGAGCGATTTTTATTAATGGCTGTGAATAGAGCTATCTATCTATCTATATTGATCTAACGAAGTATATCGAGTTGCCAATTTGTGTTTGATCGGTTATAAATTTAAAAATTGATCTTTTATTGGATTTTCCGATGTGTTTCTCCCATTTCTCAGCTTTTTTAAAACTAACTTTATTGTTACTCTTTAATATCGAAACTATTTTTTAACATCATAATTGTATTAATCATTATTCTACTACTATTACTATTATCCTTCTTATTATTACTACTATTATTATTGTGATTAGTTTTACTATTACCATTATTATTTTTATCATTATCATTATTGTTATTATCATCATGCACTGAATTATACCACTATTCTCACCAAATTTCCTTCCATTCCCATTTCATCTTCAGATGTGCTTTATGATGATGATAAGTTTTATTGTTGTCTGGACACCGTACGCTGTGGAATGTCTTCGTGCAGCCCATGTGCATCGCATCAGTGCTATGTCTTCGGTCCTCCCGACCATGTTCGCCAAGAGCTCCTGCATGATTAACCCCATCATCTTCTTGACATCCAGTTCCAAATTTCGCCGTGACCTCAGCAAGCTCTGGAGCCGCCCCTCGTCACAAGAGGCACTCCGCCTCGAAGAACGCAGCAAGACGCAACGTTCATTTTACGTCCGACACAGCGAAATATCCGCTGTTCATGGAAACAACACAGCTTCGGTTTACTACGATAAGGAACGAATCTACATCGGGGAAATGCGCGCCACGAGTATACAGAAAGAGGCCGAACTAATGCAACGTGACCCCGAATTACTGTCAATTGCTTCATCAACAAGCTCGGACGTCGAGTTTGTCGTGAGGGATCGGCCAAAACGGTATGCGAAAAAAACGGCAAAGGCCCAGGGCCCCCGTGGCCCAGATATGTTCATAGCCTCTGGGTACACTAACCAGGGAAGTTCTACAGGGGACAGCGGGGGACAGTCAACATCTTCAGGTACGACAGGATCGAAACACAGACGAACAGGATTCGGGAGTCGGAAGGCATCAAGACAATACTCTTTGAAGTCTCAGTCGGAGGAAACTGGTAATTCTGGAGAAATCTTTACACTTGATGGCAGCGCTTTGGAAATGATGAGCTTAAGAAAGCTTTAAAGACCACTTTGATCTCAGTGAATGATTTATTTTATGACTTTCTCGAGGAGCGGCAGTTATTAAACATTGTTATACAAACGTTTTATAATCATTTAATTTGTATTTTCTTATAGCTTATGTAAAAGAAATACATTCTCTCATTGGACAATGACTTGAACTATATTTTGAAAGACTGTTGATTGTTAACATGTGAGCTATAATGCAGGCACAACAATTTCAATCATGGTTGTTGTTTGTTTGTTGTTGTTTTTTGTCTTTGATATATATTCCTTGTTGAAAATTGTTTTGTTTTCAGTGATATGACAAGTAATGATTAACATCTAAGGTGTGCAAAATAATTGAAAATGGCCACATTACAGGGATTACAATCGCAGAGAGAGTATAGCCTATTATAAACTTGGTCTCTTCAAACTGGAAACTGTCAGAACTATTCTTGAAGGCGATAAACGAACTAGGCCTACCGTCTACCTATATAAGCTGATGAACGGGTATATGCTCCACTAACGTTTTTGCTGATAATCTCATTTTTTGAAAACTCAGCAGAATGTTCCATCCTCACATTACTGGTACCAAAAAATTTCCGTTTTAGTAAGGCTGAAAAAAAAGTCAGATTGCTTTGATTTGAGTTTATAAATAAAAAGATACTAAGTATTATGCTGCTGTGGAAGGCTTT
Source organism: Heliocidaris tuberculata (assembly GCA_025618425.1). Taxonomy (NCBI): domain Eukaryota; kingdom Metazoa; phylum Echinodermata; class Echinoidea; order Camarodonta; family Echinometridae; genus Heliocidaris; species Heliocidaris tuberculata. The sequence continues at coordinate 21,519,011 of CM046845.1, forward strand.
TTTTTCTTTCCAGTGCTGTATTAAAGAAATGAAAGTTAAATATTATGGGCCAGCATACATAATATGCAAAACAATCTGCCGGCTGTGTATGAGCAGATTTTAAAAGTTTGTATTGCCGTGTAATGTGATTCGGGGCAGACAGACATGACTTGTTAGGAGTTCGTTTCAGATATTTACACAGAATTTATCATAAGTGATAGGCGTCCTTGTTCACAAGGCGACACATGAAAGTATTTAGTACATGCCCTTTTTGATGTAAGTGGAACAATTGTGAAAGTATATTCAACAAGTTTCATCCAGTTTCCTTTCGGCTACCAGAACTTCAGATTATCTTGAACAGGTTGAATATTTGAAGAACAATTCGAAATCTGACAAGAATCTTATACCAACATGGCCTAACTTCAACAAGGACATTGGGAAAACAAGAAGAAATAAGGGAATTTTAATATTTCTATTATGTTTCATAGTACTGAGTGTGGAATGTGAATGTCAGGCATAATGAATCATTTGCAAGTGTTGAAATGGTGAAATGCGCTATAAAGTTTATTTTCATGTAATTATTGTTGTCTTTTTATGAGGATTGTACATAATTTTAAAGTAATGTTTCATCATGAACGATTTAAATCATGCTGGATTGTGTAGCTGTCAAGCTCCCGAGCATATCATCTTAATCGAATTGGCCCCAATTAAGTATATTATAATTATTGCGGATCAATAATTACAAAACAACCGTTTTTTAACCTCTCCTCTCAATGTCATATTTAATGAATCCTGGCTGATTACATCATGGACATACTCCCGAATGATTAAGTAAGCCTGGGGAGCGTTTCATGAAAGGATTTGTCGGATATTTTTTCCGACAAGTGTTATAAGCTACTGAAATCCTTGTATCTGATTGGCTGAGAGCAAATTTGTCAGTAAAAATCACTGACAAAATGCTTGATGAAACGCTCCCCTGGAGGTAACGAACAACATTTTTGGCGTACAAATTGAAACGGTATAATTATTAAATGAATAGTTGTATGCAAGCTAAATATTTGCGCTTACGCATAGTTCCTTCAAGCGCATTTCGTAAATATTTATGCAAATCGTCCTTTTTTTTCATAAGGTCGTGTTGGTTACTGTTATAAAAAAATGATTACATTATGATGATGAGAAGGCAAAATCTGAGGAATATCAATTCCGTCTTTACACCTCAAAATCATGGTGTGTGCTGTTATTATAAGCACTATAATCGTATAATTAATATCCTCATTCTTCTTCCTCGCCTCCCCCCCCCCCCCCCGCCGCCCCGCCTCTTTCTTTTACAAACACACACAAAGCCGCCCACAGACAGACAAACTCCCTCTAACTTACACACTAGCGCGTTTCTTTACAAAAGTATATATTGAAATTCATGGGGGGGGGGGGGGGGGGTAACCAGCCTGTCTTATATTTTGAATATAAATTTAAAAATTCAAATCCCATGGCGATTTGCGATACATCATACATGTCATAATTATGTATACTTGTGACTTATTTAACCCTTTGCCCGAACAAAACCAAATCTTGCGCTACATCGCAACCCTGCGACAAGGAGTTGCGTCAATTCATTTACACTAAGCCTGTTGTGTACCTTTGTATACATTGTAAAGTTACATGAGTGTCCTTAAATGGCGCATTGGAAATGACGGCTTGTATGTAGTAGGTATAAGCATGACAAGAGGGGTAATAATTATTTTTTCAGGTCGAATAATCTGATTAATACTAATTGTTCAAACTGCTCTGTAAATGGAAATCCACTTTTGGGAGAGTCGTATTAGGGATCACTTCATTTCGAGTGGAAATCCAAGCTCAAAATAGTGCAATCCACTCTTAAAAGAGTTAATTTAACCAGTACTTTGGCGTGGATTAGACTGTGGTTTGAAGAGGATTCAACTCCTATGACTCCTAAAACTAGTGGTTTTCCACTCCTGTATTCATGGTATTAAGAGAGTGGATCATTTAAAATATTTGTTTTTATTTAAAAGAATTGTATTTAAATGTATTGTCTTGTTGCATGGAAGTTGCAGCAGAATAATGTTGTATTCTTATATTCTGAATAAATTATTCTCACGCAATGGGTCCTAACTTTGAGTTTTATTATCAGTTTAAACTGTGGTCTTCGTTTATCAAAATACAGTCCTTTTAGTGATGACAACCATGGGCGCAAATCCGGGGGGGGGGGGGACAGGGGGACATGTCCCCCCCCCCCCACCTTTTTGAAGATAGGCGAATTCCCCCCCCCCCCCACCTTTTCGAAGATAGGCGAATGTCCCCCCCCCCCCCGAATTTAAAAATGGATTTGCGCCACTGATGACAACTGTCTTACTGATTCTTACAGTTCAGTATAGTTTACTGTAACAGTGGTATACTTTGATTAAAAATCAGTCAACCGTTTAACCTAATCAAATGAAATTTTTAAAAAGTCATCTTTCTTTATTGAAGTATCATTGACTTTACACTTTTATTATTTGATAACACTTGACAAGCTAGTGCAAGTCAGTTTTTTAGCCAATGGCTGAATTGCGAATGATTTACAACATTGAAAACAAAAACAATGAAAAATTACATACTTAAAAATTATCAAAATGCATTACATGAGTATAATAAGTAAATTGAAATAGTTTAACATTATTATCATAATTGAGTATGAAGTTGATTATATTTGATAATGCAAATATATCTCAATATAACAGTAAAGTGGTTTTAAATGTAATGGGGTTTTTACCGAAAGTATAAATCTAAATTGACTGAATTGTAACAAAATTTAAATGAGAAATATTGAAATATTGAAATATTGAAATATATATATATATATATATATATATATATATATATATATATATATATATATATATACATATATATATATATATATATATATATATATATATATATATATATATGTATACATATATATATATATATATATATATATATATATATATATATATATATATACGGTTTATTTTACTAATTAGTTCAACGCTTCATCATATTCGAAAAATGCTCTTGCCAAAGATTCCCTTTTCGATGTACTGAACGAAATAACCCCATCATTTCTCGAAAAGTTACATCATTTTTTTTTCTTAGAAGGTAGCTATATTTAGAATAATATTTGATACGTTGGCCATGCATTGACGTTATATATCATAATATTCTCATCTGATTTGCCTTGGGGTATTTTTAAACATATAACAGTACAAACAGAAAAATCGGCGCCCTCTGATGGTGTTACCATGTTTCATATTATTGTTTAGAAAACGTCTCAATATCGAACTAAAGAATATCCCTGGGAAATATGCCTCTTAAGACATGTAAGAGGTGAAAATGATTTTGTTTTTTGTTTTTTGTTTTTTTGATGAAGATGGAGATAGATGATTTATCAAAGGAGAAGGGAGATGGCAAATTTGCAAGATATATACGAATTATATCAAGCAAAGATAAATCGATAACTCATATAATCTGACAAGGAATATATATATATATACACGGAAAGTTAAATTAAAGGGAAAGACAGAGAGAGGAGGTAGTGGATAGAAACAGTGAAGGGACTGTGTGTTTGAATGATTGAGAGAGAGAGAGGGAGAGAGAGAGAGAATGAGAGAGAGAAAGAGAGAAGGAAGGATAGAGAGCTAGAGACGAAAGAAATAGAAAGGGGGATAAAAATCAATTGAGGAGGAGAATGAGCGTTTCGGAGTGATGGAGAGAGTAAGAGAGAGAAAGAGGGAGAAAGAGATAGCGAAAAAAGGAAAGAGGGGGTGGGGGGGGGGGGTGTTTCGTTGGTTTGGTAAACTTCTGCGACCCGCTTCTTTAAAGGAGAACTAAACCCTGGGGAGATATCCATTTTAATGCAAAGGGAGGATAGAGAGAAGCAATTTTTTTAAAAAGTTCCATCAAAATCGGTTACGAAATGAAAAAGTTATGAAAGTCTCAATTTACTTTCTATGGCGATCCTCAAAATGGCAATGTTGCTTCAAAAATGGCAGGTTTAGTACTACAACTCTCAATATTTTTTGTACACAAATTTCATATTTCTCCATTATCTCGAAAGATGCTGCTTGTCTTTTTGTGAACTCAACATATGTTTTGTCAAATACATTTTCCCATGATATATCTTGAGCTAAGAAGGAGACAAGCTGCACCTTGAGAGATAATGGGGAAAATTTTGTGTACAAAACATATGGAGAGTTGTACTACTAAACCTGTCACTTTGAAGCAACATTGCCAATTTGAGGATCGCCATAGAAAGTAAACTAAGACTTTTCAAACTTTCATAACTTTCTCATTTCTTAACCGATTTTGATGAAACTTTTTTTTAAATTGCTTCTCTCTGTCCTCTCTTTTTATTAAAACTGATTTTCCCCAGCATTTCATTCTCCTTTAATTGTTTTATCGATGCCTCTAAATGCTTTAGGTTTTTTTTTCCTGTTTCCCAAATTTTCCTGGTCAAGTTCGCAAGATAAGCATTTAAAAGCATTCTCAATTGATCATACTGTTTACCACAGTAGCTCATTATTCCTTCATATTCATTTTCATGCCAACAGAAACCTACCTTAACAGTATTCACTTAATATGGCATGGGCGTGACTTCTTGCTCGAGTTTTTCCTTTTAGCTTCATGCCAATAATAAAGTACAGGAAATTTGCAAGAAATAATTTTCCAAAAGAGCTTTGTCGTATTTCGCAGCCATTACTTCATTCTATCTTCACATTTTTTCGTAGTTGTAAAAAAAAAAAAAAATCATTTTTCATTCACTTATGATAAAATTCAATAAAATTCAATCGACACTGCTTGCAATATGGCAAGAACACGACCCTTTTTCTTTCTGTAGAAGGTATAGGAGAAAAATTGCACTGACTCAGTATTTAACAGAAGTGAAATTTGGCATTTTTTCATTGGTGATTTTGTGTTCATTCTACCGTTAGTTATTGCATGTAATTCAATTCAGTCGACATAGCTTCAAGGGGGCACCCAAGAAGCAGGAACTTAACGCCAAATTAATATCCAACAGCAAGATCAAAGTAGATTAACCCTTTCAGGACAGGAACTATTTAAGGACTAAATTGATCACATTTTGTTCTTCAAATTGGCAACAATAATATTTTTCTTTTAGAGCTACATGGTTCTAATAAGATGTGATGTTTTTGAAAACAATATACATGGTTGAAAATTTTGTTGAAAAGTTGAAAAAGTTGCCAATTTGGAATAAGAACAATGATTTTGAACCTTTTGATTTGTTGCCAATTTAAGGATTTTGAAGCTTATTCTCCTTTTTAAAATGCCTGGCATCAAATGCAATATGGTCATGCAATAAAAATGAACATAGTGTATGTAGAAATTTTTGTTCTTTCTACTCGTGCATCTGGTATATTTTTTAGAGCTCTGAATCAAAACTTATTGAGCCAAACCACAAAATGTGGTCAATTGTCTCGAAAGGGTTAAAGTCCTGAACTTTCTTCTCATTTGCATAACTTGCTCTTGTGTTCACTGAAGCATAACACATCGGGATTTTTATCAGAATAAATTAGACGAACTCCCCAAGAAGACTTGTGATAGTTAACCGAAGGAAGCAATTAAATTTTAGTCCATTAGTGTAAAAAAAAAAAGGCTTTTCCACCCTCACGGGCTCATTGAAGTATAAAATCTTGAATGAAATGCCATAGGATCATCGATACATGTACACCGGTCATAAACATAATGAATAAATATTATTCAAATGATTTTTAGTGCAAAAAATCAAAGCAATACTTACTGTATAATTTTAATATGGTAATTTTTGGTTTTTATTATGTACTCATTCAATCTTGAATTAATGGATATCGTTTGCAAAAGTCGAAAACACCTTTCCAAAACATGAATGCGATCGCATAAGATAAATATACCACGGGAAAGATGTCAAAACTGCAGTTTTGGCAATTTTCACCCTGTGGTCACTCAACCGTGAAATTTTGTGCACAAGTCATTTGGTATGTTAGGAAGGACATAAAACGTTTGTTGCATGCCTTCTGATGCTAAACATATGAAATTTGTTCCGATATCATCGAATCAAACTTATGACATTGGGCTTGTAAACTTTAAAAAGTGACCATTTTGCCTTTAGGGCGTGCTCACTGAAGCGTGACCAAATGATTTCCCCTAAATTTCACATGAAAGGTAGCTGAGAAGTACAGCTACATGTCTCTGTGTTCTGATTACCTCAAAGGTTCCTGATTCAGAAATTACAGAGATTTGTTTTAGGGGGAACTTACTGTGCTGTGTTTATATAAAATGGATGTAGCATCTTCGGGAACTAAACTCATTTTCAATGGCCTGGCTTTTTTAATGATATTTGTTAATGTTAGTACATGAAGCTACTGGATATTATTAATGTAAAGAAAGAAAAATAAAAACGGATGAAACGGTTTTGAAACCGGGGTTTTGAGTGGTCCAAGGAGGTAGGTGTCCAGGATGATAATAACTTGTGTGGGTATAAAATATTGTGTGCGATATACTTGTGCGAGGGTAGCTCTGAGGGGTGACGGTCTAGCTAGAGGTATATTTGTCCGGATACAGAATTTGATTCTGACCCTGACATATCCTCAACTATTTAAACATAGTTCTTTATAGGGGATCCTGAGCACAAACATCCACAAATTTAAATCCATGTGTTAACTAGTATACCTTATTTGTTTGCTGATTCTATGAATGTAGAACAAAAATCCTATAATTATCATCACTATCTCTAGTATTCAGCACCGATGACGTAACCAATGAATTGGACAGCCAGTATGGAGAAGTGAACAAGGAGACCAAATATTCATATTGCTACTCATTTCGGCTTTCATAACTATTGTTCACAGCTGTCATTATGACGCAAAAGAGAAAGAGAGAGAGGGGGTGGGGGAGGGGGAAGGAGAAGGGAAGTGGCATGAAGCGGAGATATGAACATGGATATAGGGAGAAAGAAAGTGAATGGGATGAGTAAAATAGAAGGGAGAGGGGCAGTGGCGTATCTAGACCTTCGCATCAAGTGGAGGGAGGCAAAATATCTGCGCAAAAGGTGACAAATGTATTTCAGCAAGAAAATCACTTTTCTAGGCCCTTATTTCTGTAATCGGGCATGGGGGGGGGGGGTTGTAAGGAGTCTTCTTACTTTGAAACTGCTATGATTTCATTTTGATACGACTTTATAATTATGCACAATTGGTAAGAGCAGTATTCAATGAATTCATGATTATTTTCGTCACACTTTCCTTTGAAATTACAGATTTTGGACAATGCATTATTCATAATGCGTGCATACGTTTGATAATATTCAGATTAATTTCAATTCATATCATTAAAAAAATTCTCTTCCGTGCTTACATATTAGGAGATACGTATATTCGAAGAGAGAGACGTGGTTTATAGTACATTAAAGATACAGGCATGATTTTCTTTCTAAACACCTCTTGATAAGGTGACCAAAATATATTTGGATGACTGTAAGATATGTGATCTTTGTTGGATTTTGTCTTCCCCTTATTGCCTGTATTTTCGTTATCTGAAATAATACAGATTAGTGGCATCAGGCGTAATTTCTTTTTCTCTCAAATCAATGGAGAGAGATCGAAAGAGAAGGGGATTTGATAGAGAGAGGGATGGACAAAAGAGAGGGGAGAGGGTGACAAAAGGAGAAATATCGAGGGGAGGAGAAGAGATACTGGTAGAGTGATAGAGGGAAGTTGAGAGAAAGAAAGTGAGAGAGAGAGGGGGGGGGGGGGGCAAGAGAGATAGAGGGGTGAGTTTTTTTTTTTACCCCAGCTCCTCCTTTATCGGTTCCCCTGATTAGAAATAATTCCACCATGATCATGGGGTATATCGACGATCGCGCCTTATCTCGATTGATCCCTAATTCTAATATTTGCGTACTACGGCCCTGGATACCAACCAGAGCAGAGTGATTAGTTTTAAAGCCGAGTTATACCTTGATTCTTATTGGTATCATATATTACCATGGAAACGCGTCGATATCTCCAACTAGCTCTCTGCCTAGTCTCATTAAGTCTCGCTGCGAGTCAGAGTAAGTGGAAACTCCTCATACATCTTCATTTTTGGTCATATTCTAGGCAATTTGGCACACATAATAAAGGAAAATTACCAATTTGCATGGCCGATTAGTAATCACTTTATGCATGTTATGCGTACGGATAATTGGGATTGATATGATACTGTATATATGCTAAAAAGAAAATGTTATACCTCTACAGAGGTGTAAGCTTAGTGAACTTAAAGAAAATGTCATCAATCGTGCTTGTGGGACGGGAAAAGGCGACTCTCAAGTCTTAAACAGATTCTGAAGAAGAAAGGTCGGTTGACTTAAAGCTACAAAATGACCGGCTGTTCAAGTATCCATGCGTTGAAAAGGTCGAACTCGGATCTCAGTGTTTTATTTCCTTACATATCGATCGTGCCGTATATCATATTCCATTGTAGATTTTACAACACTTTGGGGATACATTTTGACATGCAGTACAACAACCGTTGTTATATTATATAATGTTTACTTCTCTCGACTCTTCGCTCCTTTCTCCTTGACAACTAATAGTCAGTAAAATTACTACGACATACTGTTACTGATCATCTTAATTAGGAATAGCCAGATAGATCTATTACGCAGTGGATCGTAATGGTGGAATTATAAAGCAATCCGTTTTTAATGAACACAATGAAACTGGCGGGGAAACTGGTTGAAAACAGACGGTTGATACGACAGCAATAGAAGGGGGAGTTGAGTTCCTTCATACGTGGAAACAAATTGAAAGCTCATGAATTGAATTTGAGATCAAAGACTTTTCAAAACAAACAAACAAAAATATATATCATGTTGTCTAAATCATAATAATGCATGCCATGTGATATAAATTGTTTTCACTTCTCATTGATTTGAGGAAAATTAAGATGTGAAAATTTGCCATTTCATGTAAAATGAAATAAACTGCACATGAATTCTTTAGGGTTACCTAAAGTATACATGATCTTTAATATTGGATGATTCTTGATTTTCATTCGACTGTTGACCAAATATCAAAAATACCCAACAGCTAAATCTTTGATGCACGTCATACAAAAAGAACTTAGGTGTGCAATAGCATGATTGAATCGTCTGATTTTTTTTTTCCTAGTTGCAATTTTCGCTGAAATCATGTGGGAGCATGGCCAATTGGATAAATTGATACAATTCATTCGTGACTTAGTTTTTGTTTGTCCTTCATTGAACCCAAGGTTTCACGATGTTTGACACGAAATATATATATAAAGAGTTTTCACTGAAGCTCTTGCAATAACGTATTGTGGACGTACTGAGCTCTGCTTGGCACATCATTGTACACAGCTATACGGCTATCGTAACGTCTTGGCAACTGAATCCATTTTATCTTGGATAATATCAAAATTTTAAATCCGAGAAGAAAATATGCAGACCTCATAAATAACGAGGATTTGGGGGAAAACAGACCTTATAAAACCGTCTTACATGCATCATGTTTCGTGTGCTAATTCAATGCCTGTATTTTCTTTCTTTATTTGTTCAAACTGCCTTATATCTAGAGAGGCTAGTGTGAGTAATTGGGTGTTTTATAGAGTTTCTGAATAACGTGGTTCCCGCCCTGATTAATTATTCGATTGTGTAGGCCCTACCCCTATTTCAGTCATGCATTATTCAAGTTCACTAGAGGGAAGAATCAAGACAAGTGAAGAATTATGTTAACCAGAATGAGGGTGAAGGAAAAAGGAATCTACATTTTCTATTCTTGAAAATTTTGTTTATCTTCAGTGTACTCATCGGGGTCATAGTTTATTGTGTTATCCCATTGATTTTCATTTAGATTACAATCAATTATTACAAAACAATAACCCTTATAATAATCATATCAACAAATATGGTAAATCATTAATGAGGAAACAATGCATGCTTGAGTGATTGGAAGTGCCCTTTGTTGACAGTACAATCCATTTCTGATCAAATAATTGAAGAAAGTCTGATTGAATGAGTAGGTTATAATAATTTTTCAGTCAGTGATAAAATTTCAACGCATCTTTCCATCATGATAAGTGCAGTGTTTTTAATTGTTGTTGAGTCCAACCAAGTGAGTCCAAAAGTCAAAAAGCTTCTTGACCGACTCTTTTATCATGGTTATCCCATCATTCACGTTGGATGCCATTTATAGGTTATTCAGAATAATGACCTCCCTTTTTCCCCTTCTTCTTTTTCCTCTCCTCTGCCTCCTCCTCCGCAACCTCACCTTCATTCCTATATCTTTTTCATCTTCCTCTTTTTCTCCCTATTTTCTAATATTTTTCATATTCTTCTACCGTTGTTTACAAATGTCCGTCATTCTTTTATTTTGTGTTTATGTTGTTTTATCTTTAGTTGCCTTCTTCTATTTTACCTCTTTGCCTTCTTACTTTTCTTATCATTATTCTTTGCTACCATATTCATATACAACATGTCTTTAAAAGTAATGTGGTCTAGTGGATAAGCCACTGGACTACGGATCACCCGGTGCAGGGTTCGAAACCCTGCCACGGCACTGGCGTCCTTCGGCATGATGTTAGTCTGTACATTGCCACTCTCCAGTCTCTTCCCATGTTATACCCGGTAGGAAGCAAGTCATTGAATGCTTTATAGTCTGCAAGCACATACCTAAATTGACACTTTATTAGGAAATCATTGTCTTGAGAGACGCCTAATTCATCTATCTTCTGGTCGTGTCCTGTGTCAGGAGCAGCTGTAGTACATGGCCTATGGTAGTCTTATAGTGCAGACACTCTTTTACGACTGACCAGGGTTTGTGCTTGCAAACTACTTCTTCACGGTGACTCGATCAGCTGAAGCTAAGGGCAATAGCAGCCAGGGGCGTGCTGAGACTGAAAATCGGTTGGAGAATTTAGATTTGACCGGCCCACTCAACCTTAAAGATACGCATTTCAAAATTCTCCAAAGTTGTAATCAAACTTAAGATACGATATCGTTGCCGTGTCAGACAACTTTCCAGTTTCTTAATTTTGCGAGCGAGTGAAGCGAGGGAGCAAAATTTTAGAGACTTTGTTTTAGTAACTATGCAATAGCTTTTAGATCAACCGGCACTCAGACCACAAATTGACTGGCCCTCAAGCCAAACTATTCAGCGGTCTGAGGGGAAAATTCCCCAATTCCCCATTGCCAGTATGCCCCTGATAACAGTAGCCAAGCGCTTTGAAAGGTAAAGGCTATTTGTAAATCCAACTTTTATTAACATGATTAAATATTCTGCATATTTATTGCAATATTTTGAAACTGGATGCAGATGCTGAGTACTGGAACCAGGAAGCGCAAGCCTCTCTCAAGGATGCTATCCGCCTGACGGAACGGAACACCAACACGGCCAAGAACATCGTCTTGTTCCTAGGCGATGGCATGAGTATCGAGACCCTGACAGCCGCCCGCATCCTGAAGGGACAGCTCGCAGGAGGTCTGGGAGAGGATGCGAAACTCGCAGTGGAGGACTTTCCACACTTCGGCTTGGCAAAGGTGTGGTACCGGTAGCTTACCAAAGTAGTCCTGCTTAATATTAATACCAGGTCATCCAAGAGTATTTAAAGTACCCCCCCCCCCCCCATGTGCATGAATAAAGGTTGTCAGTCAACCCATACTTTCATCTAAAGAAGTATTTCATGATTTCTTGATTGTATTATATGGCCATTAACTATCCTTCGAACAGTCATGTAAGTCAACAACCTACCCTCATATTCAAATTTCATGTCACGACTTTGTAACGCCGAAAACACTTTTGAGAAACTATCAACGTGTTGTGACACATGCATGTAAGAAATTTCAATGTTATTTTTGTTTTGTGTACGCGTTTTTGTTTGTTTTGGTGCCTAATCATTGATATAACCGTGATAACCGGTTAGAACACTGTGTTCCACGATGTGAAACCAGTACGAAAACATGGTTAACGTGGTGTGATTAAATTTTACACACTACAGAAGTGTTCAATGTACTTTCTGTTGAGAACTGGGAGTGTTCACACTGTGAATCTCACTGTGACTAAAGTGTGTGCTATTGTGCCACATTGTGGAAACAGCGTAAACACACTGTGGTACAAATGCTCTCTGTGGTCACATGTCATGCGTTCACACTGTGATTACAATGTGTTAACGGTGTGAAACATTGTGTGAAAACTAGAACACAGTGTTCACCAAATCCCATGTTTGGTCACAGGTGATGCATACATACACACAGCAATTCTCTGTGTGTTCACATGTGACACATTGTGTGACCTCGAAATCCTGTCTGTGGTCACTTGTGATGTGAAAACTGAGTGAAAACTGTGTGAACACTCTGTGCTCCAAATCTCCCCTTCGTTGGTCACAGGTGATGCGTACACACAGTAATTTTCTGCGTGTTCACAGTGTGACGCATTGTGTGAAAACATGAACAGAGTGTGCTTCAAATGTTATCTACTTTTTATTCTGTGTGGCCATTGTGTATCACACTGTACTTCAAAGTGTTGACACAAGAGTGTGGTCAGTGTATATATTATGTAGGTCAATGTTCCTTATCCTCTCTGAGGTGGTGTGTGACACGGTGGGGGGGGGGGCTCCATTTTCATTGTATCTATATTCAGACCCACACTTTTAATGCAACGTTTGCTTTTTTATTGTCCGAATGTAATTTTTATTTTTGGAAAATCATGGTAGCGTAAAGAAAAGTGAGTGGATGAGGGATGTGGGAGGGATTTCCACTAGTACAGGAAAGCATTGAAAAAGTTCACTGATAAACTACGCAAGTCCCATGATTTGTATGGTTTGCTTTTATTCCACATCAAAGGAGAGACGCCATAAGATTTTTGCATGGGGGAGAAAAGCAGAACCGAGAGAAGATCCAGGATTTGTAAAAAAAAAAAAAAAAAAAAGGGGGGGGTTGCACAATCCCGAAATTTGCACTATTTATAGGAGGTAAAATTACAAAAATTTACACAATTTTAAGGTCAAATGTTCTTCTTTTTTTGGACGGCGGGGGGGGGGGGGGGTACCTTAAGTATGCCAAATGGGTTTCAAGAGGAGGGGAACATGGGCCTAAACCTGCCATTGACTTGAACTAACTTAAGGGTTAGTTTGCGTGCAGACGATTACAATTTTCCAGCAAGTAATAAGCAAATATTAGAGCTTTAGATATACCAACAAGGATGAACAAATTCCTCAGGTATTGCTAAAATTATTTTGGGGGAAACATATACAAAATCTCCCTGAACCCCTACCCCAAGCTACCCCCCCCCCCCCCCCATGAGACCCCAAAAAAGGTCATTATAATCTGCTGACTTGTGTTAAAAGCCGTGTCTTCAAAGGAAAGACGTTCACAAAGTGAATTTGCCTTTGGAACTTTTCATTTGGGTGTCATATTCATTCCTATAATAGACGAAAATTGATTCAGACTGAATTCAAAAATCTGTCAAAATGGGAGAGTGCAGTATCGTACAAATACAATAAAATGCTTAAAATATTTTGCTTGTGTATGGTGCGGATGTGTGAGGTGAGCATATGTGTACTTCCATTTAGGCTTGATTAATAAGTACTTTTGCATACTGGTATCTCTAATATGTTTATATATCATACTAAATGTGTATACATATGTTGTATAGTATATAATGATTAGTTAATGAATAAATAATTATGTATATTTTGAACTGAAAAATAAAAATAGTGTTTGCATACATGTATGTATTTACAAGTCTCTACCTTTCTCTCTCCCTCTTTCGATACCTATCTCCATTTCTTTCATTATTTCCTCCCTTTGATGAGGTAGGAACTCATTTTTCAAGAAAAAGAAGAAAAATATAATAAACAGAATTTAAGGAATTACTGACATTTTTGGAGGTGGATAAGTAAAAAAAACATGGATGGAAAAAAGCACATCACCTTAAAAATATGAAATAGATTGGAGAAACATCCTCTCATTGCCACTGAGATTGTCAAGAAGATTCAAAATTAGCAACGTGGCCTCATTAGGCTTAATAATAGAAATATCTTCCATAAATACTCTATGCATTTTATATGTCTTCACTCATTGTAGGGCTTCATCCAGTAACGTTACGATAGACCTACATGAAGACATGCAGACCACTAGCGTAGCCAAGGGAAAGAGGCAGGGGGCAGATTGCTCCCTGACAGCTTTTGGAGGAAAAGTTCTGCCTCCCCCCTTTTAGAAAAGATTTTTTTTTTTGTTGTTGCTTGTCAGAGAATTATGGACCCCATAAAATCTGACAATCCCTCCCCACTGAGCGACTTTTGGAGGGCTGGGGGAATTTTTTTTCGCCCCCCCCCCCCCCACTGAGCGACTTTTGGAGGGCTGGCGAGAAGGAAAAAATACGAACCTCCCTCCAAGCAGTTCCCTAAAGTTGACAGCCCTGCATTTGACAGCCACTGATGCAGACTATAGCTAAAAGTGCGATTGCTATATAGCCAAATTTAGATAAATTTAGAAACGTTTCCAAAAGACCAAAAATAATCGAGACAGGCCTAAAATAGCAGCCAAAAACAATATTAAGGTAATGTCAACAAGGTCTGCAGCATTAAAAGTGATCAACAAAAAAAAAAAGAAAAAAGGTTAGGCCTCTAATTTCTTCTTATTCTAAATGGTAAATATAAATGGCAGAATATTTATAAGTTTGAAAAATGTAAAAATATATTTTTTTTATTCTAGGTGCAGTGCAATGAAAAAAATAATTACAGCATGATACACTGACTTTTATCTTTCTAATGTTTATGAAATCTAGTCAAATTCTATATGTGAAAATTACACCCCGTCTTTTTTGGAAAATGGCTTTACCTATCTGTAAAATCATTTCCTATATAGTACTCCATAAAATGATTTTTAAAAAGTTTAAATAGTTTAAGTAAACTCACAAAATTTTCCTTCGCATTACTTTGATTTTAGCTGAATAAATAGCAAGATTATCATGATTCACAGCATTTGTATGGCGCCATATTTCTCTTAACAACATTCAAAGACACTAGTGTGAAGTTGTTAGTTTCTTATAAAATGTTGAAACAAAGCGGAGGTGAATATAATCTAGATATCTAAATTATTTTGTCTTTTACTTTGTTTTTGAACTCCTGTCATAGTCTACTTTCGGGCATATATTTTTCATAATTATTCACTGGGACGCTATGAAACCCATATCATCTCTAGATATAAGTGATATTATTGATATGTCTTACAGTAACATGTTTTGTATATCAGGAATTGTTTTGATTTAATAATTTATGAAGTTATATGATCATTCTTGAACAACCTGCCGAGTCTGGCACCTACTCATATTATATTGTTAAGTCATTTTTTTTTCTTTAGGTGTGTTACAAAAATAGGAAAATCATAATCTAATGGCGTACCTGTATGATAGTACATGAGATGAACTTCACTATTAACACAATTTAATACCGCACTTTTGGTTATTTATTTATTTTTTTTTTTCTGTTTGCAGACTTACTCGACCGACAAGCAGGTACCGGACTCAGCTGCTACGGCTACCGCCTACCTGTGCGGTGTGAAGACCAAGAAAGGTGTTCTAGGGATTGACGATCGTGTGGAGAGGGGTGATTGTCTCTCGTCCCTAGGAGGGGAGGTCCAATCCATATTGGAAATGGCTCAGGAAGCAGGTCGAAACTACTCCTTATTCTTTGATATATATATATATATTTTTTAATCACGTAGATATGTACTTCATTTATTGAAGAACAAATTCAAGTTAAAAGCATGTGAAACATCGAAGCCTAAAGAATACTGCCTGAAAACAGCACAATACAAGGCGGAAATAGACATTTATGTAAACATACACAAAGCAATATATATATTTAACAGAAGAAAATAAAACGAGCTTGTCAAGCGCAATCGTTACAGAAAGCTTTTTCTGAATAGATTCAGATAGATAATAGTATTTGGAAAGTAGAGATAAATATATGGACATAATCAGAGTACAAGGATTCATCAGGTATTTTAATGCTATTGGGGAAGTTTAAACTGGGAAAGACAGTGCTTTACATTAATGGTAACACTATAATAAGAATTTAGAAATAAATACGTCATATATCCGTTACTGTAATCAGATCTAATCTTTAAAATACGGCCTCTTCCTCTGCTGCAAGACTGAAATTAACAGAAACGCGTTGATCCACTAATCCCTTCCCTGAAATAAACTTTAAAACACGGCCTCTCCCTCTGCTGTAAGACTGGAATTAACAGAAACGCATTGATCCACTAATCCCTTCCCTGAAATAAACTGTCTTCTTTAAAATATACTTTAATTTCCGCGATTATGATGAGAAAAGTGGGTACAAGAGCACAACATATTGTCATTGTTAAAGAACGAAGCTAATTGTTTAAATGACAAGATATTAATCCTATATCTGTTCAAGACACAAGTTCGATTTTATAAAATCGATAAAAAAGAGAGAAAGAAGCCATTGAGACGAGCATGAGACCCATAAAAATGTTGCCAATGATTCTCACGGTTGTTATCTGATAAATCTTACCCCCAGCATACAATATTTGATTTCCGTTATTGCCTACTTAATATGATAATGCCTACATATATCTTCAGATACCCTCTGACCTGAGACTTTTTCAGTGGCATGCAGTGGCGCAAATCCATTTTGAAATTCGGGGGGGGGGGGGGGTCACCACATGATTTAACTTTTTTACCTGTCCGAAATGTCTGAAAAAAATTCTGACAACCCCCCCCCCCAAAAAAAAAAAAAGGTTATCGCATTTTTTTTTTTTTTTTGGGGGGGGGCTCTAGTTTTCCTCCAAAATTCTCTGACAAGCAAAAAAAAAAAAAAGGTTGATCAAAAAGGTGGGGGACATGTCCCCCTGTTCCCCCCCCCCCCCGATTTGCGCCCATGGTGGCATGCATTTTTCACAATCTCCAGAAATTTCCTTTTTTTATTCGATCATTATATATATGACGAGTGCGTATTGAAATATTTGATCTTCGTCGTTATTTTTTGTAGACTAATTTACTGACATAATTATATTCAGTGCAAATACATGCTTCTTAAAACAGAAGTTGTTGATGAGCTGTAAGCGTGCCCGCGAGGCTTACATATCGTTGCAACAAGATTTTATGCATGAAGGTGTATCATATACATGTATAATAGGTGCTTTAGATATTTCGTGTCCACATGCTCTAAAAAAGAAAACGCTGTCCTTGAATTCTGATACATCGTGGCAAATTTATTTATGTTGAAAATATATGGATCGTTTATTTATATACATTATATGAAATTATACCTACACAAGTAAAAATATGATTTTATAATTTCTGTCATCTTTAAATTGATAATGTGGAACGAAGGCAGTATCAAAGAGACTACCAATACTCGTGATACTTACTTGGTAAGAGGAAGTGAAAGAACCTTGCTTTAAAACGGCAAGGCTCGTGCGAGGGATAAGTTACTAAATACTTAGTTGTTTTTTTTAGACGTAGTTCAAAAATTGTTTGTATATATAGTGATGAAATGCCATGCTTACTGTTTGCATAAAGAAAGGTTAGAAGTTTGCTAAGAATAGCTCATTTTGATTTTGAATATGAAAGAATCAGAGTGCTGACACTTTTGATACTAAGACGGTAGCATGTCGTTACCCGAAGGTTCGTTTAACACTCCGATGGTTCGTAATTCCGAAGGTTCGTAATTCCAAAAATGAAAAAGGGCTCATAATTCAGAAAATAAAAAAGGGTTCATAATTCCGAAGGTTCGTAATTCTGAAAGTTATGTAGGGCTCTATTGCATTTTCGAAATAACAAACCTTTGGAATTATGAACCCTTTTTCATTTTCGGAACTGTAAACCCTATTTGATGTTTGGAATTATGAACCCCCTGCTATGGGAAAATTGTGTTTCGGACTTACGAACCTTCGGCAACACGAAAGTTCGGAAAAACTAATGCGAGCATACTTTGTTGTAGGGACAAAACGAAAATTCAAACTTCCGTCATATCAGTAACCCCCCCCCCCCCCAACTACGACCTTCAAGGCGAAATCACTTCAAACATGTCAGTAGCCAATATTCTGTGCTCCACTATATTTTAATAAATTGGTTCTTTTAATCCATATTGGACAATAAAGCCACTGAAGATTTTTTTTCCTGTTATCCATTGCTTCGCAAAAAGAAACAACAAAAAACAAACCAAAAAAAAAAACCAAACACGAAAACCTAAAACAAAATGTTATGTCCAAACTATTAAAGACGGTAATTATCCATTTTCCATAAAGTAGGAGTATTCTGCTTTCAAAAGATACATGGATGGCATTTCTACACACTGCTTTACCTAGCCGCATCATTTTGAAAATAACGTGTATAAACCCACTTGTGCCAGATTTCGGTGAAACCTTGAAAACGTTAGCATCACAATGCGAGCATGACCCCAACGAATCATAAACTTTATAAACTAATGAGATTATTGGTTTCATTAGCTTCTTTTAATAATGCAGATAAGGATGATTCCCTCATCATAAAATAAAAGATGGTCGGAGTTTTTCTGTTGATGATGGGGATAGAGAAAGGGCTTTTTTGTACTGATATGGCATTTGCAGTCGTTATGGACAATGATTTTTGCATTGTTCAGAAGTGCACATTCTTAAAAGAACAATGCAGACAGCTAAGTGATATTTTTATTAGAAATGATAAAGCAAGGGGCGTCTTCGATTGTCATCAAATGGTAAAGTATTGATAAAGGGCACATATGCAGAATAAATATCAGATTATGCCAATTTTCCACCCCATGATGGAGACCTTTCCCATTAACAAGAACTTTTTCATCGCTCGCTTGATTATTGATTTCGGAAAAAAATCCATGCAGGGGTGTACGCCCCTGGTTCCACAGGCAACTGGTATTATCCCTTACTCTATGAAAATTCCGATTGAATGCATTTCATCACTCAATGGTAACCTCGTGTATCATATCTTTCAAAGCTGTTACGTCATGTTCGCATGTGATACTAAAGTTTTCACGAATTTACCAAAATTTGGCACAAATGGATTTTTACATGCCATTTTTTTCAAAACAATGTTGCTCTGTGAGGTATGTCATCAATGTATCGTTCAAGATGATATTACTTCTAGTCATGAAAAACAAAAAATGATAACTCATAGTTTGTCGTCACTAAGTCTTTGTTGTAGGATTTCGGTTTTTTCCTGGGACGCACTGTATAGTAAAGACACCTAAAATGCGCCAGAAAGGTATTGAGTTTCATCTGGAAAAAGCAGCTTCATGAATCAGTACTGTTGAAACAACATTAACAAAAGCATGCTTCTAGATCATTTTATATCATAAAGTCATATTTATGATATAACTGGGTACGGAAAAGTGAAATATAAATGTCTTCATTTTTCGTGTCATTTTTCTTTCCTTTATTGTTAAAAAAATCTCTGACAAGCAAAACAAAAACAAAAGAAAAATAAGGTTATCACCCATTTTCGGGTCTCCTTTTCCTCCAAAATTCTCTGACAACAAAAAAAAAAAAAGGGGGGGGGGGTAATTAGTTATATGAGAGAGGAAAGTGGGTGCACAATGTACAAAAAGGGCAAAACTTTTTTTATGAAAACAAAGTGGAAAAAAGCTTGTAAAACCATAATGAAGCCCCGTCTACGTTGCTCAGGACATGGTTTCCATGGAAACAATCTGCAATCTTCTGATCATTGAAGCTTTGAATCCTGCAGATGTTATGTAAACCATTAGCAGAAGATATCGGCAATAACAAAACAATCAGGCGACGGTCTGTTTGTGATAATTTCTTTTAACGAATGAATAATGACAAGCTAAAATAGATACCCCCCCCCCCCCCCATTTTCTTTCTCTTATAATAGGATAAAAATACTGATCTGGTAAGATAAACTAAATGTTCAAAAGGAAAAGACATTCGAATTCAAATTCGGTAATTTATCCAGAATGGGTTCAAAGGATGCGTGACCCTCATTTTTTATTAATTCATTTATTTCATTTTCATTTACCAGGTTTTTCTTCATGTCTGTGATATTCATCTTTAAACATATGTTGTTTTCATTTTTTTTTAAATAGTCAACAAAAATAATGACGGGCAATCACCTTATTTAATAGCAGTATTTCCGAGGTAAAATTTTTTTGTATTTGTGAAATTAACTGGACCAAACCACAACTCAACCAGTACAATTATCAATTAATGCTGTCTATTTAATTAACAATGTATTGTCAATTCAGGTCATTGACTAGTCAGCTCCTTCACCCTCTACAGTGCGTCCAAAAAAAAGTTAACAGTTGGAAAAAGTCTCCCCACATAAATATTTCAGAATATTTTCCATAGATTTTCATTCATGTTGATAGCTTAGGGTCTCTTCTATGCAATAACAACAAAAATTCCTACTAGTTATTACGCTTAAGTGATTAAAAACCACTTTTATGAAAAAGTGCAAAGTTCAGACTTGACAAAAATTGGTATTTTGTTCTGCCTGGTATCAACGAAGTTAAGAACCGTTTAAAATTGACAGTTGAAAAAAAGTTCCCAAAATTAAATATTTCAAAATACTTTCAGAAAATTGTCATACCTGTGGAAAGCTAAGGGTCTCTTCTATCAGATGACACCAAAACGTCTCACAGTATTTTACGCTTGAGTGAGCAAAAACTCCTTTTGTGAAAGGGTGCAAAATCCATACTTGGCAAATGTTTGTTTATGTTCTGGCTGCTATCAGCAAAGTTGAGAGTCGTGAAAAGGCATAGAAAATTTATATTCTGATCATTAAAAGACACTTTATGAAAGTACAAACTTTGTCCACTGTATGTCCTGATATATCCCATCAAAAAATTATGGTTGAGTGAACAAGCCAGGTGAAAGTAAAAGACTCACCAAAAGTAACATTTTGAAACACTCAACAAGTAGTTAATTGCTCACTCAAGCATAAGATGTTGATGGGATGTGTAAGGACATACAGAGAACAAAGCCTGTTATTTCATAAATCGCTTTTTATTGACCAGAATATGGAAATTTATAAGCCTTTTCATGACTCAGCTTGGCTGATACCAGCCAGAGACAATATCAATTCTTGTCATGTCTGAATTTAGTACCCTTTCACATAATTGGCTTTTGCTCACTGAAGCGTAGAATATTGTTCGATATTTTCGTGTCACTCGATAGAAGAGACCCTAAGCTATCCACAGGTATGAAAATTTCCTTAAAATATTTTGAAACATTTAGTTGGGTAGATTTTTTTAACTTTTAACTTTTTTCTGGGACGCACTGTGTACCTGAGTTCATGACTTACCCTATATTTACTCACTCATAATGTTTAGATATTCTTTGTAATCATGATGTTGATTCTGTTGTAAAATTTCAGGCTGACGATGGAGTTTGCATGACTCCGAAACATGTACCATTCCTTCAAATGCTATGTGTTCTTTGTTTCTTTTTATTTGAAAGAAAGTAGAGTAATGTTTTTCCTTTGTTTCGATGCAGGAAAATCCGTCGGTTTCGTCACCACGACCACACTCACTCACGCCTCACCCGGCGCCCTCTACGCTAAGGTCCCGGATAGGAAATGGCAGTCTGACATGGACATTCCTTTCAAGGAGCGCAACCTAGGATGTATCGACATGGCAGAACAGTTTGTCAAGAACAACAACATCCAGGTCAGCATTATACTTGTTGCACTATATAGCGGCATCAATTTGATTGCGTTTTTACCTCGGCTAATCAAGCTAAAGCCAGGCTCACACCAGGGGAGCATTTCATCAAGCGTTTTGTCAGCGATTTTTGCTGACGAATTTGCTCTCAGCCAATCAGATGCATGGATTTCAGTAGCTTATAACAGTTGTCGGTAAAAATGTCTGACAAAACAGCTTGATGAAACGCTCCCCAGGCGTCATTTCGATTGCGTCAGTACTTGCGCTGATTGAGCCTGTGAAGGCAATAAACCAAAACATTATCAAAAGTATTGTTTGCACGGTTCATTTTGCAATCATTTTTTTTTTTAAAGATATCAACCTTTCATGACGTGCAAAAGACCGTACCGGTCACGGACGCGGTCCCAACGTCAGCAAATAACGCCTTGCATGCGCCGGTATTTATTAAGATAATTAGGGTATGCGTCAATAATTCAGTGCAATGTGTGCACTTTTCATTTTGCATGCACTTTTTGTACATTTCACTCTCATAGTACACGGCTCCTCGTCAGGATTTTCAAGGATATTATAAAAATGTCTGTACAATCTGAGTTTTCTCAGCTATTTCCCCTATTTTGAGGGTTCTGAATACGAATCCCCTTGTTGCTAAATTTATAAAGTGCCTGATATATAGAACTGTTGCTATGGTGCAAACACTATGCTTGCCTTACATAATCAATTTTAAAAGAGTGCATTGGCTGATGTATCTAGTGTGTGTAATTTAACAGAATAAAAGCATCAATTTTGGGTAAGGCGTTTTGATTCCACTGCTATTTTTGTCAGGCAATGTCATTTTCGAAATTTGCTCTCTCTCTCTCTCTCTCTCTTTTTTTTGCAACTGCAGTCGCGCTTGAAGAAGCGAGAAATTTTCGTACGACGGCTTTTAATACAATCTCTGTTTCATTCATGTTGTCTTCGCTTTCAGAGCGAGTAGAGTCATGGCCTTTGTCAACAAAGCTGACTGTATTAAAAGCCGCTATTGGCAAATTTCTCGCTGCTTCAAGCATGACTATGGTTGCAAAAGCAGCAAATTTTGAAAATGACATTACCTCACAAAAAATAGCCGTAGAATCAAATTGCCTTACCAAAAATATATGATCTTCGTGTCCTTTTACTCCGAAAATTTTCTACGCAATAAAATTAAAACTAATGATATTGTGTCAATGATGTCGTTGAAATTGCAGATCTCAGGTGATGCGTTCTTTCTGGGCCATCCTGTACAAGTGTCTGATTTATTTCATTTCACTATAATGCACGTTTGATTGCAATCAGCACCTCATTTATCCAAAATCGTTGTTACGCTCGGAAATGGCCG
The DNA here is from genome assembly GCA_025618425.1 of Heliocidaris tuberculata. Lineage (NCBI taxonomy): Eukaryota > Metazoa > Echinodermata > Echinoidea > Camarodonta > Echinometridae > Heliocidaris > Heliocidaris tuberculata. The sequence continues at coordinate 21,542,040 of CM046845.1, forward strand.
TCGCCATGGTATTTCATAAACTCTCAGAAAATAATGTATATAGGTTTTGTAATAAGCAACACATAAACATAAACGGAGTGTCAAAATAGTCATAATAATTTAACAGAACTAGCTAGTTGCTATGGCAACGACACTGATGTTTTGAGGATAGAATAGAGTATTCCTGTATCTAAATTCAAAACAAAACATATAATGATGTTGAAACATAAAAAATTCCTACGATCTAATCGTTTTCATTCTAGATGTAGATTTTTTTTCAAGTTCAGGTATTACCATATCGGCGAACTATAAGCCTTTATAGCAGGTATATTTGTATTCGCATCCCCCTTACGAAATTAAAAAGCAGGCTAGGCCTCTTGCATAATTATATACATCTTCGTTTCCACAGGTTGCTCTCGGAGGTGGAAGAATGAAATTCATGAGCAGGGCTAACCGCGATCCGGAATATCCGAGCCTACCTGGATCTCGGATAGATGGTCGTAACCTGATTTATGAATGGATCAACAACAAACCGGATCCGGACAGAGCCCACTACGTCTGGAACGAGGCGGACTTTAACCAAATCGATCCGGAACAAACCGACTACCTTCTTGGTAATTATGTTTCCCAGTACAGCTTTTCCAAAAATATATAAATGAATCACAGGAACTACTAGTAATATCAAAACTCCAAAGTACAAGGGATCGCGATATCACATTAATGTTATAATGATTTCCTAACTATACCTTCGGAAAATCACCGATGAACGATACTACCATCATGACCTGATGACTATGATTACAAACAAAATGTTATTTTCGCCAATATTTCAATGTTCGCAGAACATCGTGGTAAATTTAATCGACTTGATTATAAATAATAAATAAACTCTGTTCAAAATACCTCGAGTTATCCATTTAAAAAAAACATCTGACAATGGTATTTTTATGAAACAGATATAAATAGCACGAGATATTTCATTCCCAACTTTTTGGTCGTCATATTCTTTCATTGTTTCTTTGATTCTTCAAATAGTCCACGCCACATGTCTAATCCCTCGAGATATTTTCGAATTTCCACTTGCTCAGTGTAAAAACAGATTTGATTCGTTGTTTTGACGACGTGTCCGTCCAGATAAAGATCTATTAAAGTCATTGCTGCATAAGACACAGTACACAAGTCGATTTATTATTGGAAAATGAGAATTATTTTTTTGGATACAGGAAATTGCTTTGAATAAGAAGAACAAATTAAAAAATAAGAAATAAACCCGAAATTAAATAAGAGAAGCAGCTGATGGGTAAACCCCCCTAATAATACAAGGTGTGAAAATTACATTGAAAAAAGTAGTCCTTGATATTTTGTAGGAACTGAGAGAAACTGCGCTTTTTGATTGAAGGACCACGTCTTTTTTGTATGGAGAACTTAAACACTGTCTGTCCCAAAATAGATGTCTGGGCCTAATGCGAAAACAAGGTAATGAGGCACGTTTTCAGAACATGCAGGAACGAATGAATAAGAATTGTTATCTCATGCATGAAACTGACTGATCAATTAATACTGCATGCAATGAGGTACTCACCTTTTATTTTCTCTGACAATAGATTCCATGTTCCTTTGTACAATTTATATTGTTTGTACCATTTATACTGTAAAAGCACTGTAAATGTGAAATATGAAACACTAAACTGAAACTGAAACATAGGCATTCCCAGGGGTTACAAGGGGGTAATGGCACCTTGTTCATCCGCTAATAAATTTTTTTTTAAAACCCCACAAAAAACAACTGTTATCCACTCTGTGAGTTTAAGTGTCACCCCCCCCCCCCCCCCCCCGTTCAACAAGTCTCGCTACGCCATTGCTGATCACTCTCAAAGTGATACACATTGAAAATCGAGATACAGAATTGAATAGCGCCAACTACAGATTCGACCCTTGTATCCAACACTACTTGGGAATAGATATTGGCAAAGCTTCATCGCAACTTGATATACAGGGGCCGCGTTTTTGAAAGTGGGGGGGGGGGGGGGGGAGCTGATTTGATTTCACTAATTAATGACAATTTTCGAACCTTTTTCTGAGGTTTTATGACACGTGTCTACTCAAAAAAGTGGGGGGGGGGGGGCAGCCCCCAGCCCCCCCCCCCCCCCCACACACACACACCGTTTCCGCGGCCCATGATATATAACGTGTGCAGTCACACCTGCAAGTTAAATACCAACTCTTTCCCTTCATTGTTGTCATTGAACGTGTAATTGGGCTTTTACAGACGTGTATCAATCAGATATGATTATTTACGTCTGGGGACCGACCTTTAACGTCACCATCCGAAAGACGTGACTCAGTCTCGAACCTGGTACCGTTGTCATTAAACGGAACCTGTACTTGATTATATACCGCCTGCTCGTAGAGATCAATTTTCTTCTCTCTCTTGAGCGATCTTTTTACACAGGTTTTATTTTAACATGATGTTAACTACTACTAATAATGTCTTGTTTTCTCAGGTTAGGCTCATCAGTATCAAACTGGTCTCCCTGGGGGTCCCGCAATCAGATTATTACCACGGCATTAGCCAAAGGGCATTAGTGCCACGGCGGGACTTGAACCATGTGATCCACAGTCTGTTGACGCATCCACGAGACCACGACACCTCTATATATTAACTGAATAATTCAGCCACGTAAAGACCCAAAATGACGGCAACAAATATATTAGGAGTCGTTCCATAATATGTAGCTTAAACAGTCATAGCCAAAACATGGGCTTGATGTGGAAATAACTATCTTTATTCTGCTTTTTCATCAGGTCTCTTCGAGTACGGACTTATGAAGTTCGACATCCGACGCAAAAACGATACTGGAGGCGAACCCAGCATTGCTGACATGACCGACAAGGCCATTCGAATCCTCAGCAAAAACCCCAACGGATTCTTCCTCTTTGTAGAAGGTGGGATAAATATATGATTGAGGAGTACCAATATAGGGGTGGATGGGCTATTTATAGCTAGTGACACCCCAACTTCCTCTCTACAATTTTTATCATTATTATTATTATAAATTGTGGTGTATCATTTCTCTTTGTCGATCTACATTGAAATTTCGGAAATACATAAATTTGGGGGAGGTGAACTCATAAAGATTCATAGGCAATGAAATATTTCAGTCATAATATTTTTAATATCTTGTGACCTTCATAACATTTGGATAGAACTTTTGGAGTACTTTTAAACTCCAGTGTGAGAGGGGTACAAGTAATAGATTTTTTTTTTTAAAGTGATACATATGAAAATTTCATTCAATTCCATTGAGGTGGCTTGTGAGAATGTGGCGTTGCTTATGAAAATGTGTTCTTCATTTTGCTGACATCGGCATAATTATGATGTCAAAGGGCCTTGTATATACCATAAATGAAAATCAAATGAAAAGCATTGTTTAACCATGAAGATAGATGAATTATTATAACTACGTGAATTTCATATAATTATAACATGTATAGGTGGTCGAATCGACCATGGACATCACTTCGGGGTGGCTAACCTGGCCCTAACGGAGACTGTGGCAATGGACAACGCTATCGAAGTCGCTCTTGGAATGGTCAACATCGATGAGACACTTGTAATGGTCACCTCTGACCACGCACATACATTCAAGATGGCGGGCTATTCAGCGAGGGGAACCTCCATACTAGGTATAAACGTATTGTGGAGTGTTTCTCTCTTGCAGTGGCTTATCGACGATAGGATGGAGACCGTGAACACCTCAATAATGTAAATACTCTGTTTTAAGGCAGGAAGAAAAAGACACCAATTGCAGTATGTATCCCTCTAGACTAGCCAAGTACTCCCATATCCCCATCTGGAAGGGTCCTGCACCTGTTAATTAATCTGTGGATACGCCATTGTTTTTTCTATGTATTTTGGTATTTTCGTATGTTCTTCTTTTTTTTTTTTTCGTAATGCGTTTTTAAAAATATATATTCTATGTGTGGTATGTATTTTTACATTTACATTTCTTAGCTTAGAGTCCCAGGCTCTCTCTCTCTCTCTCCCCCCCCCCCCCTCATTGTACCTCTTTTTTCGATTAAACAATAATGAATTTAATTTCTCTTTCGAATGTATTTTATGTATCGATTTAATTTTTTCCCCTTCTACTTTTACAGGGAAGTCTGACAGTCGTGGTAGTGATTTCGGGGGATACACCACGGTAGGCTATATGAACGGACCCGGTGCAATCATTACATCCCTCTCCTACAGACTTCTTGGACGGCGCCCTCCTGTGACAGACGCAAACACAGGTCTGTAAACTTTCTCCAACGTAGCCAATAACATTAGCAGGCATTGTCCCATTTTTAATCATGATAGGAAATTATTTGATATTACTGGATTGATTGAATAATTTTCAAGATACTTTGAAATGAAAACTTCGTTTGTTATCAGTTTCTGTAGAAAAGCGTGGTGACGGTAAAGGAATATATCTCACGTTAATCATGGATTGCAGTTTGTAACTTAACATCTTAGATTTCTATGTGTATATTGTATTGAAACTAAATGTATTCATGTCACAATTAATGCGCAGGAAATGTATGTTTATGGAGATGATGATATAGAAACCAGTAAATCAAATCAAATAAAATGTGTGAAACCTGTGAAATCTGTATATAAAGACCGCTCAAGGAAGACAAGAAAAGCAGTCCTTATGCATGAGCAGGTGGTCTTTGTGTGCAGGTTCCTTTTTAATATGTTTCAATGAAAAAGGGTGGTCTTTATAGACAGGTAGTCTTTCTATACAGGTGGTGGCTAAAGCAGGTTTGAATGTAGTAATCTAGAGGACTATAGAATAGCAAATCTTTTTCTCTGAGGGATAGCCCCAGGTATTATCAAAATCACTCCTCTTGAATGAAAAGTACATCCATTGTTCTTAGCTGGTTTGCATGGGGAGGATAAAATTGAACATGATTGTAATTTGAGCCACTCAGCTTCTGGCAAAATCATCCTAAAAATCCCCCTTCTTTGGTTTAAAGAGGTTTATATTTTTTCATTAATATTTATCAAGAAAATTATAAACATATAATAGTAAACCTTGTCATAGCTTGTGGAAAGCATTAACTACCAATTAATCACACAAAAGAAGCATTTCCAGACGTAGTCAAATAATTATCTGATTTCATATCAGGAGCCTAACAATCCTCAAGTAAAGATGGGCAGGGGCGTCAGCCCAAGGGTTTAGTGAGGGCACATTAGGCACCCCAATGATTACGTAATTGTGTGATTGTGTAATATCCCAGGCAATTAACGCCCTTTTCCCGATCAAATTGTCCCCCCCCCCCCTCTGTAAATCCACGCCCCCTCATGCATACTAGGCCCATGATGATGTACAACGATCATATCACAATATCAAATATCTTGATGGATCTCTCAATCACTGACAGGCGGACAATAAAATCTTTCCTCTTTTCATATCCCCAGGCCGGCCATTCTACCTGCCACAGGCGGTCGTACCGACGTTCCTCGAGACGCACGGAGGGGACGATGTCGCAATCTTCGCCGTCGGCCCCATGTCCCATCTCGTACACGGTGTCCATGAGCAGAACTACGTAGCCCACGTCATGCAGCGAGCAGCTTGTATCGGCTTCTACGCTGATAACTGCCAAGGCGCCGCGCAGGCGGCGGGTGATGGCGGCTTTAGCGCGTTGTCCAGTGCGACTAACCTGCACATGGATGTTAAGCTTGGCATTTTGCTTTTAGTTTCCGACATAACGGCTTTGTGGAAGATTGTTTAAGATTACATCCAAATCGTCAAGCACACGGAATATATTTTCTCTTTATTTTACTCGGCCAGTGGTCGAGGTAATATGAACATTCGAAAAAGTCATAAAAATTCAAACCGCCCCCCCCAAAAAAAAAAAAATTGACCGAGAATTTAAAGGCTTTGCATGTCCTTACAGAGTGGAGGGAGACTACAGCATAAAATGAAAGGGGAATAATTCTGTGGGTGATTTTTTTTTTTTAAGACATTGCTTTATGTCTTTAATATAGAATTCTTCAAATATTCTAGATTATGGCAACTGTTCTATATTTTACATTAATTCAGGGAGCGATTCTTGGAGTGAGAGGGGGCAGATGAAGCCCAACAATCTATGTGTAACCCATTTAGCTTTTTTTTTTCCTGAATAATGTGACTGCCTCCCCTCCCACCCAACACTACCAAGAGGGTGAATGAAGGCCCTTTTGACTTAGAAAGTTTAAGTTTAAGTTCTTACATTTTCATAGACAAAGCTTTTAAAAGACAGTAATCATTTGAATCTTTTACTAAAAGTACTGTCTGAGTGGTATGGCATTTAACCATGAATAAATGAATCTAAGTTAGATGTAGAAGTGTTAAAGTTGGGTTGCAGAATATAAACGGTTTAACATGTTATTATGAGTATTTAATGAAATGACATTTAATAGTATATGTCAAAATAAAAGGTGTCATTCGCTATAAGACTATTCAAATTAATATAAAAGTTTTCCATTTCCAACAAAGCAGTCGTTTATGAATTGATCAGCAGTGATGGTTATAATGGAAATGCAAGGCAGCTTACACAGCTAACATTCTCATTGTTTTAAAAGCAGAACGTTTAGGGTGAATGGTTCCTATATGCAAATACTGCATGCTTTCTTTGACCTCATATCGTTTTCATTACTATCATTTCATTTTTAATACATAAAGAAATGAAAGGAAGTGCTATGATGTTTCGGTCCAAATGCTAAATACAGTAACTTGGAGATTTTTTTCAATCTGTAAGTCTATTCTTATAGTGAATATCAAGATAGCGCTTTGTTTTGTTACAATGATTTTTTACATTTAATTTTCTCATGCAGCTTTTCATTTCGTAATCTTCTATGGGTAGAACAAATACATTCAGTGACGCAGGTTTTGAAGGGGATTCAATAATGTTCAGTGCGTTTGTTATTCTGGTTTTGGCTGTCTTCCACTTTAAATTACATCCTAATTTTTCAACAGACTTGTTACGACGTACGAGGCCTACATATTTCCTCACTCAACTGAAAGATTCTAATGTAATTCAATCTTTCTTTACTCGCTTACCGAGGTATCCAGCAGTGACAATCATTTGTAAAGTGTGTAAGGGTGGAAAATTTTTCATTTCTATTTGATATTAACATACTCCAACCGATCGCAGATATACTACATGACAGAAATGAATGTCAAGATTTTTCCCGCGCAAATTAAACCCCAAAGAAAAACATATATCTCTTACTTTTGGTGTCTATCTGGTTATTTTTGGTTTGTTACGTGTTTCTATGCATCTATGCTCCAGACGAAACTTACAGTGCAGAGTGAAATGATGATGATGTAATTTAGCGAACCACAACGTAGTACATTGTCACACCTCCTATATTCGAGGCAGATATTGAACCAGAACCATCGCGCTCTGCTAGTTGTAGAGAAATCACTTTGGGCGTTCTAAACCGTTCCCATTCGTTCCGACTCTTTTTATTTCTATCTTGCTCTTATAAACTTTCATTAGACATCACGCAGATCGTTTGCATGAGCGAAGGTGCTACATAGTTTTGAACAATATTTGGAATGCTCAAAATTAATGTTATGACTTTTAAGGTATAGAATGTCAGATAGTTTTGAATCTCATCCATAGGCATTCTGGCACATTTTCGCGAGGGGGGGGGGGGGGGGCTGACACCAATATTAACCCTCAAGTTTTTAAATTCTTTGCGAGCGAGCGAAGAGTGCGAGCAAGAATTTCGCCCATTTTGGGGAGTGAAAATGTACAGGAATTACATATTCAGGAACAATATCGATACAATTATTACAATATCAATTCTGCTTCAAGGAGAGAAGAAGATATACCAGAGCAATGTATTGAATCATTGTGGTTCGCTATGGATTTCAGCAAGACTGATTTGGCCTTAATAACTAACCATAAAACTCATCCCGAACAAGAACCGTGTCAATGACCGGTTCAGTGGTCTCAATATTTATGAATTTTTAATTTTGGATTCCTGTATAAAAGGAGCCGTCCAGCCTATAAAATTGTTAATAATAAACTAATTAAGAGCTCGTTTATTACACGATTTTGCGAGGCATCAATTATCATGAACAGAATATTAACGCCTCCCTGAAATGAGAGCTAAACAAACTGATGTTTACACCATTTAAAGATTTTAAGTGGTACAAAATGCATTTTCATGGCATTCAATGTTAAAACTATTTTAGGATCAGAAACATGCATTGATGATAATGAAAACATATTCATTTTTTCCTGTTTTCTAAAGTGTGTTTACGAAAACAACGCGATTCGGAAAATTCCATATTATTCCAATTCGTACAAATTTCTCTTTCGTGATCATGGTGATATACATTTAACAAGTTGTTTTTTGTGTTTTGGGGGGTTTTTTTTTTGGTTTTGTTTTGTTTTGTTTTGTGTTTTTTGTGTTTTTTGTGTTTTTTTTTTTTTTGGGGGGGGGTGTTCTTGTTAATCTTGCTGCATTTGGAGAGATTTTGTTTGTTTGTTTTGTTTGTTTGCCAATGAACACTCTTAAAATGTTGGGTAAATTTAGTTGGGTAACTGCTGGTTGGTTAAAAATATTCCCAATTCTGGGCTATTATTAACCAACTGGACACTCGAGTGGTGTAACCAATATTGGTCAATACTTTTTACCTAAATATTGGGCATATATTTACCAACAGTATTTGGTAATTATGGGTTGGGTACTTGTTGCCCTGTAGTTGTGTAATTTTGTCACATTTCCTTTGCCAGTTGGGTAAATTTTGTTGGGTAACTGATGGTTGGTTAGAAATTCGCTTTTGCCCAACTTGTGGTAAATATTTTTACCCAATATTGGGGAAAACACTTATATGAATATTCATGAATTTTTAGTAGCGTATGGTTTGGGGTGGCCCGATTTACTAACTGTCACCGAATGCATAAAAAAATATAAGGGGTATATAAGAACTTGCACTAGTTTGCACTAACTGGATAGGATAAGACTAGGATAGGGTAGGTTAAGATATAGGATAGGATAGCTTATAAAATAGGATAGGTTAGGATTGATTAGGTTAAGACCCAGAAGGACGTAACAAGCACATTTCATTTTTTTTTACCTAGGTTGGAGGAAAAAGGAAACAATAAATTGGGCAGTTGAATTTGCCCAACCACATGATATTTGTTACCAAACAGCTGAACAAATAGAGGGTTGGGCAATCCTATTGGGTAAGATTGGTTGGGCAATAATTACCCAACTGAGAATATAACCAACAGTTGGGCAATTGTAGAGTTGGGTAAAATCTAATGGGTCACCAACTGATGGGCAATTTAATTTGCCCAACAACATAGTAAATGGATTGCCCAACATCAGTTGGGCAAATTTTAACCAAAAGTTGTGTGGACAGTATGTTGCCCAGTGTTGGTTAAAAATTGGGCATTTTTTTTGCCCAACTTTTTTAAGAGTGAATGTTAAAATTCAAATAAAATAGCCTCTCGCTTGTGAAATAGTGCGAAGCAGGCGCAGGGATTTTGTGAAAGGGGGTGGGCACAAATCTGAGAAAATTCTCTGACAAGCAACAAAAAATAAAGGTTAGCAGTTCTAAAAGGGGGGCACAAAGTATACTTTTCTTTCAAAAGGGGGGGGGGGGCACTGGCCGGAAATGCCCCCCTAAATCTGCCACTGGTGCGAGATTCGTGACCTGTGCCTATATATCAGAAGACAACGAGGTAGAATTCTGAACAAGAGCGTCGCTAAAGGGGGTTGGGATTTTGACATGTTAAAAAAGATCCGCATATTTAGCCCCCCCCCCCGCCCCATTAACAATTTCTGAAGATGCCCCTGATTATGAATGTCTTCATTTTATTTATTTATTAATCTATTCATTTATTATTTTTTGCAATGGAATCAGGCCTAAACCATTCCTGCAAAACCCTTTGAAAGAAGAATGATATTTTGTCAACATTTACAGGGTTGAATTCACGATGTTATCAGACAGACAGAGAGAGAGGGGGGGGGGGGGCAACGTTTTGAAGACTACGATTTTTTTTTCTGCATGACCCCCCCCCCCCCCCCCCCCCCCATTGGAGTATGAAGTATCAAACATGATGTAACCAACAAAAAATGTGCAGTATGAAATATAAAGCAACAAAAAACAGCATGTGTGGCTAAGAATTTGTACCAACCTTAATTATTTTTTAAAAATCTGTTCTCAAGGAGTTAGGAGTCGCAATCCCTTTTCGCCAGACCCCTCCCCCAATCTACCGAAGAGTATACTTCAAAACCTCAGTGATATATTATTTTTTACAATATTTCTATGCCTTTTTCCCCCATCCTGCGCTCCCTTTCCACAAAAAAGGTAACTTCCTTCACAGCGGCAGACGGGAAGCGATTCGTTCGGAAGCTAATAATTCGGCTATTTGAAGACGGGCGGTGTCGGTATGACCGAAAGGCACCGTGGCAGATAAATAATCGACTGTGGACATCAAATTCATTTGCTAATTACTTGGTCTCCTGCGGCGATCTCTGTGATTCGATTCGCACGATGTACGTCGGTTCAACTCTTTGGTTCAAAGCGTGCGCCATTTTTAGCCTACCTTCCAAGAAATTCTCTTGACGCTTACCGAAAGATTTCGATGAATCTAGTGTGATTTTATCATTTATTGATAAAAATTAATATCATTGTATTATATTATCATAAATTGTATTCATCTAACATATGAATATAACCAGGGGCAGATCCAGGATTTTGTAAAGGGGGGGGGGCACACAAAGCTCCGAAAATTTTCTGACAAGCAAAAAAAAAAATGGTTACCAGATTTTTGGGGTCGTCTTTCTCCAAAAAATTCTCTGACAAGCAAAAAAAAAAGGGGGTATCAGTTCCAAAGGGGGGGGGGGCACAATTCAAACCAGAGGGGGCACATTGTATCTTTTCTTTCAAGGGGGGGGGGGGGCGGAAGTGTCCCCTAAATCCGCCTCTGAATACAACCGTTAAATGACATACGTGACTACTATATGATTCGATTCGATTCGCCCGGTGCAGGTCGATTCAACTCTTGCTTCAAAGCGTTCTCAGACTATATTCCAGAAAACTCTATCTCTTTTACTGAAATGTTTCGATGAATATGGCGTTATTCTGTTCATATTACATATGAATACAACCCTTAAATGAAATACGTGGGTGCTGTAATATCATGTTTGAAATAGAACATAATCTTATTTGATTTTATTTGCGTTTATTTTTACCGTTTCAATATAAGCACACATGATACATATCGATTCAACGCGTGATTAAACATAAAACAATGCGATAAATTTGTATATATCAAACTAACAATACAAATATAAACGTATTGAGAAGAGTACGAAAAATAATTTACAAAAACGGATCATTATTGACCTTACATATACAATAAAATGGAGGGGCATGCTGAGAAAGCAAAGCTCGTATGATGCATGCCCCAAAGATTAAGTTACATAATAGAATTTTGGTCAAACAAATGATAACAATTGGATAAATAATGGCGAAAGTTACAAATATCAACAATATTAAATATGAAAAAGTTATTAAAAAGGGGTCAGCCCAAGCATCAAAGTATATAGACACTTAATTTCAATACCTATGAAGACAGAGTACAACAAGTTTGCACAAAAAAGGATGCATCTGAATCAACTAAAATAAATTGAAAGACAAAACTTTAATACAATAGCAAAACTAGTGTATTTGTTTAACTCGATGAGCACAACATAGGTCCTATTTTACACTGCGGTAATGACATTGTATTAAAGAATAAACTCTCTAAAAGTAATTAAGATTCGTGGATCATAATTCATAACAATCAATGAATAAAACGAGGTTAGGTGGCCAGCCGAAAAAAAGAAAGAAAATTATATTAGTGAAATAGAAATAATATACAGAATATCTAAACATCGAAATGAGATGAGGATAGTGAATAAATACAATAAAAAAAAAAAACGTTATAAAATTAAGTGAAAAAAGGGTATATCATTGACTTCTTTCTAATAAAATATTCGCATGAACGTAAACGCCCTTAGCAAAAGTTTGTTTGATGAAGGCATAAGTGGCTGTCAGCCCCCCCCCCCCCCCCCATCCCATATGTTAGATCTACCCTTATCTACCTCTAAAACTCACTTAACTTCAAATTTTATTCTCTGGGGTACAGAAAAATGACATTACTTGGCAAATTGACTCATCGAATAAAATCAAAATACTTATCTTTTTACGCAAGCACCTCAGAACTCATAAACAGGTCGATGATAATGTATTCTCAAATACTGACACCAAGCTTTGAAATTTTCTCTCTAGATGTTTAAAGAAAATCCAGTCATTCATCCATTTCAAGAAATTTTATTACATTATGTCTAGCTGTATATTTCGAGGTCTTCAAAGTTTAGGCCAAAATTTTATTCTGTTTGTTTAAAGGACCCTCGTATCCATCTGAATCACCAATCATCAACAATCCCCTCAATAATTGTTGAGGGGGTAGTGGCAGCCATTCGCGGCACTATAGTAGGCCTCTGTATGATAAGACGATGGACTGCGAGCGAGCAAAGCGACCGAACGCTGGAGGGTGTGGTAGAGTATGGTAGTGGTTTCGTCTTCTAACGCTCTTCCCCTCTCTCTCTCTCTCTCTCTCTCTCTCTCTCTCTATTTTGCCCTGTCCAATCTTTTTCCTTCCCTCTCTCTTCTACCCCCCCCCCCTCTCTCTCTATCTTTTATTCTCACTTCCTCTTCTATTTCCCCCTTTTCGCCCTTCAATAGGGGGAGGGTACTAGTATCCCGTGCTCCCTCATATCTATATACCACTGGGTACAATGAAATGAAATAATCTACGTACTTAATCTATCATCTCTTCCGCATAGAATCTCTCTTGCTTCCTCTTTCCTCTCTCTCTCTCTCTCCCACTCTTCTCCGTTTTTGTCTCCGACTTCCTGTCTCCATCTCTTTCTTTCTTCCTCATCACTTTCACCAAAATCACTCACCAACACTTTCACTCATCCTGTCTAAGAAGCTCATCAATAATAAACGACTTGTCTATAGGCTAAGAGTCGGCACACTGCTGACCGCGACGGAACGCGATGCGCATGAATTTAATATAGCCTGTTAAATTCGTTCAGCCGAGTTTGTAATGTGCGGCAAGCAGATTTTCACACAATTATTCCAATCATCGCTAGTAACTGCACTCTGTGGAGCAATTAGCGGAGGAAAAAATGAGTCGCTTTGATCTTGGCGGTATATGCCGACGAGGGAAGGAAATAGCTTGGGCGCGGTTCCCGTTTAAAGATGACCTATCAAGTTTTTTTCTCATTTTTTCTCCTGCATGCAAGGTTTCCCTTAGCAACGAGAAATATTCTGACGTTGGTCTTGCCTGAATCTCCTTAAAACTCAGTTTGATGATTTTATTAGCTTTGCATCGGATTCATTTGCATACAGTGCACATTTGTGCCGTCAAGACATATGATTTACTGAAATTTGTATTTTGAAAAAATTAAAATATCAGATAAAAGTCCAGAGAATAATCATGTTCCGATTATCAGTGATTGTGGAGATGATGTCTTCCTTCAATTTTTCTTTTTATATTTTTCGCTCTTCCTGCCTCTTTCCCTCTGTGCCAAATTTTATATAGACTCACACAATATATATATATATATATATATATATATATATAAATATATATATAGTAGAAAGAAATAAAGAAATAAAGTAGAAATATATATTTGAAGACAAACCCTCGTCCTTGTTCTTATTTTGAGGTCGTAACAGAACTGCCTGGCCTTGGAGGGGGCTGAAGTCAATTTAATAATGACAATCCTCAAAAGTATACATATATACATTTAATCCGAGAATTTCAAATGATCTTTAACGGTGGCGATGTCGTTTTATAAATCTTGATACTAAACTAACCATTCTTAAAAGGAAGATCAAGTGAAGATGATAATGACTGTTTCTTATAAAGCGCTTTAACAGTTACAACGTAACCGACCAAAGCACTTACGATATCATTATTAAGAGAGAGCTTCCCGCCATCTTGATGAACCAAAATTGCTTTATCAAAGTGAGGGGAGAGGAGGAGAGAAAGAGAGACAGTGGGAAGGAGAAAGAGAAAAGGTAAGTAAGAGAGAGAAAGACAGGAAGAAAGAAAGAAGAGAAGGGGTGTTGCAGCCTTTTCAGAGAATACTAAAAAGCAACGTACTATACACATGTACATGTATATAAACAGAAAATTTTGAGAAAAATATAGAAATACAGAGGGGAAGGTGAATATAGGAGAGAGAAAGAGAGATAGACAAAAAAAAAAAAGAAAAGGGGAAGGAAGAGAGAAAGGAGACGGAGAAAAAGAGAAGAAAGGGGAGGTATAAGATAGAGAGAGAGACAAGGAGAGAAGGTGAAAGATGAAGAAAGAGAGGAGAGTGAGAATAAGGTAAGATCGCTACAGAATACTAGTAATATTTTGAAGGAGAGCCGAAGAATTGTCAAAGGGAGAGGGGGAGAGAACGAGAAAAAAAGGGGGAGTGGAAAAATGAGAGAAACACAGGGAGATAGAGAAGTGAAAGTGTGAAGGAGATCAAACGGAGAGAAAAGAGAGGAGAGTGCAGAAATTTGAGAAAGACAAGGAGCGGGAGAGACTGAGAGACTGAGAGAGAAAGAAAATAAAGAAAAGAAAGAGCTAGAAAGAGAGAGAGAGAGAGAGAGAGGGAGAAGGAGAGTGAGAATAGGGTAAGGTCTCTACAGAAGTGTGAAGGAGAGCCGAAGAATTGTCGGCGCCTTTGATCAGCTGTCATCCTTGTAATTACAACATTGTGTCGTCAGATGAAAAGAGACGATGCTTTCTTAAACATCATAGGCTTCAGGCGGCACAGCAAGGAGACCGTATACTTCTGCATCGAACAAGTATTGACAAATGCCGTTTGAAAAAAATAATGAGATTTCAGGACATTGCAGGAAATGAGCTACCATAGCTACAGATCATTTCGCGAGAATATCATGATGTATATAATAAAAGAAAAATATCTTATCTTTTTTTATGAAACCCATGAGGCTCATTAATCATCGAATGCTATACTGTATACCGGTAGCTGATGTTTTATTCAGATATTTGTCTCTGTCGTATGCTAGCACCACGGAGTAAGGTGTAATAATTTCTTTCTTGTACGCATCTATATATACTAATAATTCATAGGTTATATCTAAGCATTACTACTTCTTTCTTTAAAAATAAATGAACCGTGCACAAAAATACCATCAACTCGATGTCAATAAATATTCATAATCATCTATTATGAAAAGCCTCACCAATGTGGGTTGGGGAGTGTGTGCGTAGGGATGTGTGGGTTGGTGGGTGGGTGTGGGTGGGTGGATGTGGAAGAGGGTTGACCCACGTGCTCAAATGATTATTATATACCACAAGAATATTGACATAATATATGGAATAGAATGTAATCAAATGCAAGTCTAGATGTAGGCCTATACATGAATATGTTGTAAGAAAAAAAATGTACGCAGGTAGGTCTACGTTACTCTATGGATTAAATGTTGTCACCACAGCACATAGGTCAGTACCCACACGCCCCCCCCCCAAAAAAAAAACACACACACATACACACAAAAATAAATTTGCATTTGGGAGGCCTTTTGATTTTTCATTTGCAAAATCATCTGAAGAACATAAATATATAACCTGACAGGAAAATATCATAATATCATCACGTAATGTGAAACAATATACTCAATTAATGATGATAAAAGATGGAAAGTATATAACTCTTCATTGTCTACAAGACCTGGTGTCTCGAGGCCAGGACCAGGAGGAAAGATTTTCACCAAAATCATTTCGTTTTTGGTCTGGGGTCGAGACCAAGACCGAGACAGAAAAAAAAAAAAAAAATCAAGATGGCCGAGACCGGTATCGCTAAATCACTGTTATGAAGATGACTTAGGAAGACGACTAAGGAGGGTGTGTGAAAAAGAGGAAGCTAATATAAAGAGACACTTATATACCAATTAAAGATTGACAGTTTGAAAAGTTTCAAATTATAAGAAGGCTTAGATGTATTTGAGTAGTCAGTTCTCGCTTTTGAAGAGAGCAAAATGTGAATGACTTCTTAACTGGATTCTAGAAAGGTCGAAGAACTCGATTATTTGACGCCAACCTTCTAAAAACGCCGCTACCAGCTGACTCCTTTCTCTCTAGGCTTTCATCGCTTCATGCATGATACATCAAAGTGGAATACATAAGATCCGTCTTCATAAGCCGGGCCTCTCTCTTCCTCCTTTCTAGATAAAACTATCTCTCTCTTTCTCTCTCTCTGTCTCTCTCTCTGTCCCTCTTTTTTTTCTTCTTCTTTACTATGCCAATCTCTTTCTTTCATTCTCCCTCTCTTCTTTCATAATCTCTCCCTCCCTCTTTCTTTCTCACTTTCTCTCTCTCTCTCTCTCTCTCTCTCTCTCTCTAATCATATGTATTTATATACAAGTATGTTTCTTTCAATTTTACTAAAGGTGGGGGTTTTTTCTGTCAAATTGACATTTACACAACACATGATTCTCTAAAAATGATTCAAGACCAGCCTACAGTGAGGCAGCTATATCTATACAAAATACTTCAAAACGTGATCCTAATTTATCAATATCCAGTCTCTCTTTTTCCATAAATTTCTGAAGAATCATGTGTTGTTTAATTGTCTTTTTTTTAAATAATTTTAATTTTTGATTTTTAATTTTAGTTACACGTACATGTATATGTTTACCTTACCTCATTATTTTGTTTTATGTGTGCACCAGCCAATGTGGAGAGCCTCTCGACAGAATTTTTAAATTCTTTTAGGTGATCCCCAGGCATTTGCCGGTGCTAAATCTTTATACTGTGATTCTGTTCTGTTATATCTTTGTGATGTTCTCTATGTATATATCTTTGTTATCATCTCGCATGGAAATAAAATAAATAAATAAGAAAATAAAATGAATAAATAAAATAGAGTTCTTCATGTGTGTGTTTTGTCTCTTTAAAGTTCATCCTATTTCCCAAAGAACGTGGCTGTAGTCTTTATGATCATGGCAAATAAACATATCGATGTTACGACGAATCTTTTGGTTTCGTTTCTGTTTACTTTTAATTGATGCAAGCCATCTTCAGGATCAAACAAAAGTTGTACCCAGTATGAACATTGTGAATATTTCAAATTTCTTGAGAACAGACCCTATCATTACTACTATTACTATACGAGTCAGATTGCTGGACGGAGAGAAGATTGAAGGCTACCGAGGTGTGATTCTTGTATTGTGGTATATTGATGGAGGCTCTTGACTCTCATAAGAATGGTCCTGGATTCGATCCTTGCTCGGTGCTTAGCCTACATCCTTATACAAGGTGTCTTGATCACATTTGTCCCTCTACAGACTCACGTGTATGATAATTATGGGTATTCCTGGCAACGCTTCGGGGAAAATTAATTACAGAGCCCTCAGGAAGAGGAGTATTTATACTGATGAGGCTAGGCTAGGTCAGCCTGTGTAAATAAGAGAATATCATCATTAAGGGAGAGGGGGAAAGAAACGTGATAAAATTATATCATACCCTTACCTCCAAAATGATGGCCTCGTTAACTCGCTTTTAATACACCGATCAAGATCTGTGCCCCCCCTCCCAACCATGATGTCAGTTCCTCCTCAATGCTAAACCCACGATATGCCACTGAAGACAACACGGAAAGAGTGACATACAGGGGAACTGGAGTAGAGTTGATTTAAGTACATGTATATGATAAGAAAATAAACTGCCCGCTACAATAATGTTTTATTCATACAGGCCCAAAAATGTTATGTGGCACTCAGAATTTGATGGAAGCATCTACCTTATATTTGATTTGATATTCATTTAATTTCCATATACATCATCATAAATTTACAATCTTTCAATATGTATGGTCACATAAAATTATATACGTAGAAAAAGGGGTCGTCATAAGCAGAGCTTATGCATCAAATTCATTTCATGGAATATTTACATTAATGGGCTAGAGTCTTCGATTTTGCAAAATAACAATCTGGGTCTATCGAAATGGTTTGATGAAAGTCTTCTCCAAAAGATACAGTTTTGGTTATGCTTTCCCAGCATAGCAACATCTATGCATCATGAATTCTCGGTATTCAAATTTGATTCATTACGATCGCTGATGTAAACTCCCCCCCCCCCCCCAAAAAAAAAAAAAAGAAATTTACTAATTTTCTTTTTTCCTCTCTTCGTCACTTTGGCAGGTATTATCACGCTTGTCACAATACTAATTACTTCTGTCTAAAATCTTATCACGTACTCCCTCTAAAGCTAAATTAAGATTGTCCTTAAAGCTGCTAAAACGAACTCTTTTATTCTTCCATTCCAAAAAAGTAGTCCATTCAAATGAATAAATTGAATAAGATTGTTCAATCATAATTACATATACCCGCATGCATTTCATCATATATATTTCGCACTTTGAAATTTCATTGCACATTATATTTAACTAAATTACTTTTTCTTCGCTTTACTCTATCAAGTGAAAATTATCAGATCTTATGCGCTTGGAATACAGATGTATAGCAATATTTTATTAATGCTTCATCTGAGGAGGTGAGCTAGAACTGAGCTTTTGTGGGGAAAATATAATTGAGTTCGAATATATGATGACACGAATAGTAAGAAAGGGATGAATATGGAAAATTCATGAAGAAAGACTCGTAGCCCCATTTAGAGAAGAAAACTAAGGAATAAGTACCATTCATTACGAAGGAATTCTTCGAGGAAATGCATTCATCCACTGCATTCGCTGGAAATAGAGTCATATGATTTTCTTTAAATTAAACATTGAGGCTTTATACCTCAGTCACATCGCCAAACCGACTCCACACCGATTCCCAACCGACCGATTCTTGGCCATTTCAGGTAGTGTGATATTTTGTACTGTCTATTATCGGTATGGTATCGGTTTCGTCGGTCTGACTGGGGCATTATAGGCTTTAGATATTCTCCTACTTTTGTCAATATGGCTGTCTGTCTTTTGTTTATTCTGTTTCATTTTTTACTTACATTCTTATAATTGAATCTTGACCTAGGCCTACATCTTTTTTTTTTTAATTCTGTCAGAGGCGAACGTCATTCGTACGTCAGATATTTCTTCAAAACAAGTGACCCCGAGTTGCGAATTAGTATGAACGCAGGCAGTGGTTCGCTTTTTTCACTCAACAGCTCAAGTACGCTGGATGCATAGGCCTATATCTCCGGTTCTGAAACATTATATCGATCATACATTTATCAATAACATATTGATTTTTATGCTTCTCCGGGCATAAAACCATACTTTACTGATTTAAGTATTCTTTGAAGATTTTTCATTCACATTCGATGCACAGCTTAGTAATACATGTACTTGTTTATTTACACTTTTCTTTCTTGTCCATTCTCAAACCTCTGTAAGACTCATACTCTCTGGAGCCTTCGACTGACAAGCTTTGCTTTTAACGTACTATAGGCTCCTTCATATCCTCATTTCCAAATTGTTAGTTAGTCATTATTTTACAACTAAAGACAAGCGAACCAGAGATTCAAAATGTTTTATGTACTTAATTATGTTTATTGAAAATACCCTGTGTTATTCTTATCAATTTTTTTTTCATGTAACAAAATTGAAATATGTATACAAAAGTGAAATGTGAAAAAATGAAAACAAAGCGAACCTTGAACCTTAAACCTTAACGTTCAACTTTTATATTCAAACCTTGACCTAGGTCTATTCCTTTCTGTCAAAGACAAATGTCGTTGGTATGTCGCATATTTACTCAAAAACAATTGACCGCTTGACCCCGAGATGTGACGAGAGTATGAACACAGTGAGAAAATGGTTAGCTAAGTCGTTAGCCCAGGTTCACTGGCGATGCAGCCATATTACCTGTCGTTGATTGATGTCTGTGAGCCAAAGCATACAGATGAGTGACCTGTAGTGTTTCCATACGACGTTTTAATCCTGATTCAGCCACGACACTTATTTCATAAGAAATAGTGCCTTTTCCCCCAATGTCATCAAGAAAAGGTATCACGCATTGTCAGCAAAACCTCTAAAGGAGAGCTGCATGGTCACATTTGTCCGATAACGATAGCGATAACGAGATTTTCAATTAAAGGTAACTATTATGGTGAGTACGTACGTGTGAATATGCTCGTGTCTGTTAACAGTAGGGCAGCTCTAGGGTGTACCTTTAATTAAAAATATCGTTATCGTTCATCGTTATCGCACAAATGTGACCAGCCCTTTAGTTTGATTCGGGAAGAGATTGTTTGTCCGTGTGGCATCATGTACATCTTTCAAAATAGGAAAAACAAACACCATTTGTCGAGAAACCCTGCCGGAAAGAACACAGTGTCCCACAGTGTGTACACAGTGTGTTCACATAGTCGACTCTGTGAAGATGTGATTCACAATGTTAAAACTCACGAATTTAACATTATGAAGATAATTTCACACTGTGGACACCTCCACAGTGTGGTTTACCACAGAGTGTTCACATAGTGATGTTCGATTTCACAGTGTGAATTTACTCTCTCACAATGTGAAAATGAGATTCACAATGTTAAAACGCTCGAATTTAACAGTGTGAAGATGATTTCACACTGTGTTTCACACTGTGGTACACTGTGTTCTTTCCGGCAGGGAAGAAACTCAGTTGTCTGAAGCGTACATACGTATTGCAAAAAGGGGTACGAATTCCTCTTTGGTGTGCCTGCTTTGACAGTATATAGGCGGAATAAAGTAAAAGTCGGATACTTTTTTTTTTAAATCTATACAACGAACAATGGGCCATTTCAAGTTCCTCTTCGAGCAGGAAAGACATTATATTTTCAGATAACCATTGAATCCCAAGTCATATTCTTACTTTCCACCCTGAACCTCTCTTTCCTCATTGTTAAAAAAATTATATTTATTCTGAATTGAACATATTATCTTAAGAACCGTATAGACACACTGTTATCATGCCCTTTTGAGAAAAAGATAGCTAAGAAGTTTGAGTGCATAATGCGAAAAAAGGTCTTCGTTTCAATATCTTGAATATTCTTGAGCGATTTTATCTTGACGTTTGAATCCAAAATATTCTTAATTATGTATCTGGAATCACTGCTATCTAATCTTCATGAATATAATCTTGATTTTTTTTATATGTCCTTTTATAATCTTGTTTTCGATTTCTTGCTCCAATTTATCTCTTTTCTTCTTTACACTACTATAAGAAATTAGGCTTCTGATAATGATCAAATTTTCGTGCTGGTATTTTCAATCTTTTTTATTACTTGGGTCATGAATTTAAGTTATTTCATTTATTACCTCTGACTTTTGATTTAATTCCCAACTGAATTAAATTTGCAATTTTGGTTGATGTGAATATTCTTAGATATGCATTAAGTATACTGTTTATGTGAGTGAAGAGAAATTATTCCGAGTGAACTGGTTATGGTGAATCTGATTTCTTTTCCAAAGTCCCGAAAGGGGAGGGGGAGGGGAGGAGGGAAACACAGCCGGTCCGGTTTAAAAACCCAAGTGGCATATACATTAAGTACAGTACTCCAAAAATGCCCCCTGCCCCCCTTTAAATTTTCTACCCAAAAGGCATCTGAAAAAGGTAACAAACTTTTTTTTTTTTAATTAATTTTTCAAAATTTCGTGGAGTTGTGTCCCTCCGCATCTTTTTTAAAACAGACTGCTGGATCCGCATCTGCTTTTCGTATAAAATAAGAGATTATTTTTGTTTAATTGCAGGAAATCTTTTTCAGCTTTTGCCTAAATTATGATAAAGGTGTATATGGCTTGATCACTTCTCTAAACATTTGAAGATCGTTGGTAAGAGCTCCGGCAAGGCACAAATGACATAATTTGTCAAGATCATCATTCTACATCTGCCACTCCATACCCAGGAGAGTGCCCTGTTTCATAAAACTTGTTACCAATAACAACTGCCCATTTCTATGTCAAATTTGCTCTCAGCCAATCAGATGCAAGTATTTCATAATACTTTTATTGTAATTCGTTATTGATAACAAGTTTTATGAAAAACTTGGCCCTGC
Organism: Heliocidaris tuberculata; assembly: GCA_025618425.1. Lineage (NCBI taxonomy): Eukaryota > Metazoa > Echinodermata > Echinoidea > Camarodonta > Echinometridae > Heliocidaris > Heliocidaris tuberculata. The sequence continues at coordinate 21,564,129 of CM046845.1, forward strand.
ATGGTAGGATGCATATAGCCATTGTCATAGCATTTGAAATCATATGCCTTGAAAGAAAAATCGTATAAATCCCCAGGGTGATGTGGAGACGGGCATAATGTAATATGAATCTTGGCCCCGTTCCATAAAACTTGATATCTATGACAAGTTACAATAACAGTTATAAGCTACTAAAATACTTGCTTCTGATAGGCTGAGAGCAAATTTGTCATAGATATATGGCAATTGTTATAGATAATAAGGTTTTTGAAACAAGGCCCTGGTCAAAAGAGTAATCTGTAATTAAAGGGCTTAGAGACATTAGTATCAAGTTCTATATGAATTCAGATTATAGAAAATCTAGATAGGATTTACAGAAAAATCTAAGTGTATAGTCTGCATAATTACCTGCATGTGATGGCAAAATAAAACTTGAACATCAACACACTGTATGGATAAGTTAAATGTGATAATCGTAACTAATGAATATGATTGATTGTATACGTTTGACCAAAAATCTAACATCAGGGGTACATAATCATACTATGTCTCCGAACTCTAAAAACGAGGGTATATGCTTTTATTGACGCATATTCTTCCGTTACAAAGACATATACTCAAGTCAAAAAATAATTCATCTTCTATATTTCCACCGGTTAGAAATACTATATATCCATTTAGTCTTATCAACAGGCGTTTGGATACCTTTCTTGAATGACCTGCAAACCCCAAACTTCATGTCATGGTCCTTTATCTGTTTCTCAGCTTTCAAAGATGAAATATAATTGTGTTCTCTTATGTCGCTTTGAATATGGCTCATTTTCGTTACCTCCAGTCTTTTCAATCTTATATTAGTCCAACGGTTTGCATCCTCAACTTGCCTGAGGGATGGGGAAAAAATAACGTGAGCAAAAACGCGGCATGTTTTTGGCGGCATTTTGTCTTTGAGCGTCATATTACCCTTCACACCTATAATAAAAGTATACGGTGCAGGCGTTGTAGATAGAATAATAATGAAAAAATATACGAAGGAAATGGAGTTTTGAATTCCATACTGGTATTTTATATTTTAAAGATACCTGCATGAATTATTGAGATAAAAATGAAATCCGAAAATATATTGCCTTTTTATTTTCAGATTTGTGCTGGTATACTGGGTATTTAAAAGACAAAAAGGAAACCAAACTTTAAAAAATTTCCTGTAAATTGACTAGATTTTTACTGGCGTTTAATTTCATATCATATGAAAGAGTAATTCATTTGCTTTCCAATGGGAACTTATTTAGGTTTCCATGGGTTTTGTGCGAAATTCTAGTTTGTTCACTTTCTTGTAAAACACAATAGACATGGTTTGGGTTGAGTGGCTTTGTCAACTGGCTCGGTTGCTCTTCATGGCCATTCATTATATAGTAAGAAAATCTCATGATGATTGATTTTATGCCTTAACAAAGAGTCCTATATAAACTCCACAAAGCGTGGAATGAGTTGTTAGTCATACACTTTGACCAAGAAGAAGTGAGATCTTCAGAGAGCAAAGAGAACATGTTCGTTTGTCTTGAGTGCTGCAGGCATCTGCCGCCCATTTTCAATAAAAAGCCGACATTTTTGAAAATCAGCAAACTCAAATCTTCAATGAGTCTTTATTTTCCTTCTCTATGCTCTTTGTCTTTGATTTGCATTGCTTCGTGATCTTGCAAACCTTCTGGTTCGCACTGGTTCTTTGGCATGCAACCTTGTTGTTAAAATTCACCCAGACTGTCTTCTTTGCAAAACGTTTCCGATCTTTAAAGGGTTTTTACAAAGCAAAAATCCCGAAGCATGGGTAAATAACATCTCATCAACACAAATTTTGAGAAGAAAATCATCCACAATAAGAATTGGAGCCCTCAGGCCGTTTAACAAAAGTCATTTTACACAAGTCATCTTCTTAACATCATACCTATTGTGTTTTAGAAGAAAGTGAACCAACTAGATTTTGGCATAAAATATTGAGGACAGTGGTGTTCACTGATATACATGATCTAGGAAACCTAATCAAGGTACCATTGGAAAGAATATGAAGTACTTTTTCGTATGATAATGAATGACATTGTCAGTAACATACAATTAATTTACCGGAATTTTCAACGTTAAGTTTCCTTTTTTTAACGCCCAGTTTAGTTGTCACTGAAAAAATGTTTATCACAAAGTCTAGGTTGCAAATTGCGGTCAAGATTGTAGATTGCGGCGCTTTAAAGGTTTTTTCACTTTAAAAATAAAAATCTATCAACGCATGCATAAGGATTTGTGGATTTGCACTCAAAACTCAAAAAGGCTATTAAGGATTCGAATTATTCGAATAATCCTCTTTTCAGTTTGCAGTAAAATGAAGAAGTCTATTTCTGTTACAAACCGATATACAAACCAATATGGTCTACATCCAGTGTGACCAGCGTTAAAAATGGAATTATGCTAGGGAGCAGCGCAAAATTCGGTTAATAAAAAAAAGCATTTTGGGGGTGTATTTACTCAAAAATTCTCTGACAAGCAAAAAAAAAAAAAAAAAAAAAAAAATGAATAAAAGGTTATCAGCATTTTGAGGGTGTATTTTTACTCCAAAATTCTCTGACAAAGCAAAAAAAGAAAAAAGAAAAAAAAAAGGTTATCAGCATTTTTATGGGGGGGGGGGGGGGATTTTCACTTAAAAATGCTCTGACAAGCAAAAAAAAAAAAAGCCAAAACACCTAAATTATGCTAAAATCTGCTAAATTTTGTCAAATCATGCTAAGCATAATGCATGCTAGATGCTAAAGCGGTCGAAATTCTGCCAGAAAGCAGAATTCTGCGTTGCCTATATCTCAGCTTTATTCGGTTGAACAACGACTACAATCGTACACTGTACTATAAGCTTCATTCCATCTTGTTTGCCACCATTTTAACGAGAAACAAAATGGTGGTAAAAAAGACATTTAGCTAGTATTTTTTTTTCTCGCCAGCCCTAAAAAAATTCGCTCAGTGGGGGGGATGGTTATCAGATTTTGTTTTCAATTGTCTCAGCAATAACTTCATTAGAAAAAAAAGGGTGATACCTTCAAGGTTACATCAGTGTCGACATACTCAATGCAGTCTGCTTGATTTCATATAGTCAATTAAAATATTAGTGGGAACAAGCTTAGCGAACGAGCTTTGGGGAAATTTTCAGAAATTCTTGCCTTTACTTGCTTTAGATTATGGGCACATTCGAGCGAGTGGAATGAGAGTTCTTTTTTTCCCTCGGGAGGGGAGGGGCATTGTGCCCCTCCTGCCCCCAACTCCACTGTGCTACATAGTATAGTGGTAAGAATAGGGGTACCTGTTACTACATAAAGCAGCATTGATTATTTGAATCTCTTTTTGTAAGCAACAAATATATATAAAATATATAAAAAGGGGGCGCTTATCAGGTGAGGAAAAGGCACTTATTAGAGAGAAAAGGGTGCAATTATCAGATTTGAAAAGTGACACTTATCAGAAAGAGAAAAGGGCATTTATTACAGAGAAAATGGGGCACTTTTCAGAAGAAGAAAAGGGCACTCAAAAAGGAAAAAGTCACTTATCAGAGGTCAAAACGGGCACCTATCAAATTTGAAAAGGGGCACTTTATATCAGAAGATGAAAAGGGGCGATTATTAGAAAGGACAATTATCAGATTTGAAAAGGGGCACTTTTCAGAAGTAGAAAATGGCACTCATTAGAAAGGAAAAGGTCACTTATCAGAGGTAAAAACGGGCACCTATCAGATTTGAAAAGGTACAGTTATTAGCAGGGAAAAGTGCACTTACTATATCGAAAAAGGGGCTATACTCAGAAGTAAAAAGGGCACGATCTGAAGGTGAAAATTGACTTTTTTTCAGAACCAGAAGAAAAAGGACACTTATCGGAGAGAAATGGGGCACTTTTCACAAATAAAAAGGGGAACTTTTGGGATGCTTGAAAAATTGGGGCACTGTGCCTCCCCCTCCCCCCCCCCCCCCCCCCCGGAGCGCCGCCTCTGAGTTTGACAGTACAACAGACCAGTTCACGATTATGCCAAGTTATATCAAAGTAAAAATGAAATTAAATGCCAAATCATGAATGAAATATACACCCTAGAGCGGCATGGAAATAGAAGATGACTAGTTTGTGTAATGAACGTTAATTTTTCAATCCCAATACACCAACATTTATGAAACAGAAATTTGATAGCCCTCATTTTTTTTTCTCTCTTTCTCGCTGTCTTCCTTTTTGCCGCCCGAGCTTCAAAAGCTTCCAACCAATGCCAAATTGCAAAATATTATTTTACTTTCGATGAAATTTTGATCAAAATTTGTCCCTGGAGAGTAGAATTCAAGGGAAACCGCAAAGGCTAGCTTTTTTTCTTCACAGTAACGCGATAGCTCTGTGAGGTGTCATAAAATATACCGCCAAAGAACGGACGTGATCACAGATTCTTTTTTTTTGGGGGGGGGGGGGGGACGAGGGAGTCGCTTGGCGGTATACTGGTATGTGAACACTGAAAATGCTGGTACCCTGATCCTAAAATTTAATAAGCTCATATATTTCTATGTTTTTCTGTTTATTCTCCTATCAAATTAAGGTAATTTGTAAACAGCGGGTGTACAATTATTAAATGTAACTTAGATTGGAGTTTATTCTATGAGGCCCGGTTACAAAATTACGTTGATAACTGGACACGATTCATTTGGATAGTCCTATTGATTTGACTGTTCTATTGTATCCGCCTGTTTTATAAACGTACACTCGATGACAAAATAAAAATGGTGGGCTTGTTTAACTTTGTGCCCCAGTTTGATCAGTGTACTATTTTTACTCATGAATTTTGATTAAACAGTGACATTTCACGATATTGCAATAACTGTTAACTGAAAATAACTATGATTTTAAAAGAGAAGAGGATGGAAAATTCCTTCGAATTATCTAGAAGAACGTTTCTCGGTTTTACCAGTACTTTGTGTCAGTAGTTCTCAATGCCCCACTTCTTTTTGTCGATTACAGGTTGAAAAGTTACCCCCAAGCTGAAAGAGTAAGCCACGATGTCTCTAAGCGAACAAGGAAGCAACTAGTTCTTTGTGCCACATTTTAGTTTAAAATCTAGATTATAGTTCGGAAATACTTACAGATAATGTGAATGACTAAGCCCCAAAGTCTATCAAAGATGAGCCAGGGGGAAACGGGGGTCCGTATCTACCCTTTGCCCGAGGAAACCATGCGTGGGTCGACAGTAAGTGATCTTTGGTAGATATTGAACTGTTGAAACACCATACACGAATGACTCACTCTGTAGCATGCCTAACGATGCGTTTTATCCCCACTCTTTAGTAATGAGTTTATATCTTTTTCTGTCTTTTCCGTCAATCGATAAAATTCTTCTCTTCTCTCTATCTTCTTCCCCCCCCCCCATCTACGTCTGTTCTCCTCTCTATCCTTTCTCTCCAGAATATCTTCTCACCTATTCTCTCTCTCTCTCTCTCTCTCTCTCTCTTTCTCTATCTCTCTTTCTGTTTTCTCTCTATTGACAGGCCTATCTTCCTTCCCCCTTTTTTTTCTTACTTCGATTCTTATTCACTCTAAATATTTGATTATATGGACTTTCTTTTCGTTATTTAATTTCTTTCTCTTTGTCAATTTTTTTTTCCTGACATGTCAAAAAGGCAAAATTGTAGCTAGATGAAAAGATGCTACTATATACATGTATAAATAAAGCAGTTTATATGAGTGTTTCGGTTCTCTCTCTCTCTCTCTCTCTCTCTCTCTCTCTCTCTCTCTCTCTCTCTTTCTCTCTTTCTCTCTTTCTCTAATAAGAGTGACCGGTATTTTCCATTTTCCTTTCTACTTTCTTGGTTTGGGGGTCTTGTTTGATCGACAAATTAAGTGGGTCAATGAAGTCGCCTTTTGGCTGCGGTATATCCTGTGATGTTCGTTTCGCCTGTAGCTGTTGGCTAAAAATGATCTCCTTGAATCGCCGGAAAAGAACTTGTATAAAGGAGTTCATCGTTCCATTTTATAATTCTAGGTTAGGAGCATGTATCTGTTTTTTTTTCTTTCAAACGTCATCGATGATCCATTAGTAATGTCTTTCTTGTAAAAGCGTTCTCCGATCAAATCTTCATCACTGATCAATAAGTTTAAAGGCCTTTTCCAATATGACTGGAACGTTAAAGGGAAGTCCACTCTGGCATCAGGGGAACGTTTCATGAAAAGAAGTTGTCGGATATTTCATCCGACAACTGTTATAAGCTACTGAAATCCTTGCATCTGATTGGCTGAGAGCAAATTTGTCGGATAAAATATCTGACAAGTCCTTTTATGAAACGCCCCCCAGGTTAGCTTTAACATAAGTGTAAAAAAAAAAAAAAAAATAGAGAAGAAGATGACCTAAAGTTTAAGGAAAATCCGATAAGAACAAGACATATACTGTTATTGATTTCTAATGGTGTATAAATGATGTAATCGATCTAACTCAAATTGACAACCACGCGGCGTATCTTTCCAACACCTTTCCCTTTTGTTTTGTAGACATTTGTACTGAAAATTCCACCTATTTCTATTTTCATGCATGGTTGCTGATAAAAAAGAGATCTTTTTAATAAAAGAGGTGCGTAAAAACACTTGTCCAATAGTGTATTGGTTAGGGTTAGGCATTGGTTGAGTGGAATGTTTAATTTTGGGGAAAAATTATAGAATTTATGAATTTTTTAGTACATAATAAATGAGAGTGCTCAAAAGGTACGTCATAGCCATTTTGCGTTTAACATGTTATGTAGGTTTTGAAATTACCATTTATGTTATTCATAAAAATTGAAAATACACTTCCCAATCAGATATCATTGTATATTATTAAGGTGATGAGTAGGGAAAAGAGAATGACATGAAAGAGAGAGACAGAGAGAGAGAGAGACAGAGAGAGAGACAGAGACAGACAGAGAGAGATAAAGAGAGAGAGAGAAAGAAAGAAAGAGAAAGAAAGACTGACGGACAGAGAGTGAGTGAAAGAAGGGGTGGAAGACCAATCTCCCCCTCCCCCACCTGACTGGACTCGCTACACCATTGGTTAGCTTTATTGGCAAAATGTCTGACGTGTATTATAAGCCCACCATCTTTTATACATCACAGTAAACAAAAATACAATCATCTGCATCATTTGAATAGATGGATGATGGATCGGAGAGGGAATAGTCGTGATTAATAGAATTACGGATCTCATCTGATTACAAGTTCAGTAAACTATTTATCTTCTTTGAAATCGCACACATTAGTGCATTTTTCACCTCTCAAAACCGCCGTTTCAGGCAATCTCAATAATTTCTGACGGAAATTTTTTTTCATGCCCAGTGCCCCCACCCCTCTTTTCTCTCTCTCTCTCTGTCTCTCTCTCTCTCTCTGTCACCATGCTCATCGTAGTGATGTTAATCTTCCAGCCCTATAATCATTATTCTTATATCGTCATCAGTCAACTATACACTTTAAAAAGGCAAAATATAATCGCACAAAAAACGGCATTCTCAAGTTTGTTGCTCGTCGTTTTCTTTAGGGAGGTGAGTAATCACTGCAGTTTGCGCTATTCGGGCCCGTCGACTCTGATTTTTTTTTCCAATCTTTAACTCATTCCATCCCCTTGGTGAGACGAGACTAATTTCTGTTACCGCACCCTTCTATAGCCTCTCTTGGATCCCATAAGTGTACCCCTCCTAGGAAAATTTAAAGTTCCGATATTCGGGCAACCAGCACCTCATATTTCATATGATTCGTGCAGCGAGGTGCCCGAATATCCTCATTTTCGGGCAGCAAAGTGCCTGAATAAAAAAATCGAGCCCGCATATGATATTCTGACAGCGAGGTCCCCAAATATTCTAAGAGATGCCCGAATATCCTCGGTGCATGCCGATATGACTTGTATTTTAAAAAAATCTTCTGTATGTGTACTTTGATAACGAAATTACAAAAATAAAGTGTCTTTGTTTTTGCGAGCTTGTTTCGCTCGCTCACAAAATTTATCAGGTGGAAAGTTGATAGAGGCATCACCCCCTTGCCCTTGGTGACCATACATTTTCAACTCCCCTTTTTTAGTCTCTTTTATTTATTCATTTTTTTTCAATGACAAGATAAGCTTCATGTTCTTTGGATCACAGTAGAGATGGGAAAGGGATCTGTATGACGGCCAACTCCTGGGTCAAGTCTTCTAAAGAAAAACACAACAGAAACCTGAGGAAGAGGGGGAATTATGTATCGCCTTATCATGAGAAAGGGAGGGGCGGGTACCCTGTCATTGTAGAGAGACAAGTCAGAGGTACCGTAATTAATTTCAAATTTGAAAAAGTATTGGGTACACTCTTCTCCACTTCCAAGTCCCCACCCGACTCGGCCATCCCAGCTCTCAAAAGACATTGGCCCGTATTCTCGAAACTTAAGCCACTGCCTAAGTGTGTAAATTTAGGCCACTGAATTATTGAGAGCCTAATGTCACCCTCTTTTAATCTTACAAAATCACAATAGTTCTGGGACTAAATGCAAATACAAAACCCGACACAATAGAATTGATTTCTGATGCTTATTTCATGCCAGAAATAATTTAGTTTCTTTATTTTGTTACATAAATATAGTAATTTATACGGGACCTAGGGGTTGACGAATGGCCTTCCATAAATCAGTGGTCTAAGCTATGGGTCTAAGTTAAGCCAGGCTTAACTTTAAGTTAACTTTTAAGCCAGGCTTAACCTAAGCCACTTTCGAGAATAAGGGCCAATACTTGTAAATACTCCTTTATCAATCACCCCCCCCCCCCCCCCCCCCCCCCCCCCCCCCATTAAACTCGCGGACGCCGCGCCATATACGTGTGGCGTACGCGTACGATGTACGCGCGCGCGCGCGAGCTAAATTTACTAAAATTGAAGAGCTAGCTAGCTAGCTAGATCAAGGAGTTAGTTCTGTGATAACTCCTTGGCTAGATATATCGAGAGGGAAATACAACCCGAATTATTGATCATTTACTGGACGTTACATTGGATTTCTTTGCATGGACTATTACAAACCTGATGTACGGTAGTCAAGGATGGGAAAGTCTCAAAGTAGGCCAGGATCAAGTAAGTTGCTCTTTTAAATCGTTTCATTTCCCTGCGCAGATCAGAATTGAGTCGATCGAGTGAGATCGACTAGATCTAGATGTCTATGAACTCCTTCAAACCACGAGCTCTGACGCCTGAGAGAGCCAGGGCTGGGTCGGGCGAGAAAGAGTCGAGTGTTGCGGCGGGGGTGATGTGACTCGCATAGGCATAGCCATAGTTCGTCTGGTGCTGGGGTTGGTGGTGGTGGTGGTGGTGGTGATGATGATGATGATGATGATGATGATGATGATGATGATGATGATGATGACATAGCCGATGATGAAATCTTGAGTTGATAATGATGATGACGATGCTGAGGAGGATGATGTCTTGATGGAATGATGGTGGTGGTGGTGATGCCTGGTCACCTGCTGATAGTGGTGATGATGATGATAATAATATGATCTCATGATTCATGATAAATAATGATGGTGTGATTATTTTAAGGCCACATACATGTAGATTCTATATTTATTGATTCATAGTTTCTAGTCCGGAAATTTTGAAAATCAGGAGGAGGTGGAGTCTTCAGTTAAATGTATTTGGTAATGGTACCAGATAATTTTCAATGTACATGTAGATCCAGATATACATAGAACTGATTGATGATACTGCAGGGTCAGTTTCAATATCATTTAAAACAAATTTTTTTTTTTAGTTCTACATGCACTACAGAGGCACAAAACAATCTAAAATTGCACTATATTAAAATTGTGAAAGGCATCATTGTACTTTTTTTTTTCAATAATGAATCAAGTCAAGTCAAACTGCCATTTATATGTAGACTCCTCTATTGATTACCTTTAAATTTTATCAATCAACTTCAGAGTCAAATCACTTGGCTAAAATTAGGGATAGTTTGCTAGTGCAATTTAAAATTGCTTTATCAGATATGGAGATTTCCATTTTTGTAGTATGGTCAGGGGTCCTAAAGCTGTGCAGGTCCTAAAGCTACGCACCCCGCAAATATGTGCAATGCGACGTGTTCAATGCTCCAAAATTTTTATGTGACCGAGCAACAAGATTATCATGTACGTTTGCCCAAAAGAATGAGTAAATTTCCTTTATTTTTCTGACATTATCACTATTTGAATATCGGGGTGAAATTCGCATCAGTCAGCTTCAAAATCAAGATTTGCATTAATTTATGACATGTGCTCAGCTTTAGGACCCTTTCATTTTGTTGACCGAATTCGACATGGGTATCAACATTGACTTGAAATTTGAAAATTAATGTTATTGATATTTGTCAGTCGTAGTTTTCTCAGGGATTTAATTTAAGAGTATATAGAACCAAGATAAAATAAATTTGCATTAACTTATTGAAAAAGTGACTTTTTAGCCGCTGGAAACAAAGTGCGTAGCTTTAGCCTTTAGGTCCCCCCCCCCCCCCCCCCCCCCCCCATCATACTTAGGAATTCTGTAATGTCACTATTCGTCATACATGTATATTTTAATGTTGATAGGAGAAAATCAAATATCAAAGTTTTACTGTTTGTTGCACTTGTCTAAAGCATAAGGAAATTTCATGTATTGGAGTTGTTAATTGCTATTTTCTTCTTTTTTTTTAGACTGGTCTTGGAGTTACAAAAGGAGAGAAAATCCAGAAGGTTAGTAAGTCTTTATTCAGTGTACCGGTACTTCAATGTCTGCACCAACCTAGCAACATTTGTGTTCATGTGTGGTTTTGTGCACCATGTATCAACATCTATTTATTATGGCAAAGCTTCACATTTTCTATCAAAATATTTCAATAATGTCAGATTTTAGAAATGAACGGGATGAACATTGTTTGCCTTTTTTAATGAGATCTCAAATTTATCTTTGGGAAGCTATATATAGCTCTTTGTCTTTTGTCTTTAGTTTTACATTGTAAGTCATTCTGCATGGGAAAACTAAGTGGTCTTTATTTTAGGCTAATTGAATATTGAATGAAGTTGGCATGTCAAATGAAACAATGAAAGAAATGCATAAAGTATCCAATATATCAGGGATAATAAATCTTAGATGAAAAAGTTATTTGACAAGGAAAACAAACTACTGTAGGCCTACTAAATGTATAAAATATATAGTACATGTTTAGTAGGGCTAGTTTGGCTGTGTATATTATACATAGTATGTTTACTATTGAAAGGACAAATAGAATTTGCGTATTTTGTAAAGTAAGCTCTAAATTTAAAAAATGGACTCGCTGCTAAACAATTACTAAACAAAAATCATAAATCAGATCATAAATCAGTAGAAATTTCCAACAATGATCATGTTCCTCACTCGTCACACATAAAATAAATTTGTTATTTCTGTTTTCATATTAATGTAGGTGATTCCTACATCTTAAGGGGATGCATCAATGCAAGATATCGAGATTCAGAGGAACACCTCTGGACTGCAGATGGATCAGCTGATCAAATACCAGGATGTAAAAATAATCATCATGGGCCACCTGTAAGTATCATACACAATTTAATCTTTTATGCTGATGTTTTATTTTAAGGCAGTGTTTTTGTGATAAAGTGAGCAGTAAAGCTGGAGATTCTGAGTAGAATATCAAATTTGATGTAAGCGGAAATTAGTCCCGAAGTCCATAATAGACGTATAAAAGCATACAGATCTATACAAATTTTTTAGCTTGTAAAAAAAAGGGTCATAATTAATGCAAGTAGTTTCAAATGAGAATGTACATCAACTATGCTGTATTTATTTTGAGGGACATAAAAAGATGCTCATGAGACTGTTTGCAGCAACATGGTTTTAGCCATATATAGTTAGTACATACTACCCATGGGTCAGGGGAGACTACCCATAGGTCAGGGGAAACTACCAAATGCCTGTTACAGAGCTACATGTACATGTAGTGTCAAGGGTGTATCAAAATGATCAAATATATTCTCATACAGTAACAGAAACAGATGATGAGCCACTTATTTCTTGATGCCTCTATACAAAACAGAATGATTAACATAAACGGGCTGAGCGTGATTTGCCAATAAACAACTCCTTGCTCCCCTCCTCCTTCCAAAAATGAAGAAAAAAAAACAAAAACAAAGAAGAAAAAAAAATGAAGATTTTATTGTTGAAAAAGATAATTGACTTCTCCAGTATTAAATCACTAAATATCATATTCTACCTAAAGGTAGCAGTAATTACTCATATTTTCCCTTTACCCCATTATACAAAAAAAAAGTTAAGATGACCAAAAGTTGTGGTCAGATGTGGAAATATCAGTGATCTGTTATTAAAAGTATTGCACTTAATGTTCAGTACATCAGCATGGGCGAAATATGTGTGTAAAGGAAATCTGTTGAATGGGCATGAATTTGTACTACAACTGCCAGGTATTCTGCAATACTTCCGTACCACCATGTTGGTATATCTGTGGCACCGCAGTGGACAGTGAAGTTGTGTGTTCTATCCCAAAGTTCTCGGTAATCTGTAGATCCAAGCTCTCTGTACTTCGGGGCTAACCCCCAACTGTGAATACCGATCGTATTACAGGCACGATGGAGCAAGGTTTCCCCCATGCTCCACGGGGTGCATGGCTGGTCACGTTCAATGTGAACCAAGATCATACTGGGTGGTATAGAATAGACTGTAAAAGAGGGAAAACCCATGAATGAAAATTTGATGTCGTGCAGTCAATTACACTGCAATGCACTAAGTGCAGTGTAGACCCAAAGGCTATATGGTGAATGAAGATAATTTGGGTTACATGTACATGTAGGCCCTACAGATATCTTCTTTGTGTCATTTTTTTCATAGTTAATAAAATAGTAGAATTGTAAAATTCTATAAATTAGTTGTAAAGAAATATATTGTAGGCCATTATGTTTTTATTCAAATCATTTAGTCAAAGAATACCTGTGCCCTTTATGCATTGTACATGTACATAGCTGACTATTTATTGTATTAGATTGCAAGCTCAGCTTATCCTGTCATGCTATAAAGAAAGTTGTGTTGCATCTTTATTCATGTCAATGTAGTAGCTGGTACATGAAGGCTGTAGCCTTAAAATTCAGATCATTTATAAATATTCAAGAGCCTGAAGTGCAGGGGTTTCAAGTACTGTATACTGGGAGGGAAACAGCCTGCACTCTTCCACAGGTTGTACAGTGTATATTGGGTACAGTGTACGGTGAAGAGGAGGGCCATTGAATTGAAAAATTCAAAGAAAAAGGTCAATGCCAGTGAAGGTGTGTATTGATAGAGCTCCAGTATAGCATTGAACATGGTGTGTGGCACCAAATGGTCAGTGTAGCACCGCAAACCCTCTTCTGTGAAAAAGTAGACACACAATGCAGGAAAAAAAATTATAATTACGAACAATTTGAGAAGGAGCTTTTGGGGAAGGCTCATTAAAAGGAGGTGTGTACTTTATTGTTACATTCCAGGGAAGTCTCCATTTCTCCAACCCATTGTTAAGAATTTGCTGGACTTGAAAGTGTAAGACCACTGCAACTACATGTATGTCATGAGAAAATGTTTTCTGCTTTGTAATATTAAGTAAATGAAAAAAATACTGAGAAAAAGGTTTGTGATTACAGGTAGACAAAAATAGACTACATGTACATATGTGTATTTGTAGGGAACACAAAAAAAAAGGAAAAAAAAGACAGTGATAGACATGCCCGAAAATCACTCAGCAATATTTTTGTAAACAAGAACTGTCTGTTCTGTGTTATTTGATTATAATTGCAAGTTCTCTGCCTGCCTCTCACTTTATCGCTAGATACTATGTAACTAAGTGCTAAATTGTTGATGAGATTTACATGCTCGGTGTTGAACACAAGTTACTGCTTAGGCATTTAATGAGTATGCCACAATAAAGCTAAATACATGTAGTACCATAAATTTGGCTGTCAAGTCGATCAGAATATATGCTTGAATATATGATTGTGATGAGTTTTACATGTTCATTTTCGACAAGTGCTTTTGAGGAGTCTGCAAATGAGTGCAAATAAGCCAGTGAATGAGCCAAATGAATCTGCTGTCAGTTTGTGCTACAGGTGTATGAAGGGAAAATGGAATTTTGACTTGGTTTGACTGTGCGAGAAAAATATTGAGTTCTGACAATGATGAAACTCTATCTGCTTCTATTGAAACCAATTTAACATCAGGATTAAAGCATGATCAGTGTATTTGAGTGTGTGGAAAATGTTTGCTTGTTTCCTCAATAAAGAAATTGATTTAGCTTTGTTTATTAGGAAAAAACTTTTAATTGCAAATGTTGCTAAATTTAAAAGAAAAAAATCTTTTGAACGGGAACTGTGTAGGTGCTGCGATATTGTAAATGACTCAATAGATTTTCTCTTTGAGTACACATGCATCAGGTTTACATTTGGATGGTTGTGCATTGGTTGACAGTATGATTCAACCATTAGCAAGATAAGAAAATGTAGAAAAGATGGTACTTGACTACTTGAGTCTCAAAAGATTGCAAATCCACTTGAACTTTAACCTTTCCACATCTTACACAGGCTGAAGTACGCTGTAGATACTGTACTTCAAGGATATTATTTGTTCTTCTCTTTTTGAGGTGGACATGTAAGCCTGCTGCTAGCCAACTGGTAGGAATGTAATGCCAGCCCTACATATAGGCAGGCCTACATTGTACACAGTGAAGGCTACAGAACTTTATGTACATGTGGGCTTTCGTAGAACTCCTATGCTACATGTTTACATGTACCTTCACTAATAAAGTACACAAATATTTATAAACTGTACACCTGCCACATGTAAGATAATATCCTAATTATATAAATATCATTGTCATAGATGTCAGGCACACATGTAACCTACATGTACCAAGTATATGATTAGAAAAAAATGAATGATACAGTGTTTATACTTTGTAAATTAGAAAGACATTGATTATATTGGAGCACAACAGTGTAGTCGTACACATTTGTGGTGTAAAATGTGTTCCTAAATTTTCCTTTGTGCTCAAGATGATTTTCTTCCAATCTTGGTATGAATGAGTAAGTTTTACATACATGTTTGATTGTTTATACACATGTACCAAAGAATTCAGTCATTCATATCAAAGTGAACCGTCAAGCAGCATTTGCTTCATTTATTCTGCTAAACTATGGATCAAAAGTAGGTGAGAGGTACACGTACTACATGTGTGTCTGCGTCATTACTAAATCACTTGCACACATTGCTACACATGTTTACACTGTTCTCTATTAAAATCAAAGGCCCGAATTCACAAAGGAGGTTTAAACCATGGCAAGGTTTAAACCTCCGTAAGCGTACTAAAATAAGCGTAAATAAGCGCACATTGCCCATGCGCGCGCTCAAAGAAAATATATGATTGGATCGGATTCCGTGCGCACGTACGCTTAAAAACCCCAGGAGGGGGTTTAAACCATGGTTTAAACTAAACCTCCTTTGTGAGTTCGGGCCAAATAGTCTAAATTACTGCAAATACAATGTACATGTATACGTGTGGATGATTGATGTACTCTACAGAGTAAATGTATCAGTTTTAATTTCAAGTAGACAGGCAGTGCAGTCAATCAGCCTTATAAATTCGCATCCCACAAAAAAAACAATACAACAGTACCTGTACTTCACCCAGGAATACATCTGCCACAAATTTATTTGAATACTTACAATTGAATTGTGTTTGATATTGAACACTTCAAATGAATCATAACTGGACTTTACATTTGGGAAATGGCAGTGTAATTGCTTGCAGAGTACTTGCAGAATATATGCTCTAGTATTTGACTTTACAATAGCCCAGTGTAGTGTATTACATATAGCCATTCATATATATCTAACTGCTAAACTTTCCCTTCAACATTTTCTATGTTTAATTTGTATTTTGCCTGAAGCAAGAAAATATGATGCTGTCACTCAAAAGTTAAAATGTATAGTCTTCAAATGTACATGTAGGCCATGCATATTTTTTTTTATATATGCCTGTATATTGTAGCCTACACAGTATGCCTCCATAGCAAATGGAGTTTCTGGATGTATGAGTACATACATGTACATGTACTACATGTACATGTATGTACATGTACTTCTACAGTACTACCATTTGGCTTTGTCTCTATTCTGTTGCCAGCTTGTAAATAAAGCAAATATCACCCCCCCCCCCCCCCATGCTTTTTTTTTTTTGGGGGGGGGGGGGGATGGGGATTGGTTTAGAATTTTGAAAGTGATACACATATCCATAAAAACATATTTGGTTTTAACTTCTACATGTAAGCATAAAAATGTACGTACATCATCTCCAGCTTTTACAAAGTTTGTAAACGCTGTATACATGTAGGCCTCTATGAGCTCCAGTAGTAGAATGTATGAATGTGGATAGATTTGTCTAGCATTATTAAGTTCTAATCTGCATACAGTAGGCCTATTTGTAGTTGATTGTATACAATTTAAGGTACAAAAAAGATACATGTAGATGGTTTAGGAGCAAGACTAACAGAAGAATGACTTGAGAGGCCCATTTGAGGAGAACTAACCTGAGATGACCTGTACTAAGACCATATATACAGTCTACCTTATTTAAGTACATGTACATGTACATGTAGGACAGGCCTACAGTCTACAGGCCTACCTGTGGGTCTATGCATCAAGTAAGTCTAGGTCTACAAGTATTTGTAGCATACAGTTATGAAATTATGAAATTTGAAGCCAACATGTATTTTTTGAAAAAAAGTCAAGTGACTAGATCACTGGAATGAATTTAACCAAGAAATATAGTTTTGTATGAATGGATATTTATGTTCATGAGATGACCTGTATTGACCTGACATTACATTTGCTCTGAGATTTTTAAAGTGGTTAGGATTAGGGTTGGCGTTGCAATTAAGTTTTAGGTTAGGTGTAGGGTAAGGGTTGTGTATAGTGTTTGGTGAATGTTTAAGTTACATGTATGTGTGTAAGAACTTGGTTAGTGTAGGAACTTGGTTAGTGTAGGAAATTGACTGTAGCATTTGTGTGGTAAATCTGTTAATTTATATTTTTTTTAAATCTACGCTGCAAAAACCAGGGTGTTAATTCAACACCATCTCGGTATCTATATTGGGCTACACCAGATAAGTGTTAAAACAACACCAGTTTTGAATTAAAGTGGAGTTGTTTTAACACTAATTGGTGTTGTACATGTATATGGTGTAGCCCAATATCAAAGTGGTGTTGTTTTAACACTTTTCTGGTGTAGCCCAATATTGATACCGATATGGTGTTGAATTAACACCGTGATTTTTGCAGTGTATAAAATGCTTACATACTATCCCTCCCACTAGTGTTAATTTCCTCTGCAGTGACAGTGTACAATGTAGGATAGTGCCCCTGAAGAGTGAGCTCATATTTGCTGTTATATTTGTCCATAATTTGCTACATGCAATTAATATTGTTCATTCTGTGGGATATTTTCTGTATAATTGGTAGTACTGCAAGCTTTGCCAAGCAATGCAATTTGCTGGATATTATTTTGTGAACTGAAATTGACCTCTTTTGGGTTAGCCTACCGACTTTGTATAGCAAATTAATTATAGCCTGGAGTATATGATGAATGATGGAGTAATGATCATTGTTCAATTTAATTTGTATGTGTACATACATGTATACATGTAGGTGCATGGAAGAACTTTGGGATTTCTTAAAGTAAATGTGTTGATTTGAGGGGGAATGGTTCTTAAAATTACATTAATCAGAGTTCTAAAACACTGTTCAGAGCAAAATCACTGATCTGCTTCTTTTATATTTAATGAGTACATGTACATGTAATTAGCAAAATTACAAATATTTAGCTTATATGTGCATCTCATGTACATGTAGGCAAACATCATTGTCTTATATTCCTCAGTAGATCCTGCATTATCTGTTTTCCCTTGGATACATGTACTTCTGGAGACCCCTTTGAGACACATTTGGCTGGCTAAGTATTCTTAGTGAAATAAGCTGTCAATGGATTTCTTCTGCCGAAGAGCTCAGTCTTTCATCAACAGAGTATAATCCATTCAATATGGCCACCAAGATGAATGGCGTAGTCTGTAGAATACACACCTTTGAAACCAAAGATGTAGGCTATCTTGCTACAAATCAGGATTGCAATTGATTTCAGAACTTAAAAATAAAGTTGAATGAATTGCACAAGTATGATGAATGTGGGTAGCTCTTCTACATCTGGAAAAAAGTTTGAAATTATTGACTGACTCACAAATGCAGGCCACCAGTAAGCAAACTAATTATTGTTTTGTGTGTTCAGAGAGAAATTAATTTCATTAGCATAATGTAATTTTCCCCAACAACATCCATTTGGCAAATTATGCTTGTCAACATCGTACATGTACATGTACATTGTTCTTTGCAGTGATATCTACTTGTAAATAATATGAAAAAAAGAAGGTGTATGAAGTTTTTTGTTTTTGTGTTTCTTGCTGTCTATACATCAGTAGTCATTCATTTATTATTAATTTGTGTCATGAAACTGTACCCCCCCCCTAAAAAAAGTGGAATAACATGCTGAATTGAAGGAAACAGGTTGGAGAGATAAAAAATTACTGCGAAAAAGACAGTGTTCTCTCAATTATTCCCTGCCGTAAACAAAATCCTGATATATTTGAGACAAGTCAAAATTAGGCTGACAATAGATGTCCATGTAAGTATGTGCTATTGTTGGCATTGTTAATTTGAAGTGTATTCTCCATCCCAAACACATGTAAATAGTTCAGCTCAAGAATTGCCACTGACAAGCACTTTGTACTTGTACCTGTAAGCTACCCATTAGTACCCTACAACCCCTCTAGGCTCTTGTATTTGAAGTCTTTCGACTCAAGATATTAGATGAAACACCAACTCCAAACAGCTCTAAAATACCGAGAGGGGCGGAGAAGAATAATCTGATGGAAAGATGAGTGGCATTTCATAATAGTGCTTACAAGCACTGAGCCAAACGTAATGGCTGCTAATGGAGAACATCTGTGTCGTACATCACAAACATTTTTTTCTCTCTTTCTGTCTCTCACTCCGCTGGCCTTTGATGGCGCCGCCTTTTAAGTCGCCGACAAAGAGGATGCGCTTGATGGTGTGTCCCTCCCTTCCTATTAATCTACAGTGTGAGACTTGCGAGACTTCAACATTGTGGTTTTATTTTTCTGTCTCTCACTCTCTCTCTCTCTTTCTCTCAACACAAATTTGTTATCTCCTGCTATTACTACTACATGTAGTGTACATAGATGAAGAGGAACAAATTGTGTTGTTTGTCTTGTTTCCTGTGAGTCGTGTGTTATTTGTTATTTGTTGTAATGCAATTATGATATGAGAATTTTTTTTTTTTAAGTCCTCGCCCTCCGTGCATGTAATGTATCTACAGTGTGCATGTACATAAAAAGTATGTACATAGAAATTTACTGTAAAGCGCAATTGCGCATGTGAATATGTCCCTTCCCTACTATTACTTTGCCTTAAATGTAGTAGATAGTTCATGATCGTTTAATCATATTTAGAAATGCTTCATCCCTCTCTCTCTCCATAATTTGTGGGATGAATGTTTTATGACTAATTCCTTATTCTTTATCCTTTTTCGTACTTTTGTACCTTTGGTACTGTAATAACTTTTGGGGTTAGTTTTCTCCATATTTGCATTTTCAAATCAGTCTTGAATCACTTTCCTCCCATCTGTGCTCAATCTCTTAAGAGTTCAATTTGATTTTAATATTAAAAAAAACAAAAATAGACATTCTCTCAAGACATTCTCCCCCCTCCCCCCCCCATATCTCTCTCTCTCTCTCTCTCTCTCTCTCTCCGTTAGATCCTCTCCCCTTTCTCCTGTCGATTTGAATGGTCATGTACATGTAGGCCTATATGTTGTTTAGCGAAATGACAGGAAATTATGGGGTCTGCCATTCCGTGTGAATTCAGGAACTTCAGTAAAGCTGAATGGTGTGAACGTCAGTTTAAAATGTTTGACGAATCCATTGATTCTAGCATGACATCAGGCTATTATTGATTGAGAGTCATGATAGTCTTTAAATCATCATGTATAAAAGAAAGAAAAGAAAACCCTTGCTTGCAGCGTTTTTGCAGGTGGAGCTGTATTTCATAGGGTGCGAAACATCACCAGAGAGCCAACACATTTTTTTTTCAGGAAGCCTTTTTTTTTCAGCAAATTGACCAGAAATTGCAGGATACCATTTTGTGTGGATTCAGGCACTTCATTGAAGTTACTCAGTGCATGGACCATGCTGAGTGTGACTCTTGGCAGGAATGTTATGACAAATTCGTCAATGATACTACAAACTCATCAGGTTATTGATGGGTATGTACATTGTAGATGGGGATTGGGGACATCATCCTGTCTTTAACACTTTGTAGGTGGGGCTTTCATTATGGTGTGAAAGTTTGCCGAGGAGTCTCCACATGTTTCAGGAAATGCTCTTTTAGCAAATTGACCAGGAAACCATTCTTCGTGAATTTGGACACCTCATCGAACTTCAGCACGATTGCTCAACAAATTCATTGATTCTACACTATACAATCTCACCAGGCAATTGATCGAAAGTGTCCAATCCATCCTCCCAGGTTTAGCTGTCACGTAGGGCTCAAGCCATCGCCAGAGAACCAACGCATATCTGGAAATGCTGTTTTTGTGGGAATTATCTTACCATTTTGTGTGAATTCTGGAACTTTGTCAAGACTGAACAGTGTGAACTTAAGCGATAATGTCTGATGAATCCATTGATTCCACAATTACAGTAGGCTATCCTTCAATTGAAATTCATCCTGTCTTGGAAGTAACTAACACTTTTGTAGTGGAGCTTTCATAGGGGACAAGACTTGCCCGAGAGAGAACATAAGTACATGTACATACAACATATTGCAAGAAGGAGCTGAAATTGACAAGAAATGATGGCATATTAACTGTGTGAATTTAATATTGCAGAAGGAGCTGAAATTGACAAGAAATGATGGCATATTAACTGTGTGAAGTTATATAGGCACTTCATTGAACTTTCAGCTGGATTGTTTGATGAACTCATTGATTTGGGGGTTATTTGAGAGTCATCCCTTATTCATAGAATTACTGCTTTCCAGGTGGGGCTTTCATAGAGACTTGAAGAGTATCAGAGAGCCTGCAGATGTGCTTTTTAAGATGCAAATTTACTAGAAATTATAGGGAACCAATTTATTTAAATTCAGGAACTCCACTTAATCTTTAACAATGTGAACTTCATACAAGAATATTTTACTAATCCTTGATCAGAAAGTTATCATTTATTTTACAGAAGAAAAAAAAAATCACAATTTACAGTACAACTTGGGCTGTCATACATGTCTCACATATCTTTAGGAAAATATGAACTATTACCAGCAGAAACTTAGTATGTTACTTGAAATATTGTGGATCTTGAACTTCAACAAGAATTCATTCATTCATTATAAAGTCATATCTTTGAAAAATAAAACACATGATTTCAAGTTGAGGTTTAATCAGGCTGAGAACAGCTTTGGAAAGCCTAGATGCATATTTCCTGAATGCTGTTTTTAGAAACACACCCACACACCTGCTGTCATTTCTTTGCCCCACTGCAGCATGCTCTTAGAAGGTGTCATCTGAAGCTCTTTCACACGAGGAGGAACGTTGTACGAGAAACATTCCATAAAGAATTGCATACAATAACAGTATAGCAAAAGTATATACATGTAGCATCCACAATGGATAAGAATATTGTATGAAGGAATGTTGTACAACAAAACAATTGTAGGTTTTTGAACAGCGTATTGTGTTTAGATTAACAAACTCCATGTCCATAGCTCCAGTGTATATGTGCAGGACAGTTCATACTCCCGATAAGCCCCTCCCAGTTATATGATTATTGTGTGAGTCTGTGTTCATGGCTACGATTGAACCTGATTCTTCATCAATTTTTATTCGAAATGAATGATGCCCCCACTTACGTTCCACTGCACAACACACTGAAGAAAAAGACAAATTTATTGTATACCTGTACATTGTTTTTTGTAGCTTTTAATAGCTATAAAGTTAGTTTAACAAAAATGTCATGTATTTCTTGCCTGTCTGAATGGGTGAATGGGGAGACTGGATGGTCTCAGCTGGTATCATCAGTCAGCTTAATGACCCACTTCTGTGATGCCAGCTTGGAATGAATCATACAATTTCTTTGAGCAGTGGATAGAGCAATAGATGACAGTGGTCTTGGCAGGAGGTCAAAGGTTTCAAAAGTCAAACCAAGTTGGTAGCTCTCTTGAGGAAGGCCAAGGAGCTATGGAATGAATGTAGGCTTTTATTTTTGTTCACCAAGTCTTTCTGGGATATGAATGGTACAGTGGTCTTGGAATCTCTGGCAGGAGGTCAAGGGTTACAATTAACCCATTGACTACGGGAACCGGGTGGCTCTTTTATTAAGCCTATTGGAGTTTAAGAATTCAGTAGTCAACAGGTTAACATAAGTCAAATCCAAGTTGGTACATGTAGTGCTGTAATTAGTGAAACCAAGAAGCTTTGAATAAGTTTCTATGATCTCTACCAAGTTCATATGGAAGGATGCAAAGGCAGACATTTTGGAGATTCTACAGGTTAATGTATTGTGTACAGTTTGTAACAGTTCCCTTTATTACACAGGACTTTTGTTTTACATGTAATGCATACAAAAAGGTCAAATGCAATATAAAAGAAATTCCAGGGAAATCACCCCCATCAGAGCATCACCCCCATCAGAGCATAGCCAAGCAAGTATCAGAGTGTGTTCAGTTTGGTTTGGAAGAAGAATTAGTTTTAGAAATTTCTCCTATTGAAACTTGCCCCCATGTGTATGTACATTGTAGTAGGTACATGTAGTACATATATTTTGGGGTTTTTTTTAACACTTGGAAAATACATGTAGGGTCTAAATGTCAAGCATCATTCTCCATACTTTGTCAAGTTTACAAATTAGAAAAAAATTCAAGTCTCGTGTACATGTACATTTAAGGCTTTTTAGTTTTTACACAGATCTCTGAAATTATGTTCTCATCATCCCTTATTTTGACAGATATTCTGAATCCTCATTGATGTGCAATTTACAGGCCTGCAAGAAAATCCAGCTAGTCTATTTTGTACCAGAACAGTGGGTTACCTTTTTATTCACTTTAACTACGTGTAGGGGACAAAGGCAGTAAAAATAGGCAATGATTATCGAAGCGCTCCATAATTGCTGTCTTTTTTTTTTTAGAGGGGATTCATTGTCTATGGCTTCACACGTTACTTTGCTGTACATGTACATGTATTGGCATCTTGTACAGAGGTAACCATACAATGTACAGGGCTGTAGGCTTATTGGAAGGCTACATGTAGTATGGGAGTGAGAACATATCTAGCTGAAACTAGGTCCACACCCAATTCTAATGGGTTCTCTTTGAATACATTCATTTGAGGAGCTTTCCTGTAGATGTAGGCCTGTGAATTCTGGGCCTTACATGTACATTACTTTTAGGCCAATACTGTATAAGCCATAAATTTACGGCCATAAATTTTCATGAATATGACTGAATTTGTGGTCGGAAAATTCTCAAATCTACAAACAGCAGTGATGATATACTTTTGCAAAGTGAAGTGGTGAATTTCTGACCAGGAGACAACAAATTCAACTGACTACTTAATGTCAGCAATATTTTAGTGTGTTGTTAAATTTGCGACCCACTTGCAATTCACAAAATTCGCGAAAATAAAACCCCCACGAAATATATGGCGTATACAGTATTGTACTCATTTATATGTAGTTTATAGCCGAAAAAAAGAAGATGTAATAGGCTAAGAGTCAGTGTAAAAAATACTTTACGGATTTTGTTTGGATTTGGCATTCAAAAAGTGTGGTTTTCTCAAAGCAATATTTATGTATTTTATGATAGATTTTACTAGAGCTGTTTTGGAGCTTTCCAGAGCTAAATCACTTATTGCTCCCGTGTATTTTTTTAAAAGCTGCTAAGAGCCTAAGACTAAGAGTGATCGTCCCCCCTTCCCCCTCCACTACTTTACCAAAATTATTGACAAAAGATCCTCCCTTTTTTAGTGTAACTTCTTTGAACAGTGTTGAAACATACAGACATGTTCAACTAGCCCTAATTAAGTTTGTATTTTTTTTCTTCTTTTAATGTGGTATGTACGTGTACGTAATACATGTATGCCTACATGTCCATGTGCATTTACGTACTAAGTAATCTACATGTAATTCTAAAGTTAAACCAAGGAGTTATCACAGTTCTGTGATAACTCCTTGGTTAAACCAGCTGCCAAGCTTGGATTTGGAATAATATGCAATCCTCTACTAATACTGTACATGTAGGCTGACATAGGCCTCCATGCACACATTCTTTGATACCCTGGCTGTCCACTGTACACTGCAGTATGTGCATATATCTAGGCCTGTCCGCATTTTATGGTCTACAGGGACAGTGAACAATAGAGTGTTCATTCATTCATTGTTCCTTTGCCTTAGAGAGGAAAACCACAAAACCCCAAAGTCATTATTGAGGAGTTTGCACTCTTCAGAGTGAAAGAAATACTAGGATGCATCAGTGAGGGGGAGAAGGGGGGGGGGATGCGGGGGTAACATACAGTGTATGATGCTCTTGATATTTCCATTTAGGCTTAGATATCTATAATCAAAATGATTATTGGCACTTGGCAAGAACATTTGTGTACCCCCATTCACCTACCCACACTCACCCACACACAAATTATAACAGTGAGAAATCTGAAATCTGCATATAATGTATAGGCCCGATTTTTAAAAACCTCAGATGAATTTCTGTTTTACTGGACGTGAAGAAAATGATCTGTAGGCTAACCTTCTTGTCAGTTTGCAAAAATATGAAATTATGTTCTTCAGACAATACAAGTACCCATGGAGTATCCATGTACTATGTAGATTCTTATTGTATTCTCTTTTGCATGTTCAAATGCCATGGACAATTATTATCTTCAGATTTCATTTGCCATTCTCCAACCAGTGTAGCCAGTGTGATATTTATAAAGTTCAATTTTTTGTGATGAAATGGCCTTATGGGATATGATGTTTTTTGATCTAATTTGACAAGAGGATTGGGCATTCATCAAGAAGCTGTCATGCATATTGAAAAGAGCCTCATTTTGATTTGGGTCAAGGAAGCAGAAATCATAAAATGTTGCCATGGCAACAAATCCAAAGGGTCACTTTGATGGCAGGACGAAAGATGGTTTGAAGGGGGTGGTGGATTATATAGGAAATGAGGATTGAAAGATAGTTTGAAAGATGGATTGAAGAGTAAAGGACGATTGGAAAGGAAGAATGAAGAATTATTGATAAGGGTCAGTTTGATGGGAAGGATGAAAGATGGTTTGAAAGGGGGACTGAAGTGTCATGGTTTGTTTAAAAGAAAGAATGAAGGATTACTGAGAAAAACAAAAGTTTGAAATAGAATGGATTGTTTGATAGAAGAAACAGAGGATTCTTTTAAAACAACAAAGGGGGTTTTTAGAGGGAGGAAAGAGACGGGTTGAAATTAATCTGTTCTGAAAAGATGCTTCTTTCAAGACACATCGCGAAAGTACCGAAAGATAATTTTGAAGGAATAAAGATAATTTGAAAAGATTGGAAAAGAGTAAAGGATGATTTGAAAGGAGAATTAAGGATTAAGGATGGTTAGCTTCATGGTTAGAAGAAGGTAAAGGATGCTTTTAAGGGAATGAAATTTGAAAGGAGGAAAAAAGATGGTTTGAATAGTATTGAATGACGTATGGTTTTATAGGAAGAAGGAAGGGTGATGGGGGGGGGGGGGCAAAGAATGGATTGAAATGAATCTAAGAGGATAGTTTACATGAAATAGGCCTGAGAGAGATATTTTGAAAGAAAGAAATGTTTTTATAGGAGGAATGGTCATTGATGTCTTGAAAGGAGTAGGAAATGGATGGGAAAATTGCTGTTTGAGCTCAAGAGTGAAAGATAGATTATTTAATAAATGAAGGCTCATGTTTAGCTCTACAGGAGGCTGCTAGGAAGGAGGGGGTGGG
The DNA here is from genome assembly GCA_025618425.1 of Heliocidaris tuberculata. Lineage (NCBI taxonomy): Eukaryota > Metazoa > Echinodermata > Echinoidea > Camarodonta > Echinometridae > Heliocidaris > Heliocidaris tuberculata. The sequence goes on from CM046845.1 coordinate 21,590,238, forward strand.
TGATATGATGAATAAAATATGATTTTAATGAGGATCATCAATACTTTGGAAGAAAGAACTAGGGCTAGAGAGAATAGATAGTATATCTATAAAGTTGGAATGAATATTTCAGTGATGTGAAATTTATCATACTGGATCTGTCTGATGGTGAGAGGATTTGCTGTAATGAAAAACGTAGTTTCTCATGAAAAAAATGCTACTTCTTGTACCTTGATGTAAAAGTGTGGTTGTTAAAAATCTGTGCATTTTGATTCCTTTCATACTTTATGGAGCCTAGTATCATCAGTGTTTGTTTCCTCACATAACATTTCAAACATGAGTAAAATATGGGAATCATCATGTAAAATCAATGTAAATGTCATCAAAGAATGGACCCCTTGATTGAAATCTGACATCTTAATGCATTTTCTCAAATCGTGTTTTCTCGGACAAGAAATAATAACTTTTCCCGGGGCAGGGAAGTCGGATAAAAGAAAAGTTTCCCATTCAACACCATGCAACCATTACTGAGTAAATAAGCCTGATGTAAAATTGTATTTTTGAATGAAAAGCCCCGCAGCTTACAAATACAGAGCAATTGAAAGAGAATTATCCTCAGATTCAATTCCATTAAACCTTTGTAGTCCATGGCAATTGTGATTTGAAAGACTTGCAGGAGCGGATGCGGAGGGGGGAGTATTTAAAGGTTAGGGCATTGATCTTCAATTTGAAAAATAATAACAATAATACATCATAGTCTGATAGGATATGTTTCCCACAGTTGGACAAAATTCAACATTTGTTGGTAGCCTTTGAAAACGATTTGAGATTACTTATGTGAAAATATTCTATCAAAAGATTGATTCCATATTACATGCCAAAAATGTACAATTCGATTATTACAATTGACAACTTTTTCTGGCCCTTAAACTAAACAAGCAAAGAAAAAATTGGTACATATAGTAATACCACAAAGGAACAAAAGTTAGTTGTTATGTTGAGTAATGTTTTTTTTAATAGATGAAAATTAGTATGAGCATTTCTTGAATCCCTTTTGAAATGTGTCAAATATTCCATTTCACCCAAATATGTTGAATTACTCCAATAAGGTACTCTAATGGTGCTGTATGATTGCATTCATATACATGTATTTGTACAGTGAATTGCAAAATTTTTATTTTTTTAATACGGAATTGCCAGAAGTCTCTATCTGCAAGTAGATCAAAAAGAAGATCACCATTCTATTTGTCATTTAATCTCTCTGCAATGTGAAACTTTCAATAATGCTTTTTCATGGTATGCCAGTCCTTGGATCAAATTCTATAATTCCCTTGATTTACATGTAAATAGTATGAAAAGTGAAAACCTTTTTCAAGGTTGTGCTGATGCCTTTAACCACTGAGATTTGGATGGGAATGAGTCATCCATACTCCTGTTCTTGTACATTTTCAAGATTATAATCAATTCAAGAAGGTTTTGAATGTGAAAATGATGATAAGCATGAGTTAAAGATTTCAATCCTGTCTGATATAACAATAATTACTGTTCCATTTCCTTTGGGTATATTTTTTTTTTGCAAGATGTGATCCACCAAATGCTACATACATGCAACAAGTTATTCATTATCTATATGACCAATCACTGCTTGCTATTATATCAATAGAAAGATGTACAGTATGAAATGATCCCAAGTTTCTTTGCTCTTAGGCATGACAAAGGCCATACAACAATCTTATCTCCAGCCTGCAAATTATTTTTACTCATGGATTCATCTTTCTTTTTTTTTATAACTTGCCAGTCTTTCTTTCTCACAATAGTTCTTTCTATTGTTATCAGGCTCTTTATTTTCCCATGCAATTCTTCGCTGGTAAAAAAGAAACCCCCTTGCCAGATTTTATCAAAATGGGATGATTTATGAATGTTCCTTTGTACTTGGTCTAAACGTATTTATGCTTCCTCTGTTTGTGTATGTATGCTCCATTATCAGGATTTGTATTATATTAATATCTCTTCTTTTTTTTTAAATCTCTTTCTATCTCTTGCTCCCCACCTTTCTCTCTCTCTCTCTCCCTCTCTTTCTCTTTCTCTCTTTCTCTTTCTCTCTTTCTCTTTCTCTCTTCTCTCTTTCTCTCTTTCTCTTTCTCTGTGCATACAGTATGAGTGTGATGGCAGACATTCAGAGAGGCCTATGGGGTTGCATAGAGACTTGTGTTCACTAAAAGGTAAGAAAACTAAACAGTACCAACATTTGAAATGTTTATTACGTACATTAGCCAATCTACATGTACATCTTGTCTCATAGGAATCTGTAAAAATCAAGTCTACCTTAGATTTTGAAGAACTTTTGTCATAAATTAGATTGGAGCATTCTGTAAATCACTTCATATTGAAAATGAATTTTTTTACATGTTTACATTTTTACAAATTGCAATCCTATTCAATTCAGATCAAAATTAGTATTTTCATAAATCAAATATTTGTGCTCCTCTCACTTGAATTTAATGTATATTCTTGAGTTATTTTTAAAAGTCTATCTTTTAAAAAAATGTTCAAATTGGAGACCTATACATCTACGACCTCATGAACCACATCAGTAACTTTTGACTTTTTTTTGAGTACATTCCTTGTTATCGGAGAATTTCTGTTAATCCAGAAACTCATTTGTAAGTATGCAAGATTTCTTTCTCAATTTCATGTTTAGTCCACATTCAAAAAAATAATGAATCATATAACCTTGAATTTTGAAATTCTAGTCTTAAAATAACTCATTGAATCTAGATCTTCCAATGCTTTAAAAAGAATTACATTGCTTCTTGCATCAGACATTCTTTTTAACTCTCCATTATTTATCTGATTGATGAAATGTGTTCTTCCGCAGTGGATCTCCCACCAGAGGTGACTGGTTCCCGATGTAGTCTGAAGGTCCAGGCTAGGCAGGAGCACTCACCCAGCAAGAAACTACCCCCTACAACCCCCACAACACCAACCATTGGGGTAAGAACCATCTGCTTCTCATGTCCATGCTTTCTTTGCTATTGCATATTAGGAGGATAGTTTGTAGGCACCTTGTCAGTTGTTTTGAGAAAATATAGCATTCAAAATTGTAAGAGTATTATTAAAGTAGTCTGCATGGTCTACTGCACTCCATAGGCCCTCCACTGTACCTTCTTCTGACACGACCATGGATTGGCAAAGAGTTGAGGTCAGCTCACTGCTTTAGGAATTGTGTTGAAGTGTTGAAAAAGAGAGTGTGCTTGCAGCTTATAACCAGGGCCCTATCATATAAAGTTGCGTTTGACTAGAATTGATCTCAAAATTACTGTGAGATTGCAAATTTGTGATTGTTTAGAGGATCATTGATAAATTGATTAATCGTAACTTGTTTGGATATAGGGCCTGGGGCTAAAAGATCAAACATCTGCAACCAAAAGTCTGTAGTCTAATGCATTTTTGCTTTACATGGAATAGCAGTGTTCAAGGGGCCAGCCTTGGCTGCACTAAAAGGGTTTTAGTTATTCTCCTTCACAAGCATTTATGGGTAAAGAACTTCAGGCTACACTTGTAATGCACTAATGCATGTAGTGCACTGCATCCAAAAGGCTGAACATCTGTAACCCGAAAGTCAGTTGTCTAATGCCTTTGGGCTTTACATGTACACCGTCCAACCCTTGCTCTGAATTGGATGTGACAGATCCAAACTGCCCATGACTCTCTGGCTTTCATAGGTATGAATTCCTTAGGGTCTCTTGATATATGTGAGGTCTTGGCTCTACTTGTGTCCTGCTAGTTTCTATCCCATCTTGCTGTAGTAAAGCAGGTACAATGTACATGTAGCTTCGTTTGTAGCTTGATACCTCCCTTTGGGCAAATACATGCACATGTAGTTAGCTAGAAAAAATATATATATATATACCAGTATTTACATTACTGAATAGATTTGTTGTTGTTGTTTTCATTGTTTCATCATATAATCATAAAGGATTATGCAAAAATGTCATTACATGTAGCTCTATAGATCTGATGAGAAATGATGTTTTTATGCAAGCAAAATGCCTGACCTTGTTTACTTTTGTTTACTAAGTTCACTATTAGGGAATATTTATATTAACAATAAGTTCATATTAGAACATATTAGATATGTAAAGAGAGTGTGCTTGCTATAATTTATTGATATTCCATAGTATAACTATGATGAGAGAAAGATGATACTGGGCCTGAAACTTTTGACAATGTATTTTTTTTTTTCATAATCATATCAAGTTGGCTGAAAATAGAACGAAAAATAAAACAACATCACTGCTAATAGAGTTGAGTCAAATGCCAGCACAAGTAAGAATGTAAGATATATTTAAAATGATGAAAGTGGAGGTAATTCTTTAAAGAAAATGTCGAGTTCTGGGAGAGGTGAAAAATAATCTATGAGCTTTCTAATTCTTTTTATGTCAGTTTAGAACATCATACTAGAAATGTCCCCTGAAAAAGAAAGCTCTTCAAATGCCCTCATATTGTGTGTGCAGTCCCATATAGCTATTTCTGTGTGCAGTACATGTAATGTGCTTTTCAGCGAGATTGGGTAAATTTCTTATCATTTGGTGATTCCAAAACATAGTATAAGCCAATTCTTATGTAGTCATAATTAACCTTTCAAAATTGTTTTGAGACAGTTTCTTTCACAATGTAATCACATGACCAGAACTCTACTTATCTTTTATGGTTGTTATCAATTTTGTTTTGTTGCAGGCAGTAGATTGTGATGTATCATTGGATGCAGAGAAAGAGACACAAGAATGGGCCTTTACTCTCTATGACTTTGATGGGCATAGAAGAATCACAAGAGAGGTAAGATTTTTCAAATAATTTCTACCTGTCTTTTGAGCTATATATTCCATTATGCATTAGAGAAAGATAAAGTAATATACATGTATAGTGGCCATGATTTCAGGTTTACACTGTACTAATGTAGCTCTCAGGGGACTAAATTAAGTTAATCCTTATTTTCCAATATTTGCGAAACCTTTGTTTTTATTATTCATCAGATAATCATCGTTTTTATTATTCATTGGATAATCATATTTGTTTCTACAGTATTCATTGTACATATATGTATGAAAATGATATTGTCATGTAGATCTATTTTGTTAAAGGTCAAGGTTCATATGTCATTTACCAGTTACAAATTTGGTATTTGAGCTATATTTTACTGTTGATAAATAGGGATATCTCAATCTTCAGAGATTTGAATTTTATGTAATTCTAGTTCTGGTAAAAGTATGTCTGATTATGGATGAAAAAGGGTAGAAATCCAAGCTTGTTGGACATATGAAGTAGAAATGGAAAATTTTAACAAATATTTCAGATGTGTATCTACAAAGTAAGATTAAGATGCAGCACTGAATTTTTGACCCATACTTTCTTTCTTCCCACCTAGGACCTGTCCAGCATACTGAAATCTATCTCGGAGGCCCTCGCTTGCTCCGTCATCCTGCCCCCAAGCGGTAGCCGCAAGCTGAAGCTCCGCCTCTCCATGGTTTCCGATCATGAGACGGACACTCGCAAAAAGACGGCGGACAAAGCCAGCCAACCCAGCACTCCCAGTCACGACAATCTCAGCCAGCAGCAATCAGTGGGTACGCAGTCGACGTCCCTCCCGTCAACATCGCCCTTAGACGCGTCGCCGCTCTTCAGTGGTCACAAACAGGAGAACAAGGAGAATCTGTTCAACCGTGTGCGTGATCGAGGGGAGCTTCCCAATCACAGACATAGCTTCAATGTGAATCACCAGTGCTGGAGGAAGGAGGAGAAGAGGTCACGAAGGTCAAAGCACCGCTCGCACTCCATGGCTCCTGCGGATGTGACGGCACCTCCATATGCTGATCAGCAAGTCAGCCCCGAGAGGCAACACCGTAAAGCAAGGCAAGGACAGCTTACATTGTTTTGTGAAGGAATTTGAATTCCCTTTTCACTAGAGTAGGATATATGAACATTTCTTTTGTAACACAGGCACTGTTTAATTTGGTCACTACTGAATCAGAACTTTATGGTTAAAAGAGGTGTCTTTCAGTACTACTTCTTTAGGTGTAAAATACAAACAATTGAATATGGTGAATCTGTATTTTATGTTTAGAGATAAACTTAAGCTCTGGTAGAGATCAAATTTTATACTACATTTTCTGTAGTATTTGTATGTTTAATATGTTGATTTTTTTTCACTCATGTCCATTAAAACAGAAAATCAAGTACAGCCGTTGAGCAAGGTGCAAGCAAGACGGCCATTGCAGTAACTAAACTAACAAACAATGCGGGTACAAACTGTGTTCCGGTAGAGCGCCCTCAAGAGAACGCAGAGAGGCGTAGTTACTACCAGGAGCTTGCTGGAATCGATCATCAGTGTACGAACCATGAGCGAGAGGCGGCAGTGCAGGACAATGATCCTGAGAGTGAGTTACCCCTAGGTGCCTCAGCTAGCAGTCCAAACCAAGTGAGTCATAGACACTTGAAATCTAGTCCTCACCATCGCACCAGGGCCAGGGCCAATGATCCTCAGGCACAAGCCCTCAAGAAGCAAACCCTGCATATGAATCAGGAATTGTTCGCCAAGTACGAGTATGCTCAGAGGCACCACAAAGACTATCACATGCAGCTGCTGGAAGCGTCCCGGACGCGACTGGAAGGGATGCAGCCTCCGGTGCAAGCGGTTGCTGCGTGTGGCGAGGCAACGTACTGTCAGCACAGCCCCAAGCGCCACAGCTTCCCGGCAGGGCCTGTGCAGGTTGTCACCACCCAGGTGGTTGCCCCTGCGACAGCGCAGGCTCCAGTGAGCAGGGGTAAGCACCGAAGGAGATCGCGGCGACACCATACTTTGCAGCCTTTGACGGTGATGAAGCATGAGATCATGGAGAAGACGGAGGGTGTTGGGATTTCCCCTGTCACTCACAAGCACCAGCACCATCATCACCATGAACATCATCATCACCACCATTACCATCACTACCATGATATTGACTAACTTATTCATTGACTATCTCATTGGTAATTTTGATTTTTATTTCATGTATTTGAATGAAATAGCAAGTATGCTTTTGATTCCTGCACCAGAACTAAGGCTACTTGACAGCTTTAAGTTAGATGAATTTTTATTTAGTAGAAGAGTAGATGAATGAATTTTAAAATTTCATAATTTTATTCATGGCAGAAAAGTCATAAAAATCAAAATGTAATTAAGGATTGTTTTTTCTTTAGATTGGTGTATCAACAGCACCAGAGAGCGAGATTGGTATATTGAGAGAATATACCAGGAGTTCAAGCAATTTGTTTTCCTTATTCACACAAGTACATAGTAGGTATGATTACAGTGGTGTGTGAGTACAATTAACTTTGGTGTACCCATAGCAATGCATATGAAATGTACATTAATGGGTCAATGTATGCATGTGATTGCATTAATACTAGTAAGTCAACGTGATTTTTACTTGCATAAAGCTTTATTTCTTTTGTGAATTGTTTGTTTGGCGGTTATATTTTGTTGCATCAGTGTAAAAAGGGAATAACAGCCATGAAGTGTCAATGAGCGCTGTCCCCTTTTTACACTTATGCGACAGTTTCAATAATGCTAGGTACAGTATTATGTTAGGAGGGGTTCTTTTCCTCATTAAAAGCCTTGATATTTTATGAAGTCATGTATTACATAGAAGTATTCACTCTATTATTATGTAGATTGTCAAATTGAGCTTGATTAACATTACATGTATGTACTCCCCAATAGAATAGAATTTAATGATTCTACAATGCCACATGTCAATCATAGTTTAAGAAATTTTTTATTGGTAATACCGACTTACATTACTCAAGGAATGTAACTGAATCATGTTTTATAGGTATTAAAGCAAATCGCAGTATGCCATTGTAATAAGGCCCATATTCACTATGGTCCAAATGTCACGATTATACTTACATCTTGATGTTACAACAAAATTTGCTTATTAACTACCACAAAGTAGTACCCATGATGAGAAAAGAGGTTGCAAAATTAGAAAATGACACACGAGTGGTGTCTTTTGCTGATGTCAGTTTGTTCAGCTTGTATTTTGGGCTAACTTGGAATGCTTTTATTTGAAGAGTGAAGTAGCCAGAAGTACTAGAGCAGGATTAGAAATTTCAAAGAAGTGCAGACAAATAATCTGCGCTGTAATTGTTTAATGATTGCTTGATCCCCAGCTCATTTTCTTGATTAAACAGGTATAAATGGTATTTGATCTGTGACTAACGAGAATCGCCCAATCCTTGGAAAGTTCTTTCAATTGTATTTTGCTAGTATATGCTTCCCCTGTCCATTGTGAATAGGTAAGCATCCCCTCCCACCCCTCTTCTCTCTCTCTCTCTCTTTCTCTCTTTCTCTGCCCCTCTCTTCTTCTTCTCCCCCCTTTCTCTCATATAATCTTTCTTTATCTTTGCTTCTATTCTCTCATTATTTTCACTAGTTATTTCTGTTCTCTTCTCCTTTCCTGGTCTGTCATGTTGTAATTACCTCCCTTCTCCCCCCTCTATTGACCCCCTCCCTATCTTTCCTCATCCAGTGTGTTTCTTGATCTCTATTTCCCACTATTTGCCCACTATTCTGACTCTTGCCATGCCTGCTCATTGTGTATTTGTTAAAGTCAGTGTCAATTGTTGCCAAGTATTGCATTGTCCCCCTGCTCCCTGAGACACTAGTCGGTGATTAGAGCCCTCTCTGTGTGTTTGGGCCCCCGCTTTGAGTGCCCGGGGGTAAACAAAAGGCAGAGGATGAATGGCACTGATTACATAACAGCACCCCTCTTTTATGGCAGGGAGATACCGATGCCTGATTCCTGGTAGTTAGTCTGTAGGCCCTGTGGGTGTTCTTTCTCCATGCTGTGTCTGCCATGTTTGCCTTTCTCGCTTGCAAGTTATTTTCTTTCTTTGTCTTGATAATCTTCTTTGCTGTACTCAGCTGCATGTAGCTTGGGTTCCCTGTTGAGATAAACCAGTTTACTCTAGGCCATAGCGTGCCATGTGATCCATCTGGGACCAGATTTGGGAAGAAATGCACCACAAATAGATTAAATATGTGTATGTGCATGGAAAGATATATGATTCTCCTAATTGATGTTTTGAATAGTCACATGAATAGTGGAATTGCCATTCTTACTCTGAAGCAAACCTCCCACCTACCCCCTTCTCAAAATGAATTGAATTAATAATTTCTTCCTTTTAATCTTGAAGAAACTTTAGCAGTGCAATGTGTAGTCAAAAGAAAGGCATATCATATAATGCATTTGGAGTGTATTGGAGTACCTATAAAAGATAATGGGTTTCTTGTCATGCAGTTTTCAAGGTACATAAATACAGTCTGAGCACAGATGGCACACTATTAAAAGGGTATTAACAGTGTGACATTTACTTCACAGCACTTTGACTACTTGGTTTATGACAGGGGTGTATTCAAGGCAATGCACTTTTTCACTCACAGTGGCTTTCAGTTCACAATTTAAAGGTGGCTTATATTCTTGTAAAAGTCAGAACACCTCTGTTTGATAATTGAATAGGTTTACTAAAAAGGAGAAAACAAGAAAATGAGATTAGGTGATGATGGAAGAGATTTTTGAAGGACCTAGAAGTAAAAGAACAGAGCCAGAACAAGATTGACCGACAAAATCAAATATATATAACTGGATGCGCCCTTCTTGAAGTGTATGTATGCTCTTGTTGCAGTTTGTCAGGCATTGCAAAATATTGTGGAGGTCATGAGCTGTCAGTCATGATGGGACTGATCAAATGACACCAACACCATCTATAGGAAGCATTTGTAGTAAAAGATCAGGTTATTCTAAAATGAGATTTAAATCTTTCATTTTGGATTGATCCGATTGACCCTTCAATATCAAAAATTTAGTTTAGGTAAGCTGAGTTGTTGTGCAGAGAGAACGGTTTAGCAATCTTTTTTTTTTTCTTTTTCCAAGAGATCTAGTATCTTGGTTTAGATTTGGTTCTGGTGTTGTATTTACTGTAAAACCAGAAATGTTTGCGTTCATGAAACTTCAGCGAATTTCACAAGTGGTCGAGATTCACAAAAGTTTTCATTCTGGGAAATAATCAAGCTACAACTGAAACAACATAAAATTAATGCAATTCGCGAAAGTTTTTCTTGCTGCAAAATTGGCTGCCATTAACAGTCCGCTAAAGTCTCTTGTTTTGCAGTACATGTAATGTCATGCTGTGTACGCTTTACTTCTGGAGTTATGGAAGAAATTTCAATCTTCTAATTTTAAAGTCTTCAAGTGATTGGTGTATACACAACCTATCAGGTCATCTGAAAAAAAAAATTGATTTTTTTGCTAAACATTTATTCATCTATACAAGATAAGTTTATTATGAAATATTAAAGGAGCCTTATTTTGTATGTGTTCTAGAGTAACCTTGTTTCGAGTTTTGGGACTTTGACAAGTCATTAAAATCTATGTGCTGCATTGTATTCTAAGTTAAAGACAGTTTCCCTGCATGTTTGCAAACACTGCTAATTGGACATAATACTCAACCAAAAAATATTGCTTATAGGTTGATACTCTTGACAATGGAGATGCATTGGTGTATCCAATTTACGTTAAAATGATGTACTAGTAAATAAATGTAATTTATATCACTAGCCTAGGCAGTTTGATTATTCATATGATTTACTTTCAGTTGTATTGACCTTAGGACAGGGGGAATACATGTACATGTATATGAAAATTTCAATTTTGAATACCAAAAGTGCAAGAAGATTAAATTACCTGGGCCCCGTTTCATAAAACTTGATATTTATGACAAGATACAATAACAGTTATAATTCTGAAATACTTGCTTCTGATTGGCTGAGAGCAAATTTGTCATAGATATGTGGCAGTTGCCATTGATATTAAGTTTTATGAAACAGGGCTCAGAAGAGCAACAACAAAAAAAGTAAAAGATGACCTTGTTGTGTGCTTGGCAGGGCAGGGGACATAAATTTATTTATTTTATATTTTAATTATGTTTTTAATTTTTGTAAAGAAAAGATAAGTGATAGAAGTTATTACCTACGTGAATTACTGTTGACAATATAGATGATGTAAGGACTGAAACATGCTGTGTAGATGTAATATAATCATGGTCAAAACTTCAAAATGTGTACTTCTAGAAACGTACATCCTCTGGCTGGGATCTCTTCATGCTCTCTGCTGGGTACACAACAAATTAACTTATAATGTCCCCTGAATGTCCTATACATGTACATGTGCTTATCCGGATCACAAACAATCATTTATCTACTAATATTATACTATTAATACATGGTTGGGAGTGCGTTAGTGCGATCTGGCAACACAAAGGTTTATATCGTGGTGTACTAACGCACGAGGCGTAGCCTAGTGTGTGAGACACCACGATAAAAACCTGCGTGTTGCTGGATCGCACTAACGCACAAACTCACAACCATGTATTAATAGTTTTATAAAACGGATCTACAATCTTAGCGTTTTCTTACAATCCTAGTGTTTGATCTGGATTAGCCGTGCGTTAGTCCCCTCGCCGTGCGTTAGTACTTTTTTTTTTGCACGGTCACGTGTTGTTATTTGACCAATCAGGATGGCTACATTCTTGAACCCGTTTTATAAAGTTGTATAGCGCACTATTATCGTTTTTTAAGTATTATTGCTTATTGAATTTTGAAATAACTGCTAAACTGAATAAGACTTATGCTATCTACTAACTTGAATATTGATGACAAACCAAACTGGTTCAATGCTGTGTGAATATTGTTCAGCTCAATTTAATTGGAATAAGAAACAATATGTACACTTATACTTATTCATTTGATTGTAAAGAGAGTAAATAATGTACATATAACTTTTCTCTCACATCTTGTCTTTTTGCTCAGGGATTTTGTAATCTAGACACTTTGGGGAAATATCTTTTGGAATGTATGTCAGCCTTATTATTGTTGTTTTAACAAGAAAATATGGAGGTCATATTCCTGCATTAAAAAAAAATGATATTGGTTATCTTGCACTTTTGAATTGATTCATGTGGTATCCAACTCAAGTCATTAGGCTTTGTGGTAAAATTAGAAAAAGTGATTTTCTTGTGTTTGCTTTTTTTCCCCCATCTTGTTTAATAGATGAATTAATTTTTCAATCAAGTGACTGATTGTCTGTTAACCAATTCATTGTGAGTTAACTCATTTGACAATCCATGTAAAGGAACGTGAACCAGATAGGCCTTGAAAGGGTTTCAAAATTTGGTTCGACATTGTAGGATTTCAAGACCTTCCAGCTTGTATCACGAATTACTGGAAGGGCTTGAAATATCATATGTGTTGAGAGTATGTTTAATACAAATGAAAACTAACAGAAAGAAATTATGTAATTTAACCCTTTGGAGACAATTGACCACATTTTGTGGTTTGGCTCAATAACTTTTGACTCAGAGCTCTAAAAAATATACCAGATGCATGAGAAGAAAGAGCAAAAATTTCTTCAGACAGTATGTTCATTTTTATTGCATGACCATATTGTGTTTGATGACAGGAAGTTTAAAAAATGAATAAACTTTGAAATCCTTAAATTGGCAACACATTGAGAGGTTCAAAATAATTGTTTTTCATCAAAATTGGTAATTGTTTTACTTTTCGACAAAATTCCCAACCATGTATTTTGTTCTCAAAGACCTTACACCCTATTAGGACCATGTAGCACTAAAAGAAAAATATTATTGTTGCCAATTTGAAGAACGAAATGTGATCAATTTAGCCCTTGAATAATTCCTGTCCTGAAAGGGTTGAAAGGAGGAGTACAAGATCTACATGATTGTACTTACATTGTACATGCATATTTCCATACCTCAATCTTGGGTTAAAGGGAAAGTCCACCCAGATATTAAGTTGGTTTTAAAAGAAGTAGAAAAATTAAAGAAACAGATCAGTGAAGGTTTGAGCAAAATCCGATAAGAAACAAGAAAGTTATGGATTTTTGAAGTTGTAATTAATCAAACACAAATTGGAAATCAAAACTTCCTTATTTCTTATCAAACTTTGCTCAAACTTTCACTAATCTGTTTGTCTCATTTTTCCTCTTTTATTCAAATCAGCTTGATACCAGGGTGGACTTTCCCTTTAAAGCCTTTATAGTTATCGACAGATGGTCTGCGATACCTCGCAAAAAATATGTTTTGTTTTAAGAAACATCTGCTCGTTGATGTGGCATGACTGATTTAATATTTGTTCAAAGTAGAGACATACACTGTACTTTGAAATATGATGTACTTCAGCAGTAACACACAGAAGTCTAATAACTTTATTGTGAAGTGATATATTGATTGTTCAATTTATTGGGTACAATTGTGATTATTCCTATTTCCTTTATGCACCAGTATTGTTTTTTCTTTCTTTCTTTCATTGTGTATTAAAGAAGTGACTTTATGATAGCTGTCAATGAAAGCATTGATATTAGTTGTACATGTAAATTGGATGAATTTGAAATACAAATCTTACTACTATCAACAATCTAGATTTAATATTGTGATTTTTGAAAAAAAATATTGTGTATATCGTATTGAAACCGGAAAGAAAGAGAAATAGAGGAATGTTTAAAAGTGACATGGGTGATGTGAAAACGGAGCTAAGGGAAGAAGGTGGCATGGAGAGTGAGGAAATTAAAAACAAAAGTGAGAAAAAAAAAAAAAATATTGCAAAAGAGAGAGAGAAAGAGAGAAAAAAGAAAGATTTAAAAAATGAATGAAAAAGAAAAAGAAATATGTTTCAGGGCAATTCCATCTAACAAAAAACATTTCAACATTTTCAAGCCTACCAATCATTCCAATAATTAAAATGTTAGGGGCAGCAATTATGTTATTCAGTCAGTGTCATTTATATATTTTATGGTTGCTTGTACTTAGAATTGTGCCTTATTTGGGGGTGAAGTACATGGAAATTTATCACGTGCCATACAAGAGGCAGAGATGTCCCTATACATACGCCCAGTTTCCATTCGTTTCTCCCAGATGACATCGAGAAACGATTATACACGCACCTCAAATTTGTAGCATATTGGTGAATAAGGTCAGGTTAATGAAATTACTCTGTTAGGTGTGATATTCTGAGTATATTCCTTGAGTTATAAAACTAATTTATTATATGCATATTAATACATAAAACAAAATTTCAATGGTATACCAATAACTGACTATACCAGCACTTCCAATTTGATTCTCACTGGTGAACAAGGTCAGGTAAAAGAAAATACAAGATTAAACTGCAATTTTCAGAGTATATTTCTTGATTTTAATGCAAATATTATGCGTATTGAAGAGCTGAAGCTCTTTAATACGTACAATATGAATGGCATTTAACCTTTTTGATACATGTAATTCCATAATTTGCATGAAGATGTGAGTTATTTTGATGGGTCCTGTGGGAAAAAATAAATCTTTAGGAACAGCAAGTACATATGGAAAGTTTGGAACATTTTGAAGTACTTTGATTTTTACCTTGTCTAGGTACATATAATGCAATACTAGTAATTGGCATAAAATAGCATAATTTTGCATGAAGATGAGATTTAATTTGATGGGTCCTGTGGGAAAAAAATAAAGTTATTGCCACAAGAAATACATAGGTATAGAAAGTTTGGAACATTTTCAAGCCATTCATATTTACCTTGTCAATGGACTTATTGACTGAATGCATGTAAATCAGATAAATTAGCATAATTTTGCATGAAGATGTTGTTTGATTCGATGGGTCCTGTGAGAGAAAAAAAAAGCTATTGTCCTAACAAGTACATCTGCAAAGTTAGGTGTTTTTGTAAACTCTGTCACCCAAACTAAAAAATATGGGCTTAACAGACCTGACTACTCAGTATGACTTCCTTCTGACATCACTTTATAAATCAAATAAAAATAAATAATAAGCAAATTTTCATCAATTATTTGTATTGTCTGTAGGCTACAAAATGTCAAAATATCCTTTTTTTTTATAATGGAGTTGCCCTCCATCAGCATGAGATTCCCAGTAGGTTTATAACAATATTCTCAGGCCAATTTTTAAATACCATGAGTTCGTAAAAAACTATGATCTTTAAAAACTGGGGTATCCTGAAGTAATACAGCAAATCTTTAAAGATTACAAACACAAACTGCATAAACACAAACTGCATAAACACAAACTGCTAAAATGACAAGTGTACTGATTTTTCCCTCCAAATTTTTGTCATTTATTCATCCAAGTTTACAGCACCATATACATACATGTACATTACAAACTGTACATTTAAACATTATCTCACATACATTAAAACATTTTCATCCAGTACACCACGCATCATAATATATAATGTTTTTTTTTTTTTTTTTACAGATTGAATAAAGGAGAGAAAAAATATTTGAAAGTAACAATAAATAAACCACCTGGAAGTATAGTGTTGAAGAACATTGAAGGCTTCCGCACATCTTACAACCCGACTGGCTGCAATCGGGACTAAGAAATTGAAATAGGATTAGATACAGATTCTCGATTAAGGTCCCACATTTTCAGATGAATAGTAATATTGAAATTGCAGGGTGTTGATAGCCTTCCAATCAGAGATAAAGCCCAATTGGCTGAGAACTGTGGTGACATCATACCAGTCGTACAACTGGCAAATAACGGGTAGCCGGTTTGGCCTTTTTTTCTGACTGGAATACCATGTCATTTTCATATTAATAATAATATGACTATTTTTCACTTCACTTGATACAATTTACATTTTTCTAAAGTTCTATATCTGATCCTATTGCATTTTCTTTAAACCCCTTTCTGTGCAGTGGATGGCAAATCCTGTCAGAGAGTGTGAGCATAAAACAATTTGTTTTGATTAGGAATAGCTAAATATCCTTCCTGAATCATGAACAGATACCTTCACTGTGAAGCATATTCCTTGGAATATTTTCATAATCCCAAATTATCTCTTGGAAGTCTATTTTTGACAATTGTTCAAAAACATCCTGGCACAGGATATAAAAATCCAGTCTGTCGGGTCGCAAGGTGCGCGGTGGCCTCGAGTGATCCAGTAAAGCACAATTTATACAAGGCATACGACGGGAATACACATAGGCACATTGATACGTAGGAAGAGCAGAATTCTTTGATATCACAGCTTCCAAGTAATACATCGAATGACAAGAGAAATAATCGACAAGAAAGTAATAGTAGGCAATAGAATCACCTGTTGAGAGCTAGAAGGGCATTAACTCATATTACTTTACATAAAGTAAAAGGGAAGGTCCACCCTGATTTGTCTAAAAGAAAATGAGAGAAACAGATTAGTTGAGCAAAATCCGATGAGGAATAAGAAAGTTTTGGATTTTTGAAGTTGCAATCAATCAAACACAAATTGGCAACTCCGTGACGAATCTTGCGAGCCCCTCTCTCAGTACAGAAAATCTCATCAATTTTCATTTTCTTCGTTTTTCATGAAGGAATAGATTTGTTTCATACATGTTTTGTGCAAAAACATATCAGCAATGATGGTGCATGAATGATTGAATATTTTCTTTAAAGAAAATGGAAACTAATGATTTTGGGGTACAGAACAAATGGGAGAGGAGCTTAATTTTTATTGCATTTTGCTCAAACCTGATCTTGTTTCTTAATTTTTTCTACTTTTTTTAAAACCAACTTGTAATCAGGGCGGACTTCCTCTTTAACACCCTTCTGCCTCTCAACAGACAATACATCATGTACAGGAAATGACATTCGACAATCAATGTTTGGAAAAACGACAAACTTGTTTCGGAAACCGACGTATCTCCTGTACTTAAGCCTATGTGCGTATGTCAGTTCGCGAAACCAGTGACAAATTTATGATGGGGTCTCCCTGATAAAGTGGAAGAATGACACAAATTTTTGTTACGTTTAACAAAATACTGCTTTAAAATGCACATTAGATATTAGTCATTCCATGCATGTCTTAAACCATATCAAGAAATGCAATAACGTGTTTAAATTAATTTCAAGTACACATGCTGTAGCACATCTATTACTCTATTTTTTAACAGAATTTTACCAATTTGAATCCAAAAAAATCAAGTACTTGTTTTGCAGCCCACCTAAAATGAATTGTTACAACTGCAAAAACAAGATGAATGCGACTGCATCTCCTATATGCCTCCGCCTAAATTCAGTTGATGGCTCAAACCTGTTCGTGAAATCTTGTGATAACCAGAATAAAAAGCCTCTAATTACATGTTAATTGACCTCTTTAACATTTGACCTTGCACCTTATAACCCAAAAGTCTGATCACTTTATCTCCTCCTAGTCATGAATACAAAATAGTTGAGAAATGGTGATAACAAAGGTAAAAAAACATTAATTTCACATACACCTGTATAATGACCTCTATGACCTATCACCTTTGACCTACATGAACAAAAATCTAATCAGTTCGTCTCATTATGGTGATGCATACTAGTTCCAATTTTGAAGTTCATACCTCAAATGTTCTTGAGATATCGCGTTAACAAGGCTAACACCTGAAATTTCAGAAATTGACCTGTGACCTTTGACCTACATACCCAAAATCTAATCAGATCCTCTTCAAATGGTGATACATACTACCACCAAGTTTAAAGTTCATACCTCAAATGATTCATGAGTTATCACGAGAATGAGGCTAACACCTGACATTTCAGAAATTGGCCTCTGTGACCTTGACCTTTGACCTATGTTCCCCAAAATCTAATCAGATCATCTTCCTATGGTGATACATACTAGCACTAAGTGTGAAGTTCATACCTCAAATGGTTCTTGAGATAGCGCTAGAAAGAGGCTAATACCTGAAATTTCAGAAATTGGCCTCTGTAACCTTGACCTTAGACCTACGTACCCCAAAATCTAATCAGATCGTCTTCCTATGGTGATACATACTAGCACCAAGTTTTAAGTTCATACCTCATATGGTTCTTGAGTTATCGCTAGAACAAGAAAGCGGGACCGATGGACGGACGGACGGACAACTCGAAAACATAATGCCTCCGGCACCACCTTCGGTGGGCAGAGGCATAAAATGGGGAAAATCAAAATTTTATGCTGGGGCCTCCAAGATAACATCAGTGAACAACACATACTTTTTTATTCAATCAAAATTACTGCTTATATATTAAACTATTAGTGGTTCAATGCATATTTCAAATCATAATTAAGAGAGGCAATAATAACCTGTTCAAATTCCTTTCGAGTACACATGCTGCAGCACACATATTTTAGAATTTTTCATAGAATGTTCCCAATTTTGAACACAAAAAATTATATACATGTAATTGTTTTGCAGCCAACCTAAAATGAAATTGTGACAAATTTCCCCAACCCCCCCCCCAAAAAAAAAAAAAAAACAACCAACCAACAAACAAAAAAACACAACAAAGTATCAATAAAAGATCAAAAAGTAATCTTTGAATTAAAAAAATGTTTTCAACCCAACAAAATAACAGAAAAAGATAAGATTTCTAACCAAATATGACATCTATGGAAACCAATATTACAGTGATGATACACAGAACATAAAAGATATGAATAATAATGGCAATATAATCATATTTCACGTTTCTAATACAAACAGTGTATGATAAATGATAACAATGTCTATATACCGATACGCATATTGCACTTCAACACACCATGCCACATAGACACAAGCATATTTCACATAATTATTGCTCCATCTGGCAAAAAACTCCATACTGAAAATGCATTTTTGGTAAGAATGCTTTCAGAAACTAGTACACGTACATATATACTTTAAAACCAGAAACTTTCAAGAGCATCTAATCCTCACAAATTTTGCCAGTGGTTTAGGCTCGCATAAGTTTCATGCTGCAAAATTATTGAATTACAACTGACACAACACTATCACATTTTTGTAATTTAATAGCGAAGTTTTCTTGCTGCGAAAATGGCTGTCGTAAAGAAATCGCGAAAGTTTATGTCGCGAACGTTTCTGGTGACATCACAGTATATGCCTAAAACATAAACTATCTTTACATGGTTATATTGTAACATGATTATTGAGTTCTTAAACAATATTCAAAACATACATCAAGACTATAAAACCTACACTTTATATTACCAATATAGTCTAATAACTGATATAAATGATGGTGATATTCAACTGATCCGCTATTATTATTATATGAGATGGAATTGATACACATCAGAACACTACGTTCTTGAATAATCTTGCATAAAGAGTTACTTTAAACGCAACTCAAAAAAATGAAACGCAACTTGATTTTCAACCAATCAAGATCGCATATTTTGGACTTGCATTGAATTTTTTGAGTTGCATTTAATTGCAACTTTTTATGCAAGAGGGCCCTACTGTTGCCACTCCAATATGAAAGGTCTGGAGCAATTTTTCAAGAATACAAGTATACTTAAACATCTCTTAATTTGAGCTTTTTTACACTAGAATTTTTTTTTAGCTATATCAACTTTCACCTTGTACACATTTGGTACACATACCATGATTTATTAAATGATGATTTGTACTGCGAGAACTGAGAAACAAACTATTCTGTTTATAGCTTTATTTACATATTTTATAGCTCTTTTTTGATCAAGTTTCTAATTCCTTTGCAAGGACATTAACAAAATATTCATTTAATCTTCAGACTATTTCATCTTTGTTCTGAAGTAAATACTTGACAAAGTGGCATTTAGAAAAATGTTCATTAAGAGCAAGAGCAACATTAACTGTGTGTTAACCTGAAAGTATATGAGACAACGTCCTAACTTTTGGCAGACGGTAAAATCTGAAATATTAAAACATCAAATCTTACTGAGATAGAGGTTTAAACGAAATAAATACTCCAATTACTAGGCATTTTGATATTCGCAAGAGAGAAAGAAAGAAAGAAAAAGAGAAAGAAAGAGAGGCAAAAGAGAGAGAGAGAGAGAGAGAGAGAAAGAGAGAAAAAGAGAGTGTCCCTTTCTCACTTCCTGGCAATTTTCAGACTTAAATCCAATTACATTCTGATTTCTCTCCATACCTATTAAACAAGATATACTTAGTAATATACTTATATATTCATCAGGTCATATTTTACTAGGATACAACATGATACTAGATACATAATAAAAAAAAGCTAGTTATTTACATAAGGTAGAATACATTAGCTATTCGCATTTCACAGCATAGAAACTATCAGAAACAATCAATTTTAAGTTTCTCAATATTGCACATTAAAATAAATCACATTTATTTCTACATTTCAAAGAAATCCGTTAGGAGTCCTGTGTACAATGACTAGTATATGTTTAACATGTAAAATCAAATGGGCTCCATTTAGACTATATAATTTTGTGGATCTATACAAAGGTGAAGATGGAGAGTTAAGAAAGTTTCAATCACCTACTAGGAGGCGCGATGGGTCAGTGGTAGAGCATTGGTCTCGTAACGGGGGGAACCGGGTTCGAAACCGATTGGATGCGCCAGTGCTCTTTGGTAAGGCATTAATCCTCACTACCAAGTCCCTCAGAGAGGACTTAAAGCCATCAGTGACCTGACTGCTTACTTACAAGCATTACAAGCATACGTATGCTTTCTTAGCAGTCAGGTATTAAAATGAAACAATCAAACCATTAAGTACTGTATGAGAATAATTGTGTCCAAGTTTCTGGCTGTAATAGTTTGTATGCCTACATGGCAGAGCACTTGCTGCATATTTGAACACTCCTACTGGTTACCTGCCACAAAGTATACTATACTAGTGTCAAACTTGATTTGGCTATTACACTCTTTAATGATATAGTATTATTTGGAGGCAAGAAAACCTAACAGAATTTTTTTACAAAAGGAACTTACTGTGCAGTATTAAAGGGATACTTTGGTAGGCCTGCATGGGCGATTTCCGATGAGAGAGGAAAATATACTCGGAGCTTCGTGTCACTTCGATACAAGGACTTCCATCGCACGTGCTAAAACATGTGATTCATATTGGACCACCTCTGAGATAAGACTGGCTTGTGTTTTAAATTTCGCGCGGTGGGAAAGTAATCAAACATATGGAAAAGTAATTACAGAGCCAGCTCTCTGGTAGAGCCTGGGATTAGTTACGTAATCGTGGCGACAACGAGTCGCGGCAGGGCAGTGCAGAAGCGATGGCTAGACTAATCAACCAGAAGTTAACCGTGTTTTGTATTTGGAAATATTTCATCATTACACTAAACTTGTTTGGGGGAACGAGGTTACAACCAGTTACAAGACTAAGAGCCCGGGACTGGTTAAACCCGAAGTATTCGCCGAGCTCCAGTTCGGTCAACTTCGTGCCGTCCGATCATTTATGACCTTAGTCCGACGGCCTCGCACAACGGGCGTGCTATGTGTACAAATAAACGAGCCTTTTGCAAATTCCGCACGATTTCATTTCCCCATGAGTTCTCATTAGACTGCCCCTTTAAGCCAGGCTGAATCGCCATTTTTACAGAGGTGTACCCTGAGATAATTAATATTATGAAGGACAGAGAATTCAACAACGCACATGTTTCTTATAGGGAAACAATTGGTACAGTTGAAGAAGATTAAGAAAGGGGACATTAAGCACTATCAATCAACTGATAAAAACGACAATGGAAAACTATTCACCTCTGGTGTCTTGGACGAACATACCCAAACTGACTTATAACATAAACTATCGTTCCAACTGATACTATACAGTACATTAGAATTAGAAGAGAGGGCACTTCATGGTACAGATAGATTCCACTGGATGTCAATTTGTACCACAGGCTATTCATGAACTCACGTTACGAGGACAATCTTCTCAGAGAGAGGGTGGGAGGTTCAAGATTTCCCTGGAAATAGGACTCATTCACCTGCAAGGCTGAATTAAATGGAAAAGAGGGAGAGTCTGAACTCAGGACAGATCTTCAGTTAACCAAAGTAACCAAGAGAAGAGTTCCCAGTGCAATGGCTAACATCCTACCTACACTCACCAATTTCTCAACTTCAACCTTGGACGAAATGCTATACCAAACCTAAACCCTGAACCTCCTCTAAATACAAAATTGGAACCCTAACCCTTTAAGGAAATAAAAAGTCTGGAGCAATAGTTGTCAAAGCAAATGGTGGAGCACAAGTACGATCTTGCTTTTTTTAAAATCCCATTTAGATTTGCTAGAGGCTTTCTTATGCAGGCAAAGTAAAAATGCAGAGATTATGGCACATGAAATATAACAGAATGACCTGTGTAAAACTACAGCAAATGTATTGTAGGGGATTGTAGGGGATATTGGGCGCTGAAATTTTGTGTGTGCTATCTTTACACATAAGCCATTTAGAATCCCCATTGAAGCAATGCGTTACCGTGGAAAGATTTTGCATACAGCAGAGAGACTATGCCGCAAGATGATTTACTGAGACTAAGTTCAGTGAGTAAATGACTACAATACGCATAATCCTCAGGTGGTAAAAGGTTAAAGAAGATGAGCAGTTGAGGGCTAATACATTAAATGCATGTGGTATGTGTGGGAGCCAATAGGTTTGGATACTAGCCAAATAGGTTTGACACTAGTATAGCACTTTGTATTCCAACATGGGGTTCGAACCTGTACATAAAACTACGATGACATAATTTGAAATGGCCAAGTAATTTGCATGCAAAGTGAATCTTCTAGACCATACAGGATTCCATCAGGGGTATGGAAGATGAACCAAACTGAATGTCCAGGAATGGTAGAAAAAATTATTTCATTTGGCCCTTAAACCTTATAATTTTTTTTTTAAGGATATGATCCAATTCGGGAACATAATTGTCACAAATGAAATCTGCAATGCAAGATTGAAATACTAGACATATCAATACGCTACCATACATGCATATAACTCAGGGATGCCACTTTTCCAGCAATTGCCGGAATCCCAGCTTTTTTATATTTTGGGTGTCAAATTTCCGACCTCGTATATTTCTTTCTGCCCTTCTCTACAACTTGGAAGAGTGCCAGAAAAAAACACAAATAGACTTTGATATGTGATTTTCATTACCATGCATGTATTGTAGTGTACGGAAGATACAAATTGTTTGATAAAACTGCTGGTGTAAGAGTCTATATCTAAACTTTGTGGACATGCGCTTTCATAATTTTTGAAGTACGTTCCACATGTATTTGGACGTGCGAATATCGCAAAACAACTGGATCGGAAAGTAGCGAGATAACAAGTGCGCTGCAATTTGCGATCCATGGTGCTTGCAGCTAGCTAGCTAGCTCAAGCGCATGCATGCATGCAGCATGCACACATGTACATACGTACGTACGTACCTAACTGCCTACTGTGTGCTGAGCTAGCTAGCAGCAGCTAAGCTAAGTGAATTCTACGCAGTACGTTTATCACCACTAACAGGACTTTTTTGACACTTAGAAATTATTTGGATTAACCTGAACTTGTCTGTGGAACTGGTAATGTTCGAAGCTTCGTTCCGATTAGTTCAGTACACGTGCCAATGTATTGAAGATAAATGTAGCAGAGTCAGGGGAGGCTGGCAAGGGAACTGTTGTGTCTGCAGATGTGCAAGGACCCTGCAATTTGCCATATGGAGCTCCTCCAAATGTTCACCAATCAGCTGTATGTTCTGGTAAGAGAGATGCCCCTACACCAAATGTTTCTTATGTTGACAGGAAAGCTAACACAGAAGCAATGGTGGTGT
This sequence comes from Heliocidaris tuberculata, assembly GCA_025618425.1. Classification (NCBI taxonomy): domain Eukaryota; kingdom Metazoa; phylum Echinodermata; class Echinoidea; order Camarodonta; family Echinometridae; genus Heliocidaris; species Heliocidaris tuberculata. The sequence goes on from CM046845.1 coordinate 21,613,924, forward strand.
CATTTATAGCAGAAAATAACTTGCCATTGGCAATGACATCAAAGCTAATAGTCCTTGCAAAGGAGCTTGCTAATGACAACAAAGTTTTACAATATATATCACTAGGCAGGACTTCATGTACATGTAAACTTAAAGATGGACTGGCCATGGTGTGTCATAAACATCTTGTGTCAGACATGAAGAAGAGCAGATTTTCCATAAATATTGATGAGTGCACAGCACAAAATAATAAGCGGGTGTTAAGTGTACTTGTACATATTTTTCTGAGAGCCTTAGAATGTGTGTTGTACAGCACTACATGTCAGTAAAGATGACAACTGTGAAAGCTAATACTGTATATTAAGCTATCATCAAGGCATTCAAGGAAGATGACATTCCTTTGGAGAATGTGGTGTCATCATTGAGTGACTCAGCAGCAAACATGCAAGGCAGAAACTCTGGATTTGAGAGGAAACGGCGTGATGTAGCACCTAATATGCTAGACATAGATGGGGATTTGAACCACCACACTCATAATGCTGTCAAGAAATTCTGTGAACATTTTGATATGCATGTTGAAAGGCTTACAGATGACCTCTTTCATGACTTCCATTACAGTCCTGATTTACAGGAACATCTGTCAGACATTTGTGAATTGCTTGGTGTTGCATGTTTCATTCCAACAGAAAGGGTCATACATCGCTGGCTGTCATCTTACAATATAACATGCAGGAATGTTGAAATGTTAGATGCCTTGACCGTCTTTTACTTTGCACGGGTGGATGTTGACAAACTCTCTGCATGTGAATGCATGGTCAACGACATCATCAGGAAAGTTGATCCTGCAAAGCAGCTTGACAGCATTTGCATCAAACTCAAATCCAAGCAACTAACAGCTCAAGGACTTCCAAGTAAGAAAGAGATTGTTGAACGGCTCTTCAGTCAGCGTCAACTAACGCATGTATGTACCTGTACTGCAATGTGTTGCCCATGTTCAAAAGCTTTGTCCTCACATTTGAGCAAAAGGAACCTATGGTGCATAAAGCCCATGATGAACTCACAGAACTCTTTAGAGGTTTCCTAGCTTGTTTCCTGAAACATGAAACATTGTGTGATTTGTCAGCTAGACAACTGGCTGACTCGGTCATTCATGATCAAAATTTTCTGAAGTGCTCACAGATGTTTGTAGGTACAAGATGTGAACAAGCACTCCCTCAAATGAAGCCTGAGAACATTCAGTCATTCCTTATCAAAGTTAAGAATGCATATAAGAATGCTGGTATCTATGTGCAAAGAAAGCTCCCTCTGAAAAACAAGTTGCTCCAGATGTTGTCGTCCATCGACCCTAAAGCACAAGGACATGCAGTCACCTGTTCATACCTCCAAGGCCTGCCAAAGGAAATGAAAGTAAGCTTATCTCCCTCAGAGAAAGATCAGTACAATCTGCAAGGCATCAAATCTTCAGCTTGACAAATCTCTGGCTCCAGTAGTAGGCAGAATTGATAAGTGTTGAGCAGTTACACTGAAGAAGTACATGTATCCAGCACTGAAACATGTCATTGTACCAGTACTTAGCATTTTCACTGGCCTGAGAATAGAGCAGTCCTTCAGCATAATGAACAATGTAATCACTAAAACTACAAATAGGCTGAACATTGACCTATTCAGTCCAATTCACTGCGAAGTTTGATCTCCTTGCTGCAAATGAATCTTCTGCAGTCCAAAGATATCACAGAAAAGATAAGTTGACCACACCAGTTGACCAATCAGAGGCACATCATGTGAGAACAGCATGCAGGAGAACTTACAAGAGAAAACAGGCAGAATCTTCCAGCACAAGTTCATCCACCAGCCAAATCCAACCCCCAGTGAAGAAGAAAGTCATGCACACACCCAAGGCTACATCAAATGTCCACAATGTAGCCACCAAAATAAAGACTAAAGTTTTCCAGCAGCACAAACAACATGTACAACAAATCAAGCCTAAGAGAAAACTCTAGGTGAGTTCAAGTATTAGGCCTAGATAACAGTTGAACATTTCTCAGCTGTCCCAATTAATAGCAATTATTATGTTTTTAATCCAAAAGAACACAAATTTAATTATTTGTGACATGTTATTATTTGTTAATTTCTTCCTGTGTGCCCCTTTTTCTTTCGGCTTCAATGTTGGTAAGTCACTCATTGGGTGTAAGTGAGATCACTTGCACTAATGTAAAAATGAGGTTTCAAAAACATTGTAAATGGTGCAAGATAAGGCTGAGATTACATCAGGGAGCATCTAGAACCCCAGAGCTTGTGGGCCCCGCCGCAAGGGACTTCGCGCTTTGCGCCCATGATGTGTGCTTTGTGCACATTTTGTCTCCCCCCAAAAAAATTTCAGGCCCTACAGACAATTACTAGTGGCATCCCTGATAAACTGTATTTCTTTTTCAACTCTATAGACTGTAATGAACTTTCTCCACAGCCTTTATTTCCAAAATCCCAAAAATAATTCTACCCCTTTTATTGTTGCTCTTTCACTGTACATCAATATTCATATACAGATCAGTACACTGTTCTAATCATTTCATTAAAGTTGCATAATCTTAATAATACTGCCTGAAATATATTGTACTTTGCAACTGTATTTTACCTATTTGAGAGTTGTATTTTCAGAGCAAATAGTATTCTGTGGATAATAAACTTTGAATGATCTGTGAGTACATTTAAAATGAAATAATGAATTGAGTTGTTATAAAAATTAAACCCTCTGGTTATATGAAGGTTAAAAATGCTAGATCGGTTCAAGAGTTGTGTATTAGAGAGCACAGTACGTCAGCTAATAAGTATCAAGAAAAGATCAAACTTGGCGATTCCGAGCAATGTGCCCTGTATGATATAGTCTTTTTTCCACATGTTCCATCCAAAAATGAAGAATCTCATGATATGACGACTGAATAATGGTACTTTCTGGTATCACCACCAATAGTCATGGTCATATAAAGAGATTTTTTGTTTATGGATGAGATATATGGATAAATGTCATATGCCGTACGGGACACTTTGCATGGCATCGCCAAACTGTGAGTTGGGTAAACTTGAGTTCAGATTCAGAGATGGACAATGTTTGTCTTGAGCTGTCTATGAACATTTACAGGTATGTCTCTACAAATACAAGATCCGATTAAGAGTTGAAAATAGAACAATATCGTCATGTTAATCTATGTTTTACATATTTGAGCTGTATTCATTTGAAGTTAATATACATAAACAATGAGATCATCCTGAGTTATCTTGGGCTTAGTAGTAGTTGGCAAGTTGATTCAACAGGGTGTGTGGCAAACTTATCTTTTACTGGAAAGCATTATGCAGCCTGGGAGCAAAAGCATTCAAATTGCTACCATTCATAGATAATTACAGCACACAATAATGTGCATGTTCATTTACAGGTAACCAAACAAAATGCCTTAGGGTGAGCATAATAAATTTGCGTGTTTGTGACAGCAGTAAGTACTTTTATGACTACAGCACACCTCGTCAAATCTACAATCAGTTGTTGCCTAATCTTCAGGTATTCTGTAGACCCAATTACCAATAATGGTTGTGCTTGAAAATTCTCACATTCATTTTCTGTCAACAAATTAATGTGAAATAGATCTATGTACATTTCAACCACTGGAAAAAGTGGTGTAGTTTTGTAGAAATGTTTGAATATGCCGTTAACCCCGCCACTCAGAGTTTGGGGATGTCGCATTCTGGATAAACTACTTCTTCTAGAAATAAAATTGTAGTGTGTTTCATATTTCCTGACTGAGAGTATTAATCAAATACATATGCCATAATCCTATGTAATAGAATAGTATTGGACATGATATGAGGCCACCATAATTCTGAAAAGATTATGGATTTGGCTTTTGTTTTAATCTTTCTAAAAGGCCTCACATCCTTATATTCGTACAGGTATGACCTTCTCAGGTACTAGGTTAGAGATACGGGTGCAATTTCATTCAGACTGGTACTGTCTTTTAAAACTGCTGATACTATCTTTAAGAAAATTTATTCATAGACTATGGTCTAATACCACTCAAATCAACAAGATTCAATCTCAATACTCGGCATGTTGCAATGGCAGGAATGTATTCGGCAAGCAAGGCTCTGCTGAGGTCGGTCGACCTCACAGTCTCTGGGGTCAATGGAAGCTGGGTAGCTTCATAAGACTGGTCAGTCTTTGTCTGATGGGGGTTCCTAGATTGCTCATGGACCACCGTCTTGCCTCCTTGTTGCCTGCTTTGAAGTGGGTGCTGATGTTTGCAGCTAGCATCTCATGTTGGTCTGTAATAATAATAATCATAATAATAATGATAATACACACACATAATAAGAATTTCCAAATATTTGATATTCTCCAATATACTTACCATACAAATTACATTGTCTGTATCACATCTGACGATGCATGCGGCACCCTAACACTCCAAGAATTTTTTTTTTGTTGGGATACAAATTGCTGATTCCATTTGTTTGTATTTGTCATTTACTTAATTTCATGAATGAAATTCAACTCGTCAATGAATGCAATTTGTATTATGATATGGACAATTCAACTGAAAATGTTTGAAACATGACTGTATCAGAATGCAGAAAACAATCCCGCGTAACTGCCCTTGGACAACTAGTTTCTAGGACAACTACATCCCAAGCACAACTATCCCCCAGGACAATTACCATTTTGACAATTACCCAAATTTAATTACCTCCTAGATAGACATGTCCAAAGGGTAATAAAGTAATTGTCCAAGGGGAGTTGTCCGGAGAGGGGAGTGACAGTCCAGGGAGAAGTCGTACCCATACAATATTTATAAGGTGAAAAGATGAATTCAAAAACCTTGAGTGATGTTGCCTATCACTCCCATCTTGTCCAGAAATTTTTTGGTGAACTGTTCTGACAGACCCAGAGCCATCATGTTGTGCAGGAAGGTGGCCAACTGACCAAATGTAATGTTTTCCTCCATGATCTCTGCTAGTTCCTGCTCTTCTGAACTCATATGCCTCCAATGACCTCTGAAAAGTTCAATAATTTTTCAATGTAATTAAGTGAGAAAATAAGTAAGGTAATGTAGGTTAAAGGTACATGCATTTTGTGAAGGAAAAGGGCTAGCTGACCAATGTTACAATTTCTGTTTTTAATAGTTTGTGCTCTTCTGAACTCATGTGCTTCCGGTGACCTCTGGAAACTCAAAAAATATAAAAAGATAAGTTTAGTGACAAATACATTAGAAAAGCTACAAAGTGCAACTTTTAGTTCCTTGATTGAGAAGGAAAGTGCAGCATTTTGGAGAAATAAACAGAGCAGTGCATAGATTGCTAGATCAAAATATGCATTACTAATATTGAGCTCAAAATCAGCAGTTTAGATAATAATAATATTCATAATAGTACATTGCTTAGTAAACGCATAATACCACATGGTCTCTATGCATGTTAGAACATCACTACAATAATGTTACAAAAACTTTGTTACACATTCAAAAACAATTAGGTTTTAAGCTCAGATCTAAACTGATTCAATAGAGTGATATTCCGTAAATTCTGTGGGAGTTTATTCCAAAGTTCAGGTGCTATATTTATTAATGCCCTATCCCCATATAACTTAGTCTACATGGATATTTGAGAGAGAATAGGTGTAGGTTATTTATTTGAATTTATCATGAAAATTTATATTGTTTTTAAATACTGAGAGCAATTACTTATAAAGACTACCTTCATTCCGACTTCCAAAGTCTTGATAAAAGCAATGAGCATTTTTATTAAAGTAAAAGATAATAGAAGGTGAATGTTGGTGCTAAAGGATTTCTCCCAGTGTAAGCTTTGCTAATTGCAAGGCACGTAAATCTGCTGCTTTCTGACAACAGAATGCATCCAGCCAATTAACATCCTTTCTTTTCCCTATCAAGAACTATCTACATGTAACCAAGGAAGGCATGCACCACAGTTAGAAGTACAATACCTGGTGCATGCCTGCCCCAGCAGGTACTGACAGGTACCACAGTATTCATAAAGGTCTCCTAAATTGGCAAATGAGAAAAGTCCGATAAGCATCTGGATGAAACCAGTTCATTGAATTCGTTTTACCTTCTACCATCTGGTGACTGTTGTGTTCTCTCGTGATGAACAGACTCAAAGAATGATGCATTCCAGAACCGTTGACATTTCCTGCACGATATAAAGATTATAAATGATTAGTTACAGGTAATCTTGAGGGAAAATTCCACAGTAACAGAATTAAACAAACACTCTATTTCTCGTACTTATATCAGATGCTCAGAAAAACAAGATAACGAAACCACAAAGTTTTGACTTAATAGCCATTAGTCAGACAAGTGTCTATGACAGATTTCGTCTCAATAGCTGCCACATTTTTAGGCTGTGATGATTATTATCTGCTGTTATGGAATGATTTCTTCACACCAAAAATTTTCTTCACTATATACATCTATCCTGAAATTATTGAAAACCAACTTTTTCAAAGGAAATCGTCATTGAATAGAAATATTTAAAATACAAATTTACTTTTTTTCTGTTTTCTACCCAAATGTGTTACAAATACATAAAGTTATAAATGGATTTTCATTTCTTGCAGAAACTACTTTTTTTTCTTGGTTACCTAGCCAGATTTTATCGAGTTTGAATACAAAATTAAAAGGTACATGTACCTTTAAATATTATGCACAAACACAAGGATATAAGATCACAGACTACCAGCTCATTTCATCTTTTTTTTTTTAAAAGAGACATTCCACACAATTCCCCTATTCCTTCAAAGAGAAGATAGAAGTGCTTCATATAAAATGCTGGTACAACATAGTTTGAAGTACGATAAAAACCATGGTAGATAACAGCAAATGTAGTTTGATATTGGGTCTTTTATTCACCTCACAAATTCTATCTTTCTCTCTGTCTCTTTCTGCCTCTTTCTCTTTTTCTTCTTCCTTATGTCGTCACAATCATAATTCATATGTTTCGTTCACAAACTCACCAAACTGGCTGTTCTTTGAGATGAGTGTACAGGAAGCTCTTTACTTTAGGAGGCTTTGGATTTGAAAGTGATTCTGTGAAATCATATTTTAAAAAAAGATTCACATTATTAATAGAGTAGTGGCTTTAACATTATCATAATATTTTATAAGAAAATAAACTATTTTAAATCTATGAGCTTCTAGTGAATCAAACAAAAATGCTCTTGCACTTTTCTTCATTATCATGACTAGAAGAGGGACCTGTTTGATACCATGCGAAAGCCAATAAAGCTAGGAATTTTTCAAAAGGCTAAATTAATGAATCTGTGTGAAAACCAATAAAGCCAGTAAGTTTTCAAAAGGCTAAATGAATGAATCTATCTTCTCCAAATTGGCAAAACTAATTTTCTTCTTTAACTGCTAAATCATTCAAACGAAAGCCATGTATTCCAGTATTCAAGTATATGCACATGAAACAGCAAACATGTCCAACATTCACTAGAGCAACATGTTACACATGCATTTTTCTAGAGTGATTATATTTCATCTCAGACATTATGCTTTCATAGAAACCAGGTGACTATAATTGACAATGAGGTAAAGTGCCATTAATATTTCACTCATCAAAACAAATTAACCACAATAAAGCATTCAAAGCGCAGTTTTCATCAATATCCTCTTCCCTTACTTTCTCTTTCAATGTTTATGACCCACCTGCTACAAGTACATTACATACAGGAAACTTTACACGGTAGAAACTTCCATACATTCTCTTATTTCTCAATGTAATATTGTTCGAATCAACAGAATTATGGTATGGATATACAGAAAGAAAGGTTGCATGTATAAAGGAATTTATGAAAATACATTGGATGATGTGCTACAAAACAATATGCAGTTAGCTATCTGGCTATTGCATTGTCTTTGCAAGATTGCGCCTGTGCACTGTATAATGCACTTAGTGGGCTGCCTACGTCATGATTTGTGTGTTGTAGGAATGGCGCGTCATAACTAGAGCATAGCATTCTCGACGAGACAGCCAACTTTGAACGAAGATAATTTATTTCCAAATTATTTTTATGCAAAATATTAGTTTGGCCGACATCTATGGAACTAAGGCTACCTTACATTGATAAACAGAAAATATGGTACAAATTATTTATTTTGTTCCACTCTGCTAAAGAGAAAGTTCTTATTTTACAAAAAAAAAATTGCGGAACATAATTAAGCCCCGTGGATAATTTTTCTTTGGAAATGAATTTCGCCTGCCGTCATTCTTTGCGCGATTGGCAGCAAGCGAAACGCTGCATACTTATTCCTTGTTTATTTTGGTACAATATCTGCTAGCCATCCATTACGCACCGGAGAGACTGAGGCAGTTGACATAGGTAGTTGAAAACAATGAAGCTATATTATATGGGTGCACAACGACTGGTGACAGTACGGTATATTGAATGTATGAGAACATTAGAACATTATTAATATAAATATACATTGTAAATCATACTGTAAGGAAATTGTGCAATACAGCACAGTATACAATAACACATACATTATGTACATGTGGTAGTTTGCGAACCAACATTCACTAGACCAACATGTTACACATGTATTTTTCTAGAGTGATTATATTTCATCTCAGACATTATGCTTTCATAGAAACCAGGCGACTATAATTGACAATGAGGTAAAGTGCCATTAATATTTCACTCATCAAAACAAATTAACCGCAATAAAGCATTCAAAGTGCAGTTTACATCAATATCCTCTTCCCTTACTTTCTCTTTCAGTGTTTATGACCCACCTGCTACAAGTACATTACATAGGGGAAACTTTACACGGTAGAAACTTTCTCTTATTTCTCAATGTGATATTGTTCGAATTAACAGAATTATGGTATGGATATACAGAAAGAAAGCTTGCATGTACGAGGGAATATATGAAAATACATTGGATGATGTAATTTCTCTCTAAAGTAAAAGAGGACAAATTTGATGGGCAAATTTAAAAAAAAAACAACCCAAAAACCAACAAATATGTGGAATAAACAGATGAGACTGATACCAGGGCCCTGTTTCATAAAACTTGTCATCAACGACAAGTTGCAATAACTGTTATAAGCTACTGAAATCCTTGCATCTGATTGGCTGAGAGCAAATTTGTCGGTTAAAAATCACCCACAAGACACTTGATGAAATGCCCCTCAGACCAACAACAGACCACACAAAATAATTTTACATTACCCATAATGGCCAAGAATCGGTTGGTTTGGAGTTGGTTTGGAGGTGTGAATGAGGTACATGTATTAGTGAAAGAGTATTTAAAGGGGGTACCCAATGCTGAAACAATGTTAGTTCATTTAAAAGATCATGATTTTATTAGCAGAAAATCATCTGCCTTAAGTTTTTTAAAAATTCGTGTTGCCAGAAAAATCCCCGAAATATGGTAAGACTTCAGGATATTTTGGCCCCTCAGCTGTGTCCCAATTTCAGCTAGGTAACCACAATGACGTCAAAGTGGTTACCCAGGTTCGGGTATTGCAGATGTGTTGCGCGCTAGACTGTGCAAAATGCATTACACCTTGCGCGCATTTTGCTATAATTGCGCGACAAGGTAACCACTTTGACGTCATTGTGGTTACCTAGCTGAAATTGGGACACAGCTGAGGGGCCAAAATATCCTGAAATCTTACCATATTTCGGGGATTTTCTGGCAACACAAATTTTTAAAAAAATTTAAGGCAGATGATTTTCTTCTAATAAAATCATGATCTTTTAAATGAACTTACATTGTTTCAGCATTGGGTACCCCCTTTAAAGATAAAGTTGAGTTCTGGGCCCTGTTACATAAAACTTGTCATCAATGACAAGTTGCAAGAACTGTTATAAGCTACTGAAATCCTTGCATCTGATTGGCTGAGAGCAAATTTGTCGGTTAAAAATCACCCACAAGACACTTGATGAAATGCCCCTCAGACCAACAACAGACCAAACAAAATAATTTTACATTACCCATAATGGCCAAGAATCGGTTGGTTTGGAGTTGGTTTGGAGATGTGAATGAGGTATTAGTGAAAGAGTATTTAAAGATAAAGTTGAGTTCTGGGCCCTGTTTCATAAAACTTGTCATCAATGGCACGTTGCAAGAACTGTTATAAGCTACTGAAATCCTAGCATATGATTGGCTGAGAGCAAATTTGCCTGTAAAAATCACTGACAAGACACTTGATGAAACGCCCATCATGCGATTACATTGTGAAAAGGAAGTGTCTGGAAGTAATTGGGAAAGGTTGATCTTGTCTAAATAAGGATTGGTGTATACTATCAGGTTTTGGAATCATGAAAATGATAAGAAATCAACCCAAACTTGCACAAAAACACATGCATCGCACACAGAAATGGGTATATGGGACTGCAAACAGATGTGGCATGAATGTTCGGCCCGTACACTTCAGCTATTTTTCGTCATATTTCGAATATAAGGGGATTTGAAGAGAAATTCTTTCCAGGGGACATTTCTACTATGATGTTCTTCCAAACTGACATAAAAGGAATGAGAAAGCTCACAAATTATTCTTCACCTTTCCCAGAACTCAACCTTCACTTTAACAGCAAGCCACTATGTATGTTTTCAGCGAGAGGTCTTCTGTAGGAAGAGATCACTCACCAATGATTATGCTGAAGGACATACAATGTACTTAGGCATAACAGAAAATGTTATCTTGTATCACTTTCAGTTGTTAAAGGAGATAACATGTGGTTAAGGAAAGCATATGATGTGGTTAGGGAAAGTATACCATGTGGTTAGGGAAAGTATTGATTAATTTTTTTTATAATGCATCAACCGCTTCAATCTGTTATCAAAGAGATATATAAACTAGCGTAGCTGAGGGGGGGGGGGGGAGACTGCCCCTGACAACTTTTTCCCCCCAAAATTGTACCCCCTCCTTGTTGAACCGATACTTTTTTTTTTTGCTTGTCAGAGAATTATGGAGGAAAACTGGACCCCATAAAATCCGATCCCCCCCCCCCCCCCCCCTCCACTAAGTGACTTTTGGAGGGCTGGCGAGAAGAAAAAAATAAGAATCTCCCTCCAAGCAGTTCCCCAAAGTTGACAGCCCAGCATTTTTTGTGTGCCCCCCTTCTACAAAATCCTACGCCACTAGATATATATATATATATTTATATATATAAGAAAAATGATAAATGAAAGTTTAGGAAATAACAGGTTTCACACAAAGTCACAATAGAAATATTGGTTGGTCTTCAATCAGGTAATGCAAGGGTATATCACTCTCACTTTGAAAATCTTTCACTCTTCATGCTGATGTATGCTCCTATAAGTATGATATAGCTTGTGCAATATAATGTTGTATCACTATTAAAAGGAATTGAACATTACATAAATACTCCATTAACTTACCAAGGGCATTGTTATTGCCACCATTTGTCGGGCCAATTTCCTCCTCAGAATTTGGTGTTGTCGCATCTTGATTACTATCTTCCACTTCTAATGTATATAAAAGAAAAATAAATAAAAGAAAGAAAACCAAAACATCAAAAGGAAAATTCAGCTAATCACAAACATATGACATAATAAATATATTATTGGCTCTGTGAATAATTTAATGATTGCTACAAAGCTACATGTATTTTATCACTTATCATTTGGGGGCAGCAAGAAAAAAGAGCACTTAAGATCTGGACCTGATGAGGTTTAAATGCAAAATAGGAAAACTTTTGTGACATGATCTTTTAACAATTAGCTGGTTATCATGAGAGTTAAAAATACATGTACCAGATGTGTTATTGAAGTTATTATCATAATCATTATCATCAAAATAATGGGTACATGTATATTTCGACCTTTCATTTTGAAATATCAAAAATATTATCAAGTGATATTGTATTGTTTTATTTATCTAACATGTGGTGGAACGTTTGTTGCTGTCATTGATATCGCCACAATCAACAAAGATTATGTGTTCTACCTACTACAACTACAACTACTGCTATTGCTACTACTACCACTACTATATGTATAGTATCTCACAGAAGGGAATGCACCCTTCACAAATTAATTCACGTTACCTTTGTATTGGGACCTGCATTAGAAGATAAATTTTATAATTACTGTTAAATAAACTGTGATATGTACATTTGAACAAACATGAGATATGTTAAAAGCTGCATTGTTATACTGAACTTTTTGTAAAGGATCCAGTCACTTTGGTGAGGATCTATAAAATATATAAGCTTTCATACCTTCTGAATAATGGAAGAACGTGAAACTCATATTCATGAGACATTTGGCAGGACGGAAGTCGTCTGCCTCATTGCACCTTGGGGAGGAAGAAGAATAAGATTAAGGTAGATAAGAATAGTCCTCTGCTGATCATTCAAGGAGAACTTTTGACCTGACCTACATTGTAGATGCCAATGTGAAGCTAACACACAGTTCAAGTTTATGTATCACAAATAAAATTACCTGAGGCAGATTTATAGTCATGGTTCATTTTTCCATTGTTAATATATGATACTCTTGATATCTAAAAAAAATCTAGTTCCTACATCCATGGTACCAAAGCTATTGATTAATAAGCCTGTTTCGAATTAACATCAAAAGACAAGCTTTCCTTTATAGACTAGAAACCGATACTTCCAACGACACATAAAGGGTTAATGATGCAGTTTAAGACTTTGAATAGCTGTCACAAACAATCATCCTAATTGTTCTATTCAATTTCTTTTCTTCAGAAATGCCATAACGTAAGTTATCATGGCATCTCTTCTAAAGACCACATTTCATAAGTGCACAGAGAAGAACATATGAACCACCATTTTTTTAAAAATCCAATAAAGATCACATTTTTTTAAAAATCCAATAAAGATCACATTTTTTTTCAAAAACATTAGATTTATGCATAATTGCATACTGTAGCGGATAATAAAAAATTTCTATTCTAGATCCAAAGAAAAAAATAAATCTTTCTGAGGGATTCATGCGTATATCTACTAAAATAAAAAATATTTCTCAAAATTTAATGTAAAAAGTTGAATTGAGTTTACATTTACTTACTCAAAGAGGCACAGAGCAAAAAACTGGACAAGCCGATAAAATGTTTGTTCAGAAACCCGTTTGGTATTGGCCCGTTGCGAATCCACCAGTTTGGCAAATAATGCTCTTCCTTCGGGCGTCTGGAACGAAACATAGAGAAATTGGAGGAGAGAATTAAACCTAGACTGTACAAGAATAATATGTAGGAATGTTAAAATCTTAAGGGGTGTTGCAACAACAAAGCAAAATTGGCGTTATCTTCCAAACTTTGAAAATTTCTAAACTCTACGACTTGCTACAAATGTATTTTCATTAAAAATTTTATTATGCTTTTCTGGCAAATGACATAGTGACAAGTTTTTTAGACAAATCCCCTTCCCCCAAGGAAATTTTGATAAAGGGTGGGAATGATAGACTAATGTGACCTCTCAAGCTTCATTTATTATGACAATAAGGAGCAGAAAATCAGTAAAGTTTTCTCATTTGTAGTTATAAGTAGAAATTTTGAAGGAGTGGGGGGGGGGGGGGCACATATTCTTCCCCTCTAATGACACCCTTGCCTGGTCATCATGGAAGGACACTCCTGTCCTTATTGTATGACCAAACAGATGCAATGCTTCCATAACATATATTTGTTCCCTACAGCTGCAGTGTTTTTACCAAATGGTATTTCTTATTCGAAAATCTAAACAATAATCTCAATATATCTTCTCACTTTAGACATTTTACAGCAATTTGAATCTACGCTACTAAAGGACAGGACAATAAAAAGAGCATGAAATTATATGTGTTTATGCGCATACATGTATGTACATGTACTTACCCTAGAATAGATTCCAAACTTGGCATTGTCCTCTTGTACTATAGTTGAACTGCATAAAACAAGTCAAGAAAAAAAATCAAATTTACTAGTACTTACACAAAATACCAAGGACCATCAGTACAGGCTGATATAAATTTCATGATAAATGCAGTCAAGGACAAAAAAGTACAGGTCTATAAAATTTATTTGTCAGGGCAAGTGAATAGTTGAGGCCACAAATACATTAATGAAGGAAGCAAAATAACAAGTAATGACACTAAAACCACGTTAAATAGCAGAATTCCAGCAAATATCTCTCAAGCAACACAAAGGCACAATTAAAAGCATTATATGGGTTGTACGATAACTGCTCCAGGACTATTGCTCCCTGGTCAATATCCTACTCTAACTGAACTCTCAACTTCAACCCTGGACTAAACACTATACCTGACCCTAATCGTAACCTTAAATCAAAGCGAAAATCCAGCTGCAACCCTAACCCTAATCCTACATCTTTGACGAAATAAAGCCCAGACAAAGTGTCGCCAGGGCTATGTTGGAGCACCATTATATGATTTATAATTTTAAAAGAAAAAGAGGGATTCTCAATACACTCGATGCAGTCTTCAGTTCAGGAACTTCTGGTAAAAACAAACACTGAAAATTTTCACACAGAATCCAACGAAATCTAAACACCTTGCTTGGTAATACTATTAATTCAGTAAAAACCCCGACACTGGGTCTAAAGTCATGTTTATTGAACACAAGGAAAACTTAAAGGAAACCAAAACCCAAGGAGAGAATCAATGTTAGTGGAAAGTGAAAATTCAGAGAAGCACTTTACAAAAAGTTTCATTAAAATTGGTTAAAAAATGAGAGAGTTATCGAAGTTTGAAAAGTCTCGTTTTACTTTCTATGGGGATCCTCAAATTGGCAAAATTGCTTCAAAAAGCTGATTTTGTGAACAACTCTCCATTTGTTTTGTACACAGATTTTCAGATTTTCCCCATTATCTTTCAGGGTGCAGTTAATCTCCTTCTGAGCTCAACATATATAATGGGAAAATGTATTTTACACCACATATGTCGAGTTCAGGAGGAGACAAGGAGCACCCTGAGAGATAATGGGGAAAATCTGAAAATCTGTGTATAAAACAAATGGAGAGTTGTTCACAAAATCAGCCATTTTGAAGAAAATTTGCCAATTTGAGGATCCCCATAGAAAGTAAAACGAGACTTTTCAAACTTCGATAACTCTCTCATTTTTTAACCAATTTTAATGAAACTTTTTGTAAAGTGCTTCTCTGAATTTTCACTTTCCAATAACATTGATTCTCTCCTTGGGTTTTGGTTTCCTTTAATCCTCGCTCTAACATCTTTTGTTAAAACTCTACTGAAGACCGAGGGTCTGGTTTAAACTTTAGTAGGATACAGGCCATTACATCATTCACAAATATGAATCAAAGAGTACTATAAAAGCTAAGTAATAACCAAAGAGAGCTGAGAAAAGGAGAGTGAAACTGATGGAACGTAAGCATTAAAAAAATGTCCCTTATAAATAAAGCATACCGGTATGCATGTTGGTGCTTCTCATTTATATGTAAGTCATTTCACCTTGCTACAAGTTCGAACAACCAACTTACTGATGATCAACAAACAAGATGTATTTTTAGCCAGTTTTCATTTGAAATTCAGTTTCATTACCAAGAATTTTGGGTTATGTACATATACATTACATGTATCTATGCGCCACTGAAGCCACAACAGAAATGATAAACAAGAAAAAATTCCATGGATTTTTCAGTGACCCTGACCAAACCACAGCGTGTCATCAGATCACTCTAAGACATGTAGCAAATGAATCCAATATATTACACTTCATGTATTTGTGCTGATATTTGTGTAATAACATGATTTTCAACAGAAATATGTCTCATTTTCTTTATAAATTTTACATTTATTTTCAATTTCTATTCTGTATTGTAAATGACTTGTTATAGGGCATATACATGTACTGTAACCCCTGGTGAAATAGCAGTTTCAACTGAAAAGTGCTTTTCTGTCAATATGTAGGCCTACACTGTACACTGCAAACTGAACATAAATAAATCTAAAAGTGTAATTATGAAAATATATTCTGCAACATTATCAATCCTCTACCCCAAATCCTTCCCCCTCCCACATTCCCATCCCTCTCATCCCTTCCCTCATGTCAACCCCTTCCCCTATTTCCACCCCTTTCCCTATCCCAAAGGGCCCAAACACCGCCCCCCCCCCCCCCCCCCCCCCCCAGCTCAACCCCTCATCCAACCTCCTACCACCATCTAATGAAAATCATCACTCCAGTGAATCTGGAAATGTCAGATGCAGATCCTTGATGGGATTCTCTTAACGATCACCTGCTAAGCTCGTTTAACACGCCCACGCACCTACATGTACGTCTGCTCCCCCTCTGCAAGGTGTTTAACCGCTCTAAAGAGCACGCTGACAACAATTCTCGAGGGAAGCTTGTTCATAAATGGATAAGTTTCAGTATTTTGTTCCATATGTTACCAACCGCTTTTTTTAGCCCTACAACAGCTTGTATCAATCAGACCAAATGTGAAGTGAAACAACACATTTGATGTCAATTTATATATTCATGAGGTACAATACTTAGTAAAGTGTGGGACATCAAATGACCACATACATGTACCTTTAACTTGCCCTAGAAATATGAACCATGTAATATCCATAGATTTTACTAATATATGTTGAGATATACAGTTTGGTTAGTCATTTACTCTCAGAAAATTTCTCTCAGAAAATTTCACCACAAAAAATATACAATGTACATGTATGCAATAAACAATTGTGAGAGAGTGGTACTACATGTAAGGGTCTACAGAAACAAATATGTTACTTAAAATTCTTAAGCCCCGTTTTAATAGACCGCGTCCGGACGGAGTCGGGACTGATGCTGGGTTAAAAAAGCGGGGCAGCAGGTGATAAAACCACGGGTGGTCCACCCCGGCGCGCCGTCTTAACAGACGTTCGCTGAAAACCTAACCAGGTAGGTTCCCATAGTAACGTACAGAACTGCATGACTTCCTGTCGCGCGCGGGAGATTCAAAACGCGGGGAATGTGATATTTCACGAGAATCGAGTTCGAGTCATTGCGCAATGTCGAGCTGTCCGGTCAGAAACTACCCCGAGAGCGGCTTAACAGAACGGCTGTCAGGAATTAGCAGGGGTAGAGTCGTGATTTTACCCTCGTTGGACCTAGTCAAATTTTGGCAAAATTATACCGGATAGAGTCCGGTCAACACCTCAGTAGGAGCGGCTTAACAGGAAGGGGTAAAGAAATCTAACCCGGTATCAACCCGGTCGAGGCGTTTTAAAAAGTGTCTGTTAAGACGGGGCTTTACATAGATTGTGCAGGGTAAGGTTAGGGTAACGTGTTGGGTCCAGGATTGAAGTCAGAAATTCCACATGTGTTACATATTTGACCGCAGAGCAATTGCCATACTATCCCCTAATCATTGTTGTGGCATATTACAGAAGAGAGAACAACAACAACGGCCTTGACCAACACTGTGGGTAAAATGTAAATGTAATGACTCTGGTTACATAAGGATTACATAAGGATCACACTGGTTCTTTGTGGCTCTGGGTAGAGACAAATAGTGGAGTAAGATTGAGTACTATTCTAACAGTGAAGATGCAATATGTTATGCTCAGAATCACTTTGCAGTCTTATTACTCCACGATTGGCATCTTACACTCAGAGCCACAAAAACCTGTGTGTTCCTCATGTAAGCAGGACACCAAGAATGTCACAAATTGGGCCCTTATTTGTGGAAATACCCATGTAGTTGTCATCCATTTTCACTTTTTATAGTCTATAAAGAGAGAAATCCCCGTCATGTTTGAGAAATGGTATAACATACAGAGTGTACAGAGCACTCAAAACTTTAGAAGTGAGTTATCAGAATTCGCTTCATGGCATGCTTATGTGCTAACGTCTGCCATCCACATGACGAAGTGTTGTAATACGAGCACCGATACTGAAATAGACAATTCTGAATTCATTGAATTTAAGGAAATCCCTTTATGGCAGAATAGTTTCTACTTAAAATGACTACCTTGTTACACAACAACAGGATTTGAATACAAGGAAATCACTGGATAAATATGTGACATAGGTCTTCATAATGTACCAGGAGATACTACATGTACATCATCCTGTACAATAATTGACCATAAAATAATGATTAACTTACAAATATAAGAATGATGCTCTAAAAAGATCAATATCAGGATTTCTTTGATAAGCAGATCACATTGCAGGGTTATGAAAATTCATCCTTTAATCATACAAACTCAAAATTTATTAAAGTATCTATTTCTATATTTCTTATAATCAGTAGTCTAATTTCTTCCCTGCAGCCTGCAGGATTACCTTAAAGGCCAAGTCCACACTAATATCAAGTTGATTTGAATAAATAGAGTAAAATTAAGCATAACAGTAAAATTTTTATTGAAATCTATGTAAAATAAGAAAGTTACGGCATTTGAAGTTTTGCATTATTTTTTTAAACAGTGATATGCATAACATGGGCGGTATGCAAATGAGTGAACCGATGATGTCACACACTCACTTTTCCTTCTATGAAAGTTAATATCATATATTTCAATTTTTTGCTTCAATAATATAAAACATGGTTTGACTCCTTATGGAACACGTAAAATCATCATTACTGTAACTTATTTTGATACAACTGAGAGATTCTTTATTATCACATCCATAAAAATTGAAATATTTGAAATTTCATATAATAAAATACATTTATAAGGAAAAGTGAGTGTGTGACATCACTGGTTCACTCATTTGCATACAGCCCATGTTATGCATATCACTGTTTCATGAAATAATGCAAAACTTTAAAATGCCGTAACTTTCTTATTTCACATCCAATTTCATTGAAATTTTCACTGTTATGCTTTTTTAATTTTACTCTCTTTATTCAAATCAACTTGATATTAGTGTGGACTAAAACTATAAAGAGTACCCGAGGTCTGAAAAAATAATTTTTGTATAATTAGCTTATATAAAATCAACCCCAGAAAACTTAACATGACATTCAACAGTGAGAGAACAGAGAAGATATTGATGTTTGAAAATAAAATACCCCAAAATTAATATAAAAAGACTTGAGTAAAGCCTAATTGATCGCATGATCACTCATAAATAATCATATCTGATTGATACACGTCTGTAAAAACCCAATTACACATACACACACACACTCACCTAATGATATATCAATTCAGGGAACATCTTCACTGCCAAGCTAAATATAAAACTTGCTTTTGATTCATCATGTCCCATAACCTACTGGTCTAAGGGGCACCACTGATCTTTTGACCACTGATCTTTTGACCACTTCCTGCCATCTTGTTCCGTCCTTCGCCATTCTTTGGGAATTGCTAAAGAATAAGCCTGTCCATTCTTTGATGTCTTCCCACCATTTCCAATGTCTCCCTTTTCTCCTTCTTCCTGGCACTGTGCCTTGAAGAATGGTTTTTGCCATGCCATTGGACCAGGTAATGTGACCATACCACTTCAGTTTTTATGCTTTTTCACTTTTGTCAGATTGCGCTGTAGAAAACTCAGAAAATGTTACAGCAAATCAATTTAGGGTTAGGCATAGCCAGCGTCGGAAATACACGGGGGCGACGGGCGATTTCGCCCTCGTCGGCCCCCGTATCGCCCCAATAAATGCTGGAAAACCTGTATTTGGGGGCGACCGTTTTCTTATGAGTTGCCCCCATCAATGATTCGAAAGAAAATCACTATAATGCTCAAAAAGCAGCTAAATTCAACCTTTAATCTCGTTGTTGACTCAGAGCTTAGTACATCGCGAATGTGTAGCATCGTGAGCGCTAGACCAAATGACAATTATAGCCAGATATCAATACGGAAACTGAAGATAGTGCTTTTTTCACGCAATACTACAGTAACTACACGCATTCTATATCAGGGTTGTATAAATTCATCGAGAGCTTCATTTTACTTATCTTTGCGTGACACCTTTTGTGAAAATTTCCTTTCTGAAACGCAATATCACTGTTACAATGAGAGGTCTAAAATTACCATCATCCGTGTAATGAGACTATCACTTGATCTAAGACCGGATACAGCATACAGAGAAATTGTCCCCTACCACATTAAGTCCATAGTCACCTCAAAAATCAATCTGGAAAGCCAAAGCCTGCCTAAAAAATGCCGAATTAGTGCCATTTTTTCAAAGCACGCGGCGCTTAAGTCAGGTTGTGAGAAACAGAGACACTGAAAACACTCTACAAATCAAGAAATCTGTGGATTTACGACGGGGTTTTTTACTTATCGTGTGCGAGATCGATGCTCAGCGAGTGAGTTGGTATCCGCGAAAAACAAATTGGAAAAGAAAAATCGCCGGAAACGCGTATTCACAGTGTATATGTACGTATGTACGTCCAAGCGGATTTAGGAATATTATGTGTGAGAAAAATAAAACACACCAAGCCCGCTTTTTCGCGTAAAATAAACATCTCCGAGGTAAATACGCCCAATAACAGCAACTTCGGGTGAAATTGACCTATTATTGATTTATTCCTTCAATCAAAAAAAAAAAAAAAAAATCTGATGGGGGGAGGGGGGGTGAAGTTAAAATTTTAAAAATCTATAGTTACAGTGGAAACTCAGTATAAAGAGGTCCGATAATAATATACCTGATATAACAAGGTAATATTCTGGTCCCAGCTCTTTATGTTTTGGTTTTTTTTACCCGATATAACAAGATTCCTGCTATAACAAGGTAATTTTGATGGTACCAAGGACCTCGTTATACTGAGTTTCCATTGTATTTTCAAATTAAATTGGGTAGTATGACGTAAAGTAAAGCTGTGCATGAGATAGTACAATTAGTACCAATATAACAGCAATTGCAATATTACAAAACACCCAAATTGATGCCCAATCTGCACTTTCCATTAAAATGGTAGCCCCAATAATATAAGATATAGCCCCATAAAATTAAAAAGTAGCCCCAAGGCAAAAAAAAAGTAGCCCCTAAAAAAAAAAAAAATATTTCCTAGGCTGGGCATAGCATTTGGTTCAGGTTGAGGTTAGGAATTTGGTTAGTGTAGGATATTGTCCACAGAGCAACTGTTGCAAGAGCATGCACTGTACAACTGAAAAGTAGCCATCAGAATTCACTTTTTTCTATCTACACCAAGGTGCCGTTGCATAAAACTTGTTATTATAGTAACTTTGCTATTATAGTAACTTTTCATGGAATACTGGATTTTGATTGGCTCTTGAGCAACGTTACCATGGTAGTTACCATTGATGGCAAAGTTACTATAATAGTAAGTCTTTATGCAATGGCACCCAGGTTATTCTTTACAGTCCACTCACCTTTTGTTGAATATCCTATCAACTAGATCCTCAATAAACTCTTTACATTCCTGTTGAATCTCCTCAGTGACTGGGCCCTTTTCTCCGTTCATCTCTAACCTCTCCGAAACACAGTCAGCATCCATGGTTATGATACACCTCAATGATGAAATCGAAATCGACTCCTGCAGAAATGTCATGACAGGGTATTGGTAGGAGGTAACAATAAGCTATTACGAGAGTATCTACTGCAAAATCAGTTTCGAGTTCTGAATTCCTTGTTACTCATTGGTTTCCTTTCCTTTCACTAACTGTTTATTTGTATAACCTTACACAGGAAAACCTTTAAAGGACAAAGATCACTTTTGCTTACTATTTCCTTAACTACCCTTGAAAATAGTACTACCCAATTTTGAATGTTGTAATTAATATACCTTTCATATCAGCCAAATCATTAACAAGGCAAATGCCAAGCATTGTCGCACCTGTATCTCGCTATGCGAATGAGAATGTGAAGTTTGGTCTGGCAGCTTTATTGGACTAAGCAATGATGACGTTACATATATTTCATCCCTGGAAAATGAGACAATGCTGTTTGTGCATTCTATTAATACTTTAAGAGATGTACATGTGGTATGAATTTGGTGATTCTACCTCAAATCCATGGAAAGTTATTGTCGTTACAGTGCTTTTTGCAGAAAGTTCATTGACCTTTTGACCTTTGACCTTGGTCAGATTCGACTCACATTCGAACTTGACCTGCGCCTTTAAGAGATGTACCGTATGCATTTGGTGATTCTATCTCAAATCCATAGAAAGTTATTGTGATTAACAGTGTTTTTTGAAGAAAGTTCATTGACCTTTTGACCTTTGACCTTGGTAAGATTCAACTCATTTTCAAACATGACCTGCACCTTTAAGAGATGCACCTGTGGTATGAATTTGGTGATTCTATCTCAATTCCATAGAAAGTTATTGTGATTACAGCATGATTGTTGATGATGATGACGATGCCGAAAATACATGTAGGGACGCCTACATTTATAGTCTCGCTCCGCTACGAGACAATAAACTTTATTAATTTTTTCCGATTTCATTCAAACTTACACTAATCTGTTACTCTGATATTTCTCCTTTTCTTCAGACCAACTTGCTAAAAACTTGGGTTGAACCCTTTGACCTTGACATAGAGCTTCAAGACCAGCGGAAAGTAGAGTTATTAAAGCTACTTCATTTTGCAAAGGGAGTAGGGTACCATGGCAAAATGCTCTGTGTATTTGTGGCCACTGGGTAATCCAGGGCCTTGAATACAACATTAAATCTAGGAAAATCCTATCAATTCCAGATGAAAATGCAGTTTAAAATATGATGAAAATGCGGTTTAAAATATAAATGCAAATTTAGATCTCTCTCAACAATCACATGATAATTTTCAGCATTTCCAGCAATATTGCCACTTCTGAACTATAGTCAGATTAATCATTTCCTCATTCCCTTCCACTCACCTAATGCATGTCACTCTATATTAGTTTCACTGGTTTTATTGTTCAACTTGAACTACAGACAACCAAGTCACCTTCTCAGACATTCCTCCTCTGGGGCACTGTAAAACATTTAGATAAAATAAATTGATAATGAATTCAACAGGTAATGAAAGTGAAACTTGAGGCACCATGCAAGACAAAGTCAAGTATAATATACATGTACTTGAAGTAGGTCATTTTGGTAATATTACATGTAATTTCCCTGTGATGGGACTTGGGTAAACTGGACTATTACAGGTACGTTATTGGGAAGTCCTTAAGAAATGTTTCCTTCAACAGTTATTTTTATCTGCAAAATGAGAAAATAAAACAAGAACAAACATAACAATTCTGGACCGTTTTAGCCTATTAAGTTCCTGTATAGACTTTCTTAAAGCTCATGGACAGTTTTGGTCGCAAAAAGGAAATTGGAAAGAACGTGTTCCATACATGTATAGTCTCATGTTGTTCTCCTTGTATAAAAAAAAAAAAAGGTTTGTATGAGATCATGTTGGATTCAATCAATGATTTCCGGTGAATTTGGTGTAAATACGCTAGTTCACGGTAACGTACTGTCCTACATGTGTGCTCGGACCTTTCCACCCCGATGGCTACCCACGCAACAGTCTTGGGGTTTCGCATGGAGATAGCTTGTGTGTCACTGTGTGTGGAATAGGTTTTTGCACATGTTAGAGTGTATAGTGCACTCTGCCGTTGTTGGGAGTTTATATCTCTGGCCCCGTGTATAAATTAATTTTTACCTCTCATTTGTAAAATATTTCACTTTAGGAGGTGAAATCTTCACAGCATCTTAGTATTGCTAGGATCTTGCTGTTTATCAACAAAAATCCAAGAAATCTCACGAAAAGTTTTGAGGAAGAACCAAAGCTAAACATTACCTTTCAAACAAAGAAGAAAGCTACAATGTAGGAAAGCTCATTGTGAATGAATTTCATTTTAAAGATATTATATTGTACACTGATGCATTGATCAAAGTTTAACAGAATCACTACCTGACAATTACATTCGACAATAGGTGCCAATAAATATAAATTTAAGCTAGTCAAGCTTGACCCCATTAACTAAAAACATAAGGTACTGATAGTGATACATGTCATGTATGACTTTGATCTAGCTTTACTATTCTTTGTACAATATGAAAATGGCAATACATGTACAAGTATTTTGGGAAAAAATTATTCTGTTACATGAAACTGCAATAAGGAAACTTCCCTTTTCCATTATCAAATCCAAAATGGTAATTATGGGGAAATTATGGAAATATCATCTGCTACAGAATCTTTCTAATTATGCTGACTGCACGTACATGTATATTCTGCGACATGTGCAATAGAGTAATCAGCAAAGACATTGATCTTTGACTTTGTCCACAGCAAAGTATCTCAGCTAATGGTCCAAGCCCATTTGCTGTATCACATGTTGCAGAACGGTGGCATATGCAAATATTTGTCATGTGCAGGTCTACATGTGTACACACAAGCCCAGTGAATATTGCTGGGCCATGAAACGAACAATGCCGACCACAAAGAATTTTTCAAATCTTAAAATTCTTCAAAAAAATTATCTCTCTTTTTAGTATCAACGACGGCTTGTGAGATTACTGAGCAGTCCAACATCAAGGTCAACCTCAAATTGACGTCAGTATCTAATATTATTGTTCTGTTTCAGTGAGCAACCCATTATCATGTAAGAAGGCAAAATTATCAGCTTCTAAAAGTACAAATGCATGCATGACTTTTTCTAAATTAGACTGGCTTATCATACCAATACTCAGTCTCTTAGCTCTACAAAGAACACAGAGCATTGAATTTTTTTTTAAATTCTTCTTAAATATGAACTGTAGTTAACAGCAGAATTCTGGAAACAAACTTGCCTTTTACAATCTTGAAATGATGAACTATCTTAGCTCAATATCATTCCATAAATTGGCATTGATCTCTATCACCTTGATCAAGTTGATCAAGTGGAATTTTCAGGCTGTTTTCTATACCGTGGTAGCTGGAGACCTTGCTCCTTTGAAACTCTCACACAAGAATGGCATGATAGAAAATGTGTTCGCCTGGGGAGCGTTTCATGAAAGGACTTGTCAGATATTTCATCCTACAAATTTGCTCTCAGCCAATCAGATGCAAGGATTTCAGTAGCTTATAACAGTTGTCGGATAAAATATCCGACAACTTCCTTTCATGAAACGCTCCCCAGATGTAGGAAGTCAACCCAAAGTAGCCAACTGGTGTACAAGGTTATATTCATAGATAAAATCGTACATGTATGAATGCTGGAGTGGTAAAACTGCCTCTTCCCCGGGGGGGTCTGTCCTCATTGCAAGGGGGGTATCAGGCGCGACCAAAAAATCACGTAAAAAGGGTTGTTTTTCAAGATCGGGCACATTACGTACGTAACGTGAATAGGGTCTCAAAATCACCAAAACCAAGAAAAAGGGTATCTTTTTCAAAGTGATGATTTACGCATTTAGGGTCATAAAAAATCAACTTACGTACTTAGGGTCATTCAACACTAAAACAAGTTAAAATCACCATTTTTAGCTGAAGCTGACGTCATAGCCTGTTTTGCATAAATCAAAATAAACTGGATCATTATTCGCGGGCTAACTCGGCACTAGGGCGAACTCGGCCTTGGGGGGAAATCGCGCACAGAGTTGAATTGATCGCAAAGTATTTGTGTTGAGACGGTGTTAGCGTGGACTTAACTCTTGAAACACAGTCGCCTCGCAGTGCCGAGTTCGCCCTAGTGCCGAGTTAGCCCGATCCCCAGGCCATACGTCAAACAAACAAAACAAAACAAAACAAAAAAAAAAACTCATGAAATCTAATAAGTGTGTAATTTGATATCTTAACTTAATGGAATTAAATCAAAAGTAAAGATAATTACACTTAAGAACTGTCTTTTTTGAGTAATTATTAAATGGATGTTGATTGATGTGAAGTCCCGGTGTGAAGGGAAGTTTCATGAATGTTCCGTAATCATGATTAGAATTTCCGGGTTAGAATTTACAAATTATTTAGGCTGCCTGATCAAGGGCCTCATGCAAGGAAAGTAAAATGTTTTTACTTGCTTAGGGTATAAAAAATTGTTGTTATTTGCTTAGGGGTAGGAAAAACTGGTTATTACTTGCTTAGGGGTTTACAAAAAAAGATTACTTACTTAGGGTAGCAAATTACACATAATGATACTTATTTAGGGTGTATTTTTTGCATCACGTTAATATTTGTTTAGGGTGCTTTTGACGAGTCTCTGGTCACGCCTGATACCCCCCTTGCAATGAGGACAGACCCCCCCGGGGCCTCTTCTCCACCAATATTCATCAGTCTAAAAATATAAATACCAAAACTTACTAGACACCAGTACATTCATTCAAGATTCATTAAATTACCGATCTCCTCATAAATTAGGAGAATGTATGCCTATAAAATAATAATCAATGAACTTTTATAAGTTTATCTATGGATCAATGTGGTTACAACAAGCATGCATCAGCACACATCATACCATGGCACAATGGAAATTTAATGTGCGATCCACTCAAATGTGGAGGGTCATGTGTAGTGAACCTGACCCGCAGAAAGGGTGGTTTTGTATACACTTTTGTTTTTCAAACTGAAGTAATTTTAGATTTTTTCAGAATCATTATGAAGCTGTACTAATATGCCATTTGCCTGCAAAGTTTCATATACATGTACATGAACCTTTTTAAAGATGGAAGGCCAGGGGTGGTGGCGGAAGCAGCACCGGCAGAGGCAGCGCTCCAAGCAGGACCACAAGGGAAATGCCCAGGGCAGTCTCGCCTGCATTGCGCAATCATCGGGGCAACATTTTGGTGAAAAGTCAAAGGTTGAGGCACTTCAGGGGTTCTGCCCCTGAGCCCCCCCCCCCCCCCACTCCACTCATTTAAAAAATATCTCATTTTCACAATAGAAGCACTTTAGGGGTGCTGCCCCTGAGTCCCCTTGGGGGCAAGGTACCCTGTTAAAGAAATTGAGGTCTTCTTCCTCTAAGGATGATCCCTGCCAAATTTGGCTGAAATCCACCACCAGCAGCAAAGTTTTGAGAAGTCAAATGTGTACAATGCATGTACTGTACATACTACATACACGTATGTAGAGACAAAACTAAATTTTACCAAAAACTGAACAGACTTAAACTGTCAGTAAGTGACCTTTAATGTGATGAAAATGTACAGTTTGGGTATTCATTTGAAAGAGGGTGGCATAAAGACAATCACTACCAAGAAAGATGCAAAGTTTAAAAGAATTTGAACAAATACTTTTGAAATAAAGTAAAAGTTCAAAAATTTTGGGATACAACTGAACAAAATTGACCTTAATTGACCTTTGACCTTGACTTTTGACCTGAAATTTTATCCAAATTATTTGTGATACTCTACAACTCTTGTGTGCAAGCTTCATGGACACTGAACATACTCTATTGAAATGAGAGCATTTCCAAAAATTGTTGATGCCGCCGTCGTTGGAAAAGTGGCGCCTGTGTCTCGCTTTTTGCTTATGCAGGTGAGACAAAAATTACACGATTCGTAGAAAAATATTTTTTACGAAAAAAGACGCAATTCGTAAAACAGGGGTCTCGAGAAACGTTTTAAAAAAATCACGTTTTACTCATTGCGGTGCAGATGAAACCCGCGAAATGGAAATCATAAATCACAAACTGACAGTTAACATCAATTTGCGGTAGGCATGTTATGGGGGTTTAAGGGTTGCAATGACTGCCCCCCCCCCTTCCCAAACACAGAGACACCAAGAGGTCCACTTGATGTAAAAATTTAAAAAGGAGGGGATGAAGAAAAATATCACAGAGAAATATTGAAAGGGTACATGTACAGATGGGAGATCACTATAAAAGGATGTCGATGATGATGAAAATTATGGAGCGCCCAGGTACCGCCGCCCGCAACCTACAACATTATCATTAGCTTACACTGTTTATATTACGATTTTCGATTTACGTTTTGTGGATTCACATTCATCGCAAAACGTAAAAAACATCCATTTACGATTTACATCTTCCGGACTTCATACGGACCGCAAAGACCTTGAGACCCGTTTTAAAAATGGCATCTTTTTTTGTAAAAATATTTTCTTAGGAATCATGTAATTTTTTTACTTTTTGCATTGATTGTTTTTACGAAACGTAGTCCTACACCCCATGTAGAAAGTGAATGGGTTCAATTTTTTGAAAAATGTTAATATTTTTGTCAAATCTTAGTATATGACTATATGTACATTTGGTAAAAAACTAAAGTTCACATACCCACCATAACTGTTTTATAAATGAAAGGTAAATTTGGCTTTTATAGCAATGGTCATAATGGTAGTGTCTAAAACAATTTTAGGAAAATGTTAATATTTTGGTCAAACCTATACACATACATTTTTGGTGTAGCTTTTATACTCAGCTTTACTGTCTTATGATTGAAATGTAAGTACATGTATGGTTATACACAAATGAATGATTGATACATTGGTATATTATACAACAATGCCATGGTATTAATAGGGGGATGCAACTTTTCGTCACTTTCCGTTTCCCACGGTCGGCGCTATTGTAGCACGGTGAAAACATTCGCTAGGTGAACACCGTAGACTATACACATTTTAAATGTGTATAGTCTACGGTGTGTAAATGATTTACACACGCTGATTATCTCTTGTAATATTACGTCAATTTCGCTGAGTTTTGTAGCTCAAAATGTCTTTTGATAACATGGAAAAGCTGTATAACAATGCAAGGCATCGTTATAAGTGAAATTGGATGCTGTTGGGCTGGAAAAGTGCCCTTACAAGCATTCAATTAACAGATGTTTGGATAGACGATCCAACGGTGAAGAGTGTGAAAGAAATGTCTCCAAAGAATGAGCCTTTGGTTGTGAGAAAGTGGAAGTATCAAATAAATATCAAATAAATTCAGTATATGATTGAAAGAATCAAGAATAAACAACAGAGAGTCCAAGAGAGATGAATACAAAGAGATGGATAACAGCATTCGAGGCAGTGAGATATTTATAAGGAACGGTGGTAGAGAGGTGTTGGCAGGTGCAGCCGCCTGGCCTCAAAGTCAAATTTTCTCTTATTTTTTTCACAACTACTTTTCTATTCCTCCATCTTATCATTTTAATCATTGAAAAAAGGGCTATCTTTCTCTGTCCCTCTTGAATTTCTTGAATTTCTATATCACTCTTACTTCTTACTTCACACTGTAACTTGACTCTTCTCTACCTTTTTTCTCCACTCTTCATTTTCACTTTCTCAAAGATTAAAATTAAGTACATGTATGCAAGAGCGCAGATTGAAAAGTGAAAGAATGAATTAAGAGTATCATATGGAACATAAAAAGAGATGGATAAGAGCAATTAGGGCTGTGAGGGTGTAGCATACATAGATAGCTACAGGGGTGGGGTGGAAGGTGCCCCACATCAAATTTTTACTCATATTTTACTTTGTCTTTTATGTAAAGGTTCTCTCCTCCCCTTTTTCCGGCTCTTTAATTTTTTCATTTCTTATCACCCATTCATTTATTGTTTTTCACGTATTTAAATGCAACGATACTTCTGTTCTCTTCACTCATTTCAATCTTTTCATCTTTTTCTAACTTATTCAAATCTCGTTTAAAAGAAAAACATTTCTCTCATTTCTGTATTGTTTCACTGTTAAAAAAAGAACGATGAGAGAAAAATATTTCTCTAATTTCTCTATTATTTCACTGTTAAAAAAAAAAAGAACAATCTTTTTTTTCCCGCTTTCGTTTCATGGCCTTTGTTTTTCACTTCAGGCTTCGTGGGCAATTTTATTCTTCTCTAGTACCCTTTCTGCTACTTTTACTTTGTTTATTGCCACACTCACGCATATGCACTCTGTAATTATTTTGTTGTACTTTTCACTCCTTCCCTTTCATTCATTACCTTTTTTCTTTCTCACACAGTTATGTCACAAATGAGAGAGAGAAAAAATACAGTCCCTAGATTGAATGATTTAGACAGCGGCTTCAGAAAATTTTGAAATTAATCCTCAAATCAAATAATTTCCCCATTTGGCCATGATTGCCACAATACAAATGCAAAATAACAATGAACTGAAAGTGAACTGAATTTTAATACCTTTCCCAAAATGTTTTTAACATAAAACAAAAATATAAATATAAATTGCAGTACAGTAGGCTTACTGCATTTTTTCCTGGGCTCCATCGACCACCCGTTTTGGTCAGTTTCTCCACAGCATTAACCATTGATTTATCATTTCTTTCAAGAAGGAAATTTGTAGAATGACAATTTCTCTCCCCATTTGAAGTTGTGATTTGTCAAGTTTGTGCAATATACAACTTCACAGCTTTTATGCATGATTTTTTTTGAAGTTCTAAAACTCGGAAGGCAGATGACGCTGTGTGTCTGAACTAGCGAGTGGAGTGGTAGTTATGCCGACACGTACCCGTTACGGCGTACATTGTATATGGCTTCGTGGGCAATGCGTATCAAGGTGACGCTCCGATTCCAATGGGCTTTGTTTTCACCTCACTCTGACCAGAGGTCACGAAAGTACCCGGATGTACCGAAAAGTTGCATCCCCCTATTAAATGCACAAAAACATCTCAGAGTGGCTATCGACTTGCAGACCCTCAGAGTCATATGGTGGTGGAACACTTTTCAGAAAATCAACGATAGCAAATAAAATATCAAACGAATATCTGTCAAACTTACATAATGAATGCTCAAAGTCCTACAGAAAAAGAAGTTGATGGAATTTTAAAAAGACAATGTAGATTTAATACGATATTC
Source organism: Heliocidaris tuberculata (assembly GCA_025618425.1). NCBI lineage: Eukaryota > Metazoa > Echinodermata > Echinoidea > Camarodonta > Echinometridae > Heliocidaris > Heliocidaris tuberculata. The sequence goes on from CM046845.1 coordinate 21,644,524, forward strand.
CCTTCCGAGTGAACCTCTTCCCAACGACGTGGCGTTTTGGTCCCTTGAAAGAGGTACTGTATTTCCGAACATGTGAAACCTATGGGAAAAAGACACAACCTTTTCAATACGCGTATGAAAACCCATTTTAGGCGCTTAACTGTACACGTTCGGTAATACAATCTGTTCGGAATTACAATCCTTGTCTATGTGGCTAGAGTGCCTAAGTCTGCGCACACGCGTAACTGCGTGATTCTGTAAAAACAAAACAGGCAACGAACACAAATTTTTCATCCCTATTATAGCAATCGGTATTCATGCAAAAAACGAGTCAAAATGATGTAAAAAGGTCTTATTTCAGATATTTTATTCTCAAGCCTCAAAATGTTGTCTTTCACGTCAAAACTCCCTAACTGCGTGTAAAATAAATGAGTGCGCAGACATGGGCACCATTGTTTTTTTTAACGCTGAAATGACACGGCCGCCGTTTCTTGTGAAAATGGCATTGTTGTTAATGTTGTTGCTTTAATTTTGATTAGATTTTTAACAAACTTACCCTTTAGAATATCAGAAATAATATAAAACTAAGCTTTAAATAAAGGTATATTGGAGAAATTCTTGTTCATTTTCAAGTCAAATCTTAGGTGCGCAAACATAGGGCTCCCCATCATACAATCGCTGTAGTAGTCTATACTATAGCGCTGAGTTTATTTAAGATTAAGCAGGCTTTCTGTTTATCATTAGTTTAATCCATTTGGCTGTCTAACTCTAAGTCATGACAAAGTCTAATCACGTCTAATAAGATCTAAACTCAAGTAGTCTAGCTCCATTTACTATTCAAATCATCACATGCAACTGATAACTGCGACGCCGTAAAATTATAACAGCGCGGTCTGAGCTGAAAAACCGGGCATGCACACATCATATACACACAAAAAAAACCCACACAACTGAAGTTGGGAATACCACTCGAGTAACACTTACCTACTAAGTACTATTCACTACCGTATCCCTGGAAGTGGAATAGAATAACTTGAGTAGAGTCTAGATATATATGTGTTATTCATGCAAAAAGATGTCCGATTTTACATTACTAATATTTTCTATCAAAATCTGATGCTAAATATGTGAGATGTATGAGATACTCGCGCTCCTAATCACTCAGACCCGCAGATCGTGTTGATCAATGCACTACTTTAATTGCTGAATCGAATTGACATACTCCATAAGATAGTGGTAGTTCAGTCGTATTTAAATTTATTGGCAAATAAAAACGAAAAAAAAAAGTTTTTTGAAGTAGCATTTGTGTTGATGAGAATATAAAAGACATATCTATAGTATTCACATTTTAATATTGATTTTTTTAATGCCCAATCAGGTCATCTGATCATGTAAAACATCCTCTTTCTGTGCTCTTTTCCATATCTTTGTAAACAAAGTTACCTTACTTGTCTGGTAGTTAGGCTATAGCATGAATGCTCTGTCGATGGGTACGTGGGTGCCCATTATTTCACGGGAGCATGCAGTTCAGAAAAAAGATACCTGCAATAACTATTTGATTTACACACAGTCCATCTTATTCCCTATCGTTTCTATATTCTTCTCTTTCTCACCTCTATTAGTTTTGAATTAGCTTTGTATATCTCATGGAAAGTTAAATTACAGTTTATGTATTTGCTCCTGCTTTTATCCCTCTTACTAATACTGTAAGCTCGACTCATTCTCCGGCCCTGCATGTATCTCTCATTTGATTATCCCATTCCTAGATCCGTTTGACATCCCGCATATCACTCCCCTTTTATATGATTGTATATATTTGCAATATTTTAGTCCTTTTCTATTCTCACAATAACTTTACCTATCTCTATGATAATTCCACACATCTTTATCAGTTTAATCCAAGTTTCAGATCAAGCCCGATCAGGTGGGGAAGGGGGGGGGGGGCACCCAATCTGGCATATCGTTTTGCACAACAGCATTAAAGTTCACAAATTAATGTTTTGGACTGAAAATGCAACTGAAAAATGAAAATATTTTTGTCAGAGATTTTGAGTACTTGTGCATCCCGACCCCCATTCAGAGATTCCTTTCTTCACCACAGTATTTCATAACTACCCTTTCTTGTGCTTCTTCCGATTCATTTGAAACTTTCACCTTTCTTTCCTTCTTTCTTCACCTCAACATATTTCCCCATCTCATTATCTCATTCCTTTTACATCTTATCCAACTCTCGTGCATTCTATCTTCCTTATTCTAATTATTAACTCATTTCATGACACTTGGCAATGTTTGAGCCAAAAATTTTGAGGCGGCTGAGCGTAGGAATACGGTGTACAATTTCTGAATGCTTGCGAGCGAGCGAAGTGAGCGAACAAAAATCGACCATTTTTAATGAAAATGCTATTTTCTTCCATTCATTTGGGAGGTACTAAGTAATTTGAATTTTTTTCCTTCCTTTAGCTTTTTTTCTTGTGGAACTCGTTTTTTTTTTTGGGGGGGGGGGCTGCAGCCCCCAAAGCTCCCCCCCCCCACCAGTACGCCAGTGATCATCATATTTATTAAGTTTCTCTTGTCAAGTCCACATAATTTTTTTATCACTCTGCTTCCATCTTTCCTCTTAAATCCTGTCTCATCTCCTTCCTCCAATCTCTCGATCTTGTAGTTCCACACTTTCTCTCATCACATGATAATTCATTTATCATATCATTATTTTGTTCTATTATCTATCAAGCTATTTCCAGTTTTCTTATCACACTATCTCTATCCCATTTGAAACTATGTATAGTGATTATAACTTTCAAAAATTCATATACTTGTCCAATTTCGTTCAAACCTTCACCAATCTGATCTCTGATTTTCCACTTTCCTTCAGAATAACTTGCAATCAAGGTTGGATTTCCCTTTAAGCAAATCCTTTATTCACAGCATCTTTCTATTAATTCCATTATAATTATAACCCTTTCCTAAACCTACACATTTCTATCATTCTCCCCTTATCTCATATCATTGATCCTCATTCTCTCTACCACTCTCTCTCTCTTCATCATTGTTTCTCTAACCTATCCTTCATTACATTTTTCATCTTATCTTCATCCTTCACACCTCCCCCCCCCCCCCCCTCTCTCCCTCTCTCTGCAATATCCGTAGATGTTGGCAGTCATGTTTGATAAAAAGCTCTTTTTCTGTAGCCTTAGCCAGTGGCTCCACCATCTGGTCTTTCACCCCTCTCTCCTCCAGCTATCTCTTCAGACTATCTATCCAGAGTAGACGTCTTCTTTTTCCTCTACTCCTCTTCCCCTCAATCTTTCCTCTCAATACCAAATTCTCCGTCCATCTTTACATTACCGATGCCCCATAAATCTCATCTGCTTAATCCTCAGCTCATAATCTTACTACAATACACATAAAGATAACTAAAATATTAATTTCATTCTTTCCAATTTCATATATTTTAGGGGATTATGGCATTTTTTTTTCAAGAGGTGTACAGGATCAGCTTTAAAAGCAATTTTAAAAAAATACAGCAAAATTATACATGTAGATATGTCTATGGCAAACATATTCATAATATATTATCATTCATCGAAAACACTACTAAATGAGTAGTGAAAATTATTCAGACATAAGTTTTTATAACAAACACCATTTGAATTATAAAAATAAAAATAATAAAATAGAATTACCATGGTAATGAACTTGCTTCAGATGTGATTTCTAGGTGCAACCACTTAAAGCATACTGATTTTGTTACTCCAAAATCTGAATGATTTACCTTTCTAGAAGCCATCAAAATATTGATTTATCACTTCAGCGACAGACAAAAATGTTTCCAAAATAACAGTATTTTCCTTGGAATTTATAAAAATCCTTGAAAGTTTGAAATTCATCAATATCACATAATCTTCTTCATGAATTATATTGTGCAAAAGTACTTACAAAAGTACTTACAAAAGTACTTACAAAAGTACTTACAAAAGTACTCACAAAAGTACTTACAAAAGTACTTACAAAAGTACTTAACAAAAAAATCGTAAAAGGTAACATACATGACAAACTGGAGAGAATTAGGAAATCAATGCTTTTTTTTTTCTAAAAGTGCAAGCCTTTCAGACCAAGCCTTTCAGATTAAAGTTTGAACTGAGATCTGTTCCATTCTTGTATCTCACAGCATTATTTATTTATCAAGAAAAAGTACAGAATATAAAAAGAAACATGTTTTTTTTTTAATGATGTGACCACATCAATGAGATAGGAGAGTATATATAAACTATGATACTCGCATAGAAAATTTTCCATAAAAATCACACACACTTTTTGAAAATTACATTTTTCATTCCTCTATATAAAACATATATGGAAATTCATGATATAAAGATACATTATGAAAAAAAGAACACAACTCATATTGTACTCAATGTGAAAGAACACAATTGTGAAAACTACAAGGAAAAGACAGTACAATTATATAATTTTCTAAAGATTAAACTTTCAATTAAAATGTTAATATATTTGCCTGGCAGTAGTAACGCAGAAAAGGGCACTTCCCTTAAAATCACACATTTCCATAATACTTACTCTACAAACTTTTATCAGCTTTGGCCAAATCCTTTGTATACTACTATACCAGTATTGTGTCAGAGGTATATGAACATATGTTTGAATGTACTCAAATTTTTTTGTTTTTAACTTGTTGGCCTTGTAAAGTTATTTCACTTTATTTTTCTCTTGTCACTATTCATCATATACAACGCTTTTCTACTATTCCGTTGAAATGATAATTATGCTGTGTAGTGGAAAATACGGGTGAAATTTTTGGTAGAATTACCAGTTTGCTTATTAGTTTGCAGTTATTATCTCTCATTCATTAGTACCTAGCAAGGTCTCCCCTTCTTGTCACAAACCATTTTTTAAGTTCTAGCAGACCACTCTTTTTGAAATTGAAAGTTCTCCCTATTTCATTATTACACGGTTTTCAGCTATGTATTTGTATGTCTTCATACTATCATAACTTTTTGTAATATCTTTCAGGGCAATAGTGATATTCATAGATATAATACTAGGATTTCAACAGACACTCATGTTATATATGGTAGTTCTTCCTTTTCAAATAATATTTTCCTATGTAAAGGACCCTCTATTTGGAACAAACTACCTCCAAAAATTAAGCAGTGTATGACATTGAACAGCTTTAAGCACAGTTTAAATCCTTATCTTATGCAGAAACTGATTTTAATTTCATCTTAATTTCGCCTTTATTATGTATAATGTAACTGTTATTGTATTATCCATTTGTTTTAATTAATTAGTTCTGTATTTTGTATATGGATCATCTATAAGTTTTTCATAACTTCTTGATGATCCAACCACTTCATAGTTTCCTTAAGTCTGTTTTTAAATGTTATTGTCTTTACTTTTTGTTAAAAAAAACATGTTTTGTCGTATCCTTTGACTTTGCATGTTCTTTTATGAAAGTGGTGAATAAATTCAATTCAATTCAATTAAAAATGTCTACTTTAGCTCTTTCCTAATCAACCTCAAGTTTTGAAGTCAGCCCAAGTGGTAAATCAACCTTTTTGCTTTCAAGACAATTTACTAGCTTCAAATAGTCACACTTTCAATACTGATCAAGCTCTTGAATTTACAATCATGATTTACAACCTGTAGAATACTCAACAGCTTTGGAGAAGGTTTCAACACTTCTAGCTGTCACTTTTTACAATAAATTTACCTGACACTGAGGCATCTGATTAAGACAATGCTTTATAGGTTTGAAGATTTAGTTGCCTCATCTGGTAGGCACTTCTTCTAGATAGGCACTGGTGAGCACTTCTCCTAGATCTAGAGCTCTGAAGAAGTTTAATTCTTCTGGCATTGACTTAATACTGATTTACCTCTTAGTCTTTACGTTCTAATCTAATGTACAGAGATGGGAATGCTGTAGATCGAAATCTTTTGAAGAAGGTTTTGTCGATTTTTCAGATGAAATGTTGATTTAGCTTTTTCCTTTAAATTTTTTTAATTGCAAGATAGATGAAAATGTTCTAGAGTCTACATTTATAGCTTTGAAGAAAGTTTATCGCATCTTCTGGCATTGACTCAATACTGATTTAGCAATCATTCTGAGAGGTATGAAATGCTTTAAAGCCTTCAAGGTCTGACAGCTCTTCCGGTAGCCATAGAGATACAGAAGATTATTTCAGCAATTCACATACGCTTTAATCACTATCTTGGCAGTTTCTCTTGGCAGTTTCTCTTGGCAGTTTCTATTGGCAGTTGCATTCTATACTGATTTACATAATCTCCTGACAATCATGAGACAGAGAAAATATTTCACAGAAAGTACATCTCCAAATTTACAGGAAGTTTGATCCTTTCTCTTGGCAGCCCCTCAAATTACCAAGAGATAAAGAGATATGTTTCAGAGCATTAGATGTTCTGATTGCTTCTATTGGCATAAGAACCCCCACTCAGTTGAACTCTTCACATTGCAATTAAAACTTACAAGATAGAGGAATGCTCTAGAGCTTTGCATTAAGTTTGGCCGCCTCTTCTTCGGGCAGTCCCAGCTGGAAGCACTTTGGAAAGTTGGGGTCTGTGATAGCTTCTCTGTCCATGTTGAAAGGAGCTATATTGAAGATAGTCTTCCCATCTACAGCTAGCTGACTCAAGATCCGCCCAAGAACAGCTGCAAACCTGTTTGCAAAGGCAAATTGACAAAGAAACGTTTAATTTCAAGTGTCACTCAGTACAGCTAAGAAATATAAAAAAATGAGAAAGCATACAATACCCTAACTTTAATAAAGAAAGACATGAACGAAAAATACCCCATTCACCAGACTACTTGAATCACACCTACCTCTGATAAATTTTTTTTTAAATGGTCAAATAACATACCACAAAACCCTTTTTCCCATAAACTACTGACTCTTATAGGTATGTTATAAAGAAACCAGATGAGTCTTCCCCACACTCTAAATCTGACATGCAAGTAGTGTTAGGTCATATATTTTGAATGGCATTATTTAACTCTATTATATTTCAATTCAATTTGCTAACATATTCATCTTGTTTTCCGAGTATTAAGATACTTCAAGCCAAAAAGATTCATGAACCTGGGTATGATTATTATTGTTGTGCATTTGCAAATTTTCATACTCCTATACTTTCTTTTTCTTCAAATAAAGAGATGATAATAACAACATTTCATAAATTAAATTGTTCTTTACACACCAGGTATGACCCACATTTACGTGTAGGAATAAATAACAAGACGACACATCACTCACTTGAATGCGTGCCCAGCACCACAGCAGAAGATGACATTGGGGTGGCCAACCTTCCTGCAGTTGTCTATCACAAAGTTCCTGTCTGGTGTCATGGCGTACAGACAGGTCTTGGAGTAGAGGATTGGACCAAGGGCCTACAGAATTACATCATCAGTCAAATACATATCATTTGAGAATGAAAGATAAAGGGGAATATGGGGCAGAGGAAAGATGCTCCTGGAAATGGAGGTAATATAGGCTTTATATAAACTTATTTTAGTCCTCGTGGATGTTAAAACAATTACTTAGACCATGATTCAAATTGTTAAACCTTCTTTGTGAGTTTGGGGACTGGAAAATGGCACAGCGGATAAAGCGTGTTCTTGGAAATAGCTAGATTTAACAAGGGTTTGAAACCTAGTCAGTGCACTATATTTTAGGAGAGGATTTAATTGACCTAGGGCCTACAGAATTAAATCATGACTCAAATTATGGCTTGTATACAAAATAAATGGGGCTTGTCTTTCATTTGTTAGTTAGATCAAAGGGGCATTATGACTCGGTGCACAGAGCATAGTCTTGGAAACACAGTTAACCTATAAACCTGTATTGTAAATTCAATCATTCCTCCTTCTCTAGTGGATAAGTCCCCAGACTGTGAACCACAAGGTACGGGGTTCAAATCCCTGGCAGAGCACTAGTTCCTTTTGGTAAGACATTAATCTACATTTGCCACACTCAACCTAAAATGCTAGAGCGCTGTTAGAGCAGCCATGCTAAAGCTGGGGTAATAATTGTGAAGCGCCAGGGGTGTCAAGTTTGACAGACATGTGCCGTATACAAGAACCCAATATCATTATTACTATTATTATTATTATTATTATTATTATTATCAGTACTGAAGTACCAAGATAAATCTCAAGGTCATGATGTTACGCATTATGCATCATTGTAATGAAAGTAGAGATAAACTGAAGAGACTGCTCATGGATAAATGAATTATTAATTCAATGATAGCAGATGAAAAATACAATATCACTGGCCATTTTGAAAATGCAGGTGGATGACATTGCAATGGTATTCATTGATATGCTGAATTCAAACACGAAAAAAATGTTAAAAAGGCACAGGTTTGTTGAAATGGTGGATATATGGAAAAGAAATAATGAAATTCACGTTAAAAGGCGAATAAATTGATTATGTAAAAGTATGTGGTTGACATGCACACACAAAATCATCATGTTGAAAACATTTAAAATATACAGTACAATAAAAATTTGGAAAAGGTCAGACAGTTCAGTGGTCTTGGAAAGAGAAGCTGCATGACTATATAATTACCAAGAGCCTTGCATAGGACCGTAGTTGCTTACCTACAGGCACTAGTGGATCCATGATTCTTTGACTGGGGGTTGGAGGGGGGGGGGGGGGGCACATGGTATAAAAACAAAAATTCTCACATTTTTCCATTGCATACGAGGTCTCTGAAATTTCTGTTAAATAAAGAAAGCAAAAAACTGACGAGGATGGGAGGGTGAAAGGGTGAGGAGGAGGAAGGAGGTACACCAGTGTACATGGTACATGTTTGTATTCCCATGTATCTGATTAAAATGTACGCAGCTTTAATTTGGTCAAGGGCACATGCCACCCCCCCCCACCCCCCCCCCCCCCGAGCCTATCTCCCCTTGGATACACCACTGAGATGTATAAACTGTGTAGTAGCTTACTCAGACATTGAGCACGTCAAATCAACATCACCAATAACTTCCTTTGAAATTTCATGTTAAATATAACAATGAATTATACTAATATACTTTTTCTTGATGAACGTTATGCCCCGGGGGGGGGGGGGGGCACTCAGCTATATTGGTGTACACATGCGCGTCCAAAAAAACGCGTAAAAAGGGGTCTTTTTAAATCCAGGACGTGTAACGCGCGTTACGTGTTAAGGGGTCCGAAAACGCCGATTTTCAACAAAAAGGGGGTGCTGAACGGAATGCGGCCAAACGCGTTTAGGGGGTCATTTTGATTCTGGCGGCAATGGTACGAACAAAATATTTTTAGTCCGATTTTCAGGAACTTGAACGCCCTTTGAACGGTGGCGTGCGCAGAAAAACGGGTGTTTGATCTCAATTACATTTGTTTTGGGCCACCCTGTATTCTTCTGAAGCAGCTGCCAAATTTTTACCTCTTGTTAAGGCGTTGTTAAATGGCTTTATGTGTGTGATTATTGTGCATGGATTTCTTGCTGATACAGTTTATTTCTCTGGAAGTAAATTACAAAAGTTGTTCTTTTTTTCAAAAGTAAGCAAATGATGATCGTGTATTAAACCTAACAGAGTACACAGTTTGAAACCTGTCCTACATAATTGAAGTAAATAATAACATTTGTATTTTAACCAACAGTAGTTCCTATATGTGCAGTTTATTTTGTTTGCCTTGTGTGAAGAATTTATCGACCAAAGGTGAAGAATATGTCAGTTTGCAAAAGGTGATCTTGAATTCAAGTGGTGTATTTTTTATGGTGGTTAAGTTAATCTTGTTTAGGGAGTAATATTTAAGACAAACTTGTTTAGGGGGTAATATTTCAATCAAACCTGTTCAGGGGGGTAATTTTTATGAAAAAACACGTGAAATCCTTGTTAAGGGGTAATTTTTATGAAAAAAAGCATGCGAAATCCTTGTTAAGGGGTGTCTTTTCACCAAAGTATGAAACTTGTTTAGGGGACATTTTTTAAATCCATGGACATGCATGTGTACACCAATATACCTGGGTGCCCCCCCCCCCCCCCCCCCCCCCCCCCCGGGCGTTATGCTCATCACTTTGGCTGGATAATTAGCTAATCCCCACTCATCTAAACTCACCCTCTTACAATGTTGAGCAAGAAAGGCAGTAACTTCCCGTTCTCTTTGAGGATCGGGAGTGAAAGACCTTGAGTTGGGCCCTACCGTTGGGCCAGCAGCATCTATTCCTAGCTTTACCCCTGTATTGCCATGTATTGGTACACAGTATATAGAGTGCCTGAAGTAATAGTAGCTAACGATTGGGAATCTAAGTGAGCAAATAAAAAAACTTTGGGTCTATACTTACAGGTACAATTTAACTTTTTAAGATGGCTATAAAAGTTATCCTATTCATACTGATGGAAAAATAATCAAGAAATCATTAATATCATAAAAACTAGAGGATTAATTTAAAAGGAATTTCATACCATTTAATCCAAAATCAATATCAAATGTTGCTTCAAATCATTTTTTGACTGGTTTTTCTATCATGCATTATCAAAAGTGGAATAATACCTTTAAGAAATTAATCGCCAACATGCAATGCATTCTGCTCATTAAAACAAAGTGCAATTTTGATAATATATTGCCATTTCATCATATGCAGATTCACAATATACTCGCAGTATCATGTGGTTCATAAAGTAACCCGAAATTATGGGAGCTCTGCTTTAAAAAAAAAAAAAATTGTAAGGAAATTGCTGGGAGATACCCTTTAAACATATTAATTCAATATTATGTAATGAGTTGGATACAGAAAACTCTATTTTCATCAGCTGACATTCATTGTGCTCACACCCACATATCAATTATCTTAAATAGACCAAAACAGTGATGGAAAATACATTTATGTAAAAAAAAAAAATAAATAAATAAAACTGTTGGAAACATACAAGAATTCATATCTGACAGTTAAATATACAATTACATGAAGTACATTAAATGAAAATGTGTGTTAATGTTAAAAGCATTATAATATAGTCTGTTGAAAAGGTACATTCAATATAGGAGGAAACATGAAAATATGTTAATATTCATATGTTTAAAAGAAAATATGCAACAAATATTTTGAATATACATCAATATGATGGAAACAAAAAGTGCTGCTTTACATATAAAATGATATGAGATCATAGATAAGATATACACATTTCTTTTTTGTCTATCTGTGGGTCGGATAAAAATATGAGACGGGATCAAATTAGGCAGACTAAGAAGATACAGACACTTAGTACAACGAAGAGGTCAGGCCACTGGCCAAAGAAATCGTGGAATTTCAAAGCCGCTGGCCTAAGACTAAGAGGCAAAACTTGGGATGAAACACTGGGCAGAAGATCTGACTGCTAAACCTTGGTAATATGGATGCTCAAGATTGAAAGCATGAAATTGGGCCCTGAAGGAAATTTAACATTCCTCCCCACATTGTGGCAAAAATGGAAGATAAATGAAAATGGTAATGGTGATGATGATGATGATGATGTCTTTGTCCAAATGAAAACATAAAATGAATTGTGGATGAGTGCAATAACTGTTATTTCAATTTTACTCCATATTTGCTTGGCTGCATGGATACCTGGACTCACCCTTTTACAATGTTGAGCAAGAAAAGCAGTAACTTTCCTTTCTCGCTGAGGATCAGGAGTGAACGACCTAGAGTTGGGTTCTACTGCTGGGCCTGCAGCATCTATTCCAATCTTAACCCCGCTAGTACCATGTATCGGTACACAGAATATAGAGTGGTCTGTGTATATATAGCTAAAAACTGGGAATCTAGGTGAGCAACAACAAATTTTTATTTGTGCTAGTAAAAGAATAAAATTGGCACATGTGTTACATGTTGTGTGTTACAAAAGCAATGTACTTTCCAGCACCATAAAAGTTTACTGCCTGAATCAAATTCAATTCAACATATTTTATATACTTCCCTGTACATAAAATGCAACAAACTTCACTAGAACTTTGCTTTTATGGGCACACGCTCACCAACTGGAAGATTTAGGTGTTATTTTAGTCAGAGATACACAATTCTGTTATATTCAAGTTAATATGAAGAGTTCGCTGCAAAACGTGTTATCTCTGTTTGAGATGTTGAGACAACATTGTTTTGCCACAAGTTTATTATGCAAGGACAAGAAGTCATGAAATACATATGAAATAATCACTTCACTTGCATCAAAATAACGGTGCCTTGAAAAGAAATCTGTGATGATTATTTTTTTGAAAAAAGTATTATTCCCAACTTTATTTTTGCAAAAGGCACTACCAGTATATTCACAAACTTGTTTCTTTGCAAAACGTGTCATATCCACAGTTGAATAATATGCTGTTCATTTACATACTGTATAAAATCATTCGAAGTGATGTTTATTTCTGATGCTGTAAAATAGTTAGGAATCCATGTAGACAACATCCATGCATTTAAGGCATGATTTTGGGCTCAGTGGAGCCAAATATTACCAATAGTTTAACTGAGTCCATAAATCTACCGAGTTGGAACATCAAGAGTAAATTTCCAAGACTCCTCCCCATCAATGCGCATCAACGTCTCACTGTGCACATCCATTGATTTAGTTGCGTGTATCAATTACGTCATGAATGCGCACTGGATAAAATGCATTTTGCTCTGAAATGGGAGCGGCATTTAATGCATTTTATAGCAAAAAACATTGTTTTCAACCTTTAATAAATGTAGATTTAAAGCAATTTGCCTTTTGCAACAAAACTCTTCATCTGATGGAATATACTGTAGCTATGATAAAGAAGACAGGTAGCTAGATTACCGGCAGCAATGGAAAGTGAAATTACAGAAAAAAGCAAATGCTGACAAATGGAACTTGCAAAACACAGATTTTGCTAAAGTCAATGATAGCATGTTACAGAATAATGATCTGTACGCAGGTGAGAGCAGCAGTTAGAGAATAAAACATTGCTCATACAAGGACATAAAAACTCTGTACTTTGGTACACCATAAATTATTACACTTATTCGTATACAATACACGAATAATGAATGCCATAAACAAATAATCAATAGATGATAAAAACATGTCAAGTGGCAACCTTTTAACCGATTAACAATGGGAACGACGTAGTCCCTGTATCGTGCCCTGGGGAAATCAAACATTAAGTTGTCAACGGATTAGTATATTCATGCAAACCAATGCATACAATGAGCAAATATTTGATGGGCAAAGCAGTTAATGCATGAAAAAACGGGGTAACCTCGCTAGTCAAAATGACTGCTATTCACAAGGACTGCTATCCATAACGTGTGACTAATGAATAGACGTCCTTTATAAATAGGGGCCCTTATAAATAGCGAGCAAACCATAGACAAATCACCTCGCTATTCACAAGGACTGTCATTCATAAGGACCGTTATTTATATGGACCGCTATCCATAACACGTGACTAAATGAATAGCGATCTTTTATAAAGAGCGGTCCTCATAAATAGCGAGCAGACCCCTCAAAAAGGCTATTATATGGCATGTCAAGGGACTTTGCATGGGATAAATATTGGATATCTGCTTCACTAAAGCAACAAGAGGACATATGGCATATCACCTATCAAAAAGACTTGGTAATTAAGGATTTTTTGCCTATATTCCACAGGCCCTAGGGGAATGACAAACCTGGGACTTTCTATTTCCAAGACCATTGATATCCACTGACTTAAAGAACCTCTATAAATTCAACAGTAAATAGAGTTACATTATCTTTTTCTGAAGATTACAATTCCGAAAGTGAAATGAACAATATAACATTTTTCGGAATTAGGAACCTTTGAAATTATTATCCCTATTTCTTTCTCGGAATCATGAACCTTCAGAATGAGATACCTTCTGAATAATGAACCTTAATTCAAAGGCTGAGCTGGCAAACATGTATTAAATTGCTTTTTGATTTCCATGGCTTTTTTCTCACTTTGTCAGAGCTAAATCACTGAGAGCTGCTATGCATTTACTTTCAATGATTCTGCTTTTCAGTACTACACTCTAAAATATGCATAAATAGGGTATGTTCCCCTCCATTTCTGAGGGGGAGGAAATTTACTCACCCTTCACAAGGGCTCTTCCTAATAAACAACTTTATATTGATGCTCTCTTTCTGTTACTGCTCATTTTGTACTGGACTCTACATATGATTTAGGGTCCTTTTAAATTTTTTTAGGGGGGGGGGGGTCGTAAAAGGAGGGGGGGGGGGGGGCCTTTCTCACCCGTGGACAGATCTCTGCTACATAATCGGTTGCTTTTTGTTCCCTGACCGGGTCTGGTACAAAGGTCCTGGTCTGGGCTGTTACCGAGGGTCCAGCGGCATCAAGCCCTATCTTAAATCCAGTGTTCCCATGGAGAGGTAAGGCATAGGGCTCACTCCCAAGACCAGTATGATAAATGAAGATGGGACATCTGCATGCAAAAACAAAGAATCGTGAAGGGAAAAGAGGGAGATGAAGGGAGAAGGGTATAAATTAGCAAGCCTGCAATGCAGTGCAAATGTCTAGATACATGCAAGCTGTATATATTGGCTGCAGGGAGGTGCAATGAAAGGGGAACAATCACGCAATGTATATATAGTTTTCAGCCATAAAATCATCCCCATAAAACGATATGAGACTTTCAAAAGGTTCTTGATTAAAGAGCATACAGCGGAAAAAAGAATACATATCAAGGCATGCATGGAAGTGAAGTCCAAGTTAACATCTGTGCCAGTGGAACATCATGCAAGTGCATTGACTACTCTACTTATCAGTTGCTTTTACATTTAATTACACTGCATTTTTGGTCTTTAAACTTGCAATATCTCTTAATAAGAACAATATTTGAAGCTGATATAGATTAATGATGGCTGGTCCCTTTAAGTGCATAAAAATGTGGCTACAAATTAAAGCAACTGCAGAATACACACAAGCCTGTGGGACTGCTTTCTTGCCATCCATCCATCCATCCATCGTTGTAAATGATCCATCATTGCAAACCATATACCAACTCCCTAAAGATCTGCCATATGTAGTTGACAATTTTGAACACATCCACAAAATAAGTATGGAAGAGATGCTTCTTTCAATGTACCATAATGTCACCAGTGGTTTTGACAGTTTTGGATTAATAATTTTCAGAAACTACCACATTTGTTGAAGAATCACCCACAATTCGATGCCGAAAATGCTTGTGAATAAAATCCACCTAAAATATTGCATCTTGCTTCTACGGGGCGAACACTACTGCGGGGCGAACACTACTGTGGCGCTTCTGCGGGCCTTCTGCTGCTCCAGTGTCACCGCACCTTGCACCAGTGGTGCTGCACCCTTCACAGATAATATTGCAAAGGAAGGATTAAAGATAAATTACTCTGTTGTATAAGTATTCACTTAGTATACGGCCCGCTACGAAACCATACGCAGGAAGCTATCTGGCTAAATATCGCATTGTCCTTGCATGATTGCGCATGGGCAATCAGCAGCAAGCGAAACACTGCATAGTTGTTCCTCATTTATTGTGGTACAATATCTGCGAGCCAATCGCATTCATTCATTTTGCTCCGTAGAGACTAGGGCAGTTGACACAGGGCGTTGCAGCAATGAAGCTGTATTACAAGGGTGCGCCAAGACTGGTGACATTATGGTACTTACAATGAACGTCATAAAAACAAGTACATATGGATAAGCATGAAGCATGCACAGTGGGTAAACCTGAAATTATGCATAGGTATAATCTATCACATCTATCACATCTATCATGTTAGGTGCACATGTAAGCTTACTCAATCAAAAATTTTCTCAACAACAGACAAACAGGCAGAGTATATTCTCACTGACTTGACAATTTTTCTCTACCAAGTTCTATTCTCAATGATCTCTGAAACCATCAGTCTATTGTTTTCTTAAACTATGCATGCACTAAAATGAATAACATAATATTAGTATAGATCTTTGAAAGCTTCAGTCTATTGTTTTCTTGAACTATGCACGCACCAAAATGAATAGCATAAGATTAGTACAGATATCTGCAAATAAAGCCATGATATCAGAGACTTCAGGCAAGATCAAATGTTGTAAAATGAGCAGAGTGTTACTTCATTTTTTCTTTAAAAATTCCATGCTTCTTGCTACCATTTTGTCTATGCAGTATACTACACTGTCTTTTGTGAGTACATGTAGTGACCTGTTCCAAGTGGCAGGAAGTTGATATTTTAACTACAATTGAAGAGAGAACATCTTTTACCTGTTTACCCATCCATCCATCTATCTATATGTTCATCTATCCATCCATCTAATCATATGTCTATCTGTTAAACTATCTTTCCATCCACCAAGCTTTTTAGGTATTGATCTATCTCTATATCTGTCCACCAGTCTATCTATTCATCCATCCATCCATCCATCTATCTATCCATCTATCTACCCACCGATTTATCCACCTACCTAGTTATCCATCCTTGTAAACCATTATAATTATACCAACCTATCTTTTGTGAACTCTTTCATATGAGGAGTACCAAAGTGTTCCTGTGTGACAGTAAGTGGTATTTTAACTCCAATGGAAGAGAGAACATCATGCATCTGCATTATCCATCCAATTCATCTATCTATCCACCTATCTCTTGTAAACCATATTTATACCAACCTATCTTTTGTGAACTCTTTCATATAAGGAGTACCAAAGTAAGTGACCTGTTCCTGTGTGACAGTAAGTGGTATTTTAACTCCAATGGAAGAGAGAACATCATTCATCCAGGCTCCAGCAGTTACTATCACCTTCCTGCACAGGAAATCACCTTGACTTGTGCAAACCTGTGATTGGAAAGAAAATAACACACCACAATGGATCTTTTCACTAGTTTAGGTAGAGTGTGCCATTAATGCACTTTTATATAAGATATACTACTGTATTAAAGGTACTAGTTAACATTCAGATATGGTAGTGATCAAATAATTGAATTCTTACAGGGCTTGTTTAACCCTTTCGCGACATCACTCCACATTTTGTGGTTTGGCTCAATATCTTTTGATTCAGAGCCCTAAAAATATGCCAGATGGATGAGCAGAAAGAGTAAAAATTTATGCACAAACTGTGTCCATTTTTGTTGCCTGACCATACTGCGTTTGATGCCAGGAATTTTAAACACAAGAATAAGCCTCAAAATCCTGAAATTGACAACACATTGAGAGGCTAAAAATCACTGTTTTTTCTCAAAATTGGCATTTTTTTCAACTTTTCAACAAAGTTTATAACCATGTATATTGTTTTAAAAGATATTACACCTTATTAGAACCATAAAGCACTAAAAGAAAAATATTATAGTTATCAATTTGAAGAAGGAAATGTGATCAATTAAGCCCTTAATTAATTCCTGTCATGAAAGGGTTAAAGGTACTAGTTAAAATTCAGATATTGTAGTGATCAAAAAATTGAATTCTTAAAGGGCTTGTTTAAGACAGCATGACAGATGCAGACATCTTTCTGATGGGCTTCAAAACTTTTATTCTAAACTACTGTATGCTCATGAAAATAAAAATATTGTACATGTACACAGAGATTGAGCATAACCATGACCCAGTCTTTAATGATAGCCCTGTGCTTTATTAGATTTTTCTCACACATACACAGATCTATTTCTCTCATTTTCTGATTTTATAAAGTCAAACTTGATAACAGGGTGGACTTCCAATTTCAATATGTAAAGTACCATTATGAAAACATCTTTTTCTTCTTTTTTATCAAACTTAGTGCTTCATACCTGTGTTAGGTCTCCACGCCTCTCTAGCTTTATGACTGCCGCATTCTCTACAATGGTAGCTCCATACTTTTGGGCAAGCTGTATGTGGACTGCATTGCCCATTGCAGCATCCACTAGCCCAGAGTCTTTCTGGTAGAGGCAGGTCCAATTTGGGGTAGAATCAAACTGAGGGAACTTGTGGCGTACTCTTTCTCCTTCAAGTCTTTCATATCTAAAGGAGATAAAGAGTGTACATACCTTGATGATTGGCTTTCAATCAAGAGTCTGAGAGTTGGAACCCTTGCCTGGCGCTATGTTCTCAGACAAGGCACTTATCTACAGATGTCTCTCTCGACCCAGGTATAGTAAATATCTGTTGTCTCTGACCAGGCTGTACTTCCACACAATATAATACGGGAGGGATGTAGTATATCAGTATGCTTATTCTGGTTCTTATACTCTGTGTACAATTTGTAAATATGTTGTCCATATTTGAGAATGCAGATTTTGCGAGGGTGATCCTTCCTTTTACCTCTATTTCACATCTGACATCTCCTGTAATGATGCTTCAAAGGAAGTTACAGAAAAAGACTTTTTTTAGTTGTTTAATCTTTTTATGCCTAATCCCATTCTCTTACTTTCCCTGACTACAACATTCAGGAGTATCTATTAAAACATTCCTCAACTGACATTCTACTCAAATACAGAATAATGCCATCTGTAGTAAAATGTATCACACGCGCATGCGCAACTATCTATTCGCATTCCTTTGTTACACAAGAGTCATGATATACGCGCATCACTTATCGCTAATTGGTACTTGATCATGGCATACCCCTGCCCAGCCGGTTACGTTGCCAGTAATATACATCTAATAAAATCATAACCTATGAAGTTGAACTTTATATTGAAAGTTGACTGGACTCATTAATGCTTGTTTGACATGGTGACAGCAGTTGGATACATTCATTACTGCATTTAATATGTTCCTAACTATTATAATTATAATTCACAATATCAACTGGACTAGACTTATTAATGCTTGTTTGACTCGGTGGCAGCAGTGGGATACATTTATTACTATAATAAATATGTTCATTACTAGAATAATTATAATACTAGACTGGACTCATTAATGCTTGTTTGACATGGTGACTGCAGTGGGATATGTTCATTACTATAATAAATATGTTCATTACTATAATAATTATAATACTAGACTGGACTCTTAATGCTTGTTTGACATGGTGACAGCTGTGGGATATGTTCATTACCATAATAATTATAATTGACAATATCAACTGGACTGGACTCATTAATGCTTGTTTGGCATGGTGACAGCAGTAGGATACGTTCATTACTATAATAAATATGTTCATTAATATAATAATCATAATATTAGGCTGGACTCATCAATGCTTGTTTGACATGGTGACAGCAGTGGGATACGTTCATTACTATAATAAATATGCTCATTACTATAATAATGATAATTGGCAATATCAACTGCATTGGACTCATTAATGCTTGTTTGACATGGTAATAGCAGTGGGACACATTCATTACTATAATAAATATGTTTGTTACCCTAATAATTATAATTAACAGCATTCAACTGGACTGGACTTATTAATGCTTGTTTGACATGGTGACATCAGTGGGATACATTTATTACTATAATAATTATAATCAACAACATAAACTGAACTAGACTCATTACTGCTTGTTTGACATGGTGACAACGGTGGGATACGTTCATTACTATAATAAATATAATGAACAATATCAACTTACGGAACATTTTGTTCATCCATAGCCTGAGCATAGTTATCTATCACCTGAGCTCCTACTGTGCCTTTCTTAGCTATGTCCAATCCACCTGTCTTATAGACTAGCTGGATACCAGACTCTCTCTCAGCCTCTCCCCATGCTTCATAAGTACCTCTCGCCAGCTGGACGTAGTCACTGCTGTTATAGGACAGTCGTCTGCAAATGGTAAAGAGATTAATAATTTCATAAATATATATTCATTTGAATTTTCTTTTTCTTTTTATCCAAAAAAGTTATTCAGACCTATTCTGTTCATTCATTGAGATTAATTCTATTAATTCTATTAATAATAGATTCAAAATAAATCCTTACAGATCTAATGATGCTTTTTAAGACTTTGCACTGCTGAAATAGCAACTGATTCACAACACAAGAGCAAGACTGTCAAGGGAAATCGTCACTCCCCAAATGTTACATGGGTTATAGGATAAGGGTTATTTAGATATATGGTAACAATATCCAAAGTCCTTTGGAAGCGCATAGAGAAGTTACATCATAATGTGATATGCACTATATACAAGAACATCATATTATTATTATCATATGGTTACATGGTGTTTCATGGAAATATAGAAACAGAGGTACAAAGGGCAGAGGCGGCGGAACGTTGGGCTCGGACAATGGAAGTGGAGGGGCACCTTTTGTTTGGAGGACAAAAGGTGCCCCTCCACTTCCATTGTCTGAGCCCAACCTTCCGCCGCCTCTGACAAAGGGACTGCAGAACATTGGAACACACTCCATAGGATTGCTGGATGGGGTATCCTATACTGACTGGTGTACTTACATAATCCTTGAATGATCTTGTGACCCTCCATTATGATGACCAAGGTTGAACTGTTCTAAACCTAGCACACCTGGTAGATAAAGATGGATTCGGGCTAACTCGGCACTAGGGCGAACTCGGTCTTGGCGGAAAATCGCGGCCATGTGAGCCCAGAGAGTTGAATTGATCGCAAATACTTGTGTTGAATTTCGCATTAATACACATTTCAGAACACTTAAATTCAAAATTACTCGATATCAATGTGTAAAGTGACTAGTAAAGAAGTAATGTTGAAAATTTCAAGAAATAAAATTATACAAAACATGAAATTAAAGGCTAAAAATCGGTACGATGCGTAGCGGGGACTGCAACTCTTGAAACATGGTGACCGCATATAGTGCCGAGTTCGCCCTAGTGCCGAGTTAGCCCAACCATGGACCTACTTCGTAGTAGGTCCATGGCCCGACCCCAATAAAGACAAAGTACTTGTGTTGAATATAGGGCCTATAGACCTGTAACTGTATAGGCCTACTTCATAATATAATTGCAGGGCTATCAGAGAGAAGAGTATATTTTGAGGCTATATACCCTGCATAAACAAGACATTCAAACATGTTATTATCATAATTGCATTGACATGTATTATTATCAATATTATCATCTATTATTATTATTATATTATTATTATTATTATTATTATTATTATTATTATTATTATTATTATTATTATCAATATTATTACTATCATTAATATTATAACATCATTATTATAATAATTATCTTTACATAACAGTTAATTATAATGACTCGATTATACTGTTGGTATTAAACATGCTAAATCTCACTTTATACATGCTACAGGCATTCATTCAAAGTTTCAAACTACTGTTTGTTAGATCTCGCACTGTTCATACCCAATTTGTACTTTTTAGACTTACGGTTTCCAGCCTTTTTCGCCAACCAGTACACTGCGGCGCTGCCTATTCCACCGCAGCCGACCACAGCATAATCGTACGGGATACGAGACATTTTTCTCAAAAAGTCAAAGTTCAGTAAAAAGAAGGTGAAGAGCTTCCTTGGTCTGACGTTTGTACATCTATGACTACCTGAATATAAAAGCTGATGTTATAGATTCATCGCGAAATTACTCACGAGCACATCAAGAGGAGGATCTCTATTATGTCTGCTTATCAAGCACAAGGTCGAAGCTTGATGATAAAAGGGGTGGCCGACCATTTATGAAACCGGTTTTATGACATGCGTAGTCTGCTAGCACAGGCCCAAATCTGACACTAAAACGAACTTGTGTCCTAATTAGAAAGTAAACAAGCACCGCAATGTTTGAAAGGAGTAACTAAATTATAGGACCTATAACTAAAAAATGATAGTGCGTGCATTACAGAGACTTTGGACTTCACACCTTGTATTTTACGTAATTACTGATAAGGGTTTGTGGATCAGACTAGACATCAGCTGTTTTCCAGGTCCGTTCGCGAACAACAAAAGAGTGTCAGGTGCACAGAACTCCTATTGTGGTCAGGTGACTTAATTGTTTACTAAATACCAAGTAGGTCAACATGACCGGGGTCAGAACGGTTTCCATTGTTGTATCTTCCTGAGGCGGAGTGGGCAAAGGAAGGGGGGGGGGGGGCACAAAATATAAAATAAGAGGGGATTTGGGAGAAGAAATTAGAAACATGAAAATATATCGTTGTTGATGTCAGGGGCGGATCCATGATTTTGTAAAAGAGGGGGCACAGTGCCGTAAAGGTATACAATAAAGGGAGATTTTTTTTTTGGATTATGTATAAGGTAGGCCTATGCCAGTTGGGTTTCAAAGGGGAGGGGGGCATGGGCCGGTTTTCCTCCTATGTAGATCCGTCACTGGTTGTTGTTGTTGTTGTTTTTGGTTCTTACGGCGCTGTCATTCAAAATATGAATATTTACGTGATCGACCATCTCGCTTTTGTACTGCATGCAAGAAACTTTGTATGGCCATGAGGATAACGAGCAGTGCCGGAATGTTTTTCGATGGGGGGGGGGGGGGGGTGAATCGCCAAGAAGGGACACTGGGGAAAAGGGAATACCTATGTAAAATAGAAGGAAAATATTGGTATACGATCACGAATTGACGATTTTACCCCCTTTTTAATTGATAGGCTACAAGTGGCTATCGATTGTAATGAGTATAAATCATGGATTTAGGTTAAGTCTTCAAGGACACGAGTGGCTGGTAGTTAAGATGTTACCTATTTGCGACCGAACGAAGCGAGTGTGCTTCAGAGAAAAGCGGGAGATGGAGGTAGACTGGATCGAGCTGAAAGTCCTGTTGCATTGTGTATGAATTCATTGTGTATTGAACTTTGAAATGCTTGATTGGAGTTATATTTAGATTTTGATTATGAGAAGTTATATGTTGCATTGTATCATGGACATCCTTACATTAATTGGATGATCGTCATTTACTACGTTAGTGATCACGTGAGCTACTTTGCCCATTTTCTTCAGTTTATTTTCCTTCCATTTATAAACTTTGGGCCTAATTCTTGACATGCCCGAATATCTAGAGGGCCTATCGACAGCTTAGGGGCAGACGCTATTTAAAAAAGTAAAATTTACTCTGCTGCTTTGTTCAAGCTATCATAACAATGTTTATAACCTTGACATATTGCTCTATAAAAAAAATACACTGAGTCACAATATGCCATTGCGCATGGGTAGTGTATACAATATAGAGATCATGCAATTATCAATTTCATATCAATTTCCATGCTTTTCCGTGCATAAATCCATACTTAAATGAATTGCATTTTCAAAATAATAATCAGCGAAAAATACTTGAAAGTATTTTTCGCTGATTATTCATTCCCATTCGATGCACATTTTAATAATATGTGTACTTGTTTATTTACACTTTTCTTCATCTGCTTCTTGTTCATTCTCACATCTTTGTAAGACTTATATTGAATTACTCTCTGGAGCCTACAACCGACAAGCTTTGCTTTTAGCTTAGGCTCATTCATATCCTCATTTGCTATTTTTTAGTCATTATTTTACAAGAAACGACAAGCAAACCAAAGTGATGTAATATCTTTAAGCACTTATGTTTTGTTTATTGAAAATATACCCTCTATTATTCTTATCATTATCATTTCTTGTAAACAAAACTGGCAATGTGTATAAAAAATGAAATGTGAAATATGAAAATGAAGCGAACCTTGAACACTGGTTACCCCAGTACCTGGAGAGCCTTGCCATGCAGTTAGAGGTCAACTGAACAAATCTTCTTGGGGCAGATTTTTTGTTATATTCCCTAAAATTTAGATATCTATCGTCCTTTCCTTCAATGGACTTTCATTTTCTCTTTTCCTTTCACTTCCATCCCCCTTTCTCTCCCACGCCCCCCCCCCCCCCTCTCTCTCTCTTATGTCTCTTAACTTGATGTCGCTATATGTCACATCGGCTACATGATTATTGATTATGTCGTAATATGTCTGTGCATAATATTCTTAAATTATTTGTTTTTCAGCCGCGAAGCATCATCTTCAATCATAAAGGCGAAACACAGAAAAAAGTTTCAAATAGAAAGAATATTTGAAGAAAGAAAATGAAGAGTGTCAAAAGGAAAAGGTTACGACTAGCTGCCTTCCAGCCAATCGCCACATTGCAGCCTATACAAAAAATAAAGAAATAAAACGTACAGAAGAGAATAATGTTCACAGAAAGTGCTGGGTGAAAGACAAAAATAATTACTGTAAAATTAAAAAAATAATTTGTAGACAAAATGGGTAAAATCCCTCGAACGATTGTGAACCAAAGACAGTTGCCCAGTTTCCATTTGGTTCAAGACCAAGCACACATAAACTTATAAAATCAAGAATTATGGCGTACGGTACACATAAATACACAATTTGCAAAGGTGTATCAAAATTTAAGCATAGGATGAACTGGCCAGGCCGGCCTCCCCCATCAGTTTGAATAAAACCTTTAATTACGTGTATATACATAGCTTAATTTAGGTAGCTTTTGGCCAATCCCTGGATGGTCGATCGTTCTTGACGACTGACGAATTCAAATTGAAATTGTTTCTTGTTCATGATTAGATTGATCTGATGTCTTTTATTATGATTATATTTAGAAGGTACGTCTTCTGCACTTGCGGATTTCAGGATGCACATGCCATCCCGTCCCATTAAAAAGCAATGTGGCATATCTTAAAGTACAAAAACGAAAAATGTGCCCCCTTTTAAACTTTCGACACCATACCGAAAATTTGATAATTTTGTTGTTGTTGATTGTCAGATTTTTTAATTTTTTATTGTGCGTATTGTCATCTTGATAATTTGATAACCTATTAATTATAATATAAAGAATGTAGATATCCAGATCGTTGGGCCACATAGGCCCAACGAAACATGATTTATTTCCAGATTCTCCCCCATCGCCCTCATTTATGCCTTTTTTCTTTTTCTTTTTACAGAAAAAAAAAACCTCGAAGTCGAAGATAGCATTACTTAGTAAATTAAATTTCCAGTAAATGTCGGATTTTATTTTCCTGTGAGTTTGTTTGAAGACACCGTACGTTTGGTCCGTCTAATAATGGCGATTACCGTAATCACATCGGGCTAAAACCAGATTGGATTGTCAAGAAAACCAGAGGTTAGTTTGAAACTAAGAGCCAGCTTTGTGGTGTGAAGCAAAAGTAAGAATGTTATTTTACTCTCGTTTGTTTCGTATAGATATTTTTATGAGATTTTTAAAGTCCATAATTTAAATGTCCTCTTCCCTCTTCAGTCCCATGTGTTAAATCTGGTGAAGTGATTGTGAGATTGTGCGGATTGTCAGTGGTGTACACTTATACAAGCTAAGTATGAAACATTTGTATAAAAAGAAAGTGTCCATATTCTTTGTGCCTCTATCATGAACCCCATTGTTCCATTAAGTAATTTCTAAGTTAATCATCAATGTCTTTTAAGAAAAATGTCAACAATTTTGTTAGAAATTGGTAGGCTTATGGTGTCTTTGATTTGCAAAGCCAAAGGAAAAATTGTATTTCCAGGACATAGGTCTAGATTTTTTTTTTTTTTTTAAGAATCTTTTATTACTTCCTTTTTCAAAATAACATTTTCGCAATAATCAAGGTAAAATATACAAACAAATATATTCACATGCAGTATCATTGTGCCAAATTACATAATAATAAGTAACCATAATATTTTACATGCATGTATTAAATAGTAAATTATGCAATATATGGAAGTCTTTGTGATAAAAAAGGGGGAAAATATAAAAAGAAGATGAAAAGGAAGAAAATGAGAGAAAAAAAAGAAAAAAAAAAAGAAAAAAAAAGAAAATCCCCCCCCCCCTTTTGTGTCCGTTGTTCCGCCTCAGATTTTAAAAAACTACAGTTCAGAATTTTCTTCATGATTTTGATGTTATTAAGCACGCTTAGCTCCCCATGTCCATCTCTTCGTCCCGGAAATCAAAATGTTCCCATTTTCTAAGGTGTAATGAGAGGGTACCTCTCTCCAAAGCCAATTTTTTCTCTTCTAATCGATTGTCTGACATCACTTGTTTAATCGATCCCCCCCCCCTTAAAATTTTTTTTCGTTTGTTTTGTAGATTCAGTCAGAAAAATGCTTAAATCTGTTGAAATAAATTAATGAAAAGATTAGCTAAAGAAAATAATTAGACAAGAAAAAGTCTGTTGGTAATCCTTTGATTGTTTTGGATTCCTAAATAGTAAATGTAAAATTGGAAGAGCCTAGGGACTAGGGGCTTGTTTCATCAAATCAACTTCTTGACAGTCATAACTCATGCCAGCGATCTGTGGAAATGTCATGGACCTGACAAACCGTTTCACGAAGACATGATAAATGACAACTCCGTGACATCGATCCCCAAACTGTTCCAAAATGTCAAAAATGGCAGCGAAAAGTAATACTGATGATGCAATCCCGTTTACATGAAAAGACGTATTACTTATGGCATCTTAGAATTGATAAAATTGAGAAAACTTGAGGATGCTTTGGCGATGTAAGAGGATACCGTAATTGATTAATTATGGAAAGAAGACCCAAATCTTGTTCACTTTAGAGAAAATAATTAAATTAAGATATCTTATGATTATGACCCAATTTTTAAGTATTTATTCATAAAAAATACATGTAATATTATGTATATCAAAGAATTGAATGAAAAGGGGAAAATATAGGGAAAATAAATACATAATAAATTGTCGTCGTTCACATGGGTCTGTAGATCTGCAGACTGTTCCGCTTTCGATGCTATTTCTATGGTAGACAGATGTGGGTATTTTGTATATTAATCTCGTTTACTTGTTGGGAGGTCAAGAAGCCATAAGAGCATATTGTCCATCTGTAGAATATTATAATACAAACATAAGTAAAAGCTATTTCATAAAGTAATGTTCTTGGAGATCAGGAAGTAAATTTCTTTTAATTTACATTTTTCATTTTTTCGCAGCCCATAGACTAACTAAAAGCTGACTCGTGATGGCGTTTGAAAAAGATATGTCAGGTTTGGAGTACTGACAAGTCACTTGTCAGGAAAGTTGTCACTGGTCTTGGCAAACACGGCTTTGTTAAACTGTTGGCGGACAAGTTGAGCGACAGCGTTGAGATGTCGCTGATCTTGTCATTATGATGGTTTGATGAAACAACCCCCAGATCTCTGAGAGACAAAAAAGAAATGGAAGATGCTTAGTGTTTATAAAGAAAAGATATCTCCATAAAAAGAAGAACAATTGGATAAAATGAAATAGTTTTCTTGTAGTAAGCTAAATGTTAGAGAACATTATAGATTCCATATCACAATCAAGAAAATGATAAGAAATTATTTTTAACTTTTAATAATGTGTGTAAGTTGGTTTTACAGATAATATATCTGATACCACTTTTAATCTCACCATCTAGAAGACTTAAAACAAAGGGAACGGACATACTCTGTAAGAAAAAAAAAAATGCCAAAATTTGCCTTCAAATGGAATATTCATTTGTTATATGAACAGTACTCAATGTAGGAAAACTAAGAACAAGTTGGTACAACTATAAATAGATACAGTTATGAATAGATACATGAACTGATTCAAATTTAGGATCAAATAGTCAATGGTCAGTAGCTATTAACAAATGATATTTGTTTTAAATGTTTTTCAGATTTAGAAAAGAGAACTAAGTGAGCCACACCACCAACATGCCTACTGTCATTGGTTTCGAAGGCAGTGCTAACAAGCTTGGTATCGGGCTTGTGAGAGATGGAGAAGTCTTGTCCAATCCTAGACACACCTACATCACCCCACCTGGTGAAGGTAAGCTTCATTTCTATACTTTGAAATTATTATTTTTTCTGTATTCATTTCTATGATTCTTGTACACCGTAATGCTTTTGTCGTAGATTTCTGTTTTTAGAAATCACACTTGTGAATCACTATTATTCAAAATCAAATGTTTTTTTTTAAAAATCACATTTTTATTTCCCTCAATTGTACTTGTATCTTATTTTACCTTAGGATATTACAGTTTTTATTTATTGAACAGCAAAAAAGAAATAGTTAAAGGCTCATTCATCTACAGTGATTTCCCTTTTTACTCTGAATATACCGTACATTCCAGTTTGGTTGATGATACATTGTACGGACAGCAAAAAGTTGTCCTTAAAAAGTGTAAATGGATATGCAAGTAAAAGCACAGTTAAAAAGGCAAAAGCAATGAACTAACATATCCCTGTTGAAAAATATTTTTCTGAATGTTGGTTTTATGACATTCATATACCATATATTTTGGCTTTTAAGTATAAGAAACAAAATATTTTATTTTCCTTTCAGGTTTCCAACCTAGAGACACAGCACGACATCATCAGCAGCACATCATGTCTATCTTAAGAAGGTATCTATCATAACTCCTACAATGAGAAAATTGTCTTGTTTATCACCTATTAAGCAGCTGTCATTCAACTTTATCAGTGCACTGCACCTGATTTGAAAGAGACTCTTCCACAATATGACATTATTTTTTGTTCAAATTTCAAAACAATTCCACGAGACCAAAACACAGATTCAGATTGGAACACATTCAGGTGCCGTCTTACACAAGCTTGATTAAAAAATCAGAATAGATTTCACAAGACATGCAGAGCTTTTTGTTTTGTTCTGAAACCTCTTTTAACCTAAAGATAACATAGAAGTTAACATAAAACATATCATGGTCCAGGGGTCTTTTAACTGTGATACATCAGTCTATTTATACGTGAAATGCAGAAGACATTTTCTTTGCTGTGTTTTTCTGATTTGGTTTCTGTGATAACTGTCATAACCATTCTGCAAATCTATAACTTTTGAACTTGAAACAGACATAGAAAACATAAAAAAGAAAGGAATAAAGTTTTTAATGGACACTTTCGCAAGAAAGGTAGTGCGTATGAAATGATGATAACTCAATAAATGCGCGCCATATTTTGACATACTTGTAGGCGCGATCAAAAGAGAAGCATGATTAGCTAAGAGTGCATTTTAACAGTGATTATAATAGGAGTATCAATAAATAATGATAAATGGGCATGTCGAGACAGTCGAGGGCGTAACCTAAAAAAAAATAACATACCCTTAACATAATTTTCTGAAAACCGATTTAGAGGTATGTTAAGGGTATGTTAAGGGTATGTTAGCTTTGGGACTTAACATATAATAGAAGTTAACATAGAAGTTAACATAGTTTTCAGAATACCGAGCTGGAGCTGATCAAACTTTCTCCCTTTTTGCTCAATTACAAGGGCATGCTCCATATGGAATACGAAAAATGGAGGGCTGGGATTTCTGCTTGCATCAGACCCCTCAATGGACTGTCACTGATATGCTACCTGAAGACCTACAGATTGAGGAAACTCAGTAATAATAAAACAAAAAAGCAAGGTAAAGTCATAATAATTGGCATCTGTCTTTTTTCCCCTGCAGTATTTCAAATCCATTGTTAGAACATGATTATTTAGTCCTCTTTTTCTTTTTTCGTTAATATTCCTATTTCATCTCCCAGGGCTTTGGATGAGGCTGAGCTAACTCCAAAAGATATAGACTGTGTTTGCTATACAAAAGGTAAGAACCACACTTTAATTTTCTGTGTATTTATTTAAGCAATATGTTAGTTTGTGAATCTTCCAATAATGCATTATTTTGATGTTGATAGCAAAACAAATCAACAGTTTGGGGTAAAGTTTGACAAGCAGTCTCTAAAAAATTGCACATGTTTAAACCTAGTAACATATGACATAACTTTCACTTTGTAAATTTGAGAGGCTTTGGTTATCATTGAGCATATATTTTTTAATGGGTCTCAGAATGAGAAATGTCTACTTGCTGTGGTGGTTAAAAGCTTGTTTTGCTTTCTGAAATCTCAAACAGGTTCATGTATTATGAAGTTTGATATCATGGAATATTTTTTGCATCAGGATGGACAATGAAGAAGAAAAAAAAGAGAACCATTTTTTAAAAAATTGTCTCATGAAAACATTGTTGTGAGACATGTTTGTAAAGTTGGTGTTACTGTTCAGAGTTATTTGTTCAAAGATTTTAGTAGACATAGAGCTAGCTTTCTTATTTGTTTGTTGTTTGCTGCCCTCACAGGTCCAGGGATGGGTGCTCCTCTTGTCTCCGTTGCAGTGGTAGCCAGGACAGTAGCCCAGCTGTGGAATGTACCCATCATTGGTGTCAATCATTGTATAGGGCGTATCCTTTGAATCAGTGCAATGATGTTTGCAATCAACAGAAGCATGATTGGCACGGGTCAAATGAGAAAAGGTCCTTTCAAACTGACAATAACCTCAAAATATCAACAATTATTATTTCATTTAGAGATTTTATATGACCTGTTTCCTTAGAATCGTCCAATATTCCAAGTTAGTGTGAAGAGCTGAAATAATGTGCTTTATTTTTCTTTTTTTTTAGTTACCCAGGTGGCAAGGGAAGACATAAAATTTTCTCATCGTAATCAGATTTGCTTTCATGTAGTGTATAGCTGTAACAGTTTTTAAAAACATTTGGGTTCAATTTTTCCTTGAAACAATTCCTTGATAACTCACAGACATTGAGATGGGGAGACTGGTAACAGGTGCTCAGAATCCTACAGTGTTATACGTCAGTGGTGGCAACACACAAGTAAGTAGTCCAGTCTCGTTTACATACTGCCTACATGAGCAAGTGTTGAAAATAACCACTTGGCACACTGCTTAAAAGACATCTTTTATTGCTTGCAAATGACGAATGGTATAGATTAATGGCTGATTATTGCTGTGATGCATATAAGTTCTGACCGTATTGTATTGCAGTAAAGAAAGAAAAACGATAAAAAGGATTCTCAATAATTTCTACCAGGATTGCTAGATGTTAAAGACAGTGATACATTCTATATCAAGTACTTCTCTGTTCTTGAATGATTTATATATTTCTGCTTTAATATTCGTTTGAAGGTGATAGCCTACTCACAACAGCGCTACAGAATATTTGGTGAAACCATCGACATAGCTGTTGGAAACTGTCTAGATAGATTTGCTAGAATTTTAAAGGTGAGAACTAGAGAGAATAACGATAGCAATAACAAGGGCAATGATTTTGTTCCTAATTGAAGTTACGATATTGTCTGCAGTCATGATGCCTATGGCGTTGTACATACAACAGGTATTGTACATGTCAAAATTTTACATTTTTTACTCAAATATTCATGATAAATAAATTCATGATAAATATAAATAGAGAAAGGAACTGTGAATACAGTGTTGATGAGCAAAGGGCAAAATTTTGGAACAGATTGGTCTTGAGAGCATCGTTTCAAAATGATTACAAATGTTTGTTTTTACAAAGGATTGAAATAAAAAGGGGGTCCTTAGCAGTTGGTTAAGGAGAAATGTTCATAGGTCACACAACTACAGGGGTATGTTTGATTGACAGGTTGTATGTTACACAGGAAATACTTGCCTGAAATTTACACAAGCAGGTGTGAAACTGACAAGCTTGAAATTTGTAGACTTCAGAAAAGGAGCAATCTACAAGAAATCAACAAGGAATAATTTCTTGGTCTGAATTTGTAAACAAGGAGGAATGTGAAATTTACAATTTATGAATAAGCTTGAATAAAGAAAACCCATTGAAATTGAAAATTTATTTGTATTGAAGACTTCCTCAAAGCCTTTGAAATAATTTTTTTTTTTTTAATGTTGCTGTAAAGAAGTAAATAAAGTATGTGACATTGTTCTGTTCCACTGTTTGTTTATGTTCTTTTACAAAATATTATTTAGAAGGGAGTAGTTTTGCCAAACAAACTATGTACATCTTTCAAAACCCATCTCGTATGCACTTTGATCTTTTCAACAGCTTTCTAATGATCCGAGCCCAGGGTACAACATTGAGCAAATGGCTAAAAAGTAAGTAAATTGTAATCCTTGGCTTATAAACCACAAGCAAATCATTGTAACATAATTTGTTCTCCAGATCAGAAATTACATTTAAAAGTTGTGAATGGGACAATTAGTCTCATATCATTCAGTCAAAATATCTCTGGATGTTAAGTCATGTTCATAAAGTGCAATGTGGTATTTATGAATTTGGAAATTTCGAGCCCTAGCCGTGATCAACTTTCTTTGCAGGGGTAATAAAGAATTCATCGCTTTCTGCATTGATTTGTAAGACATTTGTTCCTCCACCACCAAGGTCGATGCTGGATGCAATATTGGTTTGGGGTTGTCCACTTCTTTGTTGTTAATCTTTGTACATCACTAGTGGGATATAGATGAAATAGAATGTTTATAAAGAGGTGAATCGGAATATGTCACTTAAGAAGTCTCTTGTTTCAATCATACAATGTGCAATTAATTCAAATTCTAACTTTTTTTCTCTCTTTCTTCTTTTATTTTCTTGTGTTATTTCCAGAGGAGAGCAATACATTGAACTGCCTTATGTGGTGAAAGGCATGGATGTGTCCTTTTCTGGTCTCTTGTCTTTCATTGAGGTAAGGCAAACAGATAGTTTTCTCCAATTATCCACACATTTCATGGTTTAATTACAAAGGGGGTCAAAGAGGGACTGTGGTTGTGATCAGTTGCAACAAAATATTGTTCATTTCAGCATAATCTATGCAAGGGTGTTTTGAAGAAATTCAGATTTTACATGCATGTAATGAAATATTTATGAAAATCAAAGACACTAGACACAAGTAATATTTTGTTGTGGAGGCCTGCTAATTATGAAACAAAAGTTTAAAAATTGGCATGAATTTAGTTTAGTACCTGTATCATGTTAGTAAGAGTTGATTACTAGATACAGGAATGGTATTGTATAAAATTCTGAATAAATTTGGCAAATCAAAAAAGTTTTAGGGGGAAAAATACCATTAAAAATGACCTTGCCTGGGCATTTTGTTAGGACTAGGAATCTTGATATTGTGAATACTGAATGTGATACTACATGTATCTTGACAAAACATAGTAATAAAAGTCAAATCATGTTAGAACTGATAGAAGTATTGCGATCATTAATATGCGTGATCTTTTTGTCTGTTTTGTAGGATGTGGCCCACAAGAAACTGAAGTCAAAAGAATGCACTCCAGAAGACCTGTGCTTCTCATTACAGGTATTCATGATGGTAGAGAGTAGTGGTCAATTAAAGGCAACTGAGTCTTGTATTTGTAACAGTCACAAAGCACCAAAAGTAGTTTTTTTTTTCGATTCTCTTTTTTATTACACTGTGGCAGTTTGATTCATTATGAATAATTTTTCTCATGCAAACTTACAAGCTCTGGAAATCAATTAAAAAAAAAAACAAACCCTTTTTTAGTCATTTTATATATGTTCTGATTAATTTTATAATTCATATGAAAAGATTTTGTTGAGGTTGATAAGTATAGATAACATAATAAACTTGATATAGAGTTAATTTTGCATAAGTCGAATCTGTTGGGACCACAAAAAAGTAGTTCGACTTATGCAAAATTCAACTTAGGAAATGTAAATAATACATGTTTTGCATAATTTAGTAAAAAAAAATGATTCGAATTAGGGAAAGTTCAACTTTTGCAACTTCGAGTTATGCAAGGTTAACTGTAATTGTGTTTTTATTTTCATTTGAGAGTGCTTGATTTATGGGACCAGGTTGACATACGACATGGGTTTGATGTCATTGAATACTTCGAGCTACCATTATCCTTTTTTTTTCTTACTTTCCAGCACATACAATGTTGAGGCATATGCTACTATATGAATTTGTTTTTATTGTCTTCTCCAAAATCAACCTGTGAATGCTTTCTATGAACATTTAATGTGCCAAAGTTAAATCATCCTCACCATGAAAACTTAGCATCTATCTAATATGTGTATTATCTGTTTCTTGATCCCACCTATAGGAAACTATCTTTGCTATGTTGGTTGAAATCACTGAGAGAGCTATGGCTCACTGCAGCTCATCAGAAGTACTGATTGTGGGTGGTGTTGGGTGTAAGTACATGTGCTATTCTTATATGGAACTTATGTAAATGCTTGTGACAAATACTGAAATGCTGGAATAGGTAAACTCAATTGTACAAAAATGCTGGCATTCCAAAGCAAACTCTTTAATATGGGGTTATGTTCTTAAAGGTATTAGATAGTTTTGGGAAGCCCTCAAAAACTTTTCGTGAGATTTCTTTGATTTTACTTAATAAATAGCAGGGTACTGACATAACTAAGATGCTGTGAAGTTTTTTCCTCCTCAAGTGAAATATTTATCAAATTAGAGGTGAAATGAATAAAAATCCCTGGCCCAAAAAAGAGGGGATGTAAATTCGAACAACGGCCGCACACATTACTCACATGAGGATTGCTGTGTGTTGTGTTATAGAATACGCTACACATAGTGCGAAGCGCTGGGTTTATTGTGTGGGGAACCTTCGGGTGGATATGGTCTCAGCGTGAGTCAGTGAAAAGCTGTTACCAAGCGTTTCTTACAGATATTTACAGTAAAATTTGTTCGAAATCGTGAATGGAATGTTAAATAATCTCGTACATGTGTCTTATGATAAAAGGAGAATAGTATGTGACTATGTTAGATAAGTTTCTTGCCAGTATGATTTTTGCTGCCGAGACTGTATATGAGCTTTACCTCTTACAGGTGCATCAGAAGTTATTAACATGCAGAATTTCAGCTTACCCTTTCAATTTTTTTTACTTAGGCCGTGGATTACCTTTGAATGAAAATAACATCAGTTGTGAGAACATGGAGATGAGGCAGCATTTTCCCATCGGACTTCAGATTTAAAATTTATTTTACAAAAAAAAAGGACTACTGACTTAAACTCCACATTCTTGGAAGGATTTAAATAATGCCAGAAATCAAGAAAATGCTTGGAAGATAATGATTTTCTTTAAAAAAGAGAAAATTTTTTAAAAATTGCTACCCAGATGGAGAATAGTCCCAGTAGATGACATCATATTCACTTGAGTGATTTGCTAATATGGAATTTTAATCTTTTACAAATGAATTTTCACTCCAAGAAACGGTTACATGTCGTTTTTCCGAAGGTTCATAATTGTGAAGGTTCGTTTTTCTGACAGTTCTTATTTCTGAAGGTTTGTTACTCGGATGGTTTGTAATTCCGAAAATGAAATAGGGTTCATAATTCCAACAATGAAAAAGGGTACACACATGTATTTCTGAAGGTTAGTAATTCCCAAAAGTTATGTTGGGCTCTATTGCATTTTCTGAATTACGAACCTTCAGAATTATGAACCCTTTTTTATTTTCGGAATTAGGAACTCTCAGAATAAGGAACCTTCAGAGTAATGCATCAAATGTTCAGAATCATGAACCCTATTTCATTTTCGGAAATTATGAACCCCCTGCTATGTGAAATTTGCGTTTCGGAATTACGAACCTTCGGAAAAATGAACCTTCGGAAAAACGAGTACACCCCAAGAAACTATATGAAGGTTGGGTTTCATATCACTGTCAAATGATCTGTTTATTCACTTCCCTTGATTTCTCTCTCAGGTAATCTGAGACTGCAAGAGATGATGGGTAAAATGGCTGAAGAGAGAGGAGCTACGTTATGTGCCACTGATGACAGGTAAATATGTAAACAGTTCTCAGAAAGTGAAAAGAGATATCTTTCTCTATCCCTCTTCTTTGACATACACCTACTTGAAATTGTACTTTCGATTTTGTAGTTATGCTTTCCATTTTTGTTATTTCCAGTAATAAATAATTGCCAGAAAATGGAAAGAGGTATCGTTTTTCTTTTGTACTCTCATATTCTCCTACTTTTGGTACAGTTTTTAAAAGAATGTTTATTTTAAAGTTAATGTTTAGTTTTGGTAGCCCTCAAAAACTTCTCGTCAGATTTATTTGATTTTGTTGATAAATAGCATGATACTAGCAATACAAAGACACTGAAGATTTCACGTCCTAAATTGGCATATCAAACAAATGAGAGGCAAAAAATAATTTAGGTGCCGGGTTAGGGATATAACTCTCAACAACTTCAGCTTGCACTATACACCATACACGCGTTCGAAACCTACACACAGTGACACGCGTGTTATCTCTGTGTGAAGCCTCGAGATTGTTGTGCGGGAGCAATCGGGGTGGAAAGGTCCTAGCGTAGGGTAGTATATTGCCATGATCCTTGCATATAATTATGGTAAAATTCACCGGAAATCATTGATGGAATACCAAATGATTTCGTACAAACATCTTTTGATACATGGAAAACAACATAAGACTATGTTTAACACATTTCTTTCCAATTTCCTTTTTGGATGTTTCTCTTCAATCTGAAATAATAGTTGAAAATTATTGGGACAGAGTACGTACTGTTGATATCATTCTTGTGCTGTTTGATTAATAGCAAAACCAGGGCCCTCTTGCATAAAAAGTTGCGATCAAACGCCACTCAAAAAATTAAACACAACTCGATTTTCAACCAATCAGGATCGCGTATTTGGGACTTGAGTTTAATTTTTTGAGTTGCATTTAATCACAACTTTTTATGCAAGAGAGCCCAGTTTACACCCGTTAGTTATGATTACAGACTCTCTAGCTATGCAGTATGAGTCAATAAAAAGGAAACCCACATTCAAGCCCTAATATCCAACAAACCTTGTGGAGTTTTTGAAAAAAAATATTATAAAGGTGTGATAGTTGATAACGTCTTCTTAAGTTTGTTAGGCGATCATGGATGACTGAGCAGCGGCCAGCGGAGCAGCATATAAAATATACTGTACTCCTAAATGTACCTTGTGAGATTCCCATTTTTCCTATGAAACGTTGACAGGTATGCAAATCTTGTGATTTACGAAACTTCTTTTATTTTGGTGACACATTTACCAGGTACTGCATTGACAACGGTGCAATGATAGCCCAAGCTGGACTAGAGATGTATAATGCTGGTATCACAACTCCCCTAGAAGAGACTTGGTGTACACAGAGGTATTAAAGAATATTACAAACACAAACTTAAGGCTTGTATTCTGCTAAAATTTAAACCCAACCCTGGGTATAAAGTCAAGATTTAATAAACAAAGTTAGAAGAAGGTCCTTTTGTTAAGCATGACTCTAAAGTTTAGACCAAGTGGCAGGTTTATACCGAATTAGTAGAATACCAACCCATGTATCCTAGCAAAAGGGACAAAATATTTATAGTAAGTTGTTTTGAATATCAGATAAATGAACTCATTCAGTAAGTGAAAATCATAGACATAGTATTGTCATTACAGACTTTTTTTTTTAATCTAACTGTAATTAGACATGTAGGTAAGCAACCAGGGAAGCTATAACTTTAAGTTTTATCAAAGGGAATTTTGTAATGGAGATTTATACTACCTGAATGGCATTGGCAATTTGGGATCTGGGCTCTTCTGATTCAAAGAACCCATTGAGCACAGGAACCGGGTGATATGTGTATTAACCCGTTTGCTACTGAATTCTCTAATTCACATAGGCTTTCTACAGGGGCCACCCGTTTCCCGTAGGCAAAGGGTTAAGCTTATGGGAATGAGAGAAATCTGTAGTCAACAGGTTAAGCTATCATGCCTTTGTTATTTTGGGATTTTTTAAAATGAAAAGTGAAAAGGCTCTGCATCATTACTGGAAAAATTAGTCGTGTAACATCGCTCTTCGAAGTTTTGTCCTTCATTCCATTGCTCTGTCCTTTAGAATACTCGAGTGGTTTTGATCCCTCTCTTTGTTGTATTTTAATATCTCCAGGTATCGGACAGATGAAGTCAAGGTTGCATGGAGAGATTGATGGATCTTACTTCCAGTTTCCATGTCTATTTAAAGACTTTGGACTCTGTCCAGTACTCGTATTTCAGCAAAGCAACAAGACATCTAGAAGACTGTTGAAAAAAAATGAAATGGCTCAAGATCTTAATCTAATAGGCATATGAAACACAACAATCTGTAGCAGTACCGACACCTACATATATACTTGTTTAAAATATAATGATGATGATGCCGTTGAGCGCTTAAATGCAGCAACATGGAGAGAATTCATCTGTATTAGCAGGAATGATATTCCACATTCCAATCGGATTTTCATCAATTCTGTCTCCACAAAGGATTTCCTTGAGAGGTTGTCAGATGCCCGTTACATCATGAATTGGCCCATAGTTCCATCAAGGAATCTATGCATAGCCAAATATGAGGGGACTTCAAGTCCATTTATTGCAGAAATAGAGTTATTGTTTCCATACTACTGAATGAATTCGTCATGACATCATGGCTTATAAAATGCGTATCATGTATCACAATTTCAATATCGAGATGTGGTCATTAAACAGTACAGGGTGCTATGGCATAGGTTATTTCAATGCTGCAAAAAAATTTATTATGAAAATGATGACCCCTGTTTTCAATCATGTATGTTGGATGATTTGCTTAATCATGGATATCACCTGGAGAGCGTTTCATGAAGAGTCTTGTCAGTGATTTTCACTGACAACTGTTATAAGCTACTGAAATCCATGCATCTGATTGGCTAAGAGCAAATTTGTCAGTGAAAATCACTGACAAGACTCTTCATGAAACGCTCCCCTGGATGAAATTGTTTCTTAGCTTATAGTCTGGAGGTACGGTTCTATTTATGTTGTAATGACCTATTAAAAGCAGATACTGAATTTGAAAGGGAAAATACTCATAGTATCATTTGCTTTAAGTGATACACATGTTTACCAGTGGGTGACTGCAAAAATAATTTGATTTCTCATGTTATTGTTAAAGGGAAGCTTGAGTTCTGGGAAAGGTAAAAAAATAATTTGTGAGCTTTCTCATTCTTTTTACGTTAGTTTGGAAGATTATCATAGTAGATATGTCCCCTGAAAAGGATTGCTCTTCAAATGCTCTCACAATCAAAATATGACGAGAAACAGCTGAAATTTTCGGACCGAACATTTGGGTGTAGTCCCATGTACACATTTGTGTGTGCAGTGCTTGTGAATCTGAGCAGG
This sequence comes from Heliocidaris tuberculata, assembly GCA_025618425.1. Lineage (NCBI taxonomy): Eukaryota > Metazoa > Echinodermata > Echinoidea > Camarodonta > Echinometridae > Heliocidaris > Heliocidaris tuberculata. The sequence continues at coordinate 21,683,341 of CM046845.1, forward strand.
ATTGAGTCAATTTCTTATCATTTTGGAGATTCCATAACCTTACAGCATACACCAATTCTCATGTGCTATATAATCAACCTTTCCCAATTTCTTTTAGACAATTTCATTCACAATTCAATCTCATGACCAGAACTCAACTTTTAAGAGAAAAGATGCCTCTCCTGAAAAAGACTCAATAGTTATTTGCTAACTCCCATGAAAACTTTTATTTAAGCCATTGATAAAACACCCTGTCAGTACATTCTTTCTTTTTTAATAATGCCCAGTGTAAATATCTTCACTGTATTATAACTTTTTTCTATTGATGAAGGTGGTTTAGGTTTACCTTGCAATAAACTATATTGTATACTTGACAATTTTGGACTCCTTGATTTATTTAATTTCATTCATTGTACAGTTCAGACAAATCTCTTTATAGCAATGTCATCAATAACTAGATACTGGATGCATTGCGAATTAGCGAAGACAGTCCCCCCCCCCCCCCTCGTTGTATCTTTAGTATTTTACCATCCTCCTTTGGACAAAATTTGCCTGAAAGGAAAAGTCCACCCTGATCACAAGTTGGTTTTAAAAGAAGCAGAAAAATTAAAGAAACAGATCAGTTAAAGTCTGGGCAAAATACAATGAGAAATAAGAAAGTTATGAATTTTTGAAGTTGTAATCAATCAAACACAAATGGGCAACTCAGTGACGTATCTTGCGAGCTCCTCTCTCATTTGCCCTGTTCCCCAAAAATCAATAATTTCCACTTTCTCTAAGGAAAATATTGAAACATACGTGCACTTTAGATATAATCATTGCTCATATGTTTTTACACAAAACCTGTATGAAACAAATCTATTCCTTCATCAGAAACTAAGAAAATGAAAGTTTATAAAATTTTCTGTACTGAGCAAATGGGAGAGGAGCTCGCATGATATGTCACGGAGTTGCCAATTTGTATTTGATTGATTATAACTTTTGAAATTCAGAACTTACTTATTTCTTATCAGATTTTGCTCAAACTTTTATTAGTCTCCTTCTCTCATTTTTCTGCTTTTATTCAAATCAACCAAATACCAGGATGGACTTTCCCTTTAGACATAACATTTTGGCATGGAGTCACGTGTACAAAACCTATGAAGGTAATATTTTTCAACAGCCTTGTGATTCGGAACTGCCAGTCTTATCTACATGTACGTCTGTGGTATTTAGACTTTGTAATAGGATTTCCTTTTCATTTTCTATATCACTTGCTCCACAACTGCCCTTTAAAGGTCACTCGTCCTTTATGGGTATCCTATTGCCTGGAAATATTACTCTATTCAATATTGTGCTATTGAACATCATCTGGAAGTTTCATTTCAATTAAGCATGGTAATCCATGTTTCATGACATCTTCAGAGGATTTGAATATTCATGTACAGAGTATGATCAGAGCTTCTTTTGTTTCTTTTTTTTTCAAACTTTTACCCCCTCCCCCATTTACCTATGTATTTGATGAATTTTTATTTGGAAATTTATGTCCTTGGCATGACTGTTTGAGCATACCTGTATTTCTGCACATACCCCTTTAAAATATCTGTGAATATTAGAACACACACACACACACACACACACACACACATATATTTATATCATCGATCTCTACCCACTGGATAAAGCAACGCCCTCAACGTTCGATGCAACCCGGCGTGACGCGTCGCCATGTTTGGGCTCGCAGAAAAACAACACTGCAATACTATTTCAATACAATCTTATGCATATTTAGAATCAAATAATTCAGCACTGTGAAGTCTTTTCCACGAATTAATTGCAAAATCAGGCAAAACAAGTGTATCCGTACAAATTCTAGAGGCGATTTAATGTGACAATTAGTATAATGTCTTAAGTAAACAATAAAATCAAGTATCTTTCGAATAGGAGTACACTGGGTTCATACACAGCAGACGATGTCCCACGCTATGCCGTGTACTGTGTTTGAGTGAGGGCTCCTAATTTTGGTTGTGCGGGCACCTCAACTGCTCGCATAGAGCCGTGCGTACGATGCGATATCCACGTAAATGGAGATCGATGATTAATATGCCAAGCACCAATAATGTATGACAAAAGAGCAATGTAGATAAAACGCCTTGCTCAAGGGCATAAGTGCCGTACCGGGGATCGAACTCACGATCCTCGCATTTCCCACTTGAGTGTTTTTAACCACTTGGCTACGACACACATGCACACACACACACACAAGCAAATACACGTATAACCCAGGCCTTTGGAAACTGGTTGAGTCTTGCACAAAGCCTAAAGGAAAAATAGAATTCAGTAGTCAACAGGTTTTAAAAAAATCACACCTTTCACACCAGTAATTCTTTCTGTTTTAAACATTTCATCATGAAGACTTGTTTATTCAATTTACTCATGGAGACCTTGATCAAAATGATTAATCCATATATCAAATGAGGCTGGAAACCCAAACCTTCACATGAACCAACAAACCATCTCTTGAAAGTCACAAAAATTGTAATATATAAAATGCATTGGTGCTGTCTTAAAAGGAAACATTAGATGAGCATACACATTATCAATTCAAAGTAATAATAAATGGACAATATGAGTTTAAAACTTCACAGAGATCACTCTCCATCTCTTCACCACCTTCATATAATGGACAATATTAAAATAATCGTCTTGAAAATAAAAATGTACTTTTCTTAAACATGCAAAATGCACAGAGTATTGCTATAAAAGTGATCAAAACATTATGCTCAGTTCCTGGTACTGAAGAAAAAAAAAATTTGTACAAGAACATATCTTACCAGAATAAAAGGCATGCAAAAATATGCATAACTTTGAAGAGTCAGTCTCGTATCTGGTTTCCATACAAATATTAAACATATCTTTCGTACATACACATGTATAGGATTATTAACAAGAAGTACATTACAAGCTGTAAACATTCTTACAACTTCTAAAAAGGCATACATGTCATCTAGGATTGTTTCATAAAAGCTCTAATTATCATATTCTTTCTTCTCTATTATCTTTCCTTGACAATATAGCAAATATATACTTATTTACATTGCTGTACAATTCCTCTTTAATAAATCAGTGTGGCGAGCCTTTTTTAACACATCATACTTCTGATTTCGCTCTTTTTAAAATCAATATATTAACTATAATACACCATACAGTCTGAGATTAGTCATTACATGTAAAGGCAATAATGGATTATTGTTTGAATTAAGTACATATTTCTGGGTACGGTAATGCACAAACATATATCATAAAATAACATATAAACAGACAATAACTTTCAAGAATGTCTAGATATCTTCTTTGACTCCATTTTCACTGCTTTGGCTTTTCCTAGAGAGGAAATTTTTTTCTATGGATACTTGGCTGAGGTGAATGTCAAAAATCCTTCAAGAATGACGGGGGGGGGGGGGGGGGGGGGGGGGGGAGAAGAACTTTGAACCAAAAGACCTTTCTCTTGCACTGTTGTAGGCAATAAGCACCATAGCAAAAGTTTTATGGTGCTAAGGTGTGTGTTGGGTGTTAGTTTGATATCAAAGGTGAGAAAATCCAGTGTAAATTCAAACACCTTTCGATTTGCTGCAGGGATGCTTTTCTTGTGAAAAGCAAATAAAAACGTCTGAACCCCTCCACTTTTCAAACTATGGTTTCTAGGTCTGGTCCCTGGAGATAAAAGGTTTTCTTTTGATCTGGAGTTTAAAACATGTTACTTTTCGCTCTAAATATGCCATTGGGCAAATCACTGCCTCTACGTTTGTTATTTTTTATTCTGAACATAATTGCCTCAATATCAATATCCAATACAAAAGGGGTTGCATATATATCATATATATGAAAATCCATGAGAAAAACCTACAATGTATCATAAATACACACAAGCTTCCCTATCAAACAACTTACTTTAAAACAAAAAACAAATCTAAAGATACAACAGGTACATATGTTGTCAAAAATACAGCAATATGATTTCGTATATGTGATGCATGCATGCATTTCATGCACAGGTTTGACACGCAAACTTAGAATACTGATTCATACTGTACCATGCATAAACTGTCCTGTTCGAACCTATTAAAAAGAGCCTATTTCAATTTCTATAATTTAGATAATTCTGACAATGAGATTCATTTCAATTTAATTATGATTAAATTAATTATGATGTTCTTATTCATCAAGGACACTAAGAAACACAGCATGATCTGCTTATTCTGCTTGAAGATACAAAATAACTGACCTTCGCCTTTAAAGTTCTAACCAAACAACTGCATAAATGAAGTGATGTAGATAACGGCACTTGTGCAATGACTTGGACTTGGACCCTAGAGTTTTAGATCACAACGCTAACCATCTAACCACCTATGAGGAAATTTAGGCAACAATGTTGCTTATCACATCAAAAAACAATTTGATAAGCAAAAGGGAAAATGTCCCTCTTGTATTATACATACGATACATCCCTTTATATGTAACTTTGGTATACTATTACTTCATCTCTCTCTAAAAACATGTCGTATATACACATCAATTACATACCTGACACACAATACAACACCTCTTTACTGTCATAAACTATAATAGCCAAAGAAATAAGATCAACAAAATGTGCTTCAACTCATTTGCATAAAGTCTTAACTGTTTGCTTTTGCAGTGCATATAAATGGGATCTTCATGTTATAATCCTGCTTCACTATTGGTCACCTGCAAAATATTCTTCTCTCAACAATTACCCGCTAATACACACACACAGGGGAAAACCCACAGAAAATACCTACATTATTTTGCCTGAATTCAGCCCTTTCTAGTGAGAAAATAATTGCATCTTTTACAATATTCTTAATTTCAAAATATACAGATATCTTTTTGTTATGGTTTTGTGATGAATATTGTCAACGCAAAATCCTCTAAGAATATATTACTTCAAATTTAGATTTCAAGTCAAATACCTTAAGTCAATGTCGATTAGAATAATACATAAACACACTGTTTTCAAATCAAAATATAAAATAGTTAAAATATATTTCATATTACACACAGATAATATCTCTTGTTTGAAAAGTAGTTGTTGACTCTCATTTAATAAGGAGATGGCACACCTTTGCGGAAATAAGTTTATTCTGGAAAACAGAAGTTTTTAATTTTTTTGTTGAGTAAAATTTGTAGAGATTAATTCACTGCCTAATAGAAAGGAATTTCAATTATTAAATTTGAATGATAAATTCTTCAAAAAGAAATTTCAGTAGTTCCATAATCTTTTCCATACCCTTATCCAGACCTGTTTCCATATGTATCTCAAAAATCCTGTTATTTCACCCTGTGCAACTGACAGAATTAAATCATTCTTTTACAAATGCAATTGATTGATAGAAGATAATTAAATTAATGATCAAATTGAAAGACTTGTCTCATTGCGAGCATTACACAGATAATAGAAGTAGATAAAGATGTGCACAAAAAACAAAAACAAAATATTGCCCCAGAGAGTTGACTACATAGCTTCCCCATCCATCAATGAACCATAGCTAGTTGAGAGAGATAGTCACATCAATGGAAGTTTTTCCTGACTGACCAGTTATTTCATGGAGCTCCAAATAGTTCCCTCTCATAGAGATTGTACATGGAAGGAACTATTCGGAGCTTCATGATTTAATCTTTGACCACGCTCGTGTACAAGTGCATGCGCATGTCACAACCATCTCTCTCAATAAGCTATGCAAATGTCACAACCATTTCTCTCAATAAGTTATGCAATGAACAACATAATCATCAACCCAAAAGAATTACATTACTTGGAAAGACTAGAAACACTCAACAGGGAGAACAGAATATGTTTGTAATAATTATTCCACAGACTTTCTACCGGTGCAAAGCATGTATAGATTGATGCAACATTGAAATTCAGCAGCAAATTTTGCAAAAGAAACCTGGAAAGACCAAACTTATAATAATGTATCATAAAAACAAAACTATAAACAACACAATTACACCCAAATATTGCATTCGCACAAAACAAAACATATCAAACTATTAAAGACAGTGTGCATATCAGTAAACTAAAATGTCCATGATACATATAAAAAAATAATATTTTTTCAGTTTAACTAAGATTTTTTTTAGATGATTGCACTTATAGCATTTTCCTATTTGAATCAACATATTTTAACTTAATGTTTGCTTCATTTTTGCAACAATTTAATCACATTGAATTTTGAAATGTAATTTGCCAGTCCATCTGATATTGTATTTTACATAACGAGTCAAAGAATGAAATGCAGTTCTATCAGAGAAGTTTGCAACTGTCATTTTGTGCTGCATTTTCTAGAAATACCTCATTTTCAAATCATCCATTAAGTAAATTAAGTAATTAGTGCCAAGAGAACTAAAATAACTACAACTGAATATGCTTAAACACACTTGTATGACTTACAGAAACATATCAACCTAAGTCTAAGAGGAACATATATCATTTATACCACATCCCAGTCCTGCTGGAGATGATACTGTTACACTTACAGCATATTCCAAGAACTCTGCAAAGAAAACTTTCAAAAGCAAGAGACTTACGCAGAGAAACACTGCCACTTCACCACTACTGTTACATGCAAATCACACATGAGGCATCAGGTGACTCTCTTGATCTCCTGACATTTGATCATGTGACCACTATTCCTGACAGTCACATGACCTAAACAATAAAAATGTAAAGCTATCGATCATTGTGTGGTCTCTTATGTGCTGGATGTCTTGTCAGAATCATAATCAAAATATATAACTACAGACAAACAAAGAGGTTTGTGCTTTTACAATACTCAGAATTCAAACGTTCTCCTGAACTCCTGTACACACATTCACATATAGAGTGACAGTCACTATTAAAATTACCCTGGATCTGCCAATAAAGAATTTGAAAATCAACAAAAACAAGCTAAATATATAAAGAAAACCAAAATAAAAATAATTTTTGATTGACCTTGTAGTATCTGATAGATCACAAAGCTATATTTCACATTTAATCTCATCCTTTTGAAAATGATTAGATAATGACTATGTACACATGTGTTTGTTTGTTTGTATTTTTTAAATCCTGGAATGTCTTATCGGTTACACAGGAAAAAATAAAATTGATCCCATATTTGCTCGCTTGGAATGAACATAAGTTCTGGCTGGAAAAAAAAATCTTTTAGTTAAAAAAGAAAACACATTTGGTCCTATTAACATTATACCAAGAAAAAAAACCTGTGACGACATGTCTAAAATCAGCAAAGAGGGAAAGAACGACCCCAACCTACTACCAGTCTTTCTTAAATGCGATACTTTTCGGAATATTAGGAGGAGACGACGCAGATCGGCAATACACAGCAGGAAGACAGATTTATCGTATCAAAAAAGATATTTCACAGTTCTCTTTAGTAAAAAGCTACTAGGCTTCGAAATTTGGAATGGAAGCTGGAATACATATCAACTACAGAGCAACATAGTGTGTACCCATTAGATGTCTCAAAGCAAAAACTAATTTCTCTGTCATCAATTCATGCAAAACTTTCAATCAAGCTTCATAATTAAGGAAGAAGTTTTGTTTTAACTTATTTTCTCGACAAGCAAGCATGCAAAAGGAGAATAAAATTGAGTATAGAAACCTGATTTTTTTAAATTTTTTTTTTAAGATTAAAAAATTGTCATGTAGGTTTTATGTGAAATTCATGTGTCGGGAGGAATGAAAGAAAGTAAGACTCCATAGCGATGTAATAGTCTCTTGTGAACACTTAAATCACCTCCCAAATAATAACGAGATACATTTTGGGATATAAGCTTTTAAAATATTTCCCAGTTTAACCAGCTTTTTTATATTCAGAAGTCTTCCACACAACTAGCAAATAGTTCATTAAATGCGGATCTGAATCATTTTCTCATCTATTATCTTTCTTCTTTTTTTGCAACTAATTCTACTGTTATTTCATTCACTATAAAACAAATTTATGAATAGGCTATTTTCCTTCAACTAGAATTCCTCTATTCAAAACCATTTCTTTACAATAATGCCATTTAATTTGGTTTTTAAGTATAATGATGATACTCTCTTTAATAGTTATTACACAGATTAGCAAATTAAGTTGATAATTCTGTATCTAAGGCAAGGATTTCTTGTCTGAAATTCCAACATTTCTTCAATTTCCACTTGGACAAGTAAATAGATATATGAGGAATCACAAACCAATACACATACTTTATTTAAAATATCTAAACTTGTTATAATGGTTTTCACCTGTTATCACGCCCTTTTTTTTGGGGGGGGGGGGGTGTCATGTCCAGCCCATATTAGATATTTCAACCAAAATTTACCAAAGAGATTAACTGATTTAACACAAGTGAGTTTTTGTTTCAATGCAAATTTAATGGAATGCATACGAAATCCCTTCTGACCATATCATTGGCTTGTATTTCTTATTCTCGCTATTCAGTACAAGTGTACAAATGGTTCAATGAAATTTTAAGTTTGATATCAAATGAATTACAGGTCTCTTCCTAACAAGAAATTTTGCACTATTTATTTCAATGAGCCAGTCACCACTGAAACAGACAAGAGTTGTACAAAGTTAATTTAAAAAAAAAAGGGGGGGGGGGTGTAAGAATAAGGTAAAACATATCATGTATGTTGTTTGGAATAAGTTCAATGTTGTGTTTAGCCAAGTCTATGTCCACTTCTAGAAACAAGATAAAAGTTCTCTCATTGCACGTCAGAATAGCTGTGCATCATTTGGTCCAAATAGAGTGGCTACATAGAGAATTTGACCTTTAGAAATATCCCAAATAAATTTCCCCTAATAAACACACGCTATTTGATGTTATGTAGTAATGATATCCTGTTACGGAATAATAAACATCAACTGTATTAGATGAAATATTATCAAATGGCATGGCACGGGCTATTTTTTAAAACAATACATTTGAGATATTAGATCATCTTACAATTAAATTCATAATCTTAAATGTATCTTCCATCCTGACAATTTTTCCTCTAATAAATAAAATTTCCCCTAATAAACACACGCTGTTTGATGTTATGTAGTAATGATATCCTTTTCAGGACTAATAAACATCAACTGTATTAGATGAAATATTATCAAATGGCATGGCACGGGCTATTTTTTTAAAACAATACATTTGAGATATTAGATCATCTTACAATTAAATTCATAATCTTAAATGTATCTTCCATCCTGACATATACATGTATATATATATTTTTTTAATGCACCTGGATTGTAATGATAGTGTAAGTTTTTAAAAAATAAACACTTTACAATAAGAATTACGTCAATACCATAGAGTTTTAATTAAAGGCAGATTATATTATTAATTCAAAAAAGGTATCATCAAGTTTGACCTCTATTCCAGTTCGTTAACTACTAAATTCATTTCATCTCATCCAGTATCACCTGAAGGAATTGCTTCCAGGGAATAACAATTTTAAAAATATATATTTATATGAAATAACTGCAACATTAATAAAAACATGGTCTACAATTCTAACTGATGATACAGCAATTGCTGTTATGGTCGTCCGGGCCTATCACTTCCGTTACCCCGCCAGAGAACCTCTTCATATCTCCCTGGGAGGGGGAGACGTTGGAGTGGTCATCGAGAGCGACATCCCCATTCTGGCCCTGGTTGCTGGCGACGTTGAACTCATAGCGAGTGGGGGGACGAGGGAAGCGTAGCTTGCTGTGAAGTCCTTTGCTGGACTTGGGTTTCTCGTTGGGTGAAGGAGATGTGGAGGGTTTGCCATCGGCTGTGTATCGCAGAATTGGAGGGATTTTCGGTGGAAAAAGGGAAGAAGTATGTCAATTAGAACATGTAATCAATGTATTCTTTTAAAAAAATATATCATTGCTTTTTTCTTTAGCTGAATAGTAGAATTTTAAAGATTACAGTAAAATTTATAGAAAACATATATATATATTTTTAGTGAGTATTGGCAGAATGCTACAGAATATAATTTTTTCATTCTCAATGAGTAACTGTAATGGCTAAATTGCAACTGGTAAGCAAATGTTCTTTAAAGACTTCAAAGATTTTTTTTTTTTTCAAATTTGTTGGTGAAACAAAAAACAAATTATGAGATTGATACACTATGGAGCTAATTATTAACCATTGTTCAAAAACCAATATTGCCTCTGCTCTTTACTTAAACCCCTATTTAGATCAGTCAAAATCAATGATCTTAAGATACCTTTCAAAGCTAAATAATGACTAAGACTAATACATGTATATCAAATTAAATCAAGACTTCATGGCAGATGGGGGAATTTTGGAACTAAAAATGACTGATGATCAAAGGTGCACATGAAAACAAGATGCAAAAGTTCTAAATGCACAAACTGAAATAAGCGAGACACAAGCAGACATGCACATAGCCAAGGTAAGCAAAAACATGTGCAATGAAAAAAGATGACTATGCACAAATCATATAGGTGTAATGTTCATATGTTTTATTCTCAAGACATTAATCCACGTTTGCCACTCTCCACCAGGTGTTAAATGGGTACCTTGGCAGGATTTATACCTTGAAATGCACTGTGCGCTGATTACGGCTGCCGGAGCTAAAGCCGGGGAAATAATATCCAAACCCTTTGGAAGTGCATAGGGACGTTATATCATAACGGGATATGCGCTATACAAGAACAGTTTATTATTAAATTATTATTATTATTCCTATTTTTAAATGTTTTGTTTTCAAACCAGAATTTTGACAAACATACACATTCACAAAAGTCACCAGGCTGTTCATTCAATTAATACACGTTTCTAATTTGGCTGAATTTTCGGCAGTTACAAAATGATTTTGGCTCTGCTATTCTGGTGTGAGACGATTTACAAGTGAAATATTTGTTAATAAAAGTATCCACTCATAAATAAAAAGATAAGAATGGTCTGTCACGAATGAATCAGCTATAAAACCCTGACTTTTTTCCAAGGCCTATAATTTGACAAAAAATAAGTTGAAACATTCATGAAGTGATTATAATTATGTAACAGGATGAGTGGCGCATTATAAGCTGTCTGAACTGGAAGTGGATTCTGAAGGCCTGTAAAATGAACAAGTTAATATCACATATTCAGCATACTGATTCATAAATGACTACATGCATGTGAACAAAAGCTTGCAGTCCAACAACATGTACAATGCAGTAAACAAAGAGGATACATAGATATGGAAAAGAGCAAGTGAGGAGAACTGAATATTCAATGTACATTTAGTGTAGAAGGGGAATGAATCCAGAACCTATATTGTATATTACCACCTGCTGAGAGCTAGTAGGGCGTTAACTCATATCATTTAACACAGAGTTAATGCCCTTCTGGCTCTCAACAGACGATATAAAGTGAAAATCAGGCTACAGATTTGGGGTGCGCGTGATATAAGTGAAGTGTAGACCCGTACACTGGGTAAAAATATATATATAACACTAGATTTATATAGGTTTCACATAATGCAGCATGCAAGTACATTCAGGGTACCTCACAGGTTTGTGAATATAATCTTTAATAGGGAAATATGCATGTGACATTAGTTGTGAGAAAAATTAGTCTAGGACTAATAATTTCAGAATAATACATGATGTGTCTTCAAAGGATCTATGAACGGTCCATCAGGTAAAAATGAATGATTGGTTCAATAAACTAAATCATGAACACCTGGGTTAATGAGATATGAGTGACAAGTATTACTGTACATTTATTAGTAACAATATGTAAACAATTCTGAAATACAATAAGGTTATATATATCCTTTAAAGATGAACATATTGAATTCAATGATACATTTATGAAGGAAGAATCCATGTCTGGAAGGGGGAGGGGAGGATTGGGGGGGGGGGGGGGGGGAGGTCTATGAAGATACATTTATGAAATATAAGAACTTTTTCCACACATTTGTAAACTACAAGAGTCCCAAGTAAATAGCCTTCAAATTATGTTCTAATTCGTGCCCACCTCATTAATAATGAAAAAAAGGAGATCGAAAAAAGGAGAGTCTGAAACATGAGAAATCATCATGTAAGAAACCATAATTGAAGTATAGGGATACCAGTTGGTTTTACACAAGCAGTCTGAAAAGAGTCCCAGACAAGTTTGAACCCAGCTTGAAAAACTCTGAAACACAGAAGTGACAGCTAGGGCCTGAAATCCAGCAAAAGCATGAAAAGTGGAATCCTGAAGCATGTCTTGAATAATCAATCCCCTTACATAGATCAAAGCATGCTCTCACACATGATAAGCAATGCACAAATCAGAAAATGATAAACATAAAAACAGATATGGATGTGAATTATGGGTGAAAATACACTGTAGTAGTCCATGTAATACACAACCAAGTAGTAAATGAACTTTAAATGCAATAGTGGAATATAGTAGGTAATGAAATGTAGGAGAGGGAAGGATTTAATCTACCACAAAATGTTTATATATTTGTTATGAAAAACCTGACTGGGAAACTACATGTACATGTATTTTACTCTCTAATACTACCTAATGATATGTGAAAATTTTGCTGCTTCATGCTTGGGAAAAACTCATAGCAGAATATAATTTCATTTTCAATGTGTACTTTCTAGTCATTCTTATATTTTCCATTTTTATGAATGCAGCAGTAATCATATCTGTTGGCCAATCTATAAACCACTGCTTTATATTTTTATCAGTTTCTAAGGTCTTTTTCCTCTTAAAGGTAATAGATAGTTTTGGGAAGCCCTCAAAAGCTCTATGTGAGATTTCTTTGATTTTACTTAATAAATAGCAGGGTACTAACATAACTAAGATGCTTTTCCTCTTCAAGTGAAATATTTATCGAATGAGAGGTGAAAAGTAATAAAAATCCCTGGCCCCAAAAAGAGGGGATGTAAATTCAAACAACGGCCACACACATTACTCACATGAGGACTGCTGTGTGTTATAGAGTACACTACACTTAGTGCGAAGCGCTGGGTTTATTGTGTGGGGAACCTTTGGGTGGATATGGTCTTAGCGTCAGGCAGTGAAAAGCCGTTACCAAGCGTTTCTTACAGATATTTACACTCAAATTTGTTCGAAATCGTGAATGCAGACCTGCCAACCCTGAGACCCAAGAAATAGGGACAAATGACAAGGCAGAGGCTGAAAATAGGGACATTTCTGAGTTTCCTATACATTACTACAGACAGATTTTTGCAAAAATAGGGACACAGTGGTAGAAGTGGCTCTTTCTTTTACCCAAAATCGGGATTGTCCCTATCAAATAGGGACAGTTGGCAGGTATGTGAATGGAATGTTAACTAATCTTGTACATGTGTCTTATGATAAAAGGAGAATAGTATGTGACTATGTTAGATAAGTTTCTTGCCAGTATGATTTTTGCTACCGAGACTGTCTATAAGCTTTAACCCGATGACTACTGAATTGTCTATTTCCCATTAGCTTAATACAGGAACCACTTGGTTCACAGGGGGAATGGTTTCTTTCCAATTTATCTTTATTCCTCAATTTCGTTAAAAGAATTCCTCTATGCCTCATTTGTTTTTTCTTCCTTCAAAACTCTTCTAAGCCTGTTTGAGTTCTTCTGTTTTACTCCCAGCATTTCATCTACCTTTTCCTTCCATCTGCAAAACAATGTGTACTGTCCTACCGAAAACAATCCTTTGAATGTTTGACTAATGAAATGAAGAAAACTAAAAAGCGTGGGGTAAAAGTATGTGTACATGCAACTGGTCATCTACACTCAGCAAAAGAAGAAAGTAGACACATTTTATTCTTCTATAAATTTTCATATAATCCGTCAATAAAATATAATAAAATATATATCAAATTACAGGAAAATTACTACTCTACCAACATCAATTAAGATCAAGTTTTGACCTTTCAAGGTTGGATGGCCACATGCATTTAACCGTTAGAAGGTCTGGTAAATAAAATTGCAAAAATAGAGCAAGTAGCCATTTAAATGTTGATGAGCATTTCCATCTTTTAGAGTCAAATTAAAGCAATGAAAACAAAAATCATGAGAAATACTTGAATTTGTGGTTGTGCTTATCAAGTCCATGCAGTCCTGAGACTACAGCCGACATTTAATGCTCAGTCTTCCTCATTGTTTCCATTAACGTTTGAATGGCTTCTTGCTACATTTTTGCAATTTTCTCAAAGAAACATTAAAGAGTGTCCACTTTCTTTTGTTGCTGTGTGTACTTGGGATTTACTGCAGTGTATGGTGGCTTGGCAGCGAAAAGTAACTTTAAAACACAAATCTTAATATAATTATTAGTAGAAAAGGGAGACGGAAACATAAAAACCATGAATGTGTTATTGGGATTAGGTGTCTAAACACAGTCTAGAATCACCCGAAAACACAAACGGAAAAGACGCTTAAGTTCTTAAGACCGATAGTAATGAAATGAAACACTCTTGGATAGGGGATTCCATTTTCCAGACCCAAATTAAGATGAGAATGCCCCTGGCTGAACATGGATTCAGAAGAGACAAATTCTCATGCTCTACATGTATATGGTCCCTGCTGTACAAAATCAATGGTTTAATAAATATGGGTTGTTTAGTGAGCATAAAAGTGATCCATTCTATTAGGTTTGTCTGACATATCCCAAGTCAGCTACAGTGATCATGGGTTTGGGATGTGAGTAACAATCAAAAGGAATCATCCAGGTATTTACGTGGAGTGAGGAAATCACACATAACGCCGGTCAGCAGATTCGACATCGAACCCACTTTCTCTCTCTTATACTAGGCCTGCCAGTGGAGTCTGAATCTGTCAAGGAAAACATTGAATTCAGAAGATATATCAGAGATCCACAACACTGACCTCAAGCCCATCTCAACATTTCTCATGGTAATTATTAATATCAAACATGTAATGGATACAGCTGTAACAAGAAGGTGAACCATTATTCTCTTGTATGCTGGATTAAAACCATATACAGAATAACATAATTTGTAGTGTTTATAACAAGTTTGGTATACACATAAATAACAATAATAGCTATAACTTCTTCAAATCATCTCATATTCATGTATATTGAGTCTCACTGAAAGAAATATGAGATACTTTCATGGAACTCTTTAACAAAAAATTCTATTAAAACATATAACTATATTAATAGATTAGCTTTGAAGAAGTACATACGTTATTTTGCTTTTAATTGTGATGCTTTACTGCAAATTTGTACTTCCTCTATAATTTGAAGCACTCAATCAAAATGTTGACAAATGTTAATCTATTACATGTGTCTTGTGATATCATATCAAGTATTACAAAAGTACTTATCCTTAGTGCTTTGCAGTTAAGATGTTACCATAGAAACTCATCACATGCAAATCATTAAAGCTTCATTGTATAAATTTAGACAAGTTTGGGTCATACTTGGCAAAATTCCAAAACTTTAAAGACAGGGTCGATTATGGGGAAAAATTTGTGGAATTTTGAGGACCTTTACATATCTTAAGCACTGCTATAATAGTGACAGCCAAAAATAAATAGTGACCCACGAGCATGCCTCACTAAATCATATTTGGAAAGGACACATAAATAAAAAAGGGATAACATGAAATTTAATCATCCAAAACATCACAATAATATTCACTTCAAATAAAAAATAAAAAATAAATGAAAAAAATAGAAACCTGCTTGATGAGCTGCCATATTACACTCATTCAAACCACATTCTTCTTCCTTGAAATGTATTTTCTTGAAATGCCAAATCAAAACAGAGACTTCCGAGAAGAATAGCAGAATAATTTTTTGACCATGAGATTCAATAAGAAAAGCATCTTTAAACAAATTACACGAATAACCATCACACTTGCTAGCAGTGGTTAAGTGGTAATAAGTATCATTTCCTGAGTTTCTAGCGTATGTCAAATACCATACAGCTAATAAGGTTTTTCATCTTTCTTTCTAAAAAAAGACCAATGTGGAGCGGCCTTTCTCACTGGTTTGGAGTGAAAGGAGAGGAGACAATCATTCCATAACATAACAACACCACAATATAAAAGGGCAGAAGGCTTGCAATTCTAGTAAGTCTGGTAACATTTTGGCTTATGTATTAGTTATTATTTTCAGCACATTAACAAACAACAAGCATAGTGTTATTGTCATTAGAAATATTATCTGCAAATACTATTAGGGAAGTTCTGCTGTAAAATCTCTTGCTCATGTTGACGAGGGGTACTTGCTTTTCCACAAGTTTGTAACTTCAAAGGTTCATAATTCCGAACACAAATTTTCTATACCAGAGGGGTTCATAATTCCGAAAATAAAATAGGGTTCATAATTTCAAACATTTGTTGCATTACTCCGAAGTCTGAAGGTTCACACTTCCAATGGTTCGTTTATCTGAAGGTTCATAATTCTCAAAATGGAACAGGGTTAATTATTCTGTAAAAATGTTTAAGCGTTCTGTTATATTTTCAAAATTATGAACCTTTGGAATTATGAGCCCTATTTCATCATCATCTTACAAGGGGTTACTGACTTTCGCACCATGATGACACTCCCTCCTTCTGCTTCTCCTTATCTAGAGCATCCTCCTCATTCAGACCAATCCTACTGCTTTCCCTCTTCACCATATCTTTCCATGTAATTCATTTTCAGAATGACGAACTCTATTCCCGAATCATGAACCCAATTTCGGAAATATGGAATTTCAAAGTAATCGGAAATATGAACCTTTGGATTAACAACATGTAACCATGTTGACACAGGTTAACAACTTTTGAAGGGATATGTTATCATTAATACGCTGGTCAAATATCAACAGATTGACAATGATAACAATACTGTATAAGCCATAAATTTCGCAGCCATAAATTTTCGCGAATAGGACTAACCAGACTATTTCGCGAGTGGTTGAATTTGCTGTCAGAAAATTCTCAAATCTACAAACAGTGGTGATGATGTACTTTTGCAAAGCAAAGTGGTGAATTTCTGACCAGGAGACAACAAATTCAACCGACTTCTTATGTTGGCAATATTTTGGCGTGTTGTTAAATTAACGACCCACTCGCGATTCGCGAAATTCGCGAAAATAAAACCCCCGCGAAATATATGGCGTATACAGTAGTTATAAAATGGTCCATACAGAAAATGTGTGGTGCTCACTGGTTCATTTTTAATGAGCCTTCAAGCACAGATTTTCTTGTAACCAAAACATTTTGTACATGGACCGATTTTATCATTGTTATCATTATCAAATTATTGACAAATGAACAGCTAATAAGCCCTATTCCACTTCATGTACTTGTAGGCTTAGAATAAAAATCATTTGCCAGTTTTTTTGGTAAACTTTATGCAGTGCATCTATTTCTCAACATCTATTTCTTCTATATTTTTTGTTTATGGAGACTTAGATAACATTTGGTACATAGGTGCATCACTTACTTACATTAGAATTACAACTCCCAATTATATCTATTAAAGGGTGTAAATCTTAATGACATGACCTTTACAATTATATTCCTTTGGAAACTTGGCTTAAAAGTGTACATGTAAAATGTATGTGTACAAATTGTAAATGTAAATACATGTACATGTAATACATTTGTGGGTAACTAATTGGATATGAAAATAAGGGTATGTGAGTGCATATGTCATTTCAATAGTTGAACAAGAACGTTATGGTATTATGGATGACATATTCATTATACCAGTGCTATTTGCACAATACAGGATCAAGTCTGGTGTACATACATGTACATACAATGTATTATTGTAACAAGACAGTGGCCTTGCAAGTTGTAACAGAGACATGTAACAGTACAATATAAATATATTGTTATAGTAAATAGTGTAAGTACATTATAATACGGATGGTGATTGGTTAGATTAGCATCACGTGACGTGCAAAAATTTTGTTATAGTGCACGATTGTGCACTATAACTTTGATTTTTGCACGGGGAATCCCATATTAATTGAATAGGGGATGAGTCATTTGTTTACGATTGCTATCATTTGGGAGTCGTTTTCAGCATTCAATTTCAAGTTTTTGGAGTTCATAGTGTTACACATCATTGGAGAGCTAACATTTGGAGTTCATTTTGAGGGGTAAGCAACTTTTGTAGAGTTAGGAAATCAGCAGTAGATATAGACTATAAATTTATAGACCTAGAGCCCGGGCCTAATACACAATAACAGTTATAGATCTAGGGGACTATTTACTATAACAATTAGTGCATGTTCCATTTATGCACCATTACTGGACTATATATGAACTCCAAATACTAAATTATCCCTCGTGCAGGTCTATTTCACAACAAAACTGCACTCGGGATAATTTAGTATTTGTCGTGCACATAATCCAGTATAGTGTATTATAGACCATGCACTATTTATATAATATTGAATCAAAGCGTATTATCAGTATAAATGTGTAACATCAATGCTCTTTAATCATATGAATATGTACATTGTATGTGTGATCTGTAAGAATGTCTTTGGTGAGAATTTATATTACGAATGTTTACGAGTAACAGTACACGTTTGTATGGTATAAGGAAAAATGAGGGGGGGGGGTTACTTCACATCTCAATACAACAACAACAACAACAGACTAAAAATTGTGCACAGACAAGCGAAAGGTGCATATCACAACCTCAGGCAAGAGCCTTATCATGCAAAGAGTTATGATCAAGTAAAAAATATACCTATCACCTGAAAAAATAATTTGTGTACAGCTAGAAAGTATAAAATCAACCTAAAAGAACTTTTTTGGTTTTGTATTAACAAGTAACTTTAAAAACATTCTGCAGCTCGTAACAATCCAAGAATGTCTAAGAATTCTACATGATAAATGATTCATAATGACTTTTACAGAATTTCTTTTTTCAAAATTCAGTGTTATCATTAAGACTCGAATCTGAATTTTGGACCAACTTTTAAGTGGAAATGATCATAACTCCGCACAAATGGTCCTGAATGTAACAAGCTCAGGAGCATGCAAAGCAAACAAGCTACTGGCCATGCTCAATCCAAATCGCAAGACAGGCTGGATGGTAGTTTTTTTCTACTTCAGATTGAGACATAAGGATTTAACTCCTTTCTAGGCCCTGTTTCATAAAATTTGTCATCAATAACAACTGCCCAATTTCTATGGCAAATTTGCTCTCAGCCAATCAGATTCAAGGATTTCAGTATCTTATAACAATTATTGTAATTTGTTATTGATAACATGTTTTATGAAACGGGGCCCAGATTCTAAACATGAAATTTTCATGAATCACAAAGAAGTACTTCTTCAGAGCTCTATTGCTTGCCTTTTTTCATGCATGAAGCAATGTAAAAGGAGGGGGCCCAATTCTGAATGGTAAATGTACAAAAAAGTATATCAGTTTGATGGAGGGGGGGGGGGGGGGGGGGCCTTCCTGCACCGCAACAAAATTTGCCTGCAGTTTCCAAATTATGAGACTATGTAACCATTTCCTCGTACATCAGATGGGGAGAGGGGGTATTCTTTACATTGCACCTAATCTGCCTGCAGTTTCTACAATTATGTGCGCACCCATTTTCATTGTATGGCAAAAGAAAGGGACTATCAAAATTTCAGGGCAGGCATGTCCACTTGCAGGTGATGGAAAGAGCTGCATGATGCTGAAATTTGTACAATGGGAACGCACCATCAGTCTAGTAATGGAGAAATGCCAATGCACTGCAGAGTCTAACATGTAATTGTCCCTTTTGTTCATGTCATATGACACTGTGAATGAATGCAAGATCTTGGGCTAAATGACATGGGGGGGGGGGTAAAAATGAGGGGTAAGTTGCCATTCGATCCAATACCCACTTCATCCTATTGCACTTCGACTAAACCCAGTTCGCCTCTTCTCCATGAAATCTAATTACCATTTTGTTTACTTTTCACTTTGTCCACTTATCAGTCGGTCAAATGCCCATTTTAGCCAGAAACCATTTAATTCAATCACCATTGGGTCTAATGGCAGTTTGTCCTTTACCGTGTTGGTCTAATATCCATTTGGTCCAATACAAACATGCTGGCAAGAGCCACAGAGAGCTTTGTTGAAGGACCGGAATATTAGACCTAATGTGCAGTAGACAAACCAATGAGTTGCCCGACTGGTCATTGGGAAAAACTGGCAATCAGACTAAATGGAAATTAGACAAACTGATGACTAGCCCATTTGGTTATAGACCAGTAGGAAAATAGACAAACTGGGAATAAACAAAATGGAATTAGATGAACTGGTTACTACACAAATTAGCATTGGATCATATGGCTATAAACCAGATGAGGATATTGAGAAAATAAGTGTTACCTGGTTCTGCATTGTTGTCTCCTCCTGCGGCGGGTGAGCCATGTTGACTAGACCTCTGCTTCTTAAGATCAGCCAGAGTCTCTCCTTTACTTGAGTACTGATCATCCATCTCCTGACCATCTTCACGGGGAGGTTTAGCATTCTCCTTCTTCTTCTCCTCCTCCTTCCTCTTCATCTCTTCCTTCTTCCTCTGCTCCTCCTCCTTCTTCTTCTGCGCTTTCTCCTCCTTCAGCTTCTGCTTCTCCTGCTTCTCCTTCTCCTTCAGCTCCCTCTTCATCTTCTCCTTCTCTTCCTTTTGTTCCTTTTTGCTCTTCTGGCTCTTGATGCCCTCATCCTCGGGCCGCTTCTTCAGGATGGACACTAACCGCTTCTGATGCGAGGGCCCTCCCTCTATGGTATCCTCAAAGTCGCCGTTATCTGTCCTGCCGTTCTCCTGCGTTCCATCCCCACCCAAATCCCCATTCTTTTTGTTCCTGGGGCTCTCAGGGTCTGAAAGTTCCTCTGTTATGACAGGCAAGGGGGTTACTCTACCCTCCTCTTCATTTTCACCTCCTTCAGTGTTCTGTTCACCACTTTGTTCTATGTGTCCATTTGTTTCTTCTGAGAGGGCAACATCGTCAATATTTGTGATCGGGTTGCTATCGGAAGAGTTTTCTAATTCCTGCAAGGAAGAAAACCATTCTCATATTAAAGAGCGGGATATGGGAAACATAGTTTACAATCATTTGGCTGATCATCCTAACAATAACAATTTAAGTGGAAAAAGATGTCACCAAAATTATATTCTAACATTTACGATTCAAATCATATAGCGATAAGCAGCAAATGCGAGTGATCTTTTGAGGGACAGACAACCCGAAAACATAATGCCTCCGGAACGACCTTCGGTGGGCGGAGGCATAAAATATATCATTTCATTCCCATCCTGTAAATGTTGTTTCTTCATATGATGATAGTGAGAAATTCATCAACCTAAATAAATAAATTTCACCAAACCTCAAAACACTCTTTTCCTCGATGAAATTGTTTTAAAAGGCACACATATATGTAAAGTATTAAAACAAAAGGAAACTAATTCTTATAAAGAAAGATTAAAACTCTTCACTTTCGCATTCCACCCTAGTGCTCCCTGATATTTTATAAAGCAACATCATACATAAGCTAAAATTGTATTAAAGGCCAGACAGTACCTATAAATAACTGAGCAAACCTCTATTTCCCATAACCTCCAAACATTACAGCCAGGTTTTGTATATCAAACCGAAACAACCTTAATAGACAAGCTGAAGATTGCATAACCGCATAATCATTTCCTTCCTGAACTTCATTTCACACAGCTGGATCAAGTGGAATACAAAACAGATCCACGGATTGCCTTGTCATACTTGTTGTATACAGAGGAAGAAGGATGCTAGATAATCTTAATTCTATCTACATCCTAGTATGACCCTCTAGTATGTCTGGAGGAAGAATACGACCTCATTAAAATATTGATGGGAAAGTATGACTCTTCTAAAATCTCAATTTCTGCCTCATATAGTATAGTCAAGGATTGTATTTCCGAACAGATTGTATTACCGAACGTGTATAGTTAAGCGCCTAAAATGGGTTTTCATACGCGTGGGACTACGCGTATGAAAACCACACTATTGAAACAAAGGTTGTCTTTTCCCCATAGGTTTCACACGTTCGGAAATACAGTACCTTTTTCAAGGGACCAAAACGCCGCGTCGTTGGGAAGGGGTTCACTCGGAAGGGAATATCGTATTAAATCTACATTGTCTTTTTAAAATTCCATCAACTTCTTTTTCTGTAGGACTTTGAGCATTCATTATGTAAGTTTGACGGATATTCGTTTGATATTTTATTTGCTATCGTTGATTTTCTGAAAAGTGTTCGGACACTGGATCCACCACCATATATTAACAAGTCATAACATTCAAGCAGGAAACTTGGTCACTGTACACCATGATGTTCAAAGGAGTCATCCCCCCCCCCATCCCTCCATTTTTCTTCTCTCTCTCTCTCTCTCTCTTTCTTGCTCAATATCCGCCACTTCTCTACTCATGCAGTATCTTATTCCATGTTCTATAATTCCACAAAAGAAAAGCAGTTATTACAACGCTGATCTATTATTGCCGGTACATCCCGGTTTTTATCACCAGGAAATATCATTAAATCCTCCGGGGTGGGATAAGGTGTCTATAAAGATTAACAGGATGGGGTATATGAGAAGAGGGGAAAAAGCGCAAGAAACAGAACCTGTAAACTTCAAAAATTGTAATCAATATCATTTCCTTCTAATAATCACACAAGGATATAAGATTCAGTATATTACCAAACGGGAGAGTTGAAATTTCTTGAGGGGAAAATGGTTTGCTAGAATGATCTACCATCTGACAACAATCATAACAACATCATGGAATCCATTAGTATACATATATGTTCAGTGATACAAGTAAAAATGAATGAATTCTGATTACCGTTCTTACTACCTGTAGAGACAGGACTGTCATGAAAGTGACCATAAAACTATGAACAAATATTTGTTTAACTTCTAAATTTGTAAAGATTAATTATCCAAAATGTTTCATTGTTTCTGGCATCTAGCCCTGGAAGATGAAAATGTTTTTGTTTTTCCCTCTATAAAACTCTAAAACGAGCTGATAAATCATGGATATCCATATAAAGTCAACTGCAGAAAGTGATAAACACTCATTCTGATAAGATTACATCCTATTCATTGCAGATGTTCCTAATCACTATAAAAACTGAGATTAAATAGGTTTCAACTCTCAATTCTATGACAGGAATTATTTCAGGGCTAAACTGGTCACATTTTGTTCTTGAAATTGGCAACAACAACATTTTTTTAGTGCTACATGGTTCTAATAAAATTTAATGTCTCTGACAACAATATACATGGTTAGGAACTTTGTCGAAAAGTTGAAAAAATTGCCAATTCTGATTTTAAAAAAATGATCTTGAACCTCACAATGTGTTGCCAATTTAAGGGCTTTAAAGCTTATTCTCCTTTTTAAAATTTCTGGCATCAAATGCAATATGGTCATGCAATGAAAATGGACACAGTGTGTGCAGAAATTTTTGCTCTTTGTACTCATACATTTGGAATATTTTTTAGGGCCCTGAATCAAAAGTTATTGAGCCAAACCACAAAATGTGGAGTGATGTCGCAAAAGGATTTCTGTGTAGAATGGCAAGTGACGAATGGGAAGTACAATGTATGTTCATCCATACCTCTGTCTTGGACTGCATGTATGCTGCTTCTCCTTTGGCATCTAGTTTCCTCATCTCACCCTTCTCTCGTTTACTGCTTCTCCTTATCGATGACCTGCTCAATCAAAACAAAAACAGCAAATCTTATTCAAAAAAATTTTAATCTTTAACTTCTTTTTTTTTTTTTTAATATTTCAATTCTTTAAATTTCGAATTTTTAAATCTTCTCTTTTGTTCTAAAATGTTTTAAACCAAAGCAAGTTCATTAGCATTGTTTACTATACAAATGGGCCCTGTTTCATAAAACTTGTTATCAATATCAACAAGCTGATGTTTCACGACTTGATTATTCATTATGCAAGATACAGGTATATATTATTTTTAGGCTAATCAATCATAACACAGGTCGAAATTTCTATTTTGCTTTCCTGAAAAGAATTAGAAAGAATGCTTGTCTTTAATACCAATATAGAGGGCAAGTGATGCAGTGAATCACTTTGATAATACCATATAATGTGACCATATTAATCTTATGTATATTGAAAAATTCCCCCAAAATATTTCTTTAAAATATAAAATTTTAACAGAGAAAAGAAATGAAGGAAAACAGATCTACTTATAGATCATGACTAGGGATCCAAGTTATTTTTCACTTTCTATATGCTAAGCACTCCACATTCAAAGAAAAAAATCCCTCAATATCTAAGAATGGCGAGTATCTTGCTACTCATCAACTAGAATCCAATAAATCTGACAAACTGCTCTCTCGTGTTTAAAAAAAGACTGAATTAACATGGGTTTAAAGGGAACCTATACCACAACTTTAAGTGGAAGCACATCGATCTGAACACTTCTTCTGTCCTTCTAGTCGAGGGACATTCTGAAACAATGCCGTGAGGTTTGGAGTTTTACTTTTATGAAAAGTAAAGAGTGTGGAGATGAAAATGATAGGTAAGGAGCTCAAGTACCTCATTACTCAAGCTGTAAAGTTGAACATCCAACTAAGATCTGCATGTTTTGTTGTACAGTGGTTACAAGTTAAACTCACAGAACATGCCTTTCATCCTTTAATTAATACACATCAGCTCTCCTTTTGGCATGATTTTAACGTGTTAATTAAATGTGGAGGTGAAATGCTATAATAATTTTAGAAAAAAAAACTGCCAACTAGCTGGCTATCTATAATTCCTCAGATGGCATGAATTATCTTGCTGACACTGCCAATTTCCACTTCTAACCTTGGAGCCAAATATAGTCAAAACACCCTGTCTGTTAGTCTAGAATTTGGACAGACTAATATTTACTTCATTTTTTTTTTCTTTTTCTACTTCATTCTTTACTTTTCTATGTAGCCAAATGGCCACTATTTGCTTTTGGAAATACAGTTATTTTCTACAAGGCAATATTTCTTCGATCTTCTATCAAATTTTTAGGAAGAGCAGGATATCTTCATAATCATCATCATCTGCATGGTCATATTTGAAACCCAGTTAGAGTTTCAGAATTCATGTTCTTGGCCCTGTCTTATGAAGAGTTGAGATTTATGCAAATTGAAGGCAAGTCCCCCAATCATTCGCAAACTTACAAACTTCCATCTCTTTACTACACAGAGTAGCGATTGATTTTTAAGTTGCGATTGATTTGAATCAATTGCAACTGTTCATTAGATGGGGCACAGGGCCCTGTTTCATAAAACTCGTCACCAATGACAAGTTGCAATAACTGTTATAAGCTACTGAAATCCTTGCATCTGATTGGCTGAGAGCAAATTTGTTGGTAAAAATCACCAACAAGACACGTGATGAACCCCCCCCCCCCCCCCCGACTACATTCTTCTTGACGAAACAAGATAAAAAAGCATACAGACCAGTTCTTTGTTGTTTTTCGTCTCAGAATTCAAGTCCAGCACTATTTTGCTGTTTGAAAAGACATTATTAATTGGTTTAGGGACCTGTTCCTATGAGTTTTTTCTCAGAACTCAGGTCCAGGACCGCAGTACTCCTCGACTGTGCAAAATACTTGGCACATAGACCAATTCCTTGAGGCCTTGGTCTCAGCACACAAATCCCGGACTACATTTTCTGACCAACTTTGGAATGTTGGACTTATGGATCCTGGTTCTTACCCCCTCTTATTTCGACTGGAACTTCTCCTAACAAGGCCTCCTGAGGGTCTAATGCGGTTTGATTGGATCTCTTGTTTCAGCTGCTGAATTAGACTCCTGATCTCATCGTCTTCGCAAATACCTACAGAGAGTCAAAAAAAAAATTACAGAATTTCCATTTTCATTTTCATGAAATCTATAAATACAGTCAAACCTGCTTTAGCGACCACCTGTATAGAAAGACCACCTGTCTATAAAGACCATAATTTCCCTCTGTCTTGAAAACTGTTTCTCATTGAAACATGTATTAAAGAGACCTGTACATAAAGACCACCTGCTCATAAAGACCGCTTTTCTTGTCTCCCTTGAGCGGTCCTTACAAACAGGTCTCACTGTAGTTGCTTTTCCTTACCACCTCTCCATAAGTAGTCCTCTTCATCCATGTGTTGCTAATACATACCAGTTGCACATTATGTATTCTGCTTCTGTGTTCATAAGCAATGTTAAATGAGCTTTTGAGAACTTCTTTCATGGTTGTTTATTCACTATCATGAGAGAAGGATTATCACATGCGAGAGCATTACAAAGCATTCTCCAGAAGTATGGATGATATGATTTCTAATGGGACACAAGTCCTTCTTAACCCTGCTACACTAAATGGTCTTGAACAAGGATGGAGGAGTGGCCATCAAGATTTAAGTTTTGTTCAAGTTACTATTTCTTGTGAGAGTTTCAATGTCAGCAGCAAAAAAAAAAAGACCATGAGTGAGCATGGTTAGAGAACATGAAACTGACTGTGGAAGGATTATAGCATCTTCTGAGTGGCCAGAAGGGAGTTAAAGGGAAGCTTGAGTTCTGGGAAAGGTAAAAAATAATTTGTGAGCTTTAATTCTCATTCTTATTATGCTAGTTTGGAAGATTATCATAGCAGATATGTCCCCTGAAAATGATTGCTCTTCAAATGCCCTCACATTCAAAATATGACAAACAGCTGAAATGTTCGGGCCGTACATTTGTGTGTAGTCCCATATACATATTTTTGTGTGCAGTGCATATGAATCTCAGCAGGACTGAGTCAATTTCTTATCAATTTGGTGATTCCAAAACCTTACACCATACACCAATTCTTATGTGCTATATAATCAACCTTTCCCATTTGCTTTGAGACAGTTTCTTCACACTTTAATATCATGGCCAGAACTCAACTTTATCTTTAACTCTGTGTAAAAGTATAGGAGTATGTGCCCTTCTGGCTCTTGGCAGATGATATATTCTACTTACTTAATGGTGTTTCATCATTATTAGTTCTTGCATCAAGGTCTGCTCCTGACTCTACTAGCATGGTGATGATGTCAGTCTGGAAAAATAGAGAGAAATAATAAAACAATCCGTTAGACCATGCTGCAGAAATAATGTTTTGGAGGAAAGAGCAACAAAAATGCGACAGATAGAAATAGGAGATACTGATAAGAAAGAGAGAGAGAGAGCGAGAGAGCAGGAGTTGGAAAGGACACAATTATTAGACAGAGATAGCATCGTATGCGCAGAGTCAGCAGTTTATGCCTTCCTGCCTCTAAGCAGACAATTTAAAATGAGAAATATAGCTGGATAGCGGTAGACATGGAAGGGGGCGAACTGAGAAGATAGGACACTTAAAAAGAAACAAATTTTTTTGGCAAAGAGGGGAAAGACAGGTTGATTGATGAGGAATAGAGAGAGCATCCAAATGAATCAGATTACATTGCCTATTGAGAGCTAAAAGGGTGTTAACTCTTTGTTACAGTATATGAGATAATGCCCAACTGGCTCTCGGCAGTCATATCATGTTTGAAAAAGACCACGAAGATAAAGGTTATGATAACTGATAGGAGCACAGAAAAAGACGGGGGAGGCTAGCTGATCAAGATAAAAGACTGGAAAATTTGAAGCAAGTATACCAACTGAACTGTAGTAAAAACAGATACAGAAATCAAACACAAGTACTGTTTCAGATTTATAAAAAAAAAAAAAAATACACAGGGTAAGAGAAAAAGACACAGGGTATTGAATAGAGTGGGTGACAGAATCATTGTAAAAACTGAGAAGAAAAGACAACAGAGATATTAAAATGTTGACAAAAAATGGAGATTACTTTGATCATGTTGAAATGTAGATTTATATACATTGATGCATAAGTGCTATATTTACAGGCATTAAAGTGATAAAAACAGAATGAAATAGACCTTGGTTATACATTAGCTGTTTGTTGTTTTTGTTTTTGTTTTTTGACTTTAGGTTGTAATTCAAGATGCAAAAATTAATCATTAAACAGGAAAAACGTAATACATTTGACTGCATCCCAAATAAAATACTGCCCAGCCTCTTTCGAATATTCTATTTTAAGGAATAGCCAAGGATTTGCAACTGGCCAGTTGGACGGATCCATGATTAAAACATGACTTTGGAGAGGTGTTTGCAAAGCTCTACATTTACTACACAAATCTAAGATAATGCGCTTCCTTCGTGAATTATTTTACATTTCCTATGGTCCCTTCTCGGTGTGATGTTGGATTTATTCATTAGTTCACCAGAGTGTGAGTAAATCTTTAGCTACTAAATTCTGAAAGGTTTTGACTGGATTGGAATAAAATGAGGAACTGAGTCATGAGTGCAGCTATCATTGATATAAGATATATTTGATAGAAGGGGATGCATGAGGATGGTATAGCTTACACTAAAGTGCCCCCTATTGAAAAAAAAAAGAGTTTGTGAGTGATTTATAATATATGATGTGAATCTGGTTTGGTAATGACTGAATTTTGTAATACATCACTGCATGATGAAGCTATCAGAATATTAGTCGCATAGCTACAGGGGGACAAGGAAGCATGTTTCTCCAACCTTCCCCCCCCCCCCCCCCTTGGGAAAAATGAGGGAGAAAAACAAAATGGAAAAGAGAGAAAAGAAAAGTAAGAGGGTGGGGGAGTACAAGAAAAGAAGATGACAAGAGCCCCCTTCTGCACACTCATAATTTGTAAGACCCCCCCCCCCCCCAATGCCTGCCTCTGTGGTTGGGCCAACCATATGCCACTTCGAAGAAGGATCGGATTCATGTTCTCTGCTTACCATTCGCCTCCTGCAATCGGGAGTTCTTTCCTTCCCTACCCCCCCCCCCCCCCATCCCTCCTAAACTGCAAACTACCCCTTATAGCATATCACATACATGTACAAGGAAGAATAAAGTGGTAAACAGATTTGTGTGAAGAAGAGTGCAATTCTCTTTCTTGAATACAAAGGAGTTTACTCACTCACACATACCTGTATAAAATAAAGATCTACTAACTACTTTATTTTAAATGCATTTTAAATTGTACCAGCACAGTGAAGCTTGCACAGAAGCAGTACCTCCATGCATACCAGACACATTTAAAGGTTCTATTCAACTTTTTTTGTTTGTTTAAAGAATACATATCAATTTATGGAAAGCAAGATTATATACACATCACAATGGTATGAGACTCCTTTGAAATTACTCCCTAGATATTCAGGATTTTAGAGATATTTATAATGCACTATGAATAATTGTAATGAATAAGTTCCTATTATTCTTACTGAAAATGAACATTACTTTTTCCCTTAAACAAAACTTTTTTTCAAAGATTTTTTTTGTTCTTCTTGCATTCTACTCCAACTGATAACAATGAACAATGCCAGCTTATTCCATAGCCATGTCAAATGATACGTTTGATATCACACTTCCAATTGACAATTAATGGTCTGAACTCAAATTTTGTCCTTTTCATCAAATATAATATCCTGCAACCGATTCATCAAGTAGTTCTTTTAGTGGGCTAATAAAGAGATTTTAAAAGATTATGCTTTTTAACATTCAGCCATCTCATAATCATCATTTGTCGACCTCTCATGAACGGCTAGGATGTAATTCCAACTTACTGCACATTTATAAGAAAAAAAAAACACTGCAAACTATATTTACAAAAAAGTATATAGATAGAAGAATATGAATATATATGAACTGCACATTGATTTCACAATATAGATGATACAGGTCAAGAAATATGTCAAGTATGGAAAGTAAAAGAAAAGACTTTTCCCCCAAAGAACATGACGTAATTCACCTTAATTCACCTTTATTCAAGTGGCCATTATTTCCACTGTGTGAAATTTACACTTCAATTTCCTGTTTTTACAGGAACTGTATAGGAAGTCACTTTCAACAATAATAAGAAATAGTTCATGCAGCAAAGGTAACATTCAGGCTATAAATCTTTAAGAAGCCATATTTAGGAATTAAACAGTAAATGCATTAAGTCTGATTAAAACAATAAAGTAGTACTTAGTACAGTCCTGCATAAATACATACCTCAAGTAATTACATTTTATTAACTGATATAACATCAGTATAATTCCCTATAGGATGAGATCATGTGGGATACCACTGCTTTGGAATAACGTCATTGCACGTGCAATCAATTGAAAAGGTTTCACAAGGAGTGAAAAACTTTTCTTCATGATTTGAAATAACACATCTATCGAGAATTACCTATTCATTTACAAAATTAGAGTTGAGCCTAGTATTTTTACCCAGTGGAGATGATTTCATTCTCTTTTAACATGCATTTCCAAGATGTTTTACTCTGAGCTTCAACAGAATAATCATTCTATATCTAATATACAAAACTTATAGGGGTGAGCAATAATGAATGCAAGTGAAGACAAGAAAAATAATTAGTGGCATGAATTATGCGAAAGCAGAAAAGTGCCTACACATCACAATTATTTCTAAAAAATCAAAAAGAGTGAGAATATTCCCAAAGATAATGAACAGGTGACATTCAGAGTAATGTTCGAATTTCTTCACAGATTAAATTTAGCAAAAGTAAAGCATAATCCCAAACTACAATACATGGAAAGGACATTTCCCAGTAAAAGTGAATTTTTTTCAGTATGTAAAACTCAAGTAGAAAGATTCCCCTGCATATTGGACTTTACCATTCCCTAGCAAAAAAAAATTAAATTGTAAATTAATGAAACATTTTTTCATTTTAATTTAGCCACCTCATCTAAGGCTGAATCAAAGCAACCAAAGCAAATCACAATACATATACCAAACTCTCTTTTTCATTACATCAGTTGAGTAAACTACTAGAATCTCAATTTCCTTTCTAAATTCCTCCTGGAGTATTTACAATAAGTAGTATGACAAGAAGCTTGGACAGTGCTGCAAAGCATTTTATTTTACTTTAATACCAACTTGCCTGAATGTCTATACTAAGTTGAGATGCATCCTGGAACGATATTGAGGAAAATAAAAAAGCTGGACATTTCAAAAGGAACATTGCAAAGGGACAGCAAATTCAAAGTAAATTGTTATGAATCATATTTGCTTTCAGATTATTCACTTTATCTATCGATACTATGGATATCAATGGCACTTTTTTATTCATTCCTGGGATCCTGTTTCTGATAATCAATGCATACATTTTCTATTTTAAGTTCTTAGTGATCATTTATACAGCATGTAAAAATTATGTGCAGTGACTTTTTTTTTTATTGGTAAATATCTGTACTTCAGTCAATGAACCTAAAGCATGCATTTTGCAATGGTATACAAATGAACTCTGAAGGTTTGGTGATGTATGGTGAAATATCTATCCATAAAGATTGGGGTATCAAGATCACAAATAAAACCTTACTTTGCATTAAATGTTTATTTTGCCTCTGCTTTCTGGTTTGTGAGTACTAGCCATGCTGGGGCATAGTGTAGGACCAGTCTTAGACAGGGCACTGGTGCAAGGGGGGGGGGGTCACTGTTTCTTATCAGGTGGATGAAATGAAAGAGAAAAAGGCAAATGAAAGAGATAAGGGTGTTGGAATGCTAGTTTTCATGTTGCTATCTCCCTCTCTCTTCTTTTTCTCTCTCTCTTACTCTTTCTCTCTTTTTTTTTCTTCATACAAATAGATGCTTCATTTTCTTTAAGGGAGAGGATGTTCAGAATTGCTTTGATTTATGGTATGACTTGATTTTTTTAATTTAAGTATAGAATTGATAAGCATTCAATTTCTGATATGAGCGTGACTAATGTTATATCATATTTTTGAGATTTCCAAGATTCCAGTACAAGATGGCTGCTCATTTCATGATCATAATACCAATTAGGCATCATGAAATGGTTTCGTACTGAAAAAATAACAAACAACTTTATTCTTCAGATATTGCACTTTCTTTGAAAATCCTCAATAATACTGGATTTTGAAATTAATATGGATTTAAAGAGAAGGTTGAGTTCTGGGAAGGGTGAAACATCATTTGTGAGCTTTCTCATTCCTTTTGTGTCAGTTTGGAAGGACATTATAGTAGAAATGTACTCTGAAAAGTATTGCTCCTGAAATACCCTCATATTCGAGTTAAGACGAGAAAGAGCTCAAGTGTTCGGGCCGAACATTCATGCCACATGTGAGTGCAGTCCCATATACCCATTTTTGTGTGCAGTGCATTAGTTTTCAGCAAGATTGGGTCATTCCAAATGATTCTAAAACCTCACAGTATACACCGATTCCTAGATATATGATCAACCTTTCCAAATTGATTTAAGACAGTTTCTTTCACAATGTAATCACATGATCAGAACTCAACTTTATCTTTAACATTAATTAGATGTGCATCATATAAAATATTTTCGACCTCTCAGAACTCTCCTACTACTGTGCATTACCTTTCAAGAGGAAATGCACCGTTCATGTCAAAGTTGTCATTTTTCAAGTTTTCAAGCTCACAGGAAGGAAATCTCCTGAGCAAGGCGGATTTACACCATAGATCACATCCTGTAAATATTCATGTTTTTCATGATTTGAATATGGAACCTTGGTGTCACAGATTTACCTGTTTGGACCGCTGACCAGTTGACAGATGAATACTTAACTGGCTCTTCTAGTAATCACACAAAAACAGGTCAGACATGCAAATGTGATTGTTTGTAGTGATGGACTAATGGTCAATTTGTCAGCCAGAATGGCGTTAATTGATATCTTTTAACACAGACTTAATGCCCTTTTGGCTCTGAAAAGAACAATTCCACAAAGCACATCACTTAAGGACTGAGAAGGAGAACAAAAGCACTTTGAAAATGACCCAATAAAACTTCAGAGAACAAAAACAGGTCAGACACACAATTGTGATTGTTTGTAGTGATGGATAAAACGATCATTACAAAAATCATTGATGATTGTGAAGGAGAACAAAGGCATATGGAAAATGACCAAATAACACTTGCGGGAACCCTTACATTTATACTTATAATAACTCCTCTAAGTCATAATAACGAAAACACGTCAGACACACATAATTAGATCATTGTTTGTATTGATAGATAAATGATTATTACAACTAACACACCACTTGGTGATTGTGAAAAGAAAAAAGGCATCTGGAGAATGACCAAATAACACTTGTGCAAACACTCAAATCTACACTTAAAATTATTTAATTAACAAGAATATACAATTACTTCTCCATGTAAATCTGTTTTGAAACATACATCTGAGGTTTAATGGCCCATTGAAACAGCAACATGATTTAACTACATAAATTGTTCACGTGCCTTTTCTCATTTAAGTGGGATACCATCAATAGATATTTTTCACTTGAATGGCAAGTCTCTGATACATGGTGATTTACTTGTATTTTTACATCATACGCTGAGAGCCAGGAGGAATTAACTCTAAAGCTACGTTCATACGGGACTTGGGCTTTCAAAACTTTAAGTTAGCGAAACTTTAAGTTAACGAAACAATGACTCACTCACTACAACGAGCGTTCACACAGGCCCGAAAACAACGATGCTCGTTGTTTTGAGTTTACAAGTCAAGCGATCTTAGTTTAACATGAACAAAGAGGTCATCGTTAACAACGAGTTTGCTAAACTTAAAGTTTATTCTGTCCACAAAGTCCATAACTACGAGGGAGGACCCACGCTGCTCGTGGTTTGGGCGTTAACTACAAGCTTGCTTGTGGTTCTGGAACTACAAGTAAACTTGGTTTCGAAACTACCAGTCCGTTCATACGGTCTGAAACTACAAGATAACTTAAAGTTTTGACACTACAAGCGAAACTTAATGTTTAGCTCCCTCCGTGTGAACCTGACTAATATTTAAAATGCTTTAGCTTAGTAAAGCCCTTCTGGCTGTCAGTCGACAATACCATCTGTTGAGAGCCACAGGGGCACTAACACTATGTTAAAGTATATGAGTTAATGATCTTCTAGCTCTCAACAGGCAATATCACATTCATAGTGTAGCTTCAATGGATAAGATTATTTTGAAGTATCACAACTCTGTGTAAGAAACTCTTTACAATATGATTGTTAACTTACAGAGAAGGGCATGCCTATGTGAAGTAGTTGGACAAAGGTTGCAGGATCATAACTAGCTCTGATCATTTCAGTGGCTACTGAATCTAGCAAACTTTTGTTACAGTACTTAGCACTAATTAAGACAAAAAAACTGCGACCTACTGGCATCAGAATCCAAGGGGATTCAAATTTTAAAACTACAGACTGCCTAACATCATTTAATTGTGGAATTAGAATAATGATGTCTCTGTAGCGACAGTGAGAGAGAGGTGTGAATTGTTATGATGTTATTTGTCATCAGTAAGGGGTGAAATGATGTAGAGTAAATTTGTTAAACTATCGACTTCCTCACATCAAAACATATAACAAAGGGCTTTGGGGTTCAATGTGGAATGAGAGGAATGATGTCCCCTTGGAGATGCTGAGGAAGGAGGAGAATTGTTATGATGTTATTTGTCAATCAGTAAGGGGTGAATCGGTCAGTAAGGGGTCATATTAATTAAGAAGAAAAGTTTAAAACTATTGACTGCCTAACATCCTCCCATAACAAAGTGCTTTAGGGTTCAATGGAATGAAAAGAATGATGTCCCCTTGGAGACGCTAAGAGGGAGGAGGGGAATTGTTATGATGTTATTTGTCGTCAATAAGGGGTAAACCAGTCAGTAAGGGGTTATATTAATTAAGATGAAAAGTTTAAAAACTATTGACTGCCCAACATCCTTCCATAACAAAGTGCTCTAGGGTTCATTGGAATGAGAAGAATGATGTCCCCTTGGAGACGCTGAGAGGGAGGAGGGGAATTGTTATGATGTTATTTGTCGTCAGTAAGGGGTCGGATCTTAAAATGGCTCTCCACACAGGAAGCGAGGTGATGTGTCATGAAGGGGCTCACTTGGAGTATGTTCAAGATTTGGGGGCAGGGAAACCACCTAAAAAACAAAACCTGCCACAGAGCAGACAAAATCATTTCCACGTGCATGTTCTAGTTCTACCTCCGAAAGACCTTCTTCCTACTTTTGGTTTTGTTTTCTTACAAACGTGTGCCAATTGGCTATCGGGGGGGGGGGGGGGGAATTATGCATTTCCCCTAACTTTTCCACTGATTACACAGTATAGTCGACCTTTTCCTTTTTGGGGTTTTTTTTTTTTTTTGGTAACAGGCACAGTTAGCTGGCGTATTTCCCTCTTATCTCTTTGGTATGAGTCAGACAGCTGGTGTACCCAACATAAAACCTATTCTGTCATGCATGTCATGGGGAGCGTTTCATGAAAGGAAGTTGTCGGATATTTTATCCGACAACTGTTATAAGCTACTGAAATCCTTGCATCTGATTGGCTGAGAGCAAATTTGTCAGATAAAATATCTGACAAGTCCTTTCATGAAACGCCCCCCAGGGGGAGAGATGAATCTAGCAAGGCCAGGCCAGGGTAGCACAACAACCCATTTCCCACACTCAAAATTATGTGTAATATGGTGAAATGTTGTATGTGATCAAAGATAATATTTTGATATTTTAAAGTCGTAAACTGTGCCTAAATATATACTGTAATGCTTGGAAATAAGTTGAAAAGTTAAATTTCAAAAGGATTATTGGTTAGGGTGATATGAGAGGAGTTTCCCCCATTTTTTCCCAATTGCTTTGAAGTGTGTTTTTCTACACAGTCCATTTTCTGAAGAAAAATGTCACTGGCTGGTTGTTTCTCTTGCTTACTTCAATGGATTTTGCATCACACCTCAAATTGTTTAAAATGGAATCTTATTCAAAGAGTAACTTTCAAACAATGTTATGACATACTTTTTAAACTCATATTTTTGCAAGAGACAAATGCAGCCCATTGAGGCACAGAGCAATTCTAATTTTGACGTCATTTCCAACAATGCATTGTAGCCACCGGAGTCACTTGGTGAGGCTAAATTCAAAAGAAAACTTTGGACCTTGCACTGCATAAAACGAGCAATCATGCAAACTGAACTCCATTCATTTATGACCCTACGGACGTCATTTCACCTTCCTTCCTTTCATTCTTAATAGGACAGTATACAATACAAGCACAGCATGCATTAATACCCCTCATTTTAAACTCAATGAAAACATATGGCAGTACCAGATGTGGCTGGGTATTTGTTCAAACAGACAGTACTAGATAAAAGGTTATAAGTTCATAAAGGAAATGTTGGCTTTCCATTATCTAACTCTTTGGGAAATTCATGTAAGTATTTTACATTTGTGGGGGAAAATACCATAACTCTTTGGCACTTGCTCAGGGAAGTTGAGGGGTTTGGAAGTAACTTTTATTCTCGAAACGAAGTGCAATAACTGGATTTCCTGTATCATTTTCAGAACCACTGTGGTACCCTAGCCACATTGACCAGTTCGACACCAGTCCGAGACCAGACCGACACCAGAACGACACCAGACCGAACAAAAAAATTACATTGCTCCGAATGGCCGAGAATCGGTCGGTTTAGATCACCCTAACCTAACTACCCTAACCAATAATCCTTTTGAAATTTAACTTTTCAACTTATTTTCAAGCATTTTAGTATAGTTTGTTTTTTGTTTTGTTTTGGTTTTTTTTTAAAGCAGGCCTACAGGCTCTGAAAAGATTACCCTGTTTTAAAATAAAAACGTAATAAATAAATAAATAAATAAAGAGATCGGTGTGGAGTAGGTTTGGCAGAGTGACTAAGGTATAAATGGTTATATCTTCTAGGTTATAATACCTACATGTAAGATTAAATATATTAATATTATATTTTATACAACTCTAAAATCTAAACAACATAAACGTTAGACAATTTAGAACACTTCTATTATGGCCTCATTCTAAAAATAGAATGATTAGAAAATAATTCATGAGCTCTGAATGTGCTGATTTAGAAAATGCAGACAGGCATTATTTGCCTGAGCAGTTACACGACATCATCTGTTTCTGACAGATGAGTTTTTAGGGCTACATGCTATTACATTGTGGGATACTTAGCCCAGAAAAATAAAACTACCGAGACAGACTGACCACAATTATTTGATACCTTTTGAATGTGTCAGCTTTTTTCTTCCCACTCCCTATCTTCCTTTTCTTTGCATACTCAATGCATTTCACCACACAATGAGATCATTTTCTATGATCAGATCCTGTAGCAAATTTGAAGCATTGTAAAACCGGAAAGTCAAGTCCATTCATTCAACCCTTCCTCACCTCTGAAATGAACTTGATATTTGGTGGGGAAGACAGCAGCGGGACCCTATCAACTAGAACCACATCCTGAGTGTATTGCCCAAAATGTGAAGGCAACCTGGTAAAATTCCCTGAATTATCTCTAACATAATGATGAATATATTATTCATATTTCCTCAAAACAAATACTATCTGAATTTCCCACTATAATATAACTGTTTTAAAGAATTATAGAATTTACACAAAGTAAGTTCATTTCTTCATCCAAATCATCACAAGTATAGAGGGTTATTTGTATCAATACATGCCCTATGTACCGAGCCAGGTTTCATGAAACTTTTTATCTATAGCAATTGCCACAATTCTATAACAAATTTCCTCAAAGCCATTCGAATGCAATAATTTCAGTAGCTTAAATACATGTATCAATCTTTGTAACTTGTTTATATTCCCATAAAGTGTTATGAAACAGAACCCAGGCAGCTGCTGAATTAGCTTAAAAGAAAATTTACAATTCTTTAATACAGTGTCAGATATAAGATACTGTTTTTTTAAAACAGAAACATTTCTTAAAAGATCAATATCTGATCCTATTATCTACTGCTTGCCAGTCTATGATGACAGTAACGGGATAAACTACACACAACTACTACTGATTCTCATTTTTTTTCACCTGCTATTGTATTCGCCATAAATTTTCGCAAATAGGACTAGGACTATTTAGAAATTCTCAGATCTAAAAACAGCAATGATGATGTGCTTCAGCAAAGCTAAATGGTCAACTTCTGTCAAGGACATAACAAATTCAATTAACTAATTATGTTAGAAATATTTTAGCTTGTTGTTAAATTCACCATCCACCCACAATTTGTGAAATTAACAAAAATAACACCCCCATCTTACACTACATACTGTCAATGTTGCAATTCAATCATTTTGTGGCATGTAACTTTTGCCTATCTGGACCACTAGCAATATTCGCAGAGGTTCCATTCACACAAAAGTTCCTGGTTTTACAATGTTTTACACTGGTACATGACTGTGTGAAAGTGAAGTGAAACCAAATTAACTTGCCAGAATATTAAAGCGGAAATTGTAGCATCTATTTGCCTTTCTAATAGCACAGTTTAGTTGCTCTAGCTAGGGAAAGTGGGTAAGTACTTGGTAGTATTATATAGCGTAATAGTATTTTCTTGTGCCCAGTTTAGTTGCCCTGGGACGAGTGGGTTAGTAATGTCTTGAAAGGATATAGTATTTGCCTGTGCCAAGCATATTGCCATCCTAGAGCTAGTGGGTTAATAGTACTCTATTGGGTCTTAGTATTTACCTGTGCCTAGTTTAGTTTCCCTAGGGCAAGTGAGTTAGTAGTACCCTGTAAAGTAATAGTATTTACCATACCATCCGGCCACCCTATGGCAAGTGGGTCAGTAGTACCCTGTAGGGTAAATACCATACCATACCATACCATAGAGTCACCTTATGGCAGTTGGGTTAGCAATACCGTATAGGGTCATACTACTTACCTGTGCCCAGCATACTGCTGCATGGATAGGTTGCCAGCCGTCATTGTCCCGTGCTGCATAATCTACGTTGTGACTCAGCAAGTACTGCACCACCTTCTCGTAACCATTGGCTACTGCAATATGGAGCTGGAACAAGAAAGAGAGATAAATATAAATGGATGTTATAGGTAGTGTTGCATACAAAATACTCAGGTCTTTCTAAAATTCATTTTCTTAAATTTTGCCTTTTGTGTGGAGGGGAGAGGGGTAAAGGGTTATAGAAAAACAATGGGAATGCCTAGCGTTGTATCGCCTGCATCTTACAATTTACAACATACACTGATCATTACCCGCATGAACAGTAAATGAGTTTTGTACATGTGGTATGAATTTTGTGATTCTACCTCAAATCCATAGAAAGATACTGTGATTGCAGTGCTTTTTGCAAAAAGTTCATTGACCTTTTGACCTTTGACCTTGGTCAGATTCAACTTATTTTCAAACTTGACCTGCGCCTCTAAGAGATGTACCTGTGGTATGAATGTTGTGATTCTCCCTCAAATCCATAGAAAGTTATTGTGATTACAGTACTTTTTGCAAAAAGTTCATTGACCTTTTGACCTTTGACCTTGGTCAGATTCAACTCATTTTCGAACTTGACCTGCGCCTCTAAGAGATGTACCTGTGGTATGAATGTTGTGATTCTCTCTCAAATCCATAGAAAGTTATTGTGATTACAGTACTTTTTGCAAAAAGTTCATTGACCTTTTGACCTTTGACCTTGGTCAGATTCAACTCATTTCTGAACTTGACCTGCACCTCTAAGAGATGTACCTGTGGTATGAATGTTGTGATTCTCCCTCAAATCCATAGAAAGTTATTGTGATTACAGCATTATTGTTGACGATGCCAACAATGGAAATAGTGATGCCTATAGTCTTGCTCCGCGCCGCAGGCGAGACAAAAAAACCCTCTGGCTATGCAAAGTTTTCATATTCCTCCCAAATAAGTGAAAAGTTGACTTCTGATCAAGCATGAATTTTGCTCTGTGAATTCAATAATTTGTGATACAAGGGTGGGGGAAGTAGGGGGAGAAGCATTTTAATCACTTCTGTGTTCCTTGCCAGGTTTCTACATTACTGTTTCATGGAGATATTTCATACTTACAAGACATCCAAGACACCATGGGGCTCTTCACTTTACATTAACGTCATAAATTAAAGGTGGCTTTAGTAATCCTTCATTTTTTTTCTTGGTTTTCAACATGGGCTCATGGAAGTTGCTCATTCTATACCTGATGATTTATAACCTTTAACCATGAACATAATTAAAGGGAAATTCAACCTTAATGGCAAGTTGCCCTGAAAGAAAGTTGAAAACTCAGAGAAGCAGATTGGTGAAAGTTTGAACGAAATTGGACAAGCAATAAGAAAATTGTGAATTTTTGAAGGTTGTAATCACTATACATATGGGAATTTCAAATTGGCTGAATGGTTAATGTCACTGTGATGTTGTTGCGGACAACTCCCCCAATTGCTCCAACACACAAAATTACTAAAATGCCAATTTTTTTTTCAAATGTATTTACTCAGTAGGTTTTTTCTTTCATGAGGACCTAGAACAATATGCTATTTCCAATATATTTTGAGTACTACCCCAAGGGTAAAGGCGCTTCGGAGAAAACCGTAAATTGTTGATATTTTTGTGTACGACAAACAGGAGAGTTTTCCGCAAGTATGTCACAATCGATTCATCCAACTGCTCATTTGAGATTCACGTACATATAGATGTAGTGATCTCATTTTACAAACATCTATAACTTTTTTATTCCTTTTCCGATTACTTTCAGACTTTCACCATCCTGTTTTTCTTATTTTTCTGCCTTCACACAAATCATCTTATTAGCAAGGTTGGATTGCCCTTTAACCTTTGTCTAAATGCGACTAGTCCCAAGCACAAGCATAAACATAAGGCAAGCAGATATGATGGGATGCCCCGTTTACCTGCATATGAAAATTATTTAAAGATAATGGTAGTGATTTACTTTGCGCCTTTTCCAAATAAAGGAATTTGAGATGTCATCTCTGCAAAGGTCATCAAGCCGATGATGATACAATACAATATACCAATCGGTGACAATATTGTGACAATATTTCAACTAGATAATTGTTGGAACCATTCTACTCACAGGTGTAGCCCCTACACTATCTCTGCTCTCGAGGTCTCCTCCATTCTTATAGATCTCCTGCATACCGTGTAGCATCTCGTTCGGTACAATTTCTCTGAGTTCATCAATTTGTTCTTGTGTAATACCTGCAAGCAGAGAGAGAATCGTAGAAATGCTTTGAACTGGGCAACTTGCACGACTTATCACACAAGGAGATTCATCTGATTGATGAGGTTACATTCAGAAATAATTCTTTTGAGATAATCAGTAGAATGACCTGTTTTGCTGTGTTCTGGACACTTGCAGAACACAATAAGCAAAAGCTGAGCAAAACAAATGATTCTTTGATTAATTGTTTAAAAAGAACTAATTCTTAGCATAACATATGTCTTGAAAGTGAGTTGTATAATCATCTATGATGGAAATAGATTGATTTAGGAGCAAGCGATGGCAATTAGTAGTATGCAGATTGAGTCACTAAGCACTTGGAAATGTGCAAGAGGTTCTATTTTTGAAGGAGATGCATAGCAGCAAATTTATTGCATAAAGGGCCACCATTCATCATCTATTCAATAAAGGTTGCATGAACCTATGCTATATTTCCAGCAATCAAACAGGTGCACTATCCCAAATTAAACCCGTTTTCACTTTCATATCAGGACCAAGCTTGCACCGTACTCGTCAATTATGGAATAAACAGGCCAGATATCAACAGAGTTGCTTTACGCCCAATCAAAGTTACGAATAGGCAATGACAGCGTTTCATGGGTTCAACAAACCCCTATTCTCTAACCTTCCAACCTGTTTTTTTTTCTCTTCTCAATCCATCCAATATTCATCCTTGCATCTCATGGTTGTCTATTTTTGTGGAGTGGCGTATAATAGGAATGCTTCCAACATTTTCAGCTTCACAGATTATGTGTGGTTAACCACGCGGATACCACAATTACCATCGTCTTTATTTTTAAACATTTGGTGTTTATTTGTTGAGAGCCTGTCTTGGCCACATTGCAGGGTTATATAAGTTCATACAGAACATTAAACTTGTTAAAAGTTTGGAAGTATATGGTGCAGGTAATATGACATTTTTGCATCTTGAAAGTACATTAGATGGTTCATCAGGAAACACCTTTCCTTCTTTCATTGGATGCCTAGTAAGCCTTGTGAAATAAATCTCACCATATATTTTCATTTCCTTCCTTATTGATCTCTCTGGCAAAAAATGCAAGATATACCCAATATTAGATGACCATCTTCTTGTACCCTTACGAATGAGGCCAGTAGGTACAGCAAAAAATTACTAAAGAGGTTCCCTATGGTAACTGCTTGACCTAATGCATGATCGTAAACTGGATGCATCATGTTTCTGGATGCATTAACTATTTGGATGCATTATCTTTCTGGATAAAATGCAAAAGGATTTTATGATAGAAAAAACAAATATATCCTTCGATAGATGGCTGTTATGGGTGGTTCCCCCGTAGCAATGGATCACCAATTTATTAGCCTACCTTGCGTTGCCATCTGTGACTCGATGTAGTCTAACGTGGCTTCGTCTTCACATATGTCATAAGGCATGTTACCATCGGAGTTGATTGCTAAGAGATGTGCTCCCCTGTAGGAATTAAAAGAAAATTTAAAGAAAACAAGATAAATGTTAGTGATGAGTCTGATAGCTTTAAGCATAATGATGATGATGATAATTTATTTAACCTGACTGCTAAAAAAGAAAGTAAATACTTATAAGTATAAGCAAGCAACCTATGGCTTGAAGTTCTTTCCAAGGGACTTGGTTTTGAGGACAAATTCGTTACCAAAGGGCACTAACGCATTGACTCGGCTTTGAATCAAGGATCTCCTGGATACAGGACCACTGTTCTACCATTATGGCATCATGCCTCTTGTAACTTTGTTCCTAGCCAATAATATTCAATGATTTCAGTAGCTTATAACAACTATAATTCATAACTTGTTATTGACAAAACGTTTTATGAAATGGGACCCTGCTATGAATCGAAAAGTAAACCAGAGTGAAACACTAATACATGGAACCCAAAATTTTGACTATTAACCCGAGAATTTCAGACGGGGCCTCTTGCGTACAGACCCTAAAAAGGCAATTCAGACCGGCTGGTAAAAATTTGTGTAAAGCCATAGTTAAAGGTAAAAATTGAAATACACAGAAATATCATTATGGTGTCAAAATGCAAGATTCTAGAAATCACCAAAGATACATGTGACATGGTGGTTATATAATACTTATTCTAGACTATTTCATAAATTCATTTTATTTACTGCATAATATGACAAATTTCCATCATCTTTTCCAAGATGTATTCCTTTTCCCAATTCATCAAATCGTCTTCCCATTCCTCCAATCGCCTCTTTCTTAGCCATTCTCCAACTACATGTTGGGCACGTGTCTTTAATTCACTACATGAATTGGGGTCGCTCAATTAATTTGCCCCATTACACAATCAAGCGCACAGCGTTAAATACCATCTCAAGGAAGAAAAAAACACCGTCCCCATCTCGACCTAGTTATCATCAGTGGCAATTAATTAAATCAAGTGGAATCTAATTTGAGACTCTTAAGACCTCTTTTAGAAGCGGGTGTTCTGCATCCCAATTCAATAAACCGTCTGCACCTCTATTATTAGAGCTGTGGATGTCCACTGAACAACTGTATTTACTCTCTTGATTAAACCACAGAAAACAAAATTATGGAGATTAGCAAATAAAAAAGAGAGTAAACATTTCATAGGTATATATATATATATATATATATATATATATATATATATATATATATATATATATATATATATATATATATATATATATATATATATACATATATATATATATATATATATATATATATACAGTATATATATATATATATATATATATATATATATATATATATATATATATATAAATAAACAAAAATGTTTTAGAAAATGTATTACTCATAGTCTACAAAGAAAATTAGGGGTATATATGTAGCTCCATGTAAATTGCTATTACTTTACGCCGTTCTTGCCCTCATCAGATGACATATGGGACAGCCAGAGGCATGTTTGAATAAAATAATTAATTAAATTCTTAGAATAATCTGAAGTATGATACAGTGCTTTACGATGTTCAAGCATATTCTAACTACGTTTCGCCCATGCGAGGTCACCTTATATCTACTCGCATAAATTAGTTGGTGAGGAATTCATCAAACCGTAAACCTTGGTTGAATGATTTATGGTACCTGCCATATGGTGCTTTGGTTTTTTGTTTTTTTATTTACTATCAAGTATAAATCCAATATTGATACTTTATATATTACAGTGTGTGTACAAACAACCGTGCAAGCACTACACAAAAATGAATACATGGTTCTACTTAAGGATTGGGCTGCCTATTTACCAATTTGCGATACAATCAAGACAGAATGGGTCACAAAATTTCCTTAACTGAGATTTAAATGTAGCAGAATAAATATCAAATTCACAAATCTATATCAATTAAGCACAATTTAGGGGACAAAACAAATTGTTACGTTTGGTTGATTTGCAAAACTTTCAAATACCATTTCTATGTTTAACAACCTTGATGTAAGAA
The DNA here is from genome assembly GCA_025618425.1 of Heliocidaris tuberculata. Classification (NCBI taxonomy): domain Eukaryota; kingdom Metazoa; phylum Echinodermata; class Echinoidea; order Camarodonta; family Echinometridae; genus Heliocidaris; species Heliocidaris tuberculata. The sequence continues at coordinate 21,727,811 of CM046845.1, forward strand.
AGAAACTGCTTTGCTTCATCAGCTTCTGTGTAATTTTCCCCCTAAATCAAAAGCACATGTATGTCAAAGTAAATGTAAAATTTGGTTAGGAGGAAAATAACCCATGCATGCTATTTGTACAAGCTTTTATTTGCTTTTATCAACATAACAGAGCCAGACCAGCCCAGAACTATGAGAATCAGTTAATAAATTGCTGAAAGAAAATATTCTAGATATTTTCTTTACAATATCATCAAGATCATTCATAAGGAAAAACAAATACATTATGATGAGAAGTGGAAATTATTATCATTATATATTATTTATTTAACTTGTGTACAATAGGTAAAATTTATCCCCACAGGTACATGTATATATATACATGTATATATACATATACATGTATCTTACCAAATGCCAATAACTTAACTACTGTTTTATATCTGGACTTCTGTAGCATTATCCAGGTAGTCTAAAATATCAGCTGATTTTATATATATCATTAAACAGGATGCATAATGAAAACAACGTTGAATCTTTCTCAGCCTTCGCATGCCCATTCATCTGGAAAATAGTAAATCAAATTAATTCACAGGCCATCAGGAAGCTGTACTCATGCAAAACAACCAGACCAATAAAATATATACTGGTATCCCAAGAAAAGTTTGAACACGTTTCATCATTCAGTTGTCATCGCTGGGAAAGGAATTGATCATCAAGGATTCTCATTTCCATTTTGTTTGCTTATACATGTACCATGGACCAACGATAAAAACCCTGGATGACATCATGGGGATTCCCCTTAATCGGGGTCTGTTATTATGGGAATCAATATATGAGTGGTGCAGATCAACTTTCATATCACGACATAAAGTGGTGCATCGACCCAATGTGTATACCTGACAATTTTTTAAATCAAATTGCTCGGCAGATGTTGTCAGAAGGGAGTAATTCAAACCTTTAACACAGACAATATCAATTAAAATTAAAATTAAAATTCCAGTATTGATGTTGAATGGTGAGAGGGGGGGGGGGGGGGGGGGGGGAGAGAGCACTGGATTTCTAATACTGTTTAATACTCTATAAGAATTCTCATTCCTAAATTTCTTTATGTTGAATCAATATTGCTGGGGGGGGGGGGGGGAAGGGTTATATCGAATTTCAAAGCAGTAACAAAATAAATAAATAACAAGTCATGATCAAGGTCATGACCTTGTTAAATATGCCACATTACAAAGAAGAATGGCATGCTGCATTACAAAGAAGAATGGTTCAGGGTTTCCAAACTTTTCTAACAATGAAAGTCCTGACATTCATGCATTATTCCACAGCACACACGATTCTAAAATCAAAATGAATTAAGAGGTTATTTCAGGGGCAAAAAGAATTCTTCCCGTTTGCAAAATGAATACACCCCTGACAATGAGCTCAGTTGCTGAGGGTATGAATTCTAAACTTGACTTTGTTGCAGCTGAAGGACATGCAAAATGCAAATGCCCAGGAAGGTTACAAAGATATGATGGATGTGATTGCTTGTAGAGACTGCCGATGAATTAGAAATGTGCACGAGTTCCCCAGACAACGGTAGTTGAGAGTCACGTTATATGCTTCACATGGTGTTCACACTCACAATATATTCCTAATTTTGATATTTACTACTTCATTTCATACAATATTAACATTTAATAGTTTGATTTTAATACTGATAAGTTCCAATTGGCATCAAAGTCATCAGTCATGTGTCCTTTCTCTATATCAACAGCTACCTGTATGATTGGTCTTCCAACTTCTTGATATCAACTGACAAAAATAACAGGGACATTGAATCTGCACACAATGTAACAACCCCATGATCAGCACATGCATTAAATGCCATGATGATGACATCAGCTCAAGTTTATTTGAAGTGTATATAATTGATGAGACCTTCTGATTACAAAGGTAAAGTACATTCAGAAATATAAAGATTTATACAGATGACATTTGGGGTGGTAGAGAATACTACATAAGTATATTCATTTCTTTATGATGCATAATTTGGTACGATCCCTTTCGATCATGTCACACATGGGAATGGCCAGACTGATAGCCTTTCTTACACACATTTTAAACTACGTGTAGGAATCAGGCATCAGTAATTGTCAGGATTTAGCAGTACTTTTTGCTGAAAGCGAGAACCTGCCAATATCTGGAAGACTATGTGAGGATCTACATCTTGGAACAACGGGTAAAGAAAGCAGCCATTATGAAATCAAATGATACATAGGCCGGAATTCACAAAGGTGGTTTCAATTCAGACCATGGTTTATGCAGATTTCGTGGTATGAGTACACTTGATTTAGCGCGTACACTTAAAAACATCCAATAATGAATGCGCGCCAGTCGCACATGATTGGCAAAAGAACTAAACTCACGCTAGTTGCCATGGTTCAGACCATGGTTTATTTAAATTAATTTAAATAAACCATGGTCTGAATTTACATAAACCATGGTCTGAACCGTGGCAACTAGCATGAATTTAGCGCTTTTGTCAATCACACGCGACCGGCGCGCATTCATTATTGGATGTTTTTAAGTGTATGCGCTAAATCAAGCGTATTTATACCACGAAATCTGCATAAACCATGGTCTGAATTGAAACCACCTTTGTGAATCCCAGCCATAATGTTTAATGATGCAGGATAAAACTAATAGTAATCAAATCACAATTGAAACAACAAACAAACAATTATTGAAAATCAAATATTTCTTGCTGCAAATTTGGCCGTCATGAACAATTTGCAACAGTTTTATGTTGCAAAAGTTTCTGGTTTGACAGTATGCAATTCATCATCACAGACTGTAATTTTTTACTTCAAGTCACAATAATGTAAATCAAAATCTACAATGCTATTATGCTATTAATACATGGTTGGGAGTGCGTTAGTGCGATCTGGCAACACAAAGGTTTTTATCGAGGCGTAGCCGAGTGTGTTAGACACCACAATAAAAACCTGCGTGTTGCTGGATCGCACTAACGCACGAACTCACAACATGTATTAATAGGTTTATAAAACGGGTATACAATCTTAGTGTTTGATCCGGATTAGCCGTGTGTTAGTCCCCTCGCCGTGCGTTAGTACATTTTTTTTGCACGGTCATGTGGCGTTATTTGACCAATCAGGATGGCTACATTCTTGAACCCGTTTTATAATTCATAATAACCATGTTTTAAATTCACTATTTATTTTGTTTATCTTTCCAACATTTATATTTCTACCATGGCATTCATGCATGGAACTAAAGTTGGAAGTCCCTTTAATGAGAAACTTTTTTTTCTCTCCTCATTAGCCTAGACTGACCTAAGTAAAGGCACACCTGACAGACCTCACAAATGAAAAGCGATAGCAAAATGAAATGCAGTTCAAAACCTATACGATACAAACAAGAAGGATATATAGTTTGAGAAACTTCATATCTTGGAAGATCAAGTCCACTGAAGCATGCCCTGATCGTTATCCCACACTGAGGCAACACACCTGGCTTTTAATTCTAATCAGCCATAACAGCCGACGTTAGACCGAAGACAGAAAAAAAAAAACTGGGTCACGAATAAAGGCCTAAAGAGAGCGCAGGAGGAGATATGTCTTAAGTCAGTGAAGCATGATACAAGGATTTCCTGAATTTACGTTTTCTACAAGCTAAACATCCGGAATGGCATTATATGAAAGAGAAAGGCAAAGAAAAACACCATTCATACAAATGTATGATGAAAAAAAGATTTTTTACAATAACAACACCATCTGTATTTTGTTTAACTGCATATTCCAAAAGTATTATTTTCATGCTACGAGAATGAGTTGCACCCTGTGATTTGCAGCTCTAGGTGGTTTTTATCTTTTTGTACAATTGAAAAACTTTAGTTCAAATCATTATAGACATGCCTGAATTCTCTCATTCCCATAGGATGAATACAGAAAGCAACTGGTTCCTGTAGGGAATGGGTCAAAGGTTACAGATTCAGCAGTTTCTTTTAATTTACTAATACAATCATCTTTTTGTTTGAAAATGGCTAATATTTTGTCCCACAATGATAGAGAGACAATGAACTGGTCTGAAAATAAAAGCTGTTAAAATGCATGTTACATACATACTTTTCTCACTTGCAATGAGCTTTGCCTGTAGACAAGGGATGAATGATTCAACTCAAATAGCCCTTCTTCCACTTTGTAAAATGTTTAAAAATCCCTGCCATTTGCTCCACAGATTAGAATTTATCCCTTTTTCTTTCACTCAACCATGCTCGGCAGATTTTGCTCTGCTTATCCTTTCCCTCAATTCTAATAACTTAGTATTCAGACCTATGCATTGATTAGGAATAAGTGAACCAAATCTGGGCAGAAATCAATGCCGACATGCTGGCAAAGTCGGACCATGCTTGGGTGTGTTCGGACTTCTTGCCTTCATGTACATTATCATTTCACACATAAAGCTTCATCAGTTACTCTGACCTCAGAAAATCTATCCAATCAAATCCTGATCCAGAGCCAATCTCAAACAAACTTCTCATTCATCTAAAATCCTCCTATCCAACAGAAGCACTTGAAGAAGATTTACATGATTGCCTGTGCCTGTGCACAAATTGGACAAGAGAATCTAAACTGCCAGCACAGGCATACCTATAGGGGTTGGGGGCAGCGCTGTGATTACGGTAGTCGGCGCCGGTCGGAACTTTCCACCACTCAAAATTTCCGACCGGCACTCAATGCAATATCACACCCGCCCACCCGGCACTAATTTCCCCACTGACAAAGAAAAAATGCTACGATTTTGACCTACGAACATGCAATTGTGGTTTAAGCCAGCAGATTTAATGAAAAAATTATACATACGCATAAGCAAATTTACATGAAACCGAGCGAAGAATTTTCCTGGAAGGTATACACCTATACACAGCCACTAGCGCAGCACAGCTCCTTCCCAAATACGAATCATATTTACGTATAAATTGTTCACGTACGCGTGCGTGCCCAACATCAAATCACTACACACTGTACTCGTCTCCGATCTGGAATGTCGCAATCAGCTGATTTGCACATGTTCGGGTTTTGACAAAACTCGCTCGTAAGTAACTCACAGGCGATAAAGTTTCCACCACTAAAAAGTCCCTGGTGACAACCCTGGTTGGGGGGGGGGTGTTTTTGGGTGTTCAAACACCCCATTTAGCATTGTTTTAGGTGTTTACAAATGAAACAAAAGCTTGTTTTTAACCCTTTTATTTGTTGTTTCGTCTTGGTTTTAATTGCTTGTCAGAGAATTTAGGTGTAAGAAGACACCCCAATAATGCTGATGACCTTATGACCTTTTTTTTTTTTTTTGCTTGTCAGAAAATTTTCAGAATATTAGGCCCCCTCCCTCACAAAATCCTGGATCCGCTACTGATTAAATGATTAAGCTAAAATGAAGAATAATCTTAAACACCCCCCTTTAAAAATTCCTGGGTACGCCTGTCACTGCCAGTATACATGTTGGAACCTGGGACTTAACACATTTCTTAACCTAACCATACACTTCTTACTGCAGAAAGTTACAGAAAGAATCTTTTTTATGGTCATGTGCTGTTACATGTACATGTAAGTATAAGACCAGGGGCCTGTAACATAAAGAGATACAATCAATCTTACGATCAATTGTAACTATTCAGTACATGGTTTGCCATAGACTTCCGATTGATATCAATCGTAAGATTGATTGTATCTCTTTATGTTACAGGCCCCAGAACTTTATGAAAATTGCATCAACATAATTGATTTTGTTGTACATTTATTACACTTATGGAAAAGTGAATGTGCCAGATAGAGATGGGAATGAATAAATAAAATAATCAACAGGGAAAAAGTGTGTGATTTACTATGACTGCATTATGAAATAAGCTGCATACAGTCTATATGAAACACATTTTGTTCCATTTGTTTTTATTATTTCCTTCTTGTACTTTCCTCATATTTCCTACAACAGGATTTCTAATCAAAGCACGTTATGGACTTAAAGGGAAGTTCACCCTGAAGATTACTTGAGTTTAAAAAATGCAGAAAAAATAAATAAAAATATTGGCGAAGGTTTGATGAAAATCGGTCAAATAATAAAAGAGTTATGAGTATTTAAAGTTTTGGATTCGTGACGTCACATGCGAGCAGCTGCCCATTGGTCATGTAATAAACATTCCATATATTCGCATTTTTTTTTACGTTCCACGATAAATTAATATTGTTTCTTTTCAGAATCTAGTATTGAATAACATTTCTGACAATATATCAAATGCACAGACGAAAATATTCTAAATTTTCTGAGAAAACTGTATTTTATGGAATATTTATCACATTACATAATGGAGGAGCTGCTCGCATGTGACGTCACAAAATCAAATCTTCAAAAGTCCATAACTCCGTTATTCTTTAACGGATTTTGTCCAAACTTTCGGCAATATTTTTCTTTATTTTTTCTGCATTTTTTAAACTCAAGTAATCTTCGGGGTGAACTTTCCCTTTAAGTGATTTATATGTACCCTCACACACACACACAAAAAACAACACTTTGCATCTGCTTCTGTACTTCTTGTAAATATTACAGTAGTAAATTATTAAAGACTCCATTAAACCAAAGATATATTAAGGCTATAATGGTCACAGAAGCCTGCACGGTTAATAAAAAAGCTGGTTTCTGATGGTAATCTCTGTTTTTAATGGTTCTACACGACCTAAAGGTATTCTCAGTCATTGACGTAGCATGCAGCAGGCCCTTAAAAGGCTAGAATGGTCATTGCCCCTGTGTCGTTAGAGACAAAAATCCATTATGACCCAGCCTTTATAACGAGAAGCTGAATATCAAGTATCAGGAAAATTGCGGGAGCTGCTACACAAGTCCTTCATGAACACCACTGAGGCTGCTAGTACATCTATCAATGCATACATGTACTAATCATCATCGGTCATAGAGCATTAAGCCTGAATTCATAAAAAGTGTCTAATAGTTTCAAGTCTGAATCTTTGAGGGGAAAAAATAGATGCTGGCACTTTTCCCCCTTTTTCAACATGGGATATTAGGTGGGAGCTGCTGTGCTATTCCCTCATGAACATCATTATGAACATCGGTACATGTGAGCATGCACTAACTATCATCGGTCACAGTGCATTAAGCCCATATTCCTAAAAAATGTATCTTATAGTTTCAAGTCTGAATATTTTTTGGGAAAAAAATGGATGCTGGCACTTCCCTCCTTTTTTCTAACATGGGATATTAGGTGGGAGCTGCTGTGCTATTCCTTCAAGAACACCACTGAGGCTAGTACATGTATGCATGTACTAACACTCATTGATCATAGAGCATTAAGCACATATTCATAAAAAAGTATCTTATAGATTCAAGTCTGAATTTTCCGGGGGGGGGGGGGGGGAGCAAGAATTAGATGCTGGCACTTTTCCCCCCTTTTTCCAACATGGGATTTTAGGCAGGAGCTGCTATGCTATTCCTTTGTGAACACCATCGAGGCTATTACATGTATGCACACACTAAAAAATCATTGGTCATAGAGCATTAAGCCTATATTCATTAAAAGTATCTTAATGTTTCAAGTTTGAATTTTTGAAGAAAAAAAAGATGCTGGCACTCCCCCCCCCCCTTTCTACATGGGATTTTAGGCAAATTGATATGGCTATCATTCTGTTAAGACCTGTTTCTTATTAAATGGTTGCTTTGTGCTGCCTATAAGCAGGAAAATAATGCAGCCAGATTTCCATCATCATTATTATCTTTTTGATTCCTAAAACCATTTCTTAATACAGCAGCAATAAAGGGAACATGCAAGGACATGAAAATGCTCACACATTTTGTATGGCCTAACAAAGGATGAACTATTCAAACTATAGACCAACTTCATAGGCTGGTATTATAGCTGATCCTGGTAATGTGAAAATGGCTTAGGCTTGGGCTTGACTAGGTCCACAATACATTCTGGTTTGAGTACCATATTTGAGTCTGTGCTTGCAGACTACAGACTAATGTATGGGCAGCAGACTGATGTGACTCATGCTCTTAAATTGGATTAAAATTAAATGCTCTTAAAATGTGCTCCTAACAAGCACTATATAATGTCAATAGATAAAGGTGTTTTTATACTTATCATGCTTAGTAGGCAAAGTACAGATATATAACTTGCTCATTATACTGTAGATTTTTTTGTGTGCTAAAGCCTGTATGATGGTGGGCATTTCTATTACAGGTATCTTGCCTCATAATTGACCAATTCCATCAAAGACTTTAATATATCTGATGATTGCATGAAGATGATGACCTTAATAGAGCTCAGATCGGATGAAATATCAGAGAAAAAGATATTATGATGTAAATTGATGTTGATCACCCCTTATTCATGTACCTAAAATCTGGCAAACATAACGAACAGATACCTGGGATCTTCATATTACTGTGTGTTCATTGTATAGCTGATCTATGAAACATTGATCCGATACATTTTAAAACATAAAAGAATGATAAATTTGACCATTGTTGTATGTATCACAGCAACTTCACAGTTAAATATTGAACAATTTTCTAAACATGTAGAAATAGGTGGATCCAAGGAGCTTTGCTTGAATTTCTGAAAACTTTAACCCCTTCAGTTCCATGTTTGGTAAATCCCACCCAAGGACATTAATGTAAATGCTCTACTTTAAGTCTGGTCTGAAAAGAGCTGTTTATTTCTTCCTGAAATAGAAAATTGCATATACACTCGAAAGATTACATTTGAAATCAAATTTCAAAACAAAGAATTAAAATTCCAAATCTGATGACGGACAATCATCAATTTACAATAATTGTTTATAAAACTAATGGCACAGAAGTGGTCAAAAAATGATTGAAAAAGACCTACCTTTGGATGAGGAATTGTGCAAGATGTCTATGTCCACATGTTGATGCTGCATGGAGTGGTGTCCATAACTCCCTGTCCGTAACGTTGACATCTGCTCCTTTTTCAACTAGTAACCTCATCATGGCCTCATTGTTATCTATACATGACTGAAAAGACAGGAAAGAAAACACAATTTCTTATTCTTAATCTTATTCTTATTCTTATTTTTATTCATATTTTCATCCTAATTCTTATTCTTATTATTTTGTCATAATTAAACTTGATATCTTTGTCAATTGCTTTCTCCACAATGAACCTCATCATGGCATCATTGTTATCTATACATGACTGAAAAGGCAGGAAAACAAATACCTTTCCTATCATATTTATTATTGATTCATTATTAAAACTGGATATCTTTGTTCTAAATATATCCAGGCCCTTGTCTGATCACAACTAATAACCATCCTCTTCAAACTATTTTGCTATTTCAAAAATGTTAAGATTAGGAAAGCATCAGCTGCATCTTTATCAAGGCAACTGGAATATCATAATCATAAAACATATTTACAGATATATTTTGTCCCAACCAGTATTTCTAAATTATCTTTTGGTAGCTTTAAATTATTAGTCAAGTGTTCAAGAACTGCAGCACCACTTCATCTATTTTAATATAAGCATTAAGAAATGATTGAAATTAAAGGTTGAAAGATAATACATTTTCCCCTATATGTACAGTGTGTGTATGAGTAGTTCATCATCTACCTTAGATCTTACTGATCAGTAGACTGATACGGCTAGCTAAACAACACATCAAGGTCAACTCACATAAATCCTCTTCAGGTCTATACTAGGACAACAGAATAAAAACTCAGATAATTTTCTCATGTGAAATACAAGGCTAAACTTGGTCAGTCTTTTCTCCAGCCCCCCCCCCCCCCCAATAACCTTCGCTATCAATGTCAAAATCAAGTCTGTACTTGCATACTGGTTTACATTCACAGTTAACAAAAGACTACAAGGATTGTATACCAATCATTTTTGACCGATCTGGAAAGGTCTTTTCAAGAAGTTATATTTTTTCTCTGCTGGGAGCCAGAAGGGCATTGATAACACTTCACATTGAGCTAGCTCCCTTTAGGCTTACAGCAGATGATTTGCAAATTGCTAGCTATGTATCGTCTGTTTGGAGCCAGAAGGGAGTTAACTGTAAGAAAGATGTGAGTTAATGCCCTTCTGGTTCCAAACATACGATATTGCTCAACTGATACAAACATCTAACGGTTGAAACATCTCTTTAGTACTGAAAATCCCTTTTCCCCTACACTACAGTTGGCCTGTTCACCTAACTCTTCCATGTAAAATCAACCAATCAATTGATCAATCATGAAACAGTTTCAGAAAGTCAGATTCTTGAAAAACGGTAAGTAAATTAAAAAGAACGGTGAGAGCCAATGTCTTTCTGTATTATCTGTCAATCTGCAATTTGTCACTTGAAAAAGAGAAATGTTTCTAATTCATCTCTTGACCTGGATACCTTAACCCTACATCAAAACCCAATGCATCATCGGTTGAGAGCCAGAAGGACATTAACCCTGTGTTCCAGGTTATGAATTAATGACCTTCTGCTTCTATGCTACTGGACAATTGAACACCTGGCAAGCTACATCAGCAATGAAAGGAAAGCATAGCAACCCTGCACTGCAATAAAATTCTCATCATTCAAACACTGCAATGCATAATTCTGCCTACCAAAAAATGAACAGAAACAATATCTGGGACATAAGAAATAAAGAGGTCCAAATGAGGGAATTAAAAATTGGTTTATGCTTAAGGATCAAGACATAAGTAAATTTGTGGCTCAGGCTCATTGTAACAAGATAGGCCAGTGACAGCCAAAACTGTACTTACATATATAAAAACATGAAGGGAATACACTCATTTTTGAAGAATTAATAAAAATATATAGGATCAGAAAGGCATTAACAGATATCTCATTCAGCATCTTCATTCATAATTATCTGATTTATCCATGGTCATGGCCATGATTACATTAAAGCTCATGTACAGCATTGGTAGCAAAAAGGAAATTTGAAAGAAACGTGGTAAATATAGTCTCATGTTGTTCTCCTTGTATCAAAAGATGTTTGTAAGAGATCATTTGGTATTCCATCTATGAATTTCAGTGTAAATATCTGAACAGAACGGCAGATCACTGCCATATGCTTGGACCTTTCCACCCCAACTGCTCCCCACACAACAATCTTGGGGCTTTGCACAAGATAGCATGTGTTTCACTGTGTGTAGTTTGACACGGGTGTATAGTGTATAGTTTATGTGCCTGACCCAGTACTTATATAAACTATTTTTTGCCTCTAATTTGTTCAATACTGGAGGCGAAATCTTCACATTATCTTAGTATTGCTAGTATCTTTATATTTATCAACAAAAATACAAGAAATCTGGCAAAAAGTTTTGGAGGGCTTAGCAAAACTCTCTATTACCTTTAAATATCCTGTTTTCTATTCGAATCCACATCAGTACAAAGGATTTTTATTGAACAGCTTTATGAAAATTTGCATTTAAGAAGTATGAATAGAGGATACTTCATCTGCTAAGAGCCAGAAGACCATTAACTCTGTGTGAAAAGGCTTCTCACCAGACGATTCATTTTGACTCTAATAATGCAAGGCCTTTTTGTTTCTTACCTGATGTAAGGCTGTCAGTCCATCCTCATTTCCCATGTTCGGGTCGACACCATTCTCCAATAGATGCCGAACTGTGCACAGGAAATATAAACACAGAATGCAATATAATTAATTTCATTGTCCGAAACAAACTAGTAATAATACATTATGTAGGAAAGAACTTGCATTTTTCGAAGCTACTATTGGAATATACTAAAAGAGAAATGTGATTTTTTTTTGTTGCCAATCTCATTATGCATTTCTATGTAAAATACATGTGTTGGAAATCATACGGTTCACTTCAAATCAGCATGAAATCTGATCATGATGTTTATCATTCTGCATTCAAAATGATTCATGACATACAAGAATCCCTCTTGAATCCATGTGTTCTCAATTCACATGTTTCATCATCAACAGATGTCACAGAGACATTTTACCAAAATCATCTTTTATTCATATTTCAATTTTCATTTTAAAGTTGAACAGATGTCACTGTAAAAATGTGTGATCTAAATTAAGTTGTCTATTCAAATGTCTGGCATAAAAATATCATGTTTTAATCTTCTCAAAGCCCCTATTTCTCCTCTAATTTCTCGATTTCTCTCTCTCTCTCTCTCTCTCTCTCTCTCTGTCTCAGTCAGTCTGTCTGTCTGTCTGTCTCTCTCTCTCTCTCTCTTTACATTCAGGTCTTTTCCCCCAAATCTCCAACCATATCCTACACTTCTAACTCACTTCTACACCACATCAATTCTACAAATCCTCTAGAAGCCCATGATTTATTGACAGAGAAACTAGAAAATGCAATTTCCACTATTCCAAGCATACATCGAATACCCTACATACGAGTACGAAGCGATCATGAGTTAAGAGGCCCTGCCAATCCCTGTGCGTGTTCAGGAATCTCAAAATAGCTCTCCTCCTTAATACGCCTAGATTGCCCGACCTTTCAAAGCCCCAGCTTTCCAGTGGTATAAAATGTTTTCATCATCATCATCATCATCCCAATCATTATCATTTACTGATTGGAGATATTTCATCAGTCCCCTAGGAAAACCAGGTCTGCAAATGAACTTGGTTTGCATTTTATAAAATCTATATTATAACCCCTTAATAACATTTTCTTGATCTCCACAGGAGTACAAGTACATCAATCTTATTTTCAAGTACTCATATGTGCGCACTTGTTACAGACCTACAACCGAGGTACTGAGGCTCTGGTTAAAGACAGCCAAAATAGATTCCAATTGTTGCAACATATTTTCACATTTGTTGTAGTCCCAATAAGTGCTCCAGAGTTCGAAAAAGTATTTTTACACTGTGAGGTACCAATGCTTTTCTTTCTGATCACTGTTTTGAAAAAGCAAACAAACACATCTGCAGACAGCCAGAACTCAAGGGCCAGAATTCACAAAGGTGGTTTCAATTCAGACCATGGTTTATGCAGATTTCGTGGTATAAATACGCTTGATTTAGCACATACACTTAAAATGATCCAATAATGAATGCGCGCCGGTTGCGCGTGGTTGGCAAAAGCGCTAAATTCACGCTAGTTGCCATGGTTCAGACCATGGTTTATTCAAATTAATTTAAATAAACCATGAACTGTGAATTTAGCGCTTTTGCCAACCACGCGCAACTGTGGCGCGTTCATTATTGGATCTTTTTATGTGTATGCGCTAAATTAAGCGTATTTATACCACGAAATCTGCATAAACCATGGTCTGAATTGAAACCACCTTTGTGAATTCCGGCCAAGGACTTTAAACTTTATGTCAAATTATTGGAATTAATACCCTTCTGGCTCTCATCAGACAATACGCCAAACATTGGCAATAACACAGTCCTGCGGATAGGATGTATGAATATATCCTTTTCCAAAAGCTTATTGAATACAATTAGATGGAAGATGAAAATTGGAGCAAATTTTACTGCACTGAAACTTGCACATGTACATACTGTTCTCTCATCTGTACATGTACAGTTAGTGAATCAGACTTTCCTCACCAATTCCAATAAGTCATGACATTATAACCACAGAAAATGTGAGAGAGGCACATTTCCTTGTGAAAACTTTATTACCATAGACTTCCTATACTAAAAAAAAAAAATGAGTTATTTAGCTTTTCCTAATCTAGTTTACACTGTGTTCCACAAAGCCAGCCACAGATGTATCAACAGAGATTACGTGTCTGGTTTCCATGGTAATTAATGTAAAAGTTTCTCATCAACTCCAGGCAGTGTTGAGTGGTGTAATGAAAGGTGGAAGGAGTTTACATGTACAAGCAAACAACATGAAGAGAGATGTGAGAGAGAAGAACAGGAAGAGAGGAAATAACAGTGGCATATCCAGGATTCTCTGGGTGAGTGGGGAGGGGAGCCATTAATAAGAAAGTTCTCAGACATGCAAACAATTAAAAATAAATATATACATGTCATCACAGCATTTTGGGGGCCTTTTTACTCAAAATTCTCTGATGAGCAAATAGAAAAAAAGTACAACATTTCACAGGTGTACCTTTTAGGTATAAATTTGATGCCAAAGGAGGGGGTGTACAATTAGGGGCATACTTTGTTTATGTACCTGGTACATGTATGTAATATATACTTAAAGGGCAATCAAACCTTGTTAGTTTGAGGATTTGTGCAAAAGTAGAAAAATGAGAAAAACAGAATGGTGAAAGTTTGAAAGAGATTGGACACGGAATAAGAAAGTTATGGATGTTTAAAAATTTAGATCACTAAATCTATGCAAATCTGGTTGAGTTGATTGTGATATATTGGCGGTCAGCTCTCTCATTTGTGGTGCACCAATATATCATTAATTTGCAGTTTTCTCCAAAGTGTCTTTTCCCTCAGGGCACTCCTCAAAATATGTTGTAGATAGCATATTGTTATAGGTCCTCATAAAAAAAAAAGATCCTACTGAGTAAAACATTTTTTTAAAAAGACATTCTAGTCATTTTGTGTGCTGGAGGAAAAGGGGGAGTCGTCCTCCACTACATCACAGTGACATTACCGATTCGGCCAATATGAAATTCCCATGTGTAGAGTGATTCAATTTTCAAAAATTCATCAACTTTGATATTGCTTGTCTGATTTCGTTCAAACTCCCACCAATCCGCTTCTCTGATTTTTGCTGGGGGTACACTGTATTCCCCCACCTCAATCCACCATTAAATAAAACCAAATTCTCTTCAAAGATCCTGAACACATTACCAGAGACGTGGAGTATAAAGTGTCCTGAATATATATTAAGTGCAGATGCCATGACTGCCTGAACTGGTGCAGAGTCTGGCTCTAAATACTGGCAAGCATTGTATGAATTTCCTGCGATAAGATCATTATTATCTGGGCTCACTGCAATCAGATTTGGGTAATTTACAGTCATGTGAAAGGAAACCAGACAAGGAATAATATTGCAACAAGGGAGAAGTCTTTACACAACTTAAAGGGAAAGTTCACCCTGAAGATTACTTGAGTTTAAAAAATGCAGAAAAAATAAAGAAAAATATTGGCGAAGGTTTGATGAAAATCGGTCAAATAATAAAAGAGTTATGAGTATTTAAAGTTTTGGATTCGTGACGTCACATGCGAGCAGCTGCCCATTGGTCATGTAATAAATATTCCATATATTCGCATTTTTTTAACGTTCCACGATAAATTAATATTGTTTCTTTTCAGAATCTAGTATTGAATAACATTTCTGACAATATATCAAATGCACAGACGAAAATATTCTAAATTTTCTGAGAAAACTGTATTTTATGGAATATTTATCACATTACATAACGGAGGAGCTGCTCGCATGTGACGTCACAAAATCAAAATTTCAAAAGTCCATAACTCCGTTATTCTTTAACGGATTTTGTCCAAACTTTCGCCAATATTTTTCTTTATTTTTTCTGCATTTTTTAAACTCCAGTAATCTTCAGGGTGAACTTTCCCTTTAAGGTAGATGTAAAAGGGAAAGGAAGTGATCACAGAAAAACAGACTAGCTGAAAGGAGGGGGGCAGTTCAATGGTACATGATACAGGAGCCCTGTACTTTCACCTTGCTAGATATGTATGAAGTCCCATTGCAGTATAAACTTCTGTACATGCACAGGGACCATTTAATTCAACATACATTTGCCCCTCCACACCCAGGAGAACAGTGTTTCTTGGTATTGAACAGTTTTATGCTAATTATGCTACAATGCAACAAAGCCCAGTTTGACAGGCAAAGGAATTTTACTGTTGATGGATTTTGGCTGTATATTGCATTTCAACTAAAAATGCATCCTCAACCGTTATCTCTTTCCTACATATTGGGGCTCGATCTCGTCATTAGAGAAGAGTTACAAACGGAAATGAAACATGACCGGATCGAGGGGAGGCTTGTACTCTGTATTGGTAAATTCATAAGATGGGCACATGTTCAGTGCAGTATGAGGATGGCTTTAAACGGCCATTCACATGACGATAAAGCACTGACATGCATGATTACCATGTATAACAAGGAAAACCAATGGGCTTACAAAATTGATAGAGGTACTTTCAGGGTCATAATTTTCTGAATTTTCCCCATGACATCCCATAAATGCCTATAGGCCTTGTATTTCAACTACTAAATGCCCACACGTCACGTCCTTTTCACTGGCAACAAAAATATTGATGGGGTATAGCGATAAATCACTGTGAAGTTAAAAGCTGCTTTTTATTGCGGGCCATTCTTACATTTGACTGATATAAGTGGTCTATAGGAAACATCCCGAAGGCATGATTTGCATAGATCTTTCATTCCTTTTTGTGAGGCCTCTAGATAGTACCATGAAATGCCAGCATAGAATGTGAACGACATGCATAACTGATATAAAGGTACATTGTACTGTATTTTAGGTCAATGATCACTGATAAAGTGTGTGGACCTTTGACATGAAGTCTGATTTTTATGAGAGTCCTTGTTGATGAAATGACAATAAATTTTGCCATTACTGTCATGATTAATAATAACTATCAAATTTGACATGAATTATACATAATGATATATTTGCATATATATATATATATATATATACATAGGGGCATGTTTTACTCAACGTGAATTGAAGTCATTGGCTTACACAATATACATACAAAAACCTTAAATTATAGAGGATCACAATTCACAACTTAATTACACCATTGATTTTTAAAAAGAATCAATGCTTAACATTTGATCATTAATCAATAAGTGCTATATATTATAATTTCATACAGGCTTCTGTCTGTCTCCTAATATACCTTTTATACATATTTCGAAATGATGGGGAAATAGAGACAATATTTGCACTGCATCCCATCATACATGTACATGGACATAGTTTTGTTTCACTGACAGAAATTTTCTTACTTTTGTTTTACCTCAAAAATTCTTTGGGCAATTGCAAAAAAATATGGCATGAAACTTGCTACACTAATTCATAGCTTTTATATTCATCAAGAAAAAATTCCCCTTGGTTCTTCTTCTGTTTTTTCTGTTATCTTGCTACCATAAAGCACTCTTGATGTTAAGAAATATCTTCTGGAAAAAGTAACTGCGCTATTGTTAGTTTCTATGATCCTTCCATTGTTAAGTTACAAGCGTCACAATGCATAGTTCCAATCAAAAGAATTGTATAAGTACATACATATCCATGACAATTGTAAAAACTAAAAACAAATTTCTGAATCACATGTGATACTTCTGCACATTCTGAATCTGTACTGAAACTAATAATGGCTGATTCATTGGATTATTACAATAATGAACGTTTATATTAAAAAGAAACAAATCAATCAAATTAGTTTTATTGATTGAAGGGGCAAAAGTGTAATTAGACATCAAGCACACAGAAAATGTAATCACGGCTCAATGCTATCGAGCTCATGGGACACATGGGTGCCCTCAAAATCTGGGTCCAGGCCCCCCAAATTAAAAAACAAACAAAAAAACATAGGGTTCCATGCATACAGACCCTTAAATTTCAATCCACTACAAATAAAGTTAGTGTGGAAGTGTGGAACCCTGCTGTAATACATGCAGATACAAAATATGTCAAGACAATTGACAATAGTCATTTAGACTGAAACTTCCTCCCCCCCCCCCCCCACCCCCAACAAAAAAATCCAATATCTACAAATGATTTTAATACTGGTATGCACAAACATCAAATCATGATAGAGCTAATGGGATAAAAATAAATTATTTTTGTATACTGAATGTAAGCAAAGATGTATAAAGTGAATGCCATATTCCAATCTTCAGCTGATAGCTGGGGCCTCATAGCCAAGTAATTATTCAACATGAAGTACAGATTTTAGTATACTACTAAAGATCTTGTCTGCTCAATCAACACAAACCAAAACTGCCACTCCATGAAGATGTACCAGTATAAAAATAGAAATAATATGTATATTATACTCTGCTTTGTTCTTCACTGTGCAAATTACACTTTTGTTCAAAGGATCCCTTTTCATCTCTGAAATATGAGATTTCTTCGGCGGTGGTTTTGTTACTCTGTTGTTTATCTAGAGCTCATTTTAAGTTCCCGATCATTTTTTTTTTTTTTTTTTTAGCCTTTAAGAGCTGAATCATACTTGGCTTCTATATTTGTTAAAATGGTCTTTTTTTTTCTTTTTATTTACTAATTGTTCTCATGTTTTCATTACATAAATGTTATAAATTTTGATAATTATATCTACTTTAATCTGATATCAATATACATACATACATATATTCAGAGGTCCATCGATATTTACATGTCTCTCTATGTGTAATGTAGCAGAAAAGGCTTGGAGAAAATGGAATTACACGCATAATTGCACAGCCCATAGGTGCTATCGTGACCAACGCACTCTGAACATCAGAGCTCTAATTTGGGTCCATGGCGATGCGGGGCGAGACGTGATGAGACCTATCTTGCTGCTAGTTAGTTACCCCTCAGACCCACCTGGGTGCCCCCAATCAATAGCACACAGCTCAGCTGGCTGATGTCGGCTCTTTCTAGACTCTTCTTAATCTCTCTTATTCTCCATTATCCCCCTCTCCATCCCTCCCCTTCTCTCTCTCTCTCTCTCTCTCTCTCTCCCTCCCTCCATCACATCTGTTTCTTGGTACACAATGTACATTGATCTATTCCTCTCTATTTCTTTGTTTCCTCTTAAATCATCACAACCCTTCTCTCTCTCTCTCTCTTGACTTGTCTGTCTACAAATATCCAAATCCCTCCACCTTCATCTCTCTCTCTCTCTCTCTCTTCCTTTCTCCTTCCCTTCCATCATCTCTTCTTTCTGTTTCCCTCTTCTACCCCCTCTCTTCATCTCGTCTGTCTCACCTATCCGAACAACCCCTCAAAAGCTCTCCTCTTCATCAACATCTCTCCTCTCCTCTCCTCTCCTCTCTCTTTCACTGTCACTCTCATCTCTTACTACTGTTTTCTCTCTTCTCTTTGCTTCTACTACCCTTCCCCAACCCCCCTCTCTTTCTCTGTCAATCGTTTCCTGTCCATCTCCTATATATCTTTCTCCCCTTCCACCGAACATGCTCACCCCTCTCCCCTTCATCTCTATTTCTTCCTAATCACTCCATATATCTTCCTATTTTGTTCCCTAGAACATTTCCTCTTCATGCTTATCTGAGCTTCAGCTCATGGTTGTGTTGCCTGTTCATATATTGCACATCAAGCAGTGTCGCTTGTAAAATACTGAACTGAAGAATACTTCCGCTTCTTACATGCACCCCCCCCCCCTTCAAACTACCTAGATTCATTGTATCGCTATATAAAAACCATATAGCTATAGGATAAGTTTTTTTTTTTTTTTAATCTGAAAGTCGTATAATGAAACATGGTATGCCAAAACGCATATTCAAGCAAAGTATTAGCATCCCCTTGTCGTCTGAACGTTGTATCATATGATATCAAGTGAAATGAAAAAAGGCAACCTATAGATAAATACAAATAGTCAAATACTTGTTATTTGTAATGATTATAACAAAACACTTGGAAAAGAGCTGGCCAATGGTTTGAGGTCAAACGTGGCTTGATTGGACAAAAACTCAACATGGTAGCAATCTGCTTCACTGCACTCTCATAATCTGGGAATTAAATTGCTTTTGAGGGACAATAGCTCTGTATTAAGAGCAATCTTTGTGTTGCCTTGTGAACATGTAGAAACCCTCCAATTTTAAGTTGGAATATTGTTATAGAGTTTGACAGCCTTTCTCAATGGTATTGCTGATACAGACCACAATGGGTTCTCACATAATCAAATGCAAATCTTTCCCATGCAATAAATGAAGGCCCCCTACATGTACATGTATACTATATTGTAACTGCTCATGAGTACATTTACTCTCCAATATTGAGTCAATTTCCACATTCTTGTTGGTAATACAAGCCTAAAAATGGGGAAAGACTGTAAAACCATATACATATCAAAAAATTTTGCAAGTTGTAAAGATTCCCTGAAAAATCATGCCACAAAATAATTAAATCACAACTGACACAATAATGATTTTTTGCTAGTGTGAACGTTTCTTGCTTGGGGGGGGGGGGGGTGGATTGCTGTCCTTTACAATATACAAAAGTTTCATGTCGCAAAAGTTTCTGGTTTTCACAGTACATTAGCATTTACAGTAGAAGGAACTGAATCATCTTACAAAATTTTAAACTCAGATGGAAGATTTTCTCTCCCACCCCTTAAATTCTTACATATTTTTTCACATCGAACCTCAAGGAAACATTGCTGTGGAACCACAATGTTGCACTGTGTAGGAAGAATCCCTACAAGCAATGCCCATCAAGATAAACTGGCTCTGACATCCCCTCTATTTGTTACGATTACGGGAATATGGAAGAAGTACGGAGAGCCTCTTATAACCCAATAATATCTGCCATGAATAATATATAATGACACTAATCACTTCCAATTTTCCTGCCCTATCAATTTTTTTATTTTTTTTCGTTTGATGAATTGAGTCTCTATCCCGTCCAATAAGAGGCCCTACTTATTTACTGATTCAGGTATACAATGAAATTTGTAGACAAGAACGGAAACATTCACTTTGTTATCTAAATCAATGCACATTCTCCAGGAATTCTCATTTACCAATAAACATTTTCCTTGATTCTATAATTACAGGCTCATTGTAAAAGCTTTCTAATATCTATCAGGGATGACCTTTAATAATCTTTCAGTGTACATAAATCACAAACTTTATAATTTTTTTTTTTGTTGAAACATGAGTTCATGAGAGTTTTTTTTCCATAAAAGGGAAATAGAATATTTTCAGAGGAGATACAAGCAAACTACCAAGTGACAAAATGAAAACCAATTATTCATCATTGGACAAAGTTCTAAGACTTCTGTTATAAAACCATATTAGAATTTTCATAGTACATTCAGATCTACCCTAACATCTACAGGCAATTGATATGATGCAATTCTTTGTATAATTGTATAATATTGAATGTTATTAACAATAAAAATGTAGAGTTTAATCCCCTTTCTTTGGAAGCGATTGCACTTTGATTTTTTTTTTTTCCAGGGCGTTATCAAAGAGTTCATGGGATGTCTGCATACATTTATCTTTCCGGTTTTTGATGGCAGAGAAAAGTAGAATCGTGATGAAACCTAAAGTTATACACGATTGGAATGGGTGTTCACTGCTGCGGGTACATCTCGGGTGCCCAAACCAATTTTCAATTGATCACCAGTCATTTTTCATCAAGTCTCAGATATGTACATTGATGAAACTTGATGAGTCTAGATACAACCATGGGTTTCTCAGAAATTTATTTTTGGAAGAGATAAGCCACATTTCTTGATTGTTTCTTCCAATTTATGCTACTAAAAGAAATCAATAGACTGAGAAATTGACTTCAGTCACTTGTGAGATGCACAAATTGAAAGATAGATGAAAGAAAAAATATGATAAAAAAGGATAAGCTGTCTTCTCTCTGGCTAAATAAAAGTCTTGTTTCACAGCTTACTGCACTGAACAAAACTGAATGTGTACTACTGATACATGTAGGTATCTAAAATGGTATATATCAATAAAAAAATATGACATCTCAACTTACATGAAAGAAATTTTTTTTTTTTTAATTCTTGTAGCCCAAAGTAAGATAATGTAAGATGCAGCATCAGTTCACTGTAGTTTAATTTACACAAGAAAAATCAATATTCATTCTTTACAGTGAATTAGATACACACATTGCCAATGATATGTGATGTGTGAAGGACAGTAAAAATCTGCCATCTATATGTGGAGATATAATGAAACAAGGGAATATACTCAGAATGAAGTCCTGCATAAAAGAGTCTGCATTCGTATATTTTGTTGTGTGTTATGGAAGACCATGAATGGTTAGAAAAAAAAGGGGGACAAAACTTGAAGCTCTCTCTAAAAGTACTTGCCTCTGAAATGAAAGCTGTAATATTAAGTATTTACATCTCATATTACACTGTAAGTCCCCCCCCCCCCCCCCCCATACAACATATTGTCGGCTGAGAGCCAAATGGCCATGACTCTTGTTTTAAATGATATGAGATAAAACCATTTTGGCTTTAAACAAATGATGTCCTGTTGACAACTTTCAGCATTTGATCATATCTACCACATCTCACCAACATTGTAAATGTCTTCTCAACCCATTATATTCAATTACTTTAAGTTCCCTTTCTTTTGACACAGTTCCCTCTGGCCCTCTAATCTAAATGTTGTGCTTTCATTTCCACTGACTCACCTAATTTTACAACATGAACTTGCCAAGTTCGCCCATGTCATTTCCTAAATGTGCCTAGTCCCAGCTATGATTTTCTAGGTTGTGCTTTTGATCTGGAACACTGTACTGACATGCCCCTACCTACGCACATAAGCATCGAGTTCGAAGAGGCCAGATTGGGACATTATTATTGCGGTTTGGTTTTCATTTTTCCCAATGAAGATAATGAACCTGCCTATTTCCTTCCTTTGCTTGGTACATGTAGGTAGATTATGCCTCATAACAACAGCTCATCCTGAAGCAGTCGACTGGTTAGGTGTACCCATCAGGAAACATTAACTTCATTGTTTCAATTGCCAGAGGAGCTTTTAAGGCAAGGCCTTTTATGACAGGACCAACTCCACTGTCAAAGATATTGGCACTACATTACACATAAGTTTCAAATATATTGCAAATGAGAATGAGCCATGCATACACCCACTGTCCATAGTCTTTTTTGCAAATTGAATCAGCACTCATCGCATTTCCCATGGGCATACACCAAACACTGGTTACAGTTTGAGAGTATGTATTAAAGGGTGCATTAATGCTCACCTTTTTCAGGCCAGAATGAAGCTTTTGTTACGCGTTAAGTTCAAAACATGGTTGCGTCCTTTTTCATTTTCGTATAATCGCCGATCTAAAATGCCGATCGTAAACTCACAAAATGGTTTTGTATCGGCGTTTCTCCAAAAAGACAGTTTCTGGGGAAGCATAAACGCAAGATCATTTGTAAACGTTTGTGTTTAACTGACGTCATAATAAAGGTGTTTCCGGTTCACGTGAAAATCCGTGCGCCGCTAACGGTGCACAATATTATGCAATGCTTTTTTTTTTCAAGGCATGCGCATATAGACGTCATCATCCGAGCAAGATCTAACAGTTTTCTAAATAATACTACTACTTCTTCCATATTTAGATCATTGTGTTGAAATGAGTGTCAAGGGCTCAAACTACAGCGAAGAGGAATTGAGGGCCCTTTTCCTCACTTGGTCCGAACCAGAAATACAAGATGAGTTGAATGGGTTGACGAGGAACAAACCCATATATGACAAAATATCACAGTATACTTACAGTTTTGAAAAAGCGCGCGCCCCAACTTGACCTACCCTCCCAGGGTCAACGTAGCATGCGCAGTGCAGGTGTGTGAATCCAGCTACAGAGCCCGAATTCGCTTGGAGAAGGGAAGCATAAACAGTACCCCGTGGAACTGCGTTTACAATGAGCATTTACGATGAGCGTTTCAAAACGCGAATTCTGCCTACAAAAGTAAGCATAAACGCACCCAAAGAGGAACCATACCTACATGTCGGATCTGAAAGAATAAAGGAACATAATCCAGGGGAGTTCCCATTATTTCGTAAACAAAAAGAAGTGTACATATTTTTTCTGTACCCTAGTTCTTATCTTCTTGTTACAATACATAAATAAAAATCAGCACCTGCATCCTGGCCTAATCATTTGGTTCATTACGGTTTCACCTTATAGATGAGTTATATTGAAAGAGGTTTGAATCTTATTTATGCAATGATTTTAACAACCAATGTACAATTTTGACTGAGATTAATTATAAAGTGCATTAAAAAGCTCTTCAAGATTACCTTTATTAGCTAATTATAGAAACTGTTATGATATACATATATATTTCCCTCTTTTTCTCTACTTGTACAATTATTGGATGAATTTCAGACATGCATAGTAAATTCTACTCTCATGAATTAAAAAAAAAAAAGGAACACACCAATGAGGAGATCCATAAAAACAGTAAATTTCAATGTCCATGAATTGCCGGAGGGTAAATTGTGAACTTTGCAACTTCAAATTTAAACTTTGGATGATCTTTTCATGAATAAAATGAGGAAGTAGAGAAGTATAAAAACAAACTTCTTTTCTTGTGTATGAACTAAACACAGTATAGCTTGTGTACATTTAAAACAGCAGAACAGATGGAGTAATAGGATAATATTAACTCAATAAATCCATCTGAACATATATCAGAATTCTGTTTGTTTTTGAAAAGTTACATGTACTGTTTTATATATCTTTATAACCCCAAAAGTCACTCTAATTATTTTGAATTGAATCAAATATATGTAGAATAAAAATGTGTTACCTGGCTATTTACTGTTATTTAGCTATATAAAACCATCTGAATATCTTTTATATTTCTTTTGATTGGTAAATATTGTTGTTTTTTGTTAAATATATTTTAGACCCCGAAGTCACTCTAATTACTTTTAAATGAATTGAATCTCCACAAGAAAAATGTATTATCAGGCTATTTGTGTTTGGAAAAAAAGCAAAAAAGCAAAAAGAACTCAAAATACTGAAGACTGAGGGTCACCTAATTGGTGACATAACAGGCAAATCTAAGAGATTGTGGAGAAAAGACTATTTCACAAGCAAAAATAAATACATATGCTGGTTGTGTTGTATTCAATTGCAATTTGCTATGGAAAAGGCCTTCTAAATGTTGAATATATTTTGATTTAGCTGTACAACCATGTGTGACTGATACATGTAAATACACAAGTCACTGTGTAACTGACAACAACACAACATTGTACTCAAAAAATAAATAAAATGAATATGTTCATAATCATATCACTTTACAGCATTGTTTCCCTTCCCAACTCATCATCATTTGTCTGTTTCTGATTCATGAATACATTCCCTATTTTATGTAATGCCTGCTATAATGGCGATGACCTGGGGAGCATTTCATCAAGTGTTCTATCAGTGATTTTTACTGACAAATTTGCTCTCAGCCAATCAGATGCAAGGATTTCAGTAGCTTATAACAGTTGTCTGTAAAAATCGCTGACAAAACGCTTTAATGAAACGCTCCCCCTGACAGGATTAATAGAATCTAGAAGGTATCAAATAAAGATGAGCAGCAAAGTAAATTTACACTGTCTGTATGCTTAACCTCTGTATGATTTGCATTATTGGTTTTAAAAAGCCATATAAACATTATACAGTACATGCACCGTGTAGTGGCATTTGTTCCGAGTATCGTGTACACTTTACAGAGAATGGCACACAGCTGAAGTATCTCTCTTTCTGTGTGCCTGTATCATTATTTTTAGAGGGGATCAATCATTTGGGCTTATAATGTACTCTTCCATTGCAGAATTGGAAAGGTCTACAATTTGACGATCACAAGAATTTCCTTAAACATAGAGCTGAGAGAGTTTCTACATATGTACAGTAGCTCCATGCATGCTCATATTTGTCCATCAATCTGACATTGTACCCCCTCCGTCTTTTTCTCACTATCTCTCTCTCTCTTCCCTTCCCTCCCCCTCTCCCTCCCTCCCTCTCGCCCTCTCTCTCTCTCTTCCTTTATCCAAAAATCTATTCATCTCCCACATCCTCCCTCCCTCCCACCCTCCATATACCCCCCTCTCCTCCCTCCCTCCCTCCCACCCTCCCTACCCCTCTCCCCTCCCTCCCTCCCTCCCTCCCACCCCTTCCCCCCTCCCCTCCCCTCCTCTTGCCTCCTCTTGCCTCCCCTCCCCTCCCCTTCCTCCCTCCCTCCCCTCTCTCTCCCTCCCTCTCCTCTCTCTCTCTCTCTCCATTCTATATACATATGCAGCATATGCATGTACATGTGTACATGTATGTCTCTGCATGACCTAATAATTGCACTCTGAACTATGTTTAGTTTCATGTTTATATCAAAAAATGTATTTGCAGGTGTGTTCTCCCCCATACAAGCTCACCTGTCTCACTTATCTTCAACCATGAGGATAGCGTAATGTAATGGCTAATGTGGTGGATATAACATGAATAAAACAACAACAAGCTGATGCTGATGGGCAAAATGTAGGTATTGACATGTCTGGGCTGCTGGGAATCTGCTCAGAGCCAGAAGGGCGTTTGCTCCTATACTTTTACACCCTTCTGACTCTCAGCAGACGATTTTTCTTTATCATCCACCAATAGAGATGTGTCTGAAATCCGTAAGGAATACATGCTCACTTTGGAAGCACTCAAAGAACTCCAGCAGAACTAATTAAAACCCCATCTCTTGATGGTCTTCCTGGGGCCTCCTGCATATAAAAGCTGCGATTGCAAGCAACTTCAAAAAGAAACAGACCATTCTGATTTTAAAAAATTAAAAAAAAAAACAACGGTGAAGGTCATGTTTTTATGCACGAGGCTCTGATCATGAATCTTCAAGATTTGGATGAAAGTATAGAAAATATTTATGCACCTTGGGATAAGTGATCTTCAATCATCATTTAAATATAAACTGTATGGACACTGACCATAGAGTAATTTTACTGAATGGATATAATCAATCATGTCCTTACAACGAAAAATTGAAATAATACCAAACTCAGCACACTATTCCCATGTTAGTCATCATGTTCTTGAAGGTGCAACTTATACAGGTCAATGATTTTCCTTCTACTTTTAGTAATCTAATGAATATGTATTTACATGCATCACCCCTGAAGTGGTGCCTGGGAAAAGTGCAGAGTTCCGAAGCAAACTGTTATCGCTGCCGTGGGCAATTCTTCAACCTATGGTCTGGAGACACTATGACCTTTGCAAGAGTTCTTGCTTTCCCATCCTACACAAGCAAACACCTTGCGTGATCAAACAGAAAAGAAAAAAAAATGGATTCCCAAACATCAAACACAATTTTCAAACCCTCAAAACATGGGATCAAATGTCTTGTGAAGTGTGTGTCATCCAGCAGATGAGGGGAAACTCTTCCATGTTGAACTTTTTCTTCTCTCCGCTACAGATGGCAATCTCAGGATGAGCTGATGATAACTATGGCTTTTTGCTTCTGTCAAATTTCAAATATATTTTAGGCTTTTTACAGCCAATAAAATCATAGAATATTCCCCAATCCTTACCAAAATGCACAAAAAGAGGGAGTAATTTTTTTTTTCTTCTCTTTTTTGTAGATACAGAAGAAAATTTGTGGTTGGGAAAGAAATGTAACAATCCCTAACTTGGCTTTTAATACATTATAAGGAATACTGATTTGATTTCACTAGGACAGCCTCCTCAGTATATGTGAGGCCTCTTCCAAAGGATACACACCCTTATCACTACTACAATTTTAGTAGATATCATTAATAGAGCTCATCACCTACCAACTACACCTGAGTCAAGAGAGGTACCAGTAAATAAAATGCCTTGTCAGTGAGGGCTCTACATAGTAACTTTGAAATAAAAGAGTTATTAACAATATACAAAAAAGAGGTCCTGCTACATAGACTCTTGTTGAAATGATTCTTAAAATGTTGGGATCTTTTTGAATTTCATTTATTTGCACCACGGTTTATAGCAGGCTGTGTCAAGCTCTGTCTAAAGACATTATATTATATGGAAAAAAAAGGTAGAACTAAATGTATTACTGAAGTAGTGTTCATGTTCACATTTCACAAATTTTTTCAGCTGTCTCACCCTCACGCCAACATATGTGAACAGGTTGTAGCTGCACTCACTACTAACATGTTCAACACTATGTCAGAATGCGTCAAAGCTTGAGATTTCTCACAAGATTTCTCACGAGAAATTGCGCGGGGGCTGTCAACTTCGCCGGCGGGATCGGCACAAAATTCCGCTGTGACATTTACATGATGTCGCATGGGGAAATAGACAATATATCTCAGAGCTTTGCATTCCTTCGCTGCTTTGTTCAGTGTAAATATGGTTCAGCTTTCTCTTCTATTTTCTACTTCGTCATCAGACTATCTCAACATACATTTTACACATGCAATAGAGCCACCCATGTACATGTATGCTTGAGAACTGGCACAAAAAAAAAAGATAGAACATGGAATGCCCTTATTTGGTCTGAGGTTCATTTCTCTTACTGGAATTTTTCATTTAATAATTTCATTGAAGAATTACAAACTGTATTTATCAAGGAAGAAACTGGTAATTAAATTTCAATACGGTACTTGCAAAGTTTGTCTACATGTTAATGTACATGTACAGTGTATATCACATTTTGTAGGTGATGTGCAAAGCAGCCCTCTAGCTTAAAATACTTTTGTCTGGACCATATTGCATTAATCTGTCTTAGAATGCTTGAAAATGAAATTTGGGATTTCAAACAAAATGGTAACTCAGTATAATAGTGTCTCTTAAGAGACATTTACTTCTGTTGCTAATCTTTGTTTTCTAGATGTGTTCACAAAATGTATGCGTAAAGAAAAAATATATGCCCAGTAATTGAATTTTACAACTTTCTTTTCTATTTTGAAAGTTTGTTTTCTTGTTTATTTTTCCGTTTGTTTAAATACGTGTCACAGTCAAAATTTTTTAAATAGTAGCTTAAAATTCATTTTCACTGGAAGCATGACTACATGTAGATCGTACCAAGTTATTCCTCAGATATCATGCAGGCTTGAAAAGATATGTTCATTTCAATTTCCAAACACCACGCTTAGAATCGCTTCATTTAGCTTCTCCGTCTGCTGTGCCTGCACGCGCCGACCAATATACACAATTTACTTCCCTTGACCAATCAATTCCATGCTTGTCAGAGAGAATTAGTATCAAAAGATCTGCAGCGCTTCTAAGTTCTACCGGTATCTTCTGCCTCGAGATGAATTTTCTTGGTTCTCTAGATGCAGATCATTTGCCAGAGTGTTTTTTATCATCACACTTCTCACTATTTGATCACTAAATTCCATCCTCGCAGATCCACAGTTCAATATTAACCTTTAAAAATGACAATTTGTCTTCAACATGAATGACTAATGATATTGCTCAAATATCTCTGTATTAAAATCTGTACATACAAATCATCACGTCATATATCCATGAGACCATGACTACACATACAACCAAACTTAATGGCCGGAATTCACAAAGGTGATTTCAATTCAGACCATGGTTTATGCAGATTTCATGGTACAAATACGCTTGATTTAGCGCATACACTAAAAAAGATCCAATAATGAACGTGTGCCGGTCGCGCGTGGTTGGCAAAAGCGCTAAAATCACGCTTGTTGCCATGGTTCAGACCATGGTTTATTTAGATTAATTTACATAAACCATGGTCTGAACCATGGCAACAAGCGTGAATTTAGCGCTTTTGCCAACCACGCACGACCAGCGCGCGTTCTTTATTGGATCTTTTTAAGTGTACGCGCTAAATCAAGCGTATTTATACCACGAAATCTGTATAAACCATGGTCTGAATTGAAACCACCTTTGTGAATTCCGGCCAATGTTGTTCTTTCTGTTGTTGTTGTTTTTGTTTTTGTTGTTTTGTTTAGTTCATTCATTTTTTTTTTTTTATGTGTGCCCTGCAAAAAAGGTCCTTCATTTCGACTATGGAAAATCATCACTGGCATCATGATTGATAGTCACAATTACATGTACAATGACAATCGGCACTAATGCGTAATGCCCCTTTTGTATAAAGCTTATATTCCAGTTAATTGATCTATGCAGTGGGTATAATAATATCACCATGACAACTCCTTATATGAACTTGTTATATTGTTATCAATCTAAATATATGTAGTTCCGCTATTTTTGTAACCCTAAAATAATTAATGAGACTACTGGAGCAAGCTACCAAATATAAATCAAGTATAACCATGAAACGGTCTCATAGAAGGTCATCTGACCAGTCAAAACCATGAAACAGTCTCATAAAAGGTCATCTGACTGGTCAAAAACATGAAACAGCCTCATGAAAGGTCATCTGACTGGTCAATAGCTACGGTCATACAGGACTCGTGGTTTCGAAACTTTAAAGGGAAAGTTCACCCCGAAGATTACTTGAGTTTAAAAAATGCAGAAAAAATAAAGAAAAATATTGGCGAAAGTTTGGACAAAATCCGTTAAAGAATAACGGAGTTATGGACTTTTGAAGTTTTGATTTTGTGACGTCACATGCGAGCAGCTCCTCCATTATGTAATGTGATCAATATTCCATAAAATACAGTTTTCTCAGAAAATTTAGAATAATTTCGTCTGTGCATTTGATATATTGTCAGAAATGTTATTCAATACTAGATTCTGAAAAGAAACAATATTAATTTATCGTGGAACGTAAAAAAAAATGCGAATATATGGAATATTTATTACATGACCAATGGGCAGCTGCTCGCATGTGACGTCACGAATCCAAAACTTTAAATACTCATAACTCTTTTATTATTTGACCGATTTTCATCAAACCTTCGCCAATATTTTTCTTTATTTTTTCTGCATTTTTTAAACTCAAGTAATCTTCAGGGTGAACTTCCCCTTTAAGTTAGCAAAACTTGAAGTTAATGTTTAGCTCCCTTCGTGTGAACCTAACACAAAGATGGAAAATGCAGCAATCAAAACAAATTATATTTGACCGCTTCATTTACTCATAATGTTTACACATGTATTTGATTAACAAATGTGCAGGGATCTAAAACACAATATTAGTATTAGTAAAGTGAAGACTACGTTTGAATACAGGCCCCATTGTATCTGATGGCTTCTAAAACATACATGTACATACAGATAGGCATAATTGTAAATACTCTTTAACCAGACACTTTTGCGTCCTTGAAACGTTCCAGCATACTGCGAGTGGTTCAGATTTGGGAAAGTTTCTGGAAACATTTATTCTAACAAAAAATTAGTCTGTCCAGAAAATCTTGTACATTGTATATGACAGGCCAACATATAGGCCTATAAAGATTATTTATATGTGACTGTTCATACATGTAATGCATTTCTGTTCAGAAACTACACAGATCGAAACAAGGAAGAGCTTCACAGGCTACCTCAATCGTGCAACTCCAATCCAACTTTTGGCACAGACGGGCAAGTGCAGGGCATATCCAAGGCCTTGTATTGTACGCCCACTGACACACACAAACTCATAGATCTGCATGACAATAGGAGGCCCTATTATATACTTCTCAATGACACCAATCTATTGTTATCAAAGGAGAGAGAGAGTTTAGCAGGGGTAATACGTTCATGTCTACAATGTAAGATTGACAGACAAAATGAACCCCACTTAGATTAATTGTGGTTTGTATCAAATTGATTGGTCTCAGTTCTCAAGATATAGAAAAGATATAGGCCTTCATGTATAAATGTAATTGCTGATTAAGGATGTGTTTTGACAGCAAACTACCGGTAAATGATTTGTTTCCCCTTCATAATGGATGACACAGGGTTCTACATAGTAATAATTTATATTGCGCAGTATCCATCCCAGGGAATGCTTAAAGGGAAATCCAACCTTAATAGCAAGTTGCTCTGAAAGAAAGAGGAAAAATCAGAGAAGCAGATTGGTGAAAGTTTGAACGAAATCGGACAAGCAATAAGTAAGTTATGAATTTTTGAAAGTTGTAATCACTATGCATATGGGAATTTCAAATTGGCCGAATAGGTAATGTCACTGTGATGTAGCTGTGGACAACTCCCCCATTCGCCCTAACACACAAAATGACTAAAATACCACTTTTTTTCAAAATGCATAACTCAGTAGGATCTTTTCATTCATGAGGACCTATAACAAATGCTATCTCCAATATATTTTGAGTACAGCCCCAAGGGTAAAAGCGCCTCAAAGAAAACTGCAAATTAATGATATTTTTATGTACGACAAATGGGAGAGTTGTCCACAAAAATGTCACAATCGACTCACCAAATTGCCAATTTGAGATTCGCATACATGTAGTGATCTCATTTTTCAAACATCCATAACTTTCTTAGTCCTTGTCCGATTTCTTTCAAACTTTCACCATCCTGTTTTTCTTATTTTTCTGCTTTCACACATATCATCTTATTACCAAGGTTGGATTGCCCTTTAAGATGCCTACAAACTACTATTATTACCATGGCTTTAGCCCAGCTGCCTAAGGTGCTAAAGGCATGCAAGGAATGAATTCCTACCAGGTACCCATTTACTATACACCTGGGTGGAGAGTGGAAAATCTAGATTAATGTCTTGCCAAAGGACATAAGTACTGCAGCAGGACTCGAACCGCAAACCATGTGATCCACAGTCCGGTGACGTATCCACTAGACCATGACCCACCTCTACATCTACATCTACATAGATCTACAATGTAGGTCTGTACATGTACGTTTGTGAGTATGGTCTTTGAAGGGAAATCCAACCTTTATAGCAAGTTGCTTTGAAAGAAAGAGGACAAATCAGAGAAGCAGATTGGTGAAAGTTTGAACGAAATCGGACAAGCAATAAGAAAGTTATGAATTTTTGAAAGTTGTAATCACTATGCATATGGGAATTTCAAATTGGCCGAATAGGTAATGTCACTGTGATGTAGCTGTGGACAACTCCCCCATTCACTCTAACACACAAAATGACTAAAATGTCACTTTTTTCATTCATGAGGACCTATAACAATATGCTACATGTATCTCCAATATATTTTGAGTACTGCCCCGAGGGTAAAAGCACCTCGAAGAAATCCGCAAATTAATGATATTTTTGTGTACGACAAATGGGAGAGTTGTCCACAAAAATGTCACAATTGACTCACTAAATTGCCAATTTGAGATTCGCATAGATGTAGTGATCTCATTTTTCAAACATCCATAACTTTCTTAGTCCTTGTCCGATTTCTTTCAAACTTTCGCCATCCTGTTTTTCTTATTTTTCTGCTTTCACACAAATCATCTTCTTATCAAGGTTGGATTGCCCTTTAAGTATGTACATTTGTATAATGATGTAAATACTTCAGTTTATAATCCTTTTTAAGATTAAAGAAATTTTCTTTAAAAAATCAATGTAAAGAATCAGGGATTACATAAACTGTGCATGCATGTACATTGTAGGGTACATGTACATGTATATCAAAATCAATTTTCAGACACAAAGTTTTCCATTTATATATAGAGAAAAGAATTACAAAAATATTGTATAATGCACTCAGTCAGTAATAGATTGGCCATGGACTCCAGACTACCAAGGACCTGATGGCAGATCGTGCTGTTCATTTTCCGTCTAATTCTAAATCATCATTATCTTTTCCATGATGATAATCCCATCCTGCAATACCAGCCTTCGCTGGTGTAAGATCCCACATGTTTATCCCATCACTGCTCCTCTCTTCGTATCCGACTTTCTTTCTCCCCATATCCGACGTGTTTATGCCACCAGCTCTCTATGCATCACCTCTTCATTTCACCTCATTACCAGGCTTCTCCTCTCAAGGGCTTTAGAGACGAATGGTGCACAAGGCGAAAGCCGATAAAGGCATGGCGCCTTTCACACAACATCCATCCCCCACACTGCGGGGTGCTGGAGTAATTATGTCATCTCGTTAATGCAGTTGCTCTTATTATGCAATCGCTATCTAAGGGCAGTTAAAATGTTATTTATATAACAAGTCTCCATATTCATTAAAAGCATTCGTGAGGCTCTGTTTCCTTCAAGCCTCTTCTCATTATCATGAACATTTTGATAACACCTTAGATTCTTACATGTACAGCTTTAGCATATATTGATAATGAAAGTATGTTTTTACAATAAACTTAATGTATTTTTAACATGGAGATTACACTTCCTCTGCTCTTGGAATAACCAAGAATATGACCCCCCCCCAAAAAAAAAAAAAAAAAAAAAACACACACACAAAAACAATGGGACATATCTAACATCATATGAATAGCAAAAACAAAAAACAAACAATGACTCGATCTATTCTGAAAATTTTCTCACATTTCCTTGATTTTATAAGAAGAGAATCACAATACAATGTAAATATACTTTTACATCATTCAGAAATGTAAAGTGATATCAAACAATGAACAATCAGAACAATGTGAACAATATGACCTAAAGCAATGGTCATAAGAAATATTCTTGGATGATGGTGTAAAAATCTAAATCCTATTTTCCTTTTCTAGAGTACACTTGTTTGCTTGTAAAATGTACCATTCCAATTAGTCTGGCAAGAACCCTAGACAAAATCCTATTAGTGGAATATAATTTGTCTTAATGAGCTTAAATCCATTTCCATTTGACACATTTTCTCATTCTAATCTTATCACTTAATCCTATTACAGCTACAGAAACCTCTTATGCTACACAAACATACATGTGCGCTGATACATGTATACAAAAGTATAGGAAATACATACAAAATGATACAGTGAATATGAATTGCAACAGTAAGAACGTAATAAGCTAACGTTGCAGACTGTGTGTCTGACTTTCATTTCAACTTCAGCTGAGTTGATTCAGGAAATATGGATGGAAGTATATGTAATAACTGTAAAGTAAACAACAACACCATACCATTGCAAGCTAATCAATAACATAATTTGACAGTTTTTAGTTTCCACAGGGTACATTATGATTAATAATGAGTTCTGTCTACCAACATGTACATGACGGCCAAATAATTTTAAGTGCATGAATGGGTCTTGAAATGATTTTTTTTTGTACATTAAAGTTTAAACTTCAATTTCAATTACCCGGAGGCAATGGCCCAAGCCAGGTCTGTAAAGCTATGTTTTTTTCATACTTGAATGTTGAATATTGCAACATACTTCCTTTGTATATATATATATATTTTTTTTTTCCCTCTGTCTGCATTTCTACCATTCCTTAATGCACAGACATGAAACTGGAACAATACAGCATGAAAGTGATTTAAACTCAGAACATCAGACCATGAAATTAGACGAAGCCCATTTGCTCAGGAGAATAAGGATGAAGAAATAGTAAGTTGAGTAACATGAGCCACACTTCATGCCAGGAGAAAGCGGCCAGACACCGGCTGTAACAACTATGGTCTGCACCGTGTTTCATCGTTACTCATTACATGGAGCTGCAGCTAGAGCTGCGTTATTCACAAACGTTCAAGAGAATTACTTGGAAATAATTCTGGCATCCCGAGGCCAATATGGACGATAATAGGGACCGAAAAGAGCAAAGTTTACCCCTGATACAGCGTGGGTAAATTAATAGGTTAATGATGAACAATCAACATATTAACTGCCGAAATGCCAAAAGGGTAGCTCTACACCATAAAACTTGGTAACGTCATACACTTTACTGTCATTTTGCTTCACATTTTCTTATTTCACTGCTTGATCTTGCATTCCAGCCGATAGGAAGAAAAACAATTTAATTGCATTCAAAGATAGCTTTTGATCTATTCCCTAGCCCTCAAGTGAAATCGGCACTAGCATACCCAAACAAAAACATGTAAGTTACCCACCAACTTTGTGGGTTTTCTGTCTCATAAAAATGCAAATTCAACCTGAAATTTTCTCTTCAGCATCCTATGGCCATACACAATAAGCAAGAATCACAAAACAGAGTGATTTAATTTCTGAGTTGGCATGAAAATGTCCCAAACCAAATTTTTAAAAATCAGGGAATAAAAAAACAATACATGAAAACATACAACAATTTACATGTTAATATAGATCATTGATCATAATTCACCCTTCCAACAAAATCGCAGCAAATTAGAATTGTATCATTGCAATGTTTTGGGCTCAGCAAATCTGTACCCTAAATAGGCTCTGAATTCATTAAATGTGTGGCATACAGAATAATACTACTCTCCCTTGATAAGGCAATTTGCCTACATTAACCTAAATAGATACCTGGGCCATGTTTCATAAAACTTGTTCTTTATAACAACTGCCAAAGGTCAATAACAAATTTTCTCTCAGCCAATCAGATGCAAGGATTTCAGTAGCTTATAACAGTTACAGCAAATGGTTATTGATAACAAGTTTTATGAAACAGGACCCTGGAATAGAACAGGGAACAATAAATGTGCAAAAAAGGTGCATACCAAAAACATCATTTTTTAGAGAATAATGAATTTTGATTGTCTTAAATTTGTGCTCAGTTTTCATTATGAGGAAGATACATGTGTATGTACATGTAGGTGTGAAGGAATGTTACCGTGTAGATAGAAGGTTGGAATAAACAGTGAATGGTTCAAACTCTATAAAAAAAAAAAAAATGTGTAATGGTTCAAATCCTAAATGGTTCAAAACTTCAAACCCTGTAATGTAGCCTATGTATCACATGAAGATAGTATATTATTTTTTATTATAACACAAAATATAGGCCTACATGTTTTCAATGCAAATCAGAGTCAAATGTACTTAATATAATGAGAATTCTAAGTGGGTTCTAATCACCAATTTTCTTCATGTAAAATGTTCGGCTAATCACACGGAAGCGTCTGATTTCAAGGAGCATGTGATGCTCAAGCAGGATGACTTCAATTAGGAGAACCTTGCCAAAGGTTCAGAAAAAGTTGAGATGGTGAAAATTAATCACGGTAGGAGCACACAGCTATAAATACAGAAATTGAGGTTTTGTTAATTACTTATGTACTATCAGCCACTGAAGTGCTCCATTAGGTTCTTATCTCACATAGTGATAAAGACAGCCAAATCATGTATCAACTTGAAAGTACATGTAGATATATTCAATCATGTGATGCAGTCAAAAGTCAATGAGAGGTGATATGGCAGTCAATAAATGAATCCATGTGCCAACATCAGGAAGCCATAAATTTTTAGCGACACAGTTGTGCATGTACATGTACAATGTATAGCCAGACATCATGTACACATAATAATAATAAAAACTAAATAAATTACTTCTAAGTTTAGACAAAAAAGTGAAAGGAAATGCATTAAAGGTATAAAAGGGGGAAAGAAATGAATGATAAATGGAGCATTGTTTCACTTAGCATCCAATTAATCCCAGCCAGTGCCCACTTTCTGGCACGGAAGAAATCAATTAGATTTTCGGCAGAACTCCCGAGTCCAAAATAGTGCTGGAGCGCTATAAATAAACAGGCAGACATGATACACCTCTCAAACTTGTGCTTATCTAATTCCCATTGATCAGAGATTCTCTGAAGTGCTGAAAATATCGACCTGGGAGCCCCCTTGGCAATGGACTACTGCATACATGTCTTGTTTCATACTATGAAATTACCAGACCCTTTTTTTTTTGCAGGGTGATTGGCATTGATCAACGGAATCATGTTTCAAATTTCAGACTTCAATGGATATATATTCTAGTTCAAGAGCATGTGCATGAAGTACTTCTTTTAGTCCATTCATGATGAGGCGGTTGCCACAAAACTAGCATTACAAATTAAGTGACATGAATTTTGTATTAAAATTGCAATATCTCTTTATAGAATTAATATTTGAAGCTCATATTTTGAATATAGTATATGACATGGAACCTCTAACCAAGGAATTATCACAGATAACTCCTTGCTCTAACATACAGAGCAAAATATATTTTGGTGATTGGTACCCTTTCAGTATTCTAATTTCCGAAAGATATAAACGGCTGTCTAAATGTACCATTCCAATTTCCAAATGGATTATCTCAACTTTCAATAGGTAATTTTATAGGATCACAAGACCAAAACATATACTTGAAAATATTACATGTTGGGAGAAAAACAAAAACACTCATTAAAACAATTGCCTTTTGAAACAATGTAACGACAATATGATATTGATTATTACAGGTTATCTTTAACTGAAAAGTAGAAGACTAGAACTCTCTGGTTTTGAAAACTGTACCAACTTGTCTCCCTTAGTCTGTCCTTCCTTTGATAGGGATGGGGTGAGGGATTCAGCATCCTTTTTTTCCAATGGTTTCATTAGCTTCTCATCTTACATGCGCTTCTAATCTACCTCCAATCTCACAAATGCATTGATGAAAACTGACTCCCCGCCTGATGAAGTCTCATTCTCCTTTCCAGTTTGCTCGCGGCTCTACCAAATACAGGTGAATACCAATATAGAAACAATTTCTTTGGAGGGTATCAGCGTAGAGAAAGAGAACTGTCACAGCAATGTGCTGCTCTGTTTCCTGAATGATTTAATACTTTCAATTTAGCCAAATATTGAAGAAAAAAAATGTGTATCCACAGTAATGAAAACATAGGCATGTACATGTACAATGGGGTAGTTCATTAATATTCTGCAATGCAGAGTGATAGAAGTTATAAATACTCTTGTACAAAGTTCACACAATGGACATGGAAATCAGTATGGTTGTTTCAATTGCATGATGAATTGTCAATTAAGACTAATGAGGTCTCTATGTAACCTACATGTACTACTTTTAGTACTGTGTGATGGCTTTGTTAAAGGATGATCAACTGTTCATAATTGCTTTGTCATATGGTTTCAACATATAAATTGCTACTTCCTTAAAGGGGGTACCCAATGCTGAAACAATGTTAGTTCATTTAAATGATCATGATTTTATTAGCAGAAAATCATCTGCCTTAAGTTTTTTTAAAATTCGTGTTGCCAGAAAAATCCCCGAAATATGGTAAGACTTCAGGATATTTTGGCCCCTCAGCTGTGTCCCAATTTCAGCTAGGTAACCACAATGACGTCAAAGTGGTTACCCAGGTTCGCGTATTGCAGATGTGTTGCGCGCTAGACTGTACAAAATGCATTACACCTCGCGCACATTTTGCTATAATTGCGCGACAAGGTAACCACTTTGACGTCATTGTGGTTACCTAGCTGAAATTGGGACACAGCTGAGGGGCCAAAATATCCTGAAGTCTTACCATATTTCGGGGATTTTTCTGGCAACACGAATTTAAAAAAAACTTAAGGCAGATGATTTTCTGCTAATAAAATCATGATCTTTTAAATGAACTAACATTGTTTCAGCATTGGGTACCCCCTTTAAAGGAAACCAAAACCCAAGGAGAGAATCAACGTTATTGGAAAGTGAAAATTCAGAGAAGCACTTTACAAAAAGTTTCATTAAAATTGGTTAAAAAATGAGAGAGTTATGGAAGTTTGAAAAGTCTCGTTTTACTTTCTATGGGGATCCTCAAATTGGCAAAATTGCTTCAAAATGGCTGATTTTGTGAACAACTCTCCATTTGTTTTGTACACAGATTTTCAGATTTTCCCCATTATCTTTCAAGGTGCAGTTAATCTCCTTCTGAGCTCAACATATATAATGGGAAAATGTATTTTACACCACATAAGTCGAGTTCAGGAGACAAGGAGCACCCTGAGAGATAATGGTGAAAATCTGAAAATCTGTGTACAAAACAAATGGAGAGTTGTTCACAAAATCAACCATTGATGAATTGATGCTTCCATAGATTATATTGTTTAGATAAACCTCATGATGAAATACGACATACATGTAGATGACTTAATGTACCTTTAGTTATCATCAAAGTTATAGGCAAAATAAACAATGAGGCAGAGAGTACTTGTAAGAGCACTGTGTACTTGGCAACCTGTTAGGTAGGTACACTTGTTTCAATATTTCAAAGCAGCCTTTTTATTTCCCTATTCCCTATCAAAAAATATGGAGGGTATCAATAAGACACACTTCTACTAGTACACCACATCTCCTGATCTATTTCTATCTCTTTCAGCCATCTCTGGATTCCTCCCCTTTATCACTTCCCCCACCTCTTCAAATCAGCGAGATGGAGGTGGCAACAACTCATCCCCATAGCTCCGGGGGCCACGGCAAAAAACACACTAAGGGAAGATGGAAGGGGGTTATGATCAGAACAGATCTGGAGATATCTGGTGTCGGCACATCTCCAAGACGACGACGGGTGCATCTTCTTTGCCGGTTTGATGACAAATTGGAGTCTAACACCTCGCCCTGAGGAGACTTTCTTGATTTCTAAAAATGGTGGTGACACACATCTTTGTGTGTATCTTTCTCAATAGCCATGCTGCATGAATGACCTTTCAGCATAAAGTGCAATGTACAAGTGACCTTGACATTTGAAGAAAAAGAAAAGCTTTTACTTGACAATCCAAGTTCAGTAGCTTAAAGATTCACAATAGACCATGATTCCATCATTTCCAAGAATCTTTTGGCTATAAGCACTTTAAAAATCTGTTCATTTTCAGTCTGTTAGTGACTGTCAAACTCTTTGACAAGAATGACAAAAACAAAGGAAGATCGAAAGTTACATCTAGGCCAAATTTAGATGGATGGGCTTTAAAAAGTAACAAATTACATGTCATGCTCAGAAGTCTACACATACATGTACATGTACATCATCATTTCTGCCTTTCAAAATCACAAACAGTGCACAACAAGCATATTGTGCACCGTTAATTTGCAAGTTCTACATGTATGTCCTACATGGCTGTATTCATGACCACTTGAAAATGTCAATGTTAAATCAATAGAGAGAATACTGTTGCTAAATTTGCGAATTCACCAATCCTGCATGCATGCACAATTGAACATATAAGTACCAACACACATCACACAGCAAGTAACCATATATTCAACAAAGTGTGAGTGCTGATGCATCACACAAATTATTATTATTTCTAGCTCACACGGAGGAGATACGCTACTGCATTCTGGTATTGATCTTAATTTCGCATGCTGGAAAATATAATTGCCATTCAGACCTCACACACACCTCATACTAAACTCCATGAAGCTTTCGCTCTCCTTTTCTAAATACTAGTATCTCTCTCTCTCTCTCTCTCTCTCTCTCTCTCTCTCTCTCTCTCCTCCTCCTCCTCCTCCTCCTCTTCTTCTCTCTTCAGTATCATTCATTCCAGAATCTTATTCATCTCAATAGCACAGCTGACATAGGTCATTTTTTCACACTCTTCTCTCTATCAAACATCAACAGCGTTTTCCATGCGATCGACAATTAAGGAATTGCAAATTATAACATAAGCCTATTGAATACCGACGCCAGCCCCATCTCCTCATTTTTATTGCAACTTTTATGGTTGTTACCAGTCATCAATACAGAGGTAATTTGCATTGTGTAGAGTACATGATGAAATGTACATTATGCAGATTGAATTAAGTTCAATGTCAATTCTGCGGGACACACACATATGGAAGAGCAAGGGAACTCTCATTCATATTTACTTAGGCTGATCTTTTCTCTGTCTTCTTTACCCCATTGTATCATTTCTGTTCCTGTACTGTTTATCTACGCTTGGATAGAAGGCCGTCCAGGAATAATAACAGTTGTCAAAATATGCCATGCAGATTCAGCAACACGTACAAGTACACGTACATGAAGTACACAGGCAGATGCATTACACCTTGCTGAGTACGCTGTACACGTAAAGTGCATGAAACAATGTACCAACTAACGATACAAATTTGTTCTTCCCATTGTCAAATGTGAATTTTTTAGGTCTTTGCAAGTTGATTTCCAAAATTCTGTGCACATTCTCAGAAAGCAAGTGAACCTGAGCAAGTAGAGTATAAGCAAGTACTAAACACTCATACAGGTACCTACAGTACATGATGTTGAACCAACACACAATCCAATGACAATCACTGTTATGAAACAGTTTGATGTATTTCTCTTATCCTTTGCAGCAAATCAGTGATACAAATTCAATATCTTATTACTATTTACTGCCACTAAAAAATTGTTTAATTTTTTTTTTGCAGAGCTCTACAAAAAAATATCAGTAAAAGGCACATCTTTTGTTGTATGTTAATGGAAATGTGAAAATTTTTCTTTGATAATTGAATCTCAATAATGAAGACATGTGGGCCTATACGTATATGAAATCTTCAAACATGATAAATAAGTTTAGAAAGCGTGATGAGTTTCTGTAGCACGCACTTTAGGCACATCACAATCACATCCTACTTGCGCTATACATGTACATGTAGTTAACCAAATTTAATTTTGAGAAAAACTTTACACATTGGTTCCATCTAATTGGTTGTCTTGATGTACATGTATGTAACCCTTTACACAATATTTTCTTTATCTCAATGTAAATGTTAAAAAGTCTCTTTTCCCCGTTCCACGACCATAACACGGCTGACTTGACACACAAATTTTCCAGCTCGGAAAGCATCCGTTGCATAATTCGCTCATCCAAGGAGACATTATTAGCTTTGGTCGGCAAGATAGCAAATATAATCAAGTCCAGTTCATTACCTCATCAATTCATTCAGCAATTTCCCCAATAAAACTCTTGTCTGTCTCTCTCTCTCTTTCCTCCTAATCAAAAACATCTCCATGTAGTGAAATTTCTGTTTGGAGAAGTGCCCAGTAATCAGCATAGTCAATTTTTAACTTTTCCTGCAACATCTTTTTCTGCGTAAAGTTGTTTCTGTTTCATTATTTCTAAACTCTTTCTTCCTGACATCATTATACACATGTACATATGCATGTACAGTGTACAACATTGTACATGTACACATTTATCTCTTCTCTCTCTCTCTCTCTCTTTCCCCTTTATCTCTATGTACAATGTGTATTTACCCCCTTCTTCCCCCCCCCCCTCTCTCTATGCAATGAATACCTCTCCCTTCTTATCCCTTCTTACCCCTCCATTATCTCTTCCTCCCCCCCCCCTCTCTCTCTCTCTCTCTCTTTACATTATTTCTCAAGATTTCTCTTAAAGTTTAGTTTTCTATCCCTCTATCTTTCCTCCTCCCTTCATCTTTCTCTAAAGCTCTTTCTCTCTCTCTCTCTCTCTCTCTCTCTCCCTCTCCCAAGCCCATCTCCAATATTATATGGTGCCCAAGATTATCGGGATTACATGCTCCCTTTTCGCAAGAGGCTATCTGTTTGCCACTTCATCATTTCAGGATTCTTGCACGACTCAAAATCAGTCAGCCAACTTTCTCCTTTGGATGGATGGTAGTCTCTCATCAGATACATGTAGTCATACAGGGATCACCTGAAATTACCATCAGGAAATTCACACTATATGTGTACACCGAAACAACAAAGAGAACAGTCTCATAGTCATAATAACTCTTGGACATGTCCACACGATACTTGAGGGCCCCAGGGAAAATGTAACAATTGAAATAGATCAACAGACATTGTAAATCATTTTCAGCAAAATATAATCATACTGTTCACACATGCATTCTTTTAATTCCAAAAATGA
This sequence comes from Heliocidaris tuberculata, assembly GCA_025618425.1. NCBI lineage: Eukaryota > Metazoa > Echinodermata > Echinoidea > Camarodonta > Echinometridae > Heliocidaris > Heliocidaris tuberculata. The sequence continues at coordinate 21,771,001 of CM046845.1, forward strand.
AGTACAGCAAGCTATGGTATAGTTGCTATTTTTGTGCTCACTTGTTACAGCAAATGTGGCAAAAACCATTGATCTTTACTTATACATGTACATACATGTAGGCCTACATACATGTACAAGAGAAAGAATATGACAATAAATTACAGATTTGCAACTGGGTCTAGAATAAAATTTTCTGGAAATATCTGTTTATGCTGAATTTCTCTTTCCAAGAACAATTACAAACATTTTTTAAATGGTTACTCTTATGTCGGTACGGATATGATGCTGTTCCTCATATGGGGAAAAGTGACAGTTTAGAATCATCTTTATTTTCACTTTCACTTCATACTTCAGATATCAAGCAGTTGATTAATTAATTACATAGCAAAACCAGTACATGTAGAATGTCTCAATAAATCTAAGTAGGGGCCCCAGGAGATGTAAACATGTAGGCGAATCATGTTATGTGTGAAACATTAATGATCAGGTTAAGGGGTCTAGAGGGACAAATCTATAAACACTTCCTACTAAAGGTAACATTCAACTTCCTTGAGTAACGAAAGAAAGTGATTGAATCCTGGATATATTTTCCTTTTTGGGGGGTTTTTGTTTTGTTTTTAAGTTTCAAGCAAAAGGAATCATTGCATTTAAGAGCAGAATTTCACTTTGCCCTCCTTTTTTTTTTCTGTTTATCATCGTGTCAGACACTATGGATTGATATTTTTTGTCATGGTCCCCAAAATGTTGAATAATACCTCTAAAGTTACTATACTGACATCACTAGTCCTCTGGTGACATTTCATTTTCAGCCTCTCCATCCTGGAATCAATCTCCATGGAGGGTTTGACGGTCCATAACCTGACAGAGGGATTTCTCCCATTCCCCACTGCTATCAAACACCATCCAATTTCTTTCTTTCTTTCTTCATCTCCATGTTATGAGTACTCACATGCATAAGTCATCCACTCAGTTGATGAAATTTTTTCCATTACCATCATTTATGAGAGTGGATTCCATTTATTTTAAACAAACTAGCAAATTGATATCTTTTAAGGAAAAAATCTTGGCAAATTTCCTTACATACAGTATGCTACATGTATATATAGCAACTCCACTTTTCGTGATTGCTGGAAAGGGAACAAATTAAAACATTTTTCTAATGCTTTACATTTTTGTTCCAAGCTGTTTACAAGCGGCATAAAGATGTGTGGTGGTGTTTCATGCTGCAGTGGTATTGTTAACAGTGCTATTCTTTTTCTCCAATTCTAGACATTTGCCATTCCTATGCACCCAAAGGGATGTATTTTAGCCAGGAAACATTTTCCTAGTTATTATTTCTTCAAACCTGCTCCAATATAGGCTATCCTGAGAATGGAATACATGTAGTCATAGTACATGCATGTAGGCATAATATGCCTCCCTTAATTACTATATCCAAATTCATTTCTATAAAAAGAGATATGGGTTACAAAGCTATACTGAGAGCAGAGTAAGCTCATAACAGCCTCTATATTTGGGTTGCTAATCCTGTCTAGACCCTCTGGTGTCTGGTTACAACACAGGTCTATTGTATCAACATGACATCCAATTAGTGAGATGGTCAATAGATTAACGTCTAAAAGTGGCAGTCTGCTCACAGTTCACTTGTAACAATGGCTTCATAACCTACCAATAACTATGAGTATACAAAAGCTAAATGCTGCTAGAAAGTTTTTAAAGGCTTACATATTAAGGGCTGCCTTAAATGGCAAAAAATACCCTAAGATTTTTCTGTACATTACAGACAAATTGTTTATTCAGTTTAATCTGTAACTACATGAATCATGTTCAGTGTACATGCGTTCTAAGCTCTCTTTTGAACATCATAGAACCTCTCTCCATCCTTCAAAATATTAAGACTCGAACGAACAGGTCTTGACTGCACAGTAAAAATGCTGTTTAAAAGGTTGTTTAAAACTTAGACAACCTGTTTAATATTTAAACAAATTGTTTACAGTATGAACTGTACAACGGGTTGTTCAGTTCATATTGTAAACAACTGTTTGCATTTTTAAACAGCGTTTTCCCTGTGTGTGCTCATTGCAATTCTCAGTCGATCTAGCCAGCAGGTCAAAGAAAAACACCATGAATCTCACCAAGAAACTCTCTAGGTATGCGGGTATCACATCAAGCAAAGCATTCTCCTGCACCACTGTCTTATCAAGGCTAATTATCCCCTCATGTGCCATACCATTCTCTCTCTACCCTCACTCTAGATCAAAACAAATTAATTACTCAACCCTGGTCCACTCTGTCCATTAGTACACACATCTGCCTTTTCTTGGGAGGACCTAATCCTATAATTAGATTAAAATGAACAAGAGCTAGGCCAGAGAAACAAATAATAATAATGATAAAGTGCAGCCTGCTATGAACACAGCTGTTGCAAAATTTACGCTGTAGGCCTCATTATTGATTTTACCTATAGAGAGTAGTACTAGAAACATTGTTTATGCTTGGGGATTTATTTTGGGAAGCAGACCAAATCATTTTGATGTATAGACAGTGAATTGAAAACTTCAATATTTTCCAAGTGTACACACAAATATGAAGAAAAAAATCGCTAGAAATTAAAAGTGGCCCTTATATAATAATCTCAGTGAACAATGTGCATACATATACATGTACATGTACTGTATGAAGACAATATATGAACCACCATATAAGGGCCACTTTTCTCCAAACGTGCATATTTTGCATCACTCTGGTAAATCATAAGCTATAATTATTTTCATAAATTTTCCCAATATCTGGCAGATATTTACAAAGCTTTGAATCCCCCTGTATTTTTTTTTCTAAAATTTTTCAAAATCATTTCAATCATTTCACAGTACACAGTGGTGTAGCTAGGGGCACCTCCTTTTATGAAACGGTGGGGGAAAAACAGAAAAGAAAAAAAATGGGGAAAAGGGGACATGAAAAGGAGAGGATATGACCCTTCCAAAACTTCTTCCTATTCAGTGGCCTTGTTTAAAATTTCTCGTTTCATCCAACTAGTAAATCCGATGCCCCCACCCCCATGATTCCAGAGCCCCTAAGGCCGGAATTCACAAAGGTGGTTTCAATTCAGACCATGGTTTATTTAAATTAATTTACATAAACCATGGTCTGAACCATGGCAACAAGCGTGAATTTAGCGCTTTTGCCAACCACGCACGACCGGCGTGCGTTCATTATTGGATCTTTTTAAGTGGACGCGCTAAATCAAGCGTATTTATACCAAAAAATCTGCATAAACCATGGTCTGAATTGAAACCACCTTTGTGAATTCCGGCCTAAATGATTGGACCCACACTAAGCCATTGAAAGTAGATACACTACATGTGTATTGTATGACAATTTCCACTAATTACAATCACAGGCTGATAACGGAGCCCTTTAAAGGTGCTTCATCCCTATTGCAGCCCTAAATCTTGAACTTGTGTGGATGTGAAAAGGATTATAATTTGCTTTTAAGTAGGTAATAACAACAATTTGTTATTAAACACATCATTTTTTTTCGACTGAAAAAAAAAAAGGCGTGATTTTAAGAATTATTTTTGACCATTACTTACGGTGATTTCTAAATAGCTCCCTCTGCAACAAAAGCAAGATGTTCATTTCTTACAAAGGAGTGAACTTGTGACCATGAAATTTCATGGGCATTATCTACAGGATGTCTACTAAACCAGTGCAAAGTTTTGCGAAATTTTGCAAGTCTGTATAAGGGATGAAGCACCTTCAACTTCAATTTTTGATTATCTTGATGCACTCTTCATGAATGCGTGTACACGAATGCCTACAGCAGGAATTTCTCTGCCTACTGTTTGTATCAATTATACAGTACAACAGGTCAAATCCAAAGCACTTCAGCTGTACAGATATGACTAGCTTGCTAATTGATTACATCCCAAATTAAAAATATATTTCCTGTTTTGAAATGCTTGCAAGAGAAAGAGCAAGTTATGAGAGGCCAACGGCAACGGTTGGATCAGCATGACTAGACACAAATCTTTATTAACATATAACTTAGCATTCAGATGGAAATGACCGTTTACAAGTTTGCAGTGGCAATGAACTTTGTGGTTTGGTGCCTCTGTGCATCCTTAATTGATTAGGACAAACAAGGATGATTCTGCAACACTTATTACTGTATGAGTGAGACTAACTGTAATTGATAATGTGGGCAGAAAGAATAGTTTCAAGTTTGAAAAGCCTATTTACAACCCCATAAAAAAGGACTTTTGTTTACATTGCCATCTCTTTTTCTGAGTGGGTGGTAAAACAGATCCAGGATTTCAAAATAAAAATAGCCAGAAAACCTTACATGCACACTAAAGAATTTGACCAAAATAGAGGGGGCGTGTAAAAAACCTTTATGTGCACGCTAATGGAGGCACTCCCAAAATGACGGAGGCGGCAGCACACACCTCCTGCACCCCCTCCCATATGCCACTTTTTAAAGTTGATCTATACTTCAGTACCTTTTTAATGATTCTAAAAAAAATCAAATATCCATCTTGTATGGTCATTTTCGCTTTCATATGAAACTCTTTATAAGTTATTTTTACTTTTATGGTTTGATACAACTGAATAAAATCGTTATAATATTGAGATGGGAGTGAATAGATTACTACATGTAAGTAATAGGGTTCTATACATGTGTACATGTACATACATGTGTACATGCATGTTCTTTGTGCAATCAATTTTAAAGGTAATATTTAACTATCTTTCTGGTGAAAAATAAAAGTTGTTCATTGGTCAAAAAAGATGATTACTTAGTATGCTAATAAAGACATCATGTTTAGACTTAAGCTTGATGAGGCAAGTAGGCCCAGTTGGCAAAGCGTCTGTCTGTTGAACCAAAGATCGTGGGTCCAAATTCATCCCGGGTGTGTTAACGTGCCGCTCTCCTAGCCGTTTCATAAGTAGACGCAGGCTACATGTATGTTACAGTTGAAAACACTCTGTCCCTCAGATAGGATGTTAAACAGAGACCTGTGTAGAGGAGAGTCACCACCTTTGCAAGATAAGAACCCACGTACTGCACTATTCGAAGAAGAGTAGGGGGAAACCCCAATGTAGTGGTACACCTGATCATCTAATTCAGTTATTGTGAGGAGAAGCCTGAGGGTTACAAGTAATTCAGTTTGCTTTTCCCCTTTCAGGCACATGAGATGCCAATATCTATAACAATAATAATAATAATAATGTTTTTGTAAATGCACTTGGGAAAACAATGTACATGTAACATCAGTATTCACCTACAAAAGCTGTTGTTGGCTATTTCATTTTATTTATAGCACCGGTACTTTTTTCTACGATAAAAATGTTATGTGGTGTTTTGTTTTTATTGATTTTCAGGTGATTCAAAGAATCCAAACACTTTGGACAAATATTTCATCATCATAGCCCAAAGTACCTTTACAGGTGTACGTAATAAGTCTTTATCAGAATAATACTGTGCTTCCTCTTCTATCGAGATTTTAACTAATCTAAATCCTATTACCTCTTCCTGTAATCTTTACAAGAAGATTTAAGAGACTAAAATAGAGTTAAAAAATTTACATAGCCTATATACTGAAAAAAATATTTATGTCAACCTTATTTTTACAACCAAAAATCCTCACAGACAGGTACATGCACTTTTTCATATACATGTACAGTGTAGGCCTACTTCCAAATGAAGTTCGTCGCACTACAGAAGGAAATGTTCATGATCTAAAAAAGCAAATGATTAATACTGAAAAGGGTGATAAAAGAGACGTAAGGAAAAAAAAAAAAAGGAAAGCAGGGAAAGCACACACAAATCTTTGAGCTTCCCAACAAATAAAACACCCACTCATCACGCTCCACCTCGAAGTCTAAATCAGCAAGTATGAATCACAGATTCCCAAAAGTCTGCAGGCCCCAGTGAATCCTCAAGCGAACATACTGTAATCACTGACCCTCGCTCTGTATGATGAGTACATGTATGTCCTAATGCTATAATCCAAAAAGGTAATACACCGTCTGCTGTTCAAAGTTGAATTTCGGCTCAGTTTGCTAATACTGCATGCTTCAAGAACAAAGCAACAATACACAATGCAGGACGACCTGTACAACTGTAAAACCAGTTACGTTTGCGACATAAAACTTTCGCAAACTGTAAACGACAGTCATTTGCACAGCAAGAAACTTTAGTGATACCCAAAATTTAGTGTTATGTCAATTATGATTTCACGATTTTGCAGCATGAAATTTTAACAAATCTGAACAATTGCAAATTAAATGAACACACAAGTTTACGGTTTTACGGTATGTTCAGATGAATAATTCAATTCATGGTTCACCACAGTGTAAAATATTGTAAAACAAATTACTTGCTACATTCAGTTAATTTGTAGCCCACAGTAAGTATATTGTAGTCTCAATGACAAAGTAACATCAAGATTGGACCTACAATTTAGTCATTTACATATATATTTACATACATGTATGCAGTATACACTACATATGTACATTTTCATACAATTTTACACAATGTATGTTATACATGTACCATATTACTTGTAAATAACCTGAACTGAAATTTTGTTTAGAGCTACATGTATATGTTTTCAAGTGTACAATTACATGTACTGTACATGTATGTAGCCAACATGTACTTTGCGTGACAGCAAAATTCACCATCAAATTCAAGGCTTACAACGAAAATACATGTACATGGACAGGTGCTTTTTAAGAGGTGTTTGAAAGGTAATGAAGTACATGTACATGTAATTTAACCCACTGACTACTGAATTCTCTAATTCCCATAGGGTCAATACAGGGACTGCCTGGTTCCTGTAGCCAATGGGTTAATAACATTAGTTGAGACATGAAAAGAAATACTGAGAACGATATGATGTCAAAGGTCATACATGTAGCTGAAATTCACCCCTAGACCACTGGCAAACTCTGGACTTTGGATGACACTCGCTAATCTTCTTGCCATGTTTGTCTGATGGTTGATACTTGACCCATTCTCTATTTACACTGTCTTCCCGGTTCTGTTTAGGTAATAACTACTCCAGTATCTAAATGATTAGTTCTATCTATAGGAATGACCCCATCATGGACATACCGCACTGTAAAGAGATGTTGATAGATGCACTTAGAAATCAACAAATCATTGGCAACTTTGCTGTTTTACATCTTATGTGCTTTTTGTTGATTTCAAGTGGACTACAGTATTAGTTTCACAATTTTGATCATAATCTGCTTTCTGTCTTCTGTATATCCGTGTAATGTAAAAAGTACAGAGGTATTTTTCATGGTTTCATGAAGTTCTGCTTACTGAATCCTACATGTACATGTAACAATCTGAAAGATTCTTGAAGCCCATTGATGCACATTGCCAAATTGAGCATGTTTTCTATGGAAATAATGATCTTTACAACACTTGTATTTTCATTTGATTAACTATTCAAACATTATGAATTCAATTTAAGCTCGGAATCAGCAAAACTGTATTTATTGGAGGGGGAGGGGGAGTGGGTAGTAGACTTGTACATGTACATGTACAAGTACATGAAGTCTACAAATGAATCTCCCTCTGCCCACCTTTTCTGTACAAGGCCTCTAAAATGATCTGTTTGGTAGCTTCAATGAAAGAAAATTGAGAAGGAAAAAAAAAGGAAAGAGGAATTCCATGTGAAGGGTTCCATTGGTGTCAACAAAGAGATCAACTGACAGTTGTAAATGAGTATTTCACAGACAAGTATAACCAAAAAAAAGTACATTGTATATATACATGTATATACATATACATACATGTCTAATATACATACATGTACATGTTATAACTATAAGTTTGCATCTTTTTTTGTGTGTGTGTTTTTTGCAGGATGTGAACAATATCTACACTAACACTTAGAAGTCATTTGTAATCCCAGGAACTCTTGATATGTCTCCTTGATTCTATGAATCAGCACAACTACCCACTGACAACTAAAATGTCTCTTTGCTGGGTCCATTATTCAAAGACACAATTCTTGCATTGTAGATCTACAACATCAATATATGCAAGATAATGTGCAAAAGAATAATGTTGACTTTACCTTGAGCTAAGCCACACTTAGCAAATAGAAGTAAAGAGAAAGGAGTCACAAAGCTTTCATAGTTTGGGGATTAACATTAGATGTCTTCTCCTTTTCTACTCTCCCACACTCTTTCTCTCTTTCTTTTCTACAATAACTGCGGGATCCCAATGAATTACATAATCCACGATAGACAGTTGTCTTACCTTCCACTATGTCTCCTCGTGCTGCTGCTTCCAGTAACTCTACATTCTTGGCAAATGTGACATGCCTCCGAGTCTGAGGTTCCTTCATTTGGTTGGTATTCTTGCGTTGCCTCTTGGTAAATTCCTTATCCGACTGGTGGTACCGCTTGAGCTGTTGGGCACGTCGCTTTCGAGCATGCTTCAGCCGTTCCTGGACACTCATCTTCTCCAGAGTGGCCATCTCCATGACCAATTCGTCATGCGAGGTCATGTTGGCGGAATTGTAAACCATCAGCTAGGATGAACAACTACTTCAAATCAAGCCTCCTTGACGGAGTGAACACGGGTCAGTGAGTGCCTGACCAAAAGTAACTGCAAGTTACCTGTAGATTGCACAGCAATTGGACAGACTCATGAAACCGTTATGATGTTCACGTATTAAGCTGTTACTTCCTCGGTGAATCCTCAATCCTTCTGGTCACGACTGTACTTTGCTTTGATTACAGCATTTAGGAACTGCGTATGTGCAAGATTTTCTGAAGCTAGGATGTCAGTGTAATGTACACAAGCGGGAGTTGCCTAATCACTTGTGAACTCTGCAAAGCAAGGCTGTGCTACCTTTCCAGCACTACTTTAAAACTCTACCATGGAGTTTCCTCTCTCAATATCCTCAGGAAGTGCCACTCAGAGCATTGTCCTTTGACCTCAACAACATGGTAGAATCCACCAGCAGGGGTGCATATATGCTTTCTTGGAAGATGGGTGAATTCTTTGACTTAAAACATATAACTTGGGCTGTATACGATGCACTTACATGTAGCAGTAACGGGATGCTACATTCATTCCCACGCATACACCTTCCAGCGGGACTGCACCGTTTCTCCTGCAATGGGGGGTGCGGCAAACTTGAGCTCTGATCGATTCTGTGAGATCACCGACGGGAGTCGCTGCTGAAAGGGTGTGCTCTGTCAGCTACCACTCACTATGAAGTCACTCTCACAAATGGGACCTGTGAAGGAAACAAAGCATTATAAACATGAATTGGGCTGGCTGACAAAACTGCATAAAAGACCTACATGCCTCGCTTCGGTACCCTATTCATTCATTCACCTTGGACTTTGTTCCAAGAGACACACAGAAAAGAGTGTCAACAATTTGCCCAATGCATGACTGATAATAAGGCCCATCAAGGGTAATATGGTTCAGGTAAATAATAAAATCTTCTTCCTTTATGAGGGGGAGGATTAAAAAACATATCAACAAACAGTTCCTCTTTCAGATAAAAATAAAAGATTTCTTATTAACAGAATTACATTATATAAAATTTTAAAAATTTGATTCACTATTAAAATGTCTAAATTCAAAGAGGAAATATATTAAGGAAAAATTTGTGTATTAACATGAATTTTTAAAACTGTGCTTCTATATCATTGCTAATGTTTTAATTATTCCAGCTTTTCTCCCTAGACCTTTCAGCTCAAATTTCAATTCTGTGATTTCTGTTTAACAAACTAGCACTATTATTATGAAAGTAAGCCTGACATACATGTACATGCAGCTCTAAACTTGGATGATCAACAAATGGTCTTACAAATCATCAACAACAGCCTTCCACAGCATGACAACATAAGGGGGTGAGTCAGCACCCCTGATCTTCCTCGTCACCTAACAACCATACACACCAATCTTTGCAAAAACAGGATGACCAGATTCAAAAGTACTAACGCGAGGAAATTCGTTTACATGCAGTGATAACATGAGGGCCATGGGAGAGGAAGTTACACTGACTAACATAACCCAAGCTCAGAAACTCCTACCAGTACTTTCATATTAGGTTGTCTTTACATTCTTAACAAGTTTAAGATAAAGATTTTGTTTTATCATATTTCACAACAATGCAGATGTTACGTACATTAATACAGTCTTTTCCACTAAGGATTCACCTTTTTCAGTAGACAGAGAGAGTGAGAGTATAAAGGTACAGGAAATATAATTAGCAGACAACAGAAAATCACTAAAGATCATATTCAGGGCCGTTTCATAAAACTTGTCATCAATGACAAGTAGCAATAATTGTTATAAGCTACTGAAATCCTTACATCTGATTGGCTGAGAGCAAATTTGTCAGTAAAAATCACTGAATAAATCTGAAACTTGGGAGGAGGCTCAGTGCATAAGGACAACAGTGATTAGAATGACAAATAACATGATAATGATCTGTGGGGGTAATTTTGAAATTTTGGGACTTTCAAAATGATCTTTTAAGTGAAAACACTCATAAATATGAAGCTGTGGCATAGGCCTGAGTCGAGTCGGTCGGTCCACCGGCACCTGACCGATGCAGCAGGTCACCGGTGCAATTTCATGCACACCGGCGGACCGATGAAATAAAGAAATACATAAGAAATTCACAGTGTCAAAGACTTTGAAAATTAACCAGTTTTAAGAACTAAATTTCCTTATTTATATTAAAACTTTCACATGATATTAAATTTCAATCCTTTAATCAACCAAGCGGGACTATGGAAATAAGATCACCGAGCAAGATTTCTCAATTTTCTTGCTTGAATTTATCGGCCCGTATTATTGTTGAATTCTATGTGAGCGCTGCTGGTACGATTCTGCGCCCCTTGCCCCGAGATGGCACTAACTTTTAACTCCAGGCTAACTCTAGTGGAGTAATTACGAGTTGCAAACAAACAGATAAAAGATGGCAGCGCCCATACAGTGTACAGAATGCAACAATATCATAATGTTATGGGCCGATAAATTCAAGCAAGAAAATTGCGAAATCCTGCTCGGTAATCTTATTTCCATAGTCCCACTTGGTTGATTAATGGTTTGAAATTTAATATCATGAGAAAGTTCTAATATAGATAAGGGAATTTAGTTCTTAAACTGGTTGATTTTCAAAGTCTTTCATTTGTGACACTGAATTTCTTTATTTCAACGGTCTGCCGGTCTCCGCCGCTCGGTAAAAAAAAAAACCCGTTATGACTCAAGCCTACTTGTAATATAAATATTATGTTCTTTTAAGATCTCTCATGTTTTCCCTCTTCAACAATCAAAAACATGCTACTTTCCTGATGCGGGCGGCGCATTATATGCAGCTTTTTTGCACCGCATATTTTTTCATGAAATTTCATCGGTCCACCGGTCTCCGCCGAAAAAAATCACCGGCAGGCACCGGTCAAAAAAAAACCCGTTATGACTCAGGCCTACTGTGGCAAAAAATTTCCAATCATATGCCAACAATATCTATTTTCAATATAAAAGTCAACAGTACAATTTTACTATTTCATAGACACTGTTTTTCAACAAAAAATTCTTTGATTTCATCTTTTCAAGAAATCTGTATGTTAAACATGAAATTGTCAAATAAAAATGTTCTGAATCTTCTAACATGAAAACAAAAACAAGTCACTTCAGTCTACAAAAATTAAATGCTATGCTTGAAAACTTGCCAATCAACCTTGATACACATGGCAAAAGGAGCAATCAAAATGAATTATTTCAATGAAAAATTGCTGGAATTGGCCATGCCTTGAGACAAATATAGAACATTTAAGGTGAATTGGAACAGGGCAGGATATTGCCAGTGGCACAGCTAAATCCCACATAATATTGCTCTGGAAGTCGGGACCTAAATAGACCATCGCTAAACCAACTGAATGACAGGATACATAGACTCCCAAAGGACTTGAATCTCATGATGCTCACAGTCATTACTCCCCTGCTCAGTTACAAATTTATAACTGAGTCGAGTGTATAATCACTACCATGAATTTTTTGTTACACATGCACAGGACTTCAATACATGGTATAGTAGCTTAGACTGGGTTGTAGTTTGGAAAGGGAAAATTCATAGTTAAAATCAGATCAGAATGGCATTGCATTGATATTTTCTGAATTATACAAGCATATATCGTGGTCTTGATTTGTCAAAAACTGAAGATCGAATTAAATAGTCAGAGCATTATTATTATTTTACCACTAGTAACTTGACATAACATCATAAAACATACTCAAAAATCAAAATAATCTAATATCTTTTTATAAAGAGCAAACCTAAGTCTGATTTAAATGTTTAGTTATAAAAAGTGTCTTTTTTAAAACCTTGACATTGTACATTAAACCACAGTCAAATTTTGATTTGTAATGGGGGGGGGGGGGGGGGGGGGGGGGAATCCGGAAAAGAAGTTTCATCCATGGTCCCTTCTGATGTGTGTACAATTCAGTCACATGTAAATTACTCCACTGTCAATAGCTCAATCATCCTTCCTTTTTCTTTTTTTTTGAGAACAGGAAATAGCCACAACATTTCCTGACAAATTCTCTATAAATTTACAAAATGAAAATATATACATGTATGTAAGAGAATGAGTCTCTCATGCAAGTTTCATCCATGGTCACTTCTGATGTGTGTACAAATCAGTCACATGTAAATTACTTCACTGTCAATAGCTCAATCATCCTTCCTTTTTCTTTTTTTGAGAACAGGAAATAGCCACAACATTTCCTGACAAATTCTCTATAAATTTACAAAATGAAAATATATATGTAAGAGAATGAGTCTCTCATGCATTATCAAACATGAAAAAATAACAATATGGCAATCTGTAACATACATTTAAACAGATCAACATTATTTGGGGTGTTACATTTACAACTAGATGAAAATCTGTGTAAATCTATAGAAAAGTACCAAAACAGAAAATGTTCTGTAATTGGTGAATATATCATGCTTTGAAAGAACTGAATCATAATACTAAATTGCTTGGCATGCTTGCAACTGACAAAGTTTTTGGTTTTACTGTAAACAACACTATATTTCCAAGAATATGTGCAATAATGCCTTTGTGTAAATTTTTCAGGTAATGAGCCATTCTCAGTCACGTGAGTGACGAAAATCCTGAAAAACAGTTCATTTAACCCTAATTTTCCAGTATTTGTCTCGTGGTAGAAGTCTCTCATTTTGGATATTTGAATAACAATCTTACCCCCAACAGATGGAGGGTAATTATTTTAAATGAGAGTACATCATTTTCTTTCAGAGGTCAACATAGGATTGGTCACGTGTGTGACCTCACAAGAAAAAAGGTCTTACTTGTTGGTATTCAAACCTATTTTTCTATTATTTCCCTTGGAGTGCAAGTTTCCACTTTTCATTACTGTATGGTGGGATTGCTCTGAACAGTTTCAAAGAAATTTTCCATGAATTAGTGAGCATTCTTTTCTTTCATAGGTGAAATTTGGGTCAGTCATACATGTGTGAACACTAAAAAAGGGTGTTTTTAAATGTCTCTGTAAAAAACATTATGGTTGGGAAATTACTTTTTCTTGTCAAAGAAAAGGAAATCATTTTCATGTCAGAAACTGGGAATATAAAAAAATCAATAAAATGTAATCTGATTTTCCAGCAATGAGGAAAAATTGGATGGTACAGTGTGACCAATAGTTTCACTTTACAAAGAATGGCCCTAATAAGCATTTCAAATTCAGTGTGTGGTAGACTACACTGATCAACAACTATAAAATAAAATTGGTGATACATGTAGTATGAAATTACTACCTACATGTACTCCATGTACCGACATTACACACACTTAAGAGGATCAAAGAGAAGGATCAATCTGGCATACTTTACAACTGTTCATCTGTATGCACTGAACATACACTGTCAGCATTTTTGGAAAAGAACCATTTAGTATTAAGTACGTTTACCACTGAAAAGCTAAATTATATCCCCTCATTCATAAGTCAAAGCCAGCAGACAACTGAACTACATGCAGTTGTCTCGATCCTGTTCATTCACCCAGAACAAAAGAGAAAAGGCAACTACATGTACATGATGTACATGTACATGTAGACAGTAGGACTAAACTACCTAAATGTACATGTACATGTATGTACATTGTGTATCTGCAGTTCTCACACAATTTATATGGTAAAACCTGCTCTAGTGACCACCTGCATAGAAAGACCACAGGTCTCTCTATATACATGTAAAGACAATATTGTTTATTTCCTTTAACTCTTACTGTGCCAAGGGGCTTAGCTCTGTTCAAAATTTTACCCAAATGTGATCAATGCTTACTTTTCAAATGTCTGCACTTCATTAACCATCTATTATTTCACAAATATATTGTGGACAAAACTTTTAAGAAATGTATTACCATTTCTTATGATACCAAACATCATTACCTTACCCAACTTTATGCATAAGAATTATTGAAAATTATTTTTTGGTTTCTCATTTGTTTACTATTGTTTAATGTTGAAATAAAGTAATATCTTTATAAAAATCTGCAATTTTCTCTGAAAATTTCTATGGTAGCATATAATTATAATTATATATTTAGAATGCTTGATTTATGCTCAAAATTTTGATATACATTGACCAATTACCTTTCCTGTGGTTGAGCAATTGGTGAATGAAAATGACAAGTCTATTTGTCACATATACATGTATGTGACATCGGCACTGAAAGAGTTAAACACTGTTTCTCATGCTCCTGCTAATCTCTAATACTGCTGTCCTGGTTTTCTTTGAAGTCTACAGGCTTGACTATATGTTGGGCTTTGTGAACTCTGTGAACACCTAAAATCATTCATTCCGTACCGAAATTGGAACACTGGATTTCCAGATAAATCATGAACTCCATGCAACTGTCTTCATGTTCAAGTTTTGTACTTTGGGCTTTGTACATATAAGATAACAAAGCTAATTGGTCCCTGGGAATATCAGTTGTAAGCAGTAATCAAATGAGGAAGTGAGTTGCAACAGAAACAAAGCTAACAAGTACAATGTGTATATGACCTGAAATTAATCATAAAGTACTGTGAACACATGCTGTAATTGATTTCATGGGAAATACAAGCAGCCTCAAAAGGGTGATTAAAGGTTACCAATCACCAAAAATCATTTGCTAGAGCTCTATATTAGAGGTCCCATGTCGATATTCAAAATATGGGCCTCAAAGTACTTCTACAAAGAGATATTGCAAGTTTTACATTCTCTATAAAAGCAACTCCTGAGTAGACTATTCAATGCACCCGTTGACGGTCGCCAAGATAAGGGCTCGCGCGGAACCGAACTCCGAGTTTGGTTCTGCGTGCGCACCTTCATGTTATCCTTTATTTCCTTCGTACTCCTTACCTGTTGATCTACATGTATAGAATGCCAGATAAAGTTCTTTGTGAAGATTGATTTTATATTTTCTAGCTGTACACATATTATTTTTTCAGGTGACTGGTACACTTTAAAGAACAAGGCCATTTTTCTATTGTCTACCTGTAAGTGTTTTTGTTCTATTACATGTACCTACATGTACATGTACTTGTACATATAACAGAAATAGACATGACGATAAATGTTGTTGACATACAAATGCAACCTACAGTATGGTTTTCAATGGTAGTTAAAATATGTTTTTATTTAAGTGTGTTAAACTTGCTTACAAACTTACAAACAATTCAAGATATTAATAATGAATATGATGGTTTGAAACATATATATTCCAAAACTGTTTATGTTATCACGGTTTTCTAAAACTGAAAAAAAGTATCCTTGACTGAATTGAGATAGCATCTTCCAGTATGTTTACTGGTTACCTCCATGTACCACTATCACAAATTCCCTGTACACATGCATTGTATATTCAACAAGAATCAATAAAATATTGTAGGTTTCTCAAAACACTACAAAAATTCAATGGTATAAAAATCTCTAGTGTACATAATAATATGGGTGAAAATACTAAACCATAAATCTTAAATAAGTTTCAAAACATTGAAAACAATAAGTATTTCAAAAAGTTTTCAGAAATTGGTTCAATGCAAATCTTTAGAAATACAGAGTGTGATCAAACAAACTTCCACAGTTTAACTAAATATCAACCAGTCTGACTTTAGGTAAATTCTATAGCCTTTAGATCTGAAACCATTCAGTATTCACAGTTTGATAAGTCTGCAATTTACTATGTCATCATTTCAATTGACTTTTTTTTTTTTAACTTGGGTCTTGGCGGACTTGCAAGATTTCAATCATTATTCCTAATGGTACTTTTTCTGTAATAGTTGAGAATCAATTTTTTTTATTTAAAGAGTAAAACTCCAGATTTCTGTAATTTCACAGCAGTATAAATTCGAAAGTGCAGCAAGCAGCAAATCCTAGTGCAACTGCAAAACTGATAACAACAACACTCTCATCTTTCCTGAAAAAAATCTTTGTTTTCAATACAGCATAGACTTTTCTAAGGTTCTGTCTACCGTAAATCAAGTCATTCATTTTTATTCATTAATATTTTTATTTTATTTACTTATTTATGGTTTTGGTTAGAAGTTAAACCCTAAATGATAGATCTAGAACTAGAATCTAGATGACCTCGACTAGATCTAGATCTTCCAGGTCTACACATGTATGTAATGTAAATTTTTTTAGCTTAGTTTCATTTTCCTTCATATTTTTCACATAATTACATTAATAAAGACAGGAAATTAATCACCCCCCCCCCCCTGCCAACAGTGCAGCCATGTACTGCCACCTGATCCTGCGAACATGAACCCAAAATTGTCCAGATCAGACTCTGAATCATCTCAATTTATACTGCATGACAACACTCAGGCATTATCGTGGTTGAGGAAACCACTATTCACTCTGCACAGAAGTGCTTCATTGCGTTATACATGCATGTACATGCATTGGTTTCCTCATTCCCCGTCCATAGACTCTGGCCCTCTGCACTTTATCAGAGACTCAAACTCTCGGCGGGAGATCTCCAGCTTTGAGGCCATTTTTGCAAAATCTCCTGCTCTCCTGCTTGTGTTTGAATTTTTCCCACTCTACATGTACATGTAGCTGTGTGTCTCCCGCTTAAACTTAGATTCCTCCCGCCCAACTACCTCTTTTTAAAACATAAAACAAAATTCATGATCTTAATCATTGGATTATACATTTAGTTTTGTCATATTTTCAAAAATAAGACTAAGATCATTGCAGATAGCACCAGAGAGCATCTATAACGGTACCCTAGAGCTTCCAGGACCTTTAAGTTAACCCTTTCAAAACAATAATTGACCACATTTTGTGGTTTGGCTCAATAACTTTTGATTCAGAGCCCTAAAAAAATATACCAGATGCATGAGAAGAAAGAGCAAAAATTTCTGCACACACTTTTTCCATTTTTTGCATGACCATACTGTGTTTGATGCCAGGAATTTAGCTTTAAAGTCCTTAAATTGCAACACATCAAGACGTCAAAATCATTGTTGTTTTTTAAATCAAAATTGGCAATTTTTTCAATAAAATTCCTGATCATGTATATATTTTCAAAGACATTAAACCTTATCAGAACCATGTAGCATTAACAGAAAAATATTATTGCTGCCAATTTGAAGAAAAAAATGTGATCAATTTAGCCCTTAAATAATTCCTGTCATGAATAAGCGGGCCCTGGACCTTGGCCGCAAGGGACGTTGCGCTTCACGCTTGTGATGCGCTGCGTGCACATTGTGCGCATATTCGCACATGATCAGAGTCTCCAGTTTGCTAGGGGGTCCAGGCAGGAAAATCTCCCATTTAGTCTGGTGCTTGGGTTGGGGTTGGAGTCTCCAACTCTGCTTTATTTTTGCATTTTAATGAACAAGTGGTTTCCCCAACCATGATAGGTCTAGCCAACACTCCCAATCACACAAGACACAAAGTTGCTAGTTGCACCAGCAAAACTTCAAAATCATTATGCAAAGCAAAGCTTTAATAATTTAGCCATCGACCAAGAAATGATGAATAGCCAGACCACACAGCCACTGACCAGACCAGGCAGAGAGCTGTCTGAGCTGAGCCTGTACCCCGCCCGGCCGGCTGGCTGAGCGTCAACTGGGCTCGGTGGAGGTGGATTCCACCAGCTATCACACCCCACTCACTCTTTCAACTCAAGACTTACTTTCTATTAGGTGAAAGCACAAAGATCATAGATACGAAAGTGCTTTTATTATAAATAATCATCCTTATAAGTTTATCATTATATGATAGAGACTTAAATACTTGCTCAAAGTGAGATTTCTTACCTAAAAGTACCAGCTGATCAAGCGGGAAGCAAACTCTTGTTTGATCGATATCTCGCGTACGCGCGCGCGCGCTGCTAAAATAAAAGTCTTTGAGGTACGGGCTCGTACGCGTCCGTCCGCAACCGTACGTAATTAAAGGAATAGTGTACACATACAGTACAGCTTTGATTTTTCTTCCTTTCTTTCTTTCTTTCATTCTTCCTTCCTTTCTTTCTTTCTTCCTTCCTTCCTTTCTTTTTTTTCCTTTCTTCCTTCCTTTCTTTCTTTCTTTTTTTCTTTCTCCCTTTCTATCATTCTTTCTTCACCAACAATAGTTTGACAAATAGAATGTTGCTTTCTTTGCTCATGTAAGTTTCATCAGCTCAGCCTCTTGTTATATTATATATTGCGCCCCCACCTACAGCATAAACCTTAGTGTATAAAATTGCATTTGCAAAGGTTCCACATTTGAAAGAAATCTCAACTTTTCGTTCCTCGACTATTTCTCAAGGGTTTTCGTTAATTTTGCGCCCCATTTGAGAAGAAAGTGAAAAGTGAAAGTGAATGTTCAAAATTTGAATTTCTACCCTCATTGCAGTGCTCAATCGCTCGAATTTCCGGGGCAAAAAGGATAAGAAATTGTGTTTGAAGTATGAGGGTTGAAAATGCAAAAAACACTATCCTATACTGCTCGGTCGCTTAACTCTCTCGCTTGTACAATGACAGAAATTTGTGCAAGTTGGAGGGGGTGCAACTTTATTCTTTTCCCCGCGCGCCATAATCCCTAAATCTATATGCCACTGCCAATAGCCCAACACTATACCAAACCCTTAGGTTAACAATTAATTAATACACAGTATTAATAAATTAAAATCTTAAACCCAAGCAATAATCACATGCAATAGAAATCGTTATAGCAGACCCAAAGCCAGGCCTAAAACCCTCATGACAAAATAAAGCTCGGAGCAAAACTCGATGAAGCGTCGGATTCCCGAAATATCACAATGCAAACATAACTCTTAAACAAGGGCAAATCTCTACATTTTTAATAGGGATGGGGCTGTCATACACTGACTGCCCCTCCCATAAAGCCATACCACATTTCCATCATCGTCGAACCAGGGAAATATCACATTGGTCATGCTGGTGATTAAAGAAGAATATTCCACGGGCCGCGGAAGGGGGGGGGGGGGGGCTTGGGGCTGCATTTTTTTTTTAGTAGACACTCATAAAATCTAGGAAAAAAGGTTTGAAAATTATCATTATTCAAGTGAAATGGAATCAGCCCCCCCCCCTCCCCTCCCCGACTTTAAAAAAAGCTCCGCGGCCCCTGTATAACTTTTTTTTAAAGAATGAGCGAGCTACCCCTTAGATTTTTGTAAAGCATAGCCGTGATAGTCTTTGTGTGTGTGTGGGTGTGTGTATGTGTGTGTGTGTGATTTCAAGATGGTACGGGCAAATTTTCCAAAAGGTTAGACGGTCTTGCCCTATTGTAAACTCGCCAGTTTCTCAAAATTATTGTTAACCAATTAGCGAAGAGCATGAAAATGATTTGACATTTTATTTATTTCTTTTCTTCTTTTATCGGGGATGACAGTCATTGATGATACGAGTACATTATATTTATCCATTTCTTATCAATGTAATTTCATTTTTGAAGTAAGTAAATAGATTTAAACAACAGAGGAACTATATAGTACCACCTCATTGCCCGAATATGAATAAGATGGCGGTTGCCCGAGTTTGTTTTTCAATTTTAGTGGAGGGTACATATGGAAGTCTAGCCGTTTGTTGTTGTTGTTGTTGTTTTTTAAGTATTCTTTTATTCATTTCTTTTCAGTGAAATCAACAGTCTATACAAAAAATAGAAATATTACAATCATGAATAAAGTATAAACAGTATAAATATTTACGAGATTCTTCAGCAGTGAAGGAGGCAGATTATTCGGGAAAAGAAGAATAATTTTTACAATTTACAAGTAAATCTATATATGGAAAAATGTATACATTCATGGAAGAATAAAGAATTCACACATACATGTACTTGTAATTCACTTAAAATCTCAGCTTACTCGAATTAAAAAGATATACAACTGAAAATATACTTTTACACAGAGAAAACGCTATTTAAAAATGCAAACAATTGTTTACAATATGAACTGAACAACCTGTTGTACAGTTCATATTGTAAACAATTTGTTTAAATATTAAACAGGTTTTATAAGTTTAAGCAGGGGCGGCGCCAGGGTATTTTGATAGGAGAGGCAAGACGACCTAAAGATGACGTCAAATTTTTTCTCTATTAAATAACAGGGGTAATATAGAGTTATATGTTTAAGACCTCTCTTTTTAATACTCCTCTTTTTTCTTTTTTCCCTTTTCTTCCCTTTTCTTCCTCCTTTTCTTCTTTTTCCTTCTTTTTTTTTTCTTTTTTCACTACTTGAAAAATCATAGGGGGGCGGTCGCCCCCTCTGCCCCCCCCCTGTAGCGCCGCCCCTGAGTTTAAGCAACCTTTGAAACAACGATTTTACTGTGTACGTATCTGGAAAAATGTATACATTCATGAAAGAACAAAGAATTTATACAACAGAAAATATACCTTAAACTTATATAACTGTTACTTTTATATATTTTTTTTCCATGCACTGAAAGAAAAATTTATAAAGGATAAAAAGGAGAAAGAAAGAAAAAAGGAAGAAAAAAGAAAGAAAAATGAAATGAGAGAGAAAGAGAGAGAGAGAGAGAGAGAGAGAGAGAGAGAGAGAAAGAGACAGACACACCGGCACACCCCAACACAATACCTCACCCCTTCCAGCCCCCCCCCCCTTCCCCATCCCAATCCGTGCGCGCTCCTCTCTGAACTCCGTGACTTGCAATAAGCGTGAGAATCTGCAGACAATCAACGTCATAATAAAAGCAATGTCCCTTGAGAGGGAAGGAAGTACAATCCATTTATAGTTCTTAATTAACATATTTTATCCATTGCACTTTGCATCCAAAAGGCTGGTAGTTAAAAACTCTTGAAGGCTGCACCCCCCCCCCCCCCCCACCATTAAACATGTATACACGCCGATGTGTAATTTCACCAATTTACGAGGAGGTTCGAAGCTTCAGCCTCGTAACCCCTTGGATTCCTCACAGCGTGTATCGAAATCTTTTTGTTCGATTTCCAATGATTTTCAATGATTTCACAAATAATATTGTAAAAACGAACTTCTCGTTTGCTAAGAAATTACAAACAGGCCCTAATGATCATATGCAAACATATAAAACATATATAACATAATATGAAATACATACAACTGCTTTCTCAACATTATTCCGTTTAAAAAGTCAATAACATCATCGTTTACTGAAGTCGTTGTCATCGTTGTTGTCGTGTCTTGTTTTTCGTCTCCTTCTCCTTCTTCGATTTCTTGAAATCTACCTAATTATCAACTTCTACTTTAAAAAAAAATCTTTTCTTCTGTTTTATCATCAATTTCCCCTTGAAATTAGTTGCCTACACTCTAAGAAACAAAAATGAATTCTGAAAAGATGCTCAAACTTGTCACCGTGGTTCACACCAGCCACAATTAAGCGGCTCCTTTTCAGGTGTTGTCAAATACTTTTTTAATGGGAAATGTGCTTATCATAAATACCGTTAAAAGCCAAGCTTAGCTGCAGAAGCACAGGGTGCCCTCCTCCCCCTCCATCGAATGGCGTTTTTTTTTGTTGTTGTTGTTGTTGTTGTTGTTGTTGTTTTTGGGGGTTTTTTTTATAAAGAAAAAGAGAAAAGGAGAGAAAAGGGAAGAGTGAAGGGGAAAAGGGCGAGAAAAGAAGACGATATGACCCTTCCCACACTCTCCCTCTAATAAGTGGCCTCGAAAATTCGCATTGAATTTTCCAAGTAAGACCGGTGAACCCCCCCCCCCCCTCCTCAATGATGACTGTAAACTGGCTGGACTCACGTTACACCACTGCATATAAATATCTACACTTTCAAAGGGTTCTTACTTTAACCGCAGGTGTGACGAGCGTGGGGGCTTTTCAATAATCCTGGATTGAAACATGTTTATTTTCATATAGAGTGTACGCCTTAACCATGAAGAGCAATGTAATTTGCATGACCCGTGACATTTTCAAATTGAGAATCTCTGCAGGGCCAATCGGTAGTTAACGACTTGAATGCTCTACGGTTGCTATGGAAACCAGTGGTTATGTATACATTTAATACGTTGGTATGGTAATAAAGGAAGCCTCGTAACGGAATGTTTGCCTCGTCTTCCCTTTTCCTCACGTGTGAAGATGGATGCAAAGCGGGTGCTGTTTTGAAAGTTACTCTGCATTTTTTTTTTTTTTCGTTTAAATGGATTAACCGTTTTTCAGTACTCCCATCGACAATCAATTTTCTTTCAAGTAGCAATTATGGCAGATTAAGGAAGAATTTCGACAAAATGTTTTATTTCGACAAAAGGTTTTATCGTGTGAGTATAGGACTGAATATTAATTATCATTTTGGTAATTAAATGCATCTTTCTCTTCTCTCTCTTGGGGGGGGGGGGGGCGCTGTACTGACAATATTCATCTACTCCGATTAATGAAGACTCGCTCTACTTTTATATTGAAGAGAACAGCAAATACACTAACATTTCGAATAAGGAGTGTCTGCTATATATATGTTTAGGCCTACTAATGTTTAGGCCTACACCTAATAAAATTGTTTCATCCCCTCGAACTTTTTATGATATCGCTGTCGGCAATCTAAACCTTATAAAATTCTTGCTTTAAGTGGAAACAGAAAACCAGACACTCACAAGAATTTCATGAGAAACAATATATATAAGAAAATAAAGCAAAACAAATTCTGCATTTTTGGTTGCGAAATAAAACCCGGAGCAATTGTCGATTGAGCAAATTGTCGGATCAACACAAGAACTTCTTCTGTGGCACCTGTACAGGGGTAACCCCACTAGTCATAAGGACCGCTATTCATAACGCGTGTTAAATGACTCGCGGTTTTCTATGAATAGCGGTCCTTATGAATAGCGAGCGGACCCCCTGTAGATGGATACATTAAATATACAATCGGTATACCGACTCAAGTGCAATGTATTATCTTAAATGCAATTTGGTTTAATGACATTATGTTTCTTTTCAACATAACTGATGAAATGAAAGACGAATGCATCTTTCATATCACTAGAAATATAAAATATTTATGAATGATATTAGTTCCCAAGTCATGTAATTTATTCATATTTTAACATTCGTTTTTAACCTCACTTTTGAAATTCAACGTTTTTATACATAAGCATGATAAGACGTAGGCCTAGAATTTTCTACAACAATATAATGGTTCTACGACACCGGCTCCGATGTCAACTGCTCACCGGGGGAGGGGGGAGGGGGGGAGGGGCGTTTCATCGAGTGTCTTAATTATCAGTGATTTTTACTGACAAATTTGCTCTCAGCCAATCAAACGCAAGGATTTCCGTAGCTTATAACAGTTATTGCAACTTGTCATTGATGACAAATTTTATGAAACAGAGCCCAGGTCAATTCACTACACTAACCGAATTTCTAACTTCAACCCTGGACCAAAATTACAATAGGCCTACCTAACCCACTCACGGGACCATCACTATATAGGGCTGTGTCAATTTTGGCCTGTCACGACCTCCAAGTTGAAGAGGTAAAACACCAATATAATTATCTGCAAAATTTTGAGAAAATACTTCCTTCTACATTTCAGAATGATAGAATATCTAATTTCATGCCAGATCCTTCGATATAGGATCTTTATCATCTTGATCAAGTGAAATTTTCAGGCTGTTTTTGGTCGGTGATCTTGCTCCCCTCCTGCACACATATGGGCAAGATATCACACACTTGCCTATGGGAGGCAATTGCTCACGGTATGAAGGTACAGAGTGCGAGGTTATCTCCAATAACCTCGCATAAGTGTGAGTGTACCTAACCTAACCCTTGACCTTGGCTAAAAATCCCATTGCAACCCTATATAGCCCTAACCCAATACCTTTGACAACTATACAGGCCAGAGCAATATGTCACCGGAGCAAATGTCGCGTCACCAACGTTTTATGTTTAACACGATAAAAACTACTTTCGAAAAATCAACTGAAGGCAATTTCAATAGCCATCATGGGCGTCAATCCTGGGGGGGGACGGGGGGACACGTCCCCCCCACGAATTTTCAGGTGGCGAAATGTCCCCCCCACGATTTGGGGTTAAAATCTTTTCTTTCTTTTTTTCTTTCTCTCTTTCTCTCTGTGTTGACTTTTTTTTTTTTTTTTTTTTTTTACTTTCCAAAAGTTGCTAGTTCCCACTGTTTACGGTACTGTTTATACGTTATTTTGGACCATTCTTCTTTTCCCCGGCCCCCGGATTTGCTCAATGAAATCTACGGTAGATATGTGTAACGCGAGTGTACGATCGGCCAGCCACGGTCCAGCATTCAGTGCCCGTACATACAGTACGCATCCGCCGCGCCCTATACGCTGCTGCGCCGGCCGGCCGGCCGGCCGGCCGGCCATGTGCACGCATTACAACTTTTGAACTTTGAGAACATCAAGATGGCAAGATCGTCGAGGGCAAAAAGGAAATTACAAAGCTTAGACCCTAACTAAAATTCCAAATTTCCTCTTGCTCTCTAGCTGTCATCTTAGTCTGATTGTGAGAGTCTAAGGGGATGTTGCAAGAAACTTATATGCAATCGATAGCAATTTTCATTCCGGGTTTTCATTTGCAAATTTACAAGTCAATGGATAGATCAATTTCAACTACAGCAAATCACTTTATACTTCCTATTGCAGGAAGCAGACAAGCAATCAATTGCAAATTTTCGATAAATTCCAAGACTTATGATTGATTCTTGGATCTAAAATTGACTTGCAATTGATTGCAAGTTTCTTGCAACGCCCCCTTATTTAGACTCAGTCTGAGACTGAGTAAGTAAGCCCTGTCCCAGCTTTTTGCCCTGGCCTAGCCTTGGCTTGACGTTAGGGCTAAAGTTAATTGTTTAGGCCTTGCCAAGAAGCCCAAATTGTCACTTGAGTATTAAGTAGGCCCTACCATAGTAACTTTTACTAGTAGATTCTCTAACTTAATAATAAGTTAGGCTAGTACTATAGTAGTAGGTGGCCATATTTTCATTCAAATTTTGTTTTCAACTTTCAAAATAGGATCATATTTTCTATTTTGTATCATGTCCACAGTCTAAATTAAATGCAACACTACAGTTACATATGTGTCCACAAGGAAAAAAGAGAAAATAGAAAAAAAATAGCTTAAAAAATGTTAGGGGAAGAGAGAGAGGGAAAAAAAGGAGAGAGCAAGAAAGAGGAATAGAGAGATAGAGGGAGAGAGAGAGAGAGAGAGAGGGGGCAGAATTGAATTCATACATAGATGCATTTTATTTAATGGCTACTCAAGTTTAGAAGACTCTAGTTTGAAATAAAAACAAAAATAATACAATTGACGAAAAATGCGCAACTGATCCAAGAGAGAAGTTTAATGATTGAATTAGAGTATTGATCCCCTAATGTCACGCAAAGAAAGAATTCCAGCTAGATACACTGAGGGATCGCAGCAATATGTTTCAGTATCTCTAGAAGAAAAGTATCGTGTAGAGTTCTTCAAGCTAATAGACAGTGCCCTTTCCAATTTCAGGATCTACTTCACCTCAACAGACATAGAACTAGAACAGAAAAGACTGGCATCGATTCTACTATGTGGATCAATAGATGATGATCTCATTGACAAGTTTGAATTCGGGGATGGTCTTAGGTGTGAATTGGTCTTCTTCCGACATCAGTTCAAATATTCTTCTGTGGAAGAATGCAGGAAGGCATTTCAGGGCATGATTCCGGAAGTTAGGGGGATGTTCCCAAATGTTGAGCAACTTCTGAGACTCTTGCTTGTTTCACCAGCAAGTTCTTGCCAAGCAGAGAGATCTTTCAGTGCCCTAAGACGTGTAAAAACATGGCTCAGAAATACCATGAAGCAGGAGATATTGAAACATGTCATGTTGTGCCATGTCCATAGGGAGCGACTTGCACATGTCAAAGCCAGGGACATAGCTGCTGCATTTGTTCAAAACTCAGAAAGCAGAGAACGAATATTTGGAAGAATAAAATGAAACTTTCACCACATTTTCCATGCAAAAAAGGAAATGTAATTATACATGCTAAGAAAGGATGATATCAACGCCAAATTTGTAGGGAACTATGTGTATTGTATTTCTAGAAATCACATGTAAGATATGTAACATTGACTACCTTGTGTGGGACTTTTGTGTCTTTCTGAGTATCGTATTCTGCTTTATCAAAATATAAAAATAATTAAAATGCATTGTTTTGTTTTGAGGGTGATATTAATTCATTTTGATGATTCATCATAGAATGTAATAATATAACTGTTGACTAGTTCAATCATAAAATTTGAATGGAACAGCATATATAGTGTAATGTTGTTATTTATTTATTTTTTTGCAAAAAAAATATGATCAGTGATCAATCATGTCAAATGCTTGGGCGAAGTATAGAAATATACCAAGTGCCGTCACTTGCCTATCATAAACACTATCAAAGTCACGAATGAGTGTTTGTTTTTTTAGCCTTTTCTGAATCCTTACAGGTGTTCACAGAGATTAAGAGAACATTATTTTTCTGAGTTTCTCTGAATTAAGATAATCCATGCCGTCAAACCCCCTTTTGGCAGAATAATGTTATAAACGATGTACGAGAGGGATAGATAAAGAGATAGAAAGAGAGATATAGAGAGAGAGATAGAGAGAGAAGGAGAGAGTTTATAGAGAAATAGGGAGAGAGATAGAGGGAGAGATAAATTGAGAGATAGAGATAGAGGGGAGATAAAGAGAGGGAGAGAGATAGAGAGAGAGATAAAGATATAGAGAGACGGAGAGATGGATAGAATACAGAGAAAGAGAGATATAGAGGGGAGACGTCCACTCCGTTCACGTTCACCACAGTTGTATTGTAACCCGTTTGGCATCATTTTTTTACAGAACGTAGTGATGAGAACGACTGAACGAGTCTGGTGTGATGGGGGCTTTATGAAACCAAGATGAGCGCGCCATTGCGGTCCTTGCTTTAATATGCCCCTCAGTTTTTCCCCTATAGATATAAGGGTTTCTAAATTATTGACAAATTCTGTTAATCAAAAGTAAGTTATATATTATGGAACATTTTCACTTTTTAGGGAAAAAATGCAAACATTAAACCTTTCGTATATTATTTTGTTTTATTCAGTCTATATATTTCTCTGTTTCTGATACTAAATTTATATTGGGAGGGGGGGGGGGGGTGTTAACTCGTATGCCACACCATACCCTGCAAACACCGCATTCTATGTCCTCCGACCCCACCCCCCAAAAAAAAAAAATCCTCACTGAACTTGTGTCCCCCCCACGGTCTAATTCGGATTGACGCCCATGTCAATAGCCATGTCTATCACCTTTAGAAATGTGCGAACATCACAATGGGGTATTACGTAATCCGAACCTGATTTCTATGGGCAGTACAATAGGCCTTTGAAATTACCCTGGAGTTTATTTTTTCGAAAGTAGTTTTTATCGTGTTGTTTGCTTTGTTTTTTGTTGACAGCAATATTAACAAAATAAAAAACACATTAAAATTTTTTGAAATAAAACGGAGACAAGTTTACTGACGTACTGGCGATTTTTTCCCCCCAGCCCTCCAAAAGTCGCTCATGGGGGGTTATCAGATTTTATGGGGTCCAGAATTCTCTGACAAGCAAAAAAACAAACAAAAAACAAACAAAAAACAAACAAACAAATAAGCAAAAGACAAAATAACACACACACACACACAAAAAAAAATAATAATTCTAAAATGGTGAAAAACAATTTTTATGTCAAAAGTTGTCAGGGGGCAGTCTGCACTCCCTGCCCCCCTTGGGTACGCTAGTGACTTCAACCCTGGACCAAACAGCAAACAGTATAATAGGCCTACCTAACCTAACCCTTGACCTTGGATAAAATCCCGATTGCAAATTTGCAACCCTATAGCCCTAACTCAATACCTTAGACAACTATACAGGTCAGAGCGAATGTCATCGGAGCAAATGTCGTGTCTCCAACGCTTTATGTTTGCTTTGTTTTTTGCTGACAGCAACATTAACACAATGAAAAAACACATTAAAAAATAGAAATAAAACGGAGACAAGTGTACTGACGGATAAATTATTGCAAATTTTATGACAATATGAATATTTATTAAAAGTCATATTCTGAGCTGATAAATTGTATCTGGAGGCATTAGGATGCACAAATTTATCATTTATGTCTGGGCCTACAAATTACCCCCAAAATTATGAAATAGAGCATGATCGGTTAAGAGTGAGCATTTTGTCCGTCCGTGACACACACACACACAAAAAAAAAAAAAAATGGAGGAAAAGTTGTCAGTTACGCTAGTGCCCCCACCACAAAACGATTAATAAGTCGCCGGGGATTTTTAGAATAAACATGCAGCTAAAATAGAGAGAGCTTGGGGTAAAAAGAGTTGATTTTAAGTTTTTTTAAATATTTTCTGATAGTTCATTTATTGATCTACCATCTGACCCAATTTGGGAGCCATCTGCAATGTAGAAATGTGTGTTTTTTTTTGTGTGTGTGTGATCTAAAATTACCATTTTGGGGGGAATTTTAAAATAAAAGTATGCAAGCATGCTGGGTAAAATCTTCACATTCAAATGTATGCATAACTCAGAAGTTATTTACTCTGTGGCTTTCAAAATCTAATGAAGGAGAGACGAGAGAAGTATATATCTTTGAAACTAGTCCAAGTTTGAGCCTAATCTGATAATCCCTTCATAGTCAATACTAGGGAGTTTCATTCAACCTTTTAGTGAGACACTAGTATACCAATAGGGCACTTTTGAATGGTCACTCCTGTTTACAATTACATCTTGTTTTCTCTATTGTGATTAGCTAAGCTTGTCTGACAAGCTCTCATTCTCATTGTAATTTCAAAGGGTTTGCATGGTCTGGACAAGGCAAACTTTATATCATTCAAAAGCTTATAGAGTCAGTCCAACCTTTCAAACTATGTTGAAGTGTAAAAATGCAAAACTTTTTCTTTTTGTGGTGGAGGGTCACGTTCACAGAACTCCTTCCGATCCTCTATCATATTACTTTTCTATTTTGTATTCTAAAAGCTACCATAGTCATTGGATTTCCGCGAAATTCGTAAAAATGTCATCAAATTTGTCTCAATATCGTGGAGTATACTTTAAATCTAAGTCACCCAAGAGCCTTCATCAGATTTTAAGTATGATTTCTAGCATTTATCAAAGATGTATTGATGATGTGTACATCGCAGTGTGTTCAGTTTGTTTGTCGAATTTAGACTAGAGTTGGTTCTTGAAAGTTGAAGTTGAAATGCATCTCAATCCCACCAAGGACCTACTATGGTCCCACACATAAATTTGCTTGTCGGTAAATTGTCAGATCTGTCCTAAAATCCACTCGAGCACTCAGCTCAGCTAAATAAGAATAAGATTAAACTCGTACAAGTACAACAAGGATGACAAGGGATGATATCGCTTATATTGAGGTTTATTGTTTGTGAGGTTAAGCTAATCTATGACTAGATCTAGATCTATGTTTAACTAGTTGCAAATGAAGAAGAAAGAAAGAAGAAGAAGAAGGAGGAGGAGGAGGAGGGGGGGGGGGGAGGGAGGGAGGGAGGGAGGGAGGGAGAGGAGGAAGGAGAAGGAGGAGGAGGAAAGAAAGAAGGAGAAAAATAAGGAAGACAAAGAAAGAAGGAAAAAGAAGCATTAATAAAGAAATAAGATTCCTCTGGAATTTTTCAATTACACTAATATTTCTTTCTTAGTGTTTCTTTCATCCCCTCAAACTTGTCCTATGAATATGATATGAGTAGAATTCAAACAGAGTTTTAGATAGAAAAATCCATCTGTTTGGAGGAGTTTTATAACATTTTTTGACTTTTGAGAGAGGGATTCCATGAAGCCAGACGTAGTCTTTGAGGAGCACATCGCGACGTGCATCCCTGAACGAAATAGACTGATTTTTCGGTCTAATAGAGTTTATGTGTTAGGATTTCCCACTCGGTCACAAAATCAATGTTTGCAAAAAGAAATGTTCTCTGTGAAAAAATGAATGAGTTGTAAATGTTCCAGCTTGGTACATATGGATGCATGCCTCAATGAGGGTAGAGCTGTTTCATTGCCATGGACTCTGCAGTAGACTTTAAGAATTAATTTGTTTTCATATTTGCAGAGGCCAGGCAAGAGAAACGCAGAGAAACCAGAAGGTTCAGATGGAAGGATGTACAGCAGTCTGTCCTGAAGCTTCTAGATTGCCATCAGAATTTTGATAAACTTCTTCAAGAGATACAGGAACAAGTAAGCAGTAACTCCCACCATGATCATCTAGTAATGTTGTCCAACTCTGTGAGAACCAAATAGATCTTTGAAGAACATAAAGAATTCAAATCAGACATTAACTATATCAAAATTATCAGAAGACATTGATTGATTGCATCAGCAATCTGTGAGCATTTAATGGAACACAGTCATGATCTAGTAAAAAAAAAAATGCCTGAGAAAATTTTGCTCTTTGAACATGACTGGAATTTCAGATGGCTAGAGGTTTCAATTTTGAAATGTGTTGTCTGTTTTTTCTTTATACATGCTGCATCATATTTGTAAAATGTTGGTAAATACATGTAGTTGTGATGGCATTGCCTTTTGAAAAGGGATAAATGATACTTAATAGTACATGAATGATAATTCTGCTTGAATTATGTTTATAGAATTCTGATGAGACTTCAAATAGCATCAACAACGATCATGACAAATGTAGCAGCAACAGCAGCAACACTACAAAATGCATCAGTTCTGAAGATCTTCCTCAAATCAATGGATGTAAAGATGCCGCTAAGTTCAGTTTAGAAGGTAATAAACCCTAAATGGCACCTTAAGATGAATTACCAGTATTGTATTTTTATAACTGACCTTATAAAATAGGTCAAACTTAGAGTAATATTCTTCATGATAATATTGTTTGTTGTCATATTCCTATTTTTATGTCCTAAGTATATATTTATTACTCTGCCTCCTATTGTTTCTCGCTCTGTATCCTTTTCAAAATCTATATTCCTCTTTTTTTACTCAGCTGAATCAATTATCTCATGTTTGGAGCATCAAGCTACCCTGACTGGTGTTCCTATCTCTCAGCTTGCTGCCAAGAAATGTGCCACAATACTGTATGAATCCACCCTTTGCAACCAAACACAGGGTCAGGAACCAGTGGCGACTTACCTCAATCAAGATTATAGGGTTAGTTGAGAGTCAGATTAAAGTCTTATAAGGGTTTTGTTAAATTTCGATAATCAAAGATCATGTTTATTTAATATTCTATACTATTTCAGGGACAATTAGACACAGTTTCATGATTAATGTAAAATGCATCCTTCCAATTTTTCAGTAATACATGTATATATAACATGTTTATACAATACACAGTTATCCTTTCAAACTGATAGGCTAGCAAACATTCCAATGTTTAAAAAAAGCAATACTCAAAATGTTTCATGTGATGGTTTTATTTTATTATCTTTATTTCCTCAACAGTCTGGGTAGACAGAGAATGTTGAATCCAAAGAATGTTGAATCCAAAGAATGTTGAATAATCTTTGAAAGAAGAAAAGAGGTCATCCTCAGTATTTGATAAGGATATTATTCTCATGATGGTCATCAATTTCATTTGAAATGTGTTACAAAGCTCCAGTGTTTTTACTTTTGCACAACTTCTCTCCTGTTCATTACAGAGTAAGGTTGAGCTTATAGTAGGCCTCATTAAAAGACTGGATGCTCAACACAGCTTTCACAGAGGCCAGTTTATTGAAGTGCTCAATTCACAGGTAAGGCATGGTTACTGATCTAGACTTGTGTCTCAGTGATTATTAGTTGTCTCAAAGATTAGAACTTGACGAGAAATACATGTATTCGATAGCGTTAAATGTTCACTAAGTGAAAGGGAATTCAGAATGACAAATTCACAACACCTATTTTTACACTGTAAAAGGGAATTATTACACAAGAATAGAAATCCAATTAATGTATGATTCTAGCCATTTCCCAAATTTGATAAAAATCAACAACAAACAAACAACTCTATTAAAGTTTACTTAAAAAAAAAATAATGCACTTTTTTTCCAATAGCTCATCCTTTCCTTATCATTAGCTTCTCTATGTAACTTGTAAATTGTTATATCTTGAGAATAATATCTTTGTAAAATTCAGGGTCCTACTGAACTTTTTTCTTAAAAAAAACAACAAAGTGCAGCCATCTTTATACCTTGAAACAGAAATATCCTTGTAAATTTAATTTTCAGATCCACAGCAATCATGCCAGGCTTCCACCATGGTTACTGTGGCATCTACACAGGGAATCTATCATGACCTTTGATCTCTTTGTGACCTCTCATCTCCACAATCCAAGAGTCTTGAGTAATGTGGCAGTAGACCTTGCCAATTTGAGGATCAAAAGTCAAGGAACAGAAGAGGGCACCTGTGAGTTGTCAGAGCAAATCTTTGTTGGTGAGGATACAGTTTTGCTCTATGTCACAGATTATTTCCACACATAATTACCCTCTGAGTAAAAATGTTAATAACAAATTTGATAGAATTATGTGAAAATGTAAGCTTATGACATAAACTTCAATGTCTAGACTTCTTTTGTTTGAATGTGTGTTTTTTGTGAAGAAATGATCTGTGAGCTGTTTAGATGGTGTGAAAACTATACTGGAAAAAAAAATGACTAAGGTGTATCTATCAGGACATCCTTTTATTATTAGATTCTCAGTTTAGAAAAAATGTGTCAGTGAAATATTTAAAGATAAATTTTAAAGCCAGGTTCAAGATAACTTACATGGGATCAAAATTGTTCATGTTTGTATCCATTTTTGTGCTTCTTCAAGTAAATCTCGCTAATTTTAGACTTAGACCAATTATATACCAGCCAAAGATCTTGTGCAGATTTCTTGCCCTTTACACTGAAAGGGTTACTGAATAAACCATATTTCTCTTGAATATTTTCCAGACACTTTGACTGACTTCATCCAAGTTGCATATCCAAGCAAAGATGCTCCATCTTCAGCAGATACTAGAGCCATTACAGAGGTACGGGTTATAGTAGATTTAATTAAATGTCATATATCACTAATCCATTCAGCATTTGATAGGAAGGTGGACTTAAGGAAATTATGGAAATGATAAGAACAAGCTCTTTGGAAATGACTCAATTTCAAGTGGTTGGTTATATAAAGTTAAATAGATTTAATTTATATTAAATTATATTCATTACTAATTCTCGGTAACTTATGAAAAATATTAAGCTCACATTTGTACAGAGACCTAAATGATAGTTCAAATTATGAGTTATTTCAATGTTAGATAAAGTTCACATGGCAATTAGTCAAATTTAGAAGAAGGTTGTTACATTGATTGATAAAAGTAATTGCTATTGCATCAGGTCCCATGTGTGTGTTTTTTTTTTGTCCCCGCCGAACGAAGTTCGCGAGGGGACTATGAAACGGGCTCCGTTCGTGTGTGCGTGTGTCCGTCCGTCCGTCCGTCCGTCCGTCCGTCTGTCTGTGTTAGAAAAGGCTACTTCTCCGTCATTTCTTGGCCGATTTTGTTCTGATTGTTTTATCTGATAGGGCTGGGTGGGGGCTTCCAAACTTCTACACAGAATTTTGAAATTCATTAATTATGCAAATTTATGCAAATTTATTCAAAATTGACGACAAATGCTACTTCTCCTCTATTTCACATCGGATTTTGATTCCGATTGTTTTATCTGATAGGGCTGGGTGGGGGCTTCCAAACTTCTACACAGAATTTTGAAATTCATTAATTATGCAAATTTATGCAAATTTATTCAAAATTGACGAAAAATGCTACTTCTCTATTTCACATCGAATTTTGATTCCGATTGTTTTATCTGATAGGGCTGGGTGGGGGCTTCCAAACTTCTACCCAGAATTTTGAAATTCATTAATTATGCAAATTTATGCAAATTTATTCAAAATTGACAAAAAATGCTACTTCTCCTCTATTTCACATCGGATTTTGATTCAGATTGTTTTATCTGATAGGGCTGGGTGGGGGCTTCCAAACTTCTACACAGAATTTTGAAATTCATTGATTATGCAAATTTATGCAAATTTATTCAAAATTGACGAAAAATGCTACTTCTCCTCTATTTCACATCGGATTTTGATTCAGATTGTTTTATCTGATAGGGCTGGGTGGGGGCTTCCAAACTTCTACACAGAATTTTGAAATTCATTATTCATGCAAATTTATGCAAATTTATTCAAAATGGCTGAAGGTTCATAATGTTTTCATGTTTTATATTTCAGTTGTATACATGCATTGTTGGTATTCTCTTCTTTTGCATGCAGTAACATTATTATTTTATTCACTAAAGTTTTTCTCTGAAGTTTTAAGGTTCAGGCTAGTTAATTTCCACAGATCTGCACTTCCGGCGGGGACATTTATTACGCATTGCGTAATTTACTCATTCACTTGTTTTTTCTAGCATTGGCTGTGAAATTATAATGTTCAGATTCAAAGCTCTTTGATTCCAAAATGAGCACTCATTTGAGAGGTACTAGTATTTTACTGAATGTATGTATAGACAAATTTGAACATGAATGGCATACATTAATTCCTTAATAGTGTCATGGTAAATGATATCATATACTTGTGCATGTATTTATGTGATAAATTCTTGTTTTGTCCTATATTTTTACAGAATGTGAAGGGAATGTTGGATACACTATTTGCAAGTAAGTCAGGTCTTGTTATAGCTTCTTTGTCATACATGTATCATACATGCGGCACTACAAAAGTACAGAAATTTTGTAAATTCTTTATGAATAGCGAGTATTAAATGAATAGGCTTTACTGGTAAATTGTATACATACATGTATAGTATGAAATGTTTAATGATAGCTCATCTGCGAGCTTTTATTACTATTATATAATAGGTTAGATTAATTGTCCCCGCCGAACGAAGTTCGCGAGGGGACTATGAAACGGGCTCCGTTCGTGTGTGCGTGTGTGTGCGTGTGTGTGTGTGTGTGTGTGTGTGTCCGTCCGTCCGTCCGTCTGTCCGTGTGTGCTCAAATGTTAGAAAATGCTACTTCTCCGTCATTTCTTGGCCGATTTTGATTCTGATTGTTTTATCTGATAGGGCTGGGTGGGGGCTTCCAAACTTCTACACAGAATTTTGAAATTCATTAATTATGCAAATTTATGCAAATTTATTCAAAATTGACGAAAAATGCTACTTCTCCTCTATTTCACATCGGATTTTGATTCCGATTGTTTTATCTGATAGGGCTGGGTGGGGGCTTCCAAACTTCTACACAGAATTTTGAAATTCAGTAATTATGCAAATTTATGCAAATTTATTCAAAATTGACGAAAAATGCTACTTCTCCTCTATTTCACATCGGATTTTGATTCCGATTGTTTTATCTGATAGGGCTGGGTGGGGGCTATCAAACTTCTACACAGAACTTTGAAATTCATTAATTATGCAAATTTATGCAAATTTATTCAAAATTGACGAAAAATGCTACTTCTCCTCTATTTCACATCGGATTTTGATTCCGATTGTTTTATCTGATAGGGCTGGGTGGGGGCTTCCAAACTTCTACCCAGAATTTTGAAATTCATTAATTATGCAAATTTATGCAAATTTATTCAAAATTGACGAAAAATGCTACTTCTCCTCTATTTCGCATCGGATTTTGATTCCGATTGTTTTATCTGATAGGGCTGGGTGGGGGCTTCCAAACTCCTACACAGAATTTTGAAATTCATTATTCATGCAAATTTATGCAAATTTATTCAAAATGGCTGAAGGTTCATAATGTTTTCATGTTTTATATTTCAGTTGTATACATGCATTGTTGGTATTCTCTTCTTTTGCATGCAGTAACATTATTATTTTATTCACTAAAGTTTTTCACTGAAGTTTTAAGGTTCAGGCTAGTTAATTTCCACAGATCTGCACTTCCGGCGGGGACATTTATTACGCATTGCGTAATTTACTCATTCACTTGTAATGAAGGTATTTATTGCTTAAGGGTGTTTTCATGTGTATTAATTCATTCAGTGTTTACAGAAGCTGCAACTGACAACAAAGGAAAGCTTAACTATGAAAGTTTACTCCCGATGGAGAAGATACATAGTCGTGTATCAAAGGAGTCTTGCCACCAGTTTGCTGTTCATCACATCGCTCAACTCTTGTGCCACAATCCAACTTTTTCAGGTGGACTTATTTTTATGAAATTTCCACTTGTGTGTGTGTTTGTAATATGAGTTGTAAGAATAACTTGAGGGTAAAGAAATGTAATCTATTGGGAAGTTACAACCATAAATGATTAGATGAATGATTAGATAGACATATTGCTAGGTAGGTAGATAGATATATAGATAGATAGACTGATAGACTGAAAATTAAAAAAAACTAAGGGAGATGAAATTTACAGTAAAAGAAGGAAGAGCTTAATAATGTATTACTAATGAACAGATAAGACATGGAAAATGCAAGGGGGGGATAGATATGAGAGAAAACAAATGTAATTTTTGAGTTGAATTTTGCAAATACTTTATTGAAATATCTTCCCCCCTCCCCTCCTGATTTGTTTTCAGTCTAGCAATGAAAAAAAAAATAGTTTGTGATGTAATTTTCCTTGATAACCAACTGCAGATGAAGAATGATCTATCCTTTCCACTGCATTTTCTTCTACAGTCACAGATGCCATTGGCAAGCAGCATGAGTGGAGTTTTGCAAAGGCACCTCCTTGTATTGTTGGTCTCTTCAAGCAACTGTTAATACCACTGCAAGAAACTGATGCTGTGGGACTATTGAGAAGAGTCTTGGACCAGGAGGAAGTATGCAGCTTACTGTTCAATTACATTAATATTATTGTCCTTATATTTATATTTGCATTTCTCACATCTTAAAAAGTTTGATACACATATTCTCCTGCATATTAATCTGTTTTTTATTTGTACTTCATCACCATTTCTCCAAATTAGAAAATTGAAATCATGGAAAAGGTAAATTAAGAGAGAAAGAAGGTCAGTGCAATTAGGTATGAATTCTTTTTTCTTTCAGGTAAATTGGCAATCGACTCTCATCTATACTTCAACAATTGTGATCTACTATCCACTGGCACAACAGTTAATCAAAAGTAAGTTATACTTTGTTTTAATTACTCTTATCTTGTGTGTAATAAATGCATATAGATGTGTGTGGATAAATCAAATAGAAGTGCATAACAAATGTAATGGAAATATTTTATGAAGTGCATCAGTTTCATCTTTCAAGATGAGTGATTTTACACTCATGTGGATAGATGATAGAAAGAAAAGTCTTTATCTTCTTCAGTTATAGAAATTGGAATGAACAAAGCCCAGAGTAATGATGAATCTGTGGGCATAAACTGTAACAGATTTAATCCACTATTCCTTTCTTTCTTTGTCTATATTTGTCCCCGATTTTGCTGTAATCAATCTTGCTGCCTGTCAGTGTATTTTCTATCTTAATCATTTTCATGTCCAGTGTAATTTCGTAACTTGAAATATGCCAATTTCTTTCTGTGTCTCTCTTTCTTCCTGCCTCTTTTTCTTTTGCTCCCTCTCATTACTCTGTCCTTGTCTCTTTCTTAGATATTTCCTCAAATGTATTCACTCTTGTACTCGTTCCACTCCTTTGAACACCCCTTTGAATTTGTTATAAAATGCAATGTTTCTCTCTCTGTGCTCTCTGTCATATAGAGTGTATTGCAGACTTCATTGAGCAAGCTTTTGAAAGCTATGAGGAAGATCTGCTGATATGTGCCTTCCTGTTGGTCAGACAGGCAGCCAATGAGGGCCCTCATGTCTTCCTTTCATACGCTGCATGGTTCAAGGTAAATAACCATTTGAAAATGAAATTGAGATAAATGAATGGAAATCTATCCAAATGTCTATAGACCTGATATATATATATATAGATATAGTGTAAGAAATAGGATAGAAAGTATTATGTTCCTGTGATATATAAAAATACAAAGACTTATACTCAATATAGAGTGCAGGGATCAATGTCATTCATGCAGTACCAAAACGTGTCCTTGGCTCTAAACCTTCAACCTGACGGTACTTTAAGCAGGAACATCAGGAGTAAGTTGATCACATTTGGTGTTTGTGATATCAAATGGGTCAACAACTGTCCTGTTTTTGCAAAAGAAAGATCAGGATTAAAAAACTACAGCAATATGCAGGAGAATATGATGTCTTGAAATCAGGAAAGAAACCCTGAAGGAAAGATGGTTTTAAACCTGGGCCCTGTTTCATAAAACTTGTTATCGGCAATAACAGTTATAAGCTACAGACATACTTGCATCTGATTGGCTGAGAGCAAATTTGACATAGATCTGTGGAAGTTGTTATTGATAATAAGTGTTATGAAACGGGGTCCTGATGTACTTTGCCATTGAGTGTGCATGATCTATACTAAATGTGAGCTTTGTACTTTAAGTGACAAGCAACTGTATGCAAATGTAGCATGGTACGAGTCAATTCATAATCTGTTTCTTATCCTATCCAGGAGACTTTCTTTTCCTCGTCTACCTTGGCTCATAGGAAAGCTTTCTCGTTCCTCATGGAGTTTCTCACCAAACTTGTCCCTCATGAAACTGCTGTATCTCTCAGAGTAAGATTATAAGATTTCTTCTTGGAATGAATCCCCAGCCCATGCCCCATCTAAATGAATAATAATTCTGGAATACACAATCTTCTGTTTTGTCTTACTCGGAAAAAAAGCAGGTTAGGAGCTTGTTTCTGCAGTACATAGTAAATATCTCGCAATGGCCCCATGATGAAATGAAAGTCTTTTCACTGGTATATGAATTACATTGTTCATGCAAAGAAGCAAATTTTCTTT
Organism: Heliocidaris tuberculata; assembly: GCA_025618425.1. Lineage (NCBI taxonomy): Eukaryota > Metazoa > Echinodermata > Echinoidea > Camarodonta > Echinometridae > Heliocidaris > Heliocidaris tuberculata. Next base: position 21,810,321 of record CM046845.1, read on the forward strand.
CCTTTTAGGTTGGGGGGGGGGGGTAAATAGCTTATGTATGCTGCCCATCTCTTTCTATTTTGCCTCGGGCAGTTAAAAAAAATTATACTAATACACAATTTCGTGACAAATTAATAAATGAGATGTCAGGAGTAGAAGAGACAAGTTTGATAACTTTTATCTGTCGGCAAATTTTGTATATTTCATTGATAAATTATGCTATATACTGCACTATTTCATTGGTAACAATGGCACAATATTAATTCACTTTGCCAAAAAATTATTTGATTATCTTTGTGTATTTTTTTCAGGCTCATGTGCAGAACCCACCATCTGCTCCATCTAAATGTCAGGAGGTTCTAAGGGATTACATGCTCCTAGCAAAGACTAGGCTCTCTGACCTTAATGTGAGTACCGTATAGATACACAAATATCTTACCTTATTTCTTCAGAATTAAATTAATGATGATATATTTGTTAGCTGGCATCTGCTTCAGTGACTCTATATTCCGGCAATGTTTAATTCCAGCTTTATTTTGTCAAACATGTACATGTAGGGTTAAAGCTTGGATTGCAACTTATTTTTCAGTTCACTTTAGGATTTGGTATAGTGGTGGATCCAGATTTGAAGTTAGAAATTCATTGCAGAACAGTTTTCACAGAAGCATACCTGTATGCTTTATAATAAAAAAATTTGTGTACGGTTTGTTTTCACCATTTGTTTGTCATGTTTATTGGTAAGAACAAGTACTGGTAGCTATATTCAATGAATGTTTATGTAATCTTTCTCTAGGAATCTTGGCAGGATATTGGACTTCCTGGGGCACACAAACAATCAACAGGAGCCAGGAGTGCAAGGGTAAGACATCTTCATATTCAATATCAACCAATTCCTTCGGTATGTAAATATATGCCATGTAACTTAGTAGTCATTTTGATTGTTATACCATGAAGGATGATTTCACCTGTTATGAAATTTCATCAAAATACAATTGATTTATGGAATACATTATATTGCAAAATTGTCATATATATATACTTCCTTCTCTAGAATTATTGCATAAGATATGATTGATTAAATAGGTAAGATTTATTGAATTTAGTTCATGAAATTAGGCTGTGGTCTTTTTAAGCAAAGCTGTGGAAGGAAGAATTTAGGTCACCGCAAAGAATTATCTCATCCATATAGATATTTATTTCGTCAAAATAAAGGGGAGATATCCTTATTCACAACTTAGATTATGAGTACTGATTTTAATACCCTATCTGGTACCCTCATGTTAAAAGCATAGATTGCAGCACTATTTTCGTGCATTCTTTGTCACCTATTGACAGCCTCAAGACCAGGCCCGTAATGATGTGGATATTGCAGTGGAATCTTATGAGAAAAACAACCGAATCCCAACTAATGTGTTGGAAGCAAGGTATGATAGTTCATTCAAGGTACATGGTTCTCATTATGTTAGTCTGGTAATGTTGTTGTGATATCTGCAAGATATATTAAGACTCATAGATTAATTCTAATGTTTAGATTATTGATCTTCCTCCAGTTTCAAGTAATGACTATTCCTTTCTACCACTGGCCACTTACTTTAGATCAAAGTCAGAATACAGGTTGTATGTAAAAGTTATTGCCTATACCTTATTTTGAAATCCCTCAAAAGACACAAAATTTAAGTTCTGAAACCCATGTTTTGAATAACAGTTTACTTCTATTCATGGTATACTATTAATACATGGTTGGGAGTGCGTTAGTGCGATCTGGCAACACAAAGGTTTTTATCGTGGTGTACTAACGCAGGAGGCGTAGCCGAGTGTGTTAGACACCACAATAAAAACCTGCGTGTTGCTGGATCGCACTAACGCACGAACTCACAACCATGTATTAATAGTTTTATAAAACGGGTCTACAATCTTGGTGTTTTCTTACAATCTTAGTGTTTGGTCCGGATTAGCCGTGCGTTAGTCCCCTCGCCGTGCGTTAGTACTTTTTTTTTGCACGGTCACGTGGTGTTATTTGACCAATCAAGATGGCTACATTCTTGAACCCGTTTTATAAACTTGAATGTAGCATATAGTTGATGTCAATCAATAAGCCACTTCATAATTAGTACATGGTACAAATGACCCTTAAATGACCCCAATCTGTACGCACGCACATCTGTTTTGGTGGATGGGATACCTCTTTAACAAGTGAAATTATAGAGGAGCGTGCATCGTGGTGCACACAAATGAGGTCAATTGTACTTGGTACAAATGAACTTTATCTGCACATGAACAAATTGTAATTACAAACTGGCTTATTAATATCCAATTTCTTTTTTTTTTACCTTTACTCCAGTATCTTCAGAAGACCCTATTATGTGACACACTTCCTTCCAGCTCTACTGACCCCTAGAATGGTGAGTTTAAAACTACTGACAAAAAATCTTTCTTATATATATTGTACAGGGATAATGATAATATCTTCACTCGGTATAAAAGACATATATTTAAACTGTGATCACCCTGATGATGATTATGATGATGATGATGATGATGATGATGACAGTATAATTAATAGTGATACTCACATTGTTACGAAAGCTTTATGTAATTTAACAGTCTTTAACCAGAGGTGAAATTATTTCAGGTACCAAATATTGTCACTTATGAGAGATGGAAAGATGGACAGATTGCCTTACTGAAGGGCATTTAATAGTTCTGTAGAAAAGTTTCAGGTACATGAACCTTTAATTAGAAGCTACAGTGTTCCTCTGCAGATGATTCTATGATATTCCCATGTTTTTTTTTTAATTTCATCTTTTTGCTTCTAGTTACCTGACATTGCAGATGCAAAGATGAAGCTAATAGAATCACTGAAGCAGTAAGTCAAAATGCTTTTCATAATCATGAATGCACCAAAAGAAAGGGTGGACAAAACAATGAGATTTAGAATATCATAGCAAGGTACAACTTCTTAGAAATAACATGGCAAGAAGTGAATACTTGGGCTGAAATTAAAGAATGGACAGATTTATTTGTCTGTGTTTTAGATCTGTTTTAACATGTAGTTAAGTACTTTTTATGGGATTTATATAAATATTGTTCAGAGGGTAACTCTTTCTTATAGGGATAGATGAAATTGTGAATGAGAGTTTCATTTATGTTGCTATTTGATAGTTTGACCAAGCCTCTCATTCTCTGTCTGCTTCATCTCTTACACTTTCTAATTTGAATGGTTGTCCTATTCTCTTTGTCTCCATTATCATCACTGATATTTCCCTCCACGTTTCTGTATAAATTCCTTTGTTTGTCTTCCTGTGCCATTTTCCCCCTCATTGTTTCTCCTCTGTTTTTCTCTTATGTTTTCAGAGCCAACAAAATTCCCATTGCCTCGTACCAACAGTATGAAGAAGCGTGTGCCAAAGAGCTCAATGAATTATTAGATGGTGAGAAACATATGCATCAAAGAAAGTAGGAAAAATCTCATTCCTATTTTAAGGTTTATATTTATTTCATTACTTTACAAAAGGAATAGGAAAAGGTTAATATTTACATTGACAGATAATTTTCTCTACACTGATGAAAGTCGTTTCCTCAAATGTAAAAGTGTATATTCTATTTGCATATTTTCATTATTCATGTACAAATCGGTATATGTTATTTCTGCAGAAAGTTTTTTTTAGCTTACAGACAACCTCAGTTGCAGAATTTGTAATATTGATGAACATATATACCTTACCAGTTAATCCATCTGTTTGTCAGTCAGATGTTATCCATTTATGTTTTTTTCCCCCTTTGTACCTATATCACGACAGGAGCATTTTCGGAGGATGCAATGGAGGACTGTCTGGAGCCTCTAGATGCTTTGAAAGCCAGTCTAAATAAGCTCAAAGGAATCGTAGTAAGGCTGCAAACTTGCCAGAGCAATGATACAACTGTCCAGGGTAAGATTTATTCATATCTCAGATGTTTCTTCCATCATAAATCAATCTTGAGTGATGAGCTAACTACAGCTGAAGCTATTGAAAACATTCAATGTCACCCCCTCCCCATAACCATTGGTTCTTTCCTCGTTTATGCACTGGAAGTGGAATGTTAGAATCTATCACGTTGTAATGGTTTTATGCAGTTCATGATATTCCATGATGATGTATATAATTATTTCTCTCCAACTTCAAGCAATACCAAATTAAATACCCTATAAACCAGTGATCCTACCTTTTTTGTTCCAGCAACATTTCCTCTGGGCCTTATCTTGACAAAGGTCCTGGGTTAGGGATTAGTGTTAGATACAGGGTTGAGATTTGGAATTCATTAGTGTATCCTTTAGAGACAATTGACCACATTTTGTGGTTTGGCTCAATAACTTTTGATTCAGAGCTCTAAAAAATATACCAGGGCCCCGTTGCATAAAACTTACCATTAAAGGTAACTTTGCCGTCAATGGTAACTCTTATGGAAACCTTGATTTTGATTGGCTGTTGAGTGATGTTACCATGGTAGTTACCATTGATAGCAGAGTTACTGCAATGGTAAGTTTTATGCAACAGGGCCCAGATGCATGAGTAGAAAGAGCAAAAATTTCTACACTCACACTGCATCCATTTTTGTTGCATGACCATATTGCATTTGATGCCAGGAATTTTTAAAACAAGAATAAGCTTTAAAATCCTTAAATTGGCAACACATTGGTTTTTTTGGTAATTTTTTCAACTTTTCAACAAGATTACCAACCATATATATTGTTTTCAAAGACATTACACCTTAATAGGACCAGGTAGTCCTAAAAGAGAAATATTATTGTTGCCAATTTGAAGAACAAAATGTGATCAATTTAGCCCTTAAGTAAATCCTGTCCTGAAAGTGTTAAGAAATAGCCTGCAAAGCATTGTCATTAGAACATGTGTCATAAAACTTATAGTTTGTTTTTAACCATTTTTGTACTTTTCTTGAAATTGTTCATTAATTGAAGGTGAGTTGACTGCTCAGGTAACCCTCCTGTCAGACAAGATGGCTGCAGTTCTTGGTCTAGATGGTCCACCCTCACAACCTCTCTTAAATGTAGCAGCCACAACTTGTGTAGATCTCCTGGAGATCAAACCAAATCCTCCAAATGAACAGGTTGGGCATTGACAAAAACCTGCTTTTTAAAATGTGATTGAATTGTCTGATGACATTAGCATTTATTCCATATTCCATGCAGGGTTCATGTTTGTTTTTGTAAAAATCATTACTGAATACCACTTATCCAAAAGAAGTGCAGACGGCTTCAAATAGGATTTTTTAATCAAGGCAATCTATTTCTTTCTAAATCAGTTTCCATTATTTCAATGGATTCTTTGTTAGTGGTAAATATCTGACAAAATCACAAAAATTTCCTTAATCCACATACAGCTGACTGTTCACCATTCATACTTTCTGTTATCTCCACATAGGTTGCAGAAATAGTACTGGATGCTTTTAGCAACATTTGCAAGGGTGTGGAGATAACAAAGAGAAGACATAGGGCGGTCGGCATGGAAACCATTCAGATGATGTGGGCCCATCAGCTGGTCTTAATGCTGAGTGGATTCACAGAACTGTGTTCTGCCCTCTATCACAGGGTCTGGAAGCTTCTGTGCCATCAGGTGAGTACTGGAGGTACAATAGAACCAGAAATTTTGCGAACGATGGTGGTGATGGTGGTGATGATGGTGATGATGGTGATGATGGTGATGATGGTGATGATGTGGATGATGGTGATGATGGTGATGATGATAGCAGTGGTGGTGATGATGATTATGATGATGACGATTATGGTGGTGATGATGATGATGCTGCTGCGATGAAAGCGCAGATGGTGATGGTGATCGAGTTGATGAAGATTAGGGTTATTGTAGTGATGATGATGATGATAATGATGGTGGTTGGAGTGATGATGATGATGATGATGTCGTGTCAGTCATAAAAACAAAAAGGATAGAAATATATTTTATATGTCACTTGATGTCCAGTTCACATAATTTATGATTGATAATGTATCAAATATTTCTTCCAAATCACATTTAACTTGATGAAGATTAAAAAAAAAAAACTGCCCTTGTTTTAGATCCAATCTAAGACTGATGATGCTACTGTTGGTGTTGCATGTTTTCTTCTGTTCACCCACACCTTGAGGTCTCAGTTTCCATCTGTTAGTAGAACCACAGGGGCATCCAATAACAAGGTAAATTTATACACACTGTTCATATGTCTCTTGAATGTAGTAATAGTGATTCTAATATTAAAGGGTACCTATCACCAAAAATAATTTTGCTCTTTATGTTAGAGGTTTCATGTCGTTATACTATATTCAAAATATGGGCTTCAAATATTAATTCTATAAAGATATATTGCAATTTTAATTACACTCTCTATAAGCATAAAAGCGACTCGTGAGTAGACTACTCGACGTACCCGTATGGCTCGCCAAGATAAAGGTTCGCGCGGAACCTAACTCGGAGTTCGGTTCCGCACGAGCATTTTCATGTTATCCTCTATTTCCTTCATACTCATTAACTGTTGACCTATAGAATACCAGACAAAGTTCTTTGAGGTTGATTTTATACTTTCTAGCTGTAAACAAATTATTTTTTCAGGTGATTGGTACACCTTAAGGAACTTTTTTCTTACTTTTCAAAGTGAAATGAACATCAATAGAACATGATTCGGTTTTGGAGAATGTCCCTCTTCCTCTGCCAAATAGATAAGATCCCTTGTGCCACACTGTTTGAGAGAAATCTTTTTTGACAGTCCTTTCATAGTACTAAATACATGCTTGAGATGTAGCAGGTCTGTCTGTTTATATGTTGGGAATGGGTTACCACAAGAAGTGTCAATAATGTGCTGGGCAATCATAATTTTGACAAATGTCTATTGTTCGTGCTGATTCGTAAACATGGCACTAAGAATATTATTCATCATTATTAGTGATAATTTTCAGTCTCTTGATATTAAAATTTTGTTCTATTATAGTATATGAAAGAACAAAACTTTATATATGCCATCATGCCTTAAGCTCATGTGCAGTTTTGGTAGCAAAAAGAATATCGGAAAGAAACATGTTAAATGTAGTTTCATGTTGTTTTCCATGAAACAAAAAAAGTTTGTTTGAGATCATTTTGGTATTCCATCAATGATTTCCAGTGAATTTTACCGTAAATATATGTAAGGAATGCTAGATCACGGCAATGTACTGCTCTGCGCTAGGACCTTTCCACCCCGATGGCTCCCCGCCCACAATCTCGAGGCTTCGCACGGAGATAGCATATGTGTCACTGTGTGTAGGTTTTGAACGCGTGTATGGTGTATAGTGCACGCTGAAGTTGTTGGGAGTTTATATCCCTGACCTGGCACCTAAATTATTTTTTGCCTCTCATTTGTTTAATATGCCACTTTAGGACTTGAAATCTTCTCAGCATCTTTGTATTGCTGGTATCTTGCTATATCTATCAACAAAAAATCTTCTAAATCTGACGAAATGTTTTTGAGGTCTTACCAAAACTAAGCATTACCTTTAACATTCGTTTATATCTTTCTACATAATGTACTGATATTGTCTACCTGTCAGACTCCATGTAGTCTGCTAGAAGCCATCAGCTCTGAACTTTCTGTCAGAACCTCACAACAGATGCTGCAAACAGCAAGGTCAGTATCTCCAAGTATACATGTATAGCTTTATACTCAAGGACTCATATACATACAGTGTACATATTTACTAGCATAGTAGTGAGTTGTTAAGGCAAAAATGTCACCATTAACATTTGTCTGTTTAGAATTGCATCCATACACTTCCCAGTTTAATTATTGCATGTATTGTAAATTGTTGAGGGCACTGAGAGGGCCTACTGTCCTTAAAATGCGCTATTGAAGAAGAAAATATAATTTTTATTATTATGACATATATTCAGATGTGTGAGTTCTAATCTGTAGTTGTACCAGATGAAAATATTATTTCCATTTTTTTGTTTACATTGTTATGATAACTGCAGTAGCTTTCTACAATGTTTCCAACAATTCAACAAGATGTACCAAATGAATACATGTAGAATAAGCTTTTAATTGAGATGTTGTCCTAGTGACATATTTTAAATTTAGAGTTATTTTGTATTTCTTTTAATTCTATTCTTGACAGGTTAACTACAGCGCTGCTTCACTTGTCTCTCTGCCTTTCCGCTAATGAGTCAGAAGCTGCATCTTTGAGTGATAATTGTGGAGCAACTCAACTGCCACCAGCTGCTTTAGAAAAAGTAAGAATCTTTCGCAATTAAACATGTTTCCATAGCAAGCACCACACTGCATTGAAGAGCTTAATATATGTATGTATGTATGTATTTATTCACTGAACTTCATTGACATATCCATCAATATTTTGTTCGAATATAACATCAATAATCAGAACAATAATAATGATAATAATAATAATAAGAGAAACACAGTTATGACAAAAACAGAACAATATATCGTGAGTGTAGCATTGGAAGCATAAACAAAAACAAAACAAAATACTCATAACTGATCAACTAGACATGCTCTTTCATGAAATATGAATTATCAGATTATGTACAAATAGTGTAAGGTGATGAGAAAAAGAGCCATTAAAAGAATTATATACAATACTTATACACTATATATAGATATGCCTAATAATAAACAATTTAAAGATTACCGCGTTGATCAATAGTATATCGCAAAAAATTGGCAAATTCTTTTATGAGAGCGTCTTCTTTGAGTGACATTATGAATATGAATCTCTCCAAACTGTTTATGTTTTCAAAGTTATCATTGAGTGCTTTAAGATTATTAAAAAACAGTTCTCTTTTTATTCTAAATTTATCACATTGCATGACATAATGGAATTCATCTCCTACTGTTGCATACTACATTCTTCACAGAAACGTATATTCGCTGGTATTTTATGAGGGCGAGCTCAACATATATAATGGGAAAATGTATTTTACACCACATATGTCGAGTTCAGGACAAGGAGCGCCTTGAGAGATCATGGGGAATATCTGAAAATCTGTGTACAAAACAAATGGAGAGTTGTTCACAAAATCAGCCATTTTGAAGCAATTTTGCCAATTTGAGGATCCCCATAGAAAGTAAAACGAGACTTTTCAAACTTCCATAACTCTCTCATTTTTTAACCAATTTTAATGAAACTTTTTGTAAAGTGCTTCTCTGAATTCTCACTTTCCAATAACATTGATTCTCTCCTTGGGTTTTGGTTTCCTTTAACTTTTATAATGTATTACATTGAACAATCCATTTCCTAATAGTAGTAGTCAGTCTCGATAGGTAATCAATATAAGTTATACCTTAAAGGGAAGGTTTAGTTCTGGGAAAGAAGAATTTAATTGTGAGCATTTTCATTCTTTTTATGTCAGTTTGAAAGAACATCATAGTAGAAATGTTCCCTAAAAAGGATTGCTCTTCAAATGCCCTCATATTCGAAATATGACTAGAAATACCTGAAGTGTTAGGGCTGAACATTCATGCAACAATGTGTGTGCAGTCCCGTATACCCATTTTTGTGTACAGTGCTTGTGCTTTTCAGTGAGATTGGGTCAATTTCTTATCATTTTGATGATTAGAAAACCTCACAGTATACAACAATCCTTATTTAGACATGATCAACCATTTCCCAATTGCTTCCAGACAGTTTCTTTCACAATGTAATCACATGACCAGAACTCAACTTTATCTTTAAAGGCACTACATGTATCCCCTTTGCAGGTCCATACATGTATGCATATATGTACAGTGGTGTAGAAGAACTTTCTTGTGCATATAGAAACTGGAAGCTGACTTTTCGTGGAATAATTGACCATTAGATTTTGAATGCAGCTTTAGGCGGGTTGCCAGAGATTATATGACTATGGGGTACCAAGTGTAACTTGAGCTGACTTTGTCCACAAGAGCCATTGGCCAGATTGATTTTTTGCAGAATAACTGATTTCAAAGTAGAGTTATATTAAAGTTTTACACTTGCGCCCCATAATAGCAATTAACACATTTCATTTTTTTTTTTTTTAGATAAATACTGGAGAACCTATGATGGTAGGATGTCATATGCATGCATTATTATCATGGTATGATGCTACTGCAAGACAAATTTCATGATATTTGCAAAGCTTTGCAAAGAGATAAACTCCCTTTAAGGCAACCAGACAATAGACATGTAACAACTCAACCACAACTGGAGTTTGAAAGAAATTGGAACATGCTTGAATATTTTAAGAATTAATGTCCCAAGTGCTCATATTGATAGTAGTAATATCGACTGGTGCAACACAATCAAGGCCCAGTTTTCAAGAGAAAAAGATTTGCCAAGACTCACTTGTAATTAGATCACTGCATGCAGGGTTTTAAATGTTACAATTCTCTTCTTTTCAACAAGAACATTATCAGTGATCATGTGGAAAGGCATCACAAAGAAAAAACAACAACTCCAAATTGTTCTTTGACAGACAGAGTTACTTGTCCTTGGCCATAATGCACTTTTGTGAGTTTATGAACACTCAGAGCTGTTTTTGCTACTTAATGTTGAAGCTAAACAGGAATAACACTATTGAGTACCCTGTTTGCCCTCATGCTCTTCTCAAACTGGGCCCAAAAGAGTTCCTGACCATCTTCGTCCTCTGTCCACAGCATGTAAGGTTTATTCTTACTCAGGAACAACCGGGCTAGGTAAGGGAGGTCATCATCCTGGATGTCCTCTAGAAATATCAATATGACCTTGTCCAGTCTAGTATCATTAAGATGTTCTAGGGCTATGCGCATCTTGGTTAGGAACCAGGCATCATCCACTGAGTTGTTGCTTAGCAACAGGACAGTCTTGAAGCTGTTCTCAACAGCATAATGAAGAGCATTGATGTAGAACATCTCAATATTGAGATTGTTGTCACCAAAGACTACTTTTTGGAGATGTGGAAACCTATCTTGCAGTGTTGGCTTCATGACCTGGTCCACCCACTCCTGGTCATCTTCAATATACATGAGGTTGAGCTGATACTCATAGTCTTGGGCATCAAAATCTTGGTTTATTTCTTCGTAGCCAAAGACGGCTAGCTTGAGGAGGAAGACTTTGTAGTTTAACCACCAGCGCTTTCTGTAAGCCACCAAGCAAATTACACTGACTAGAACAACTGAAAAAGATATACTTGTAATCATCACAACATTGATGCCACAGTACTGGTCAGGGTTGAATGAAAGGATTGGTGAATTCACTTCTTCTTTGATCGAAGTGAGTGAGCAAAAAGTCTTTTCTGGATGCATGAGTTCAACATGGCCAGAATGGAGCCACTTCACAAACCAGCTCAAGTCACATGTGCAGGAAAATGGGTTTCCAAAAGCATCTAGTTGCAATGTCTTGTTTGTTAGGAACATAGTCTTTGGTTCTATTGTAGTGATCCTGTTTCCTTGCATATACAGTGTGTGCAGAGAGGGGGTTCCATTGAACAGAGTTTTTGGGATGGACTCAAGGTTGTTTTTGCTTATGTACAAGACACCAAGCTTGTAATTCCCTTGAAGTAGATCTTGAGAGAGTATTAATATCTCATTGTCATTCAGATTCAATTTTGCTAGGGAAGTCAGACTGTTGAACACTCCAGGACTGAGGACTCTAATAGAAGACTGAGATAGGTCAAGTACTTGAAGTTTCTTTAGAGGGTCGAAAGTACCTTGTGCTAAAATTGTTAACCGATTCCCTCTCAAGTTGAGCTTTTCCAAAGATTTTAGTCCAAAAAATAGTGATTCTTGCGTCTTGATATCATATAAATCAGCACTCTCCAATTTGTTTTCACGCACATCCAGTCTTAAAAGAGATGAGAGGTTCGTGAATTGACATTTGGACGTTAGGTGCACTTCTGAAAATGATAACTGCAATATGCAAAGAGACTCCATGTATCGAAAGGCTTTATTTAGATATTGGCAACGCTCATTTTCCAGATAGAGCTCTTCGAGGTGTTTAAGCTTTGCAAAGGAATTTGGGGAGTATTGGTTATCAATGTCATTGTGGGATATGTTCAGTATTTTCAGATTAATAAACCCTATTATGAAATATTTCTTGATGACTGTCAGTTTGTTAAAAGAAAGATCCAAGTATTCCATAGAAGGAGTTGTTCTACGAAAATGGCTTTTGACTTCCTTGATATTATTGCCTGACAAGTCTAGGTAATAGAGTGAAGAAAGACCGAATACTATATCAGTAGAGAAACTTATAATCTTATTCTTAGCCAGTTGTAAGTGCTGTAACATTTTATTACAGGAGAACATGCGGAATGTTAAGGAAGTTAGAAGATTTCTGGACAGATCCAGTTTCATAAGCCGGTCTAATCCACAGAGTGATTTGTTTGATAGGATAGTTATGCGATTACCTTGAAGCTCAAGAATGTTTGTTTGATATAAACCCCGAAATGCGAAGTCAGGAATTGACATTATTTGGTTTCCGATAAGATGTAATGCAAGGATTTGGGGAAAGTCAGTGACATTGGCATGTGACTTGTTCAATGGAATTATGTCATGTATCTTGCAGGAATCCAAAACCAGATCCTTTATTTCTAGATTTCCTAAAAGAGAGGAGATGTGCCATTCAGAAAAAACATTTTTTGAAAGTCCCAAGTATCTCACATTGTTCAAATATGAGAAAACTTTAAGAGGAACACTACTTAAAGGGAAAGTTCACCCTAAAGATTACTAGAGTTTAAAAAATGCAGAAAAAATAAAGAAAAATATTGGCGAAGGTTTGATGAAAATCGGTCAAATAATAAAAGAGTTATGACTATTTAAAGTTTTGGATTCGTGACGTCACATGCGAGCAGCTGCCCATTGGTCATGTAATAAATATTCCATATATTCACCTTTTTTTTTACGTTCCACGATAAATTAATATTGTTTCTTTTCAGAATCTAGTATTGAATAACATTTCTGACAATATATCAAATGCACAGACGAAAATATTCTAAATTTTCTGAGAAAACTGTATTTTATGGAATATTTATCACATTACATAATGGAGGAGCTGCTCTCATGTGACGTCACAAAATCAAAACTTCGAAAGTCCATAACTCCGTTATTCTTTAACGGATTTTGTCCAAACTTTCGCCAATATTTTTCTTTATTTTTTCTGCATTTTTTAAACTCAAGTAATCTTCGGGGTGAACTTTCCCTTTAAGGCATTAGATCCTAGATACAATTTTTCCAATGAGCAATTCTGCAGGGGTATAAAATCGCGGGGATTGATGAAGGAAATGTTGTTGCCACTTAAATCAAATGTGGTGATACTGTTAGACCACGGCAAAGCATCACTGGGGATAGAAGTCAATCTGTTTTTACCTAGAATGAGTGTAGAGAGGAGACGATTTATACCAAACAAACGTGATGGAAGAGAAACTAATCTGTTGTGGTGTAGGGAAAATTCTTTAAGATAAACCAGAGGCGCAAAGGCACCGTTTTCTATCCTTACGAGAATATTGCTTGTAAGCCCCAAGGTAGTGATGTCTGGAATATTGGTAAAAGACTCATTGTACAAGGTTGTAATCTTGTTGAAGGAGAGATCAAGTATTACTGTGTTCCTTGGAAGATCTTGAGGAACAGACTTCAGATTCAGATGAGTACAGGTGGCTCTGGTTCCGAGGCTTGTATTCTTCAGCTGACATCCGCTTGGCGACACAGTGCTCAGGGTACCTGGTACTTCTTTTGCAAGCAGTGCCCTGGAGAGCAAGGACATTACACATACACTCCCCAGGCAAAGAAGAACTCTTGATGCCTTTGACATGGACATGGCAATTACTGTGGTGCCACTATAAATGGAGTACAGATTTCTTATGTCCTAAAAGATTACACCTCAGTCTCTTAGGCCTCTTTTTTGGCAATCTCAAAGGAAAATATGCGACTGTCCTGATGATTTTCAAAAGTCTTCATCATATGCAAGTACGTCATGTCCAAGAAGTACTTCAAAGCTCTTTTATGACAATCTCTGTATTTTGAATGGAAAACATGCAACTGTCTTTTGATGATTTTCACAAGACTTAATCCTTTGTAAGCAAGTCTTGAGCAAGAAGCACTTTAGATCATAGCTGCCTTATCACAAACTCCATGTCTCTAATGGAAAATATGCAACTGTCTCTTAGTGAATTTTAAAAAGCTGGTCTGTCCCAGAAGGACTCAAGATCGTAGCTCTTGTTGAGCAAACTCCTTATCTCTAATGGAAGATATCTTGATCTGTGCACGGCTTAATAATATGCAAAGTTATGTGTACATGTAGGAGTAGATAAACCTGCTCGAGAACTGCTTCAGCTCATAACTCTGGCAATTGTCCTACACCTTTCAGTATCATGACTTATAGTTGCATGTGTTGTAGGCGATATACATGTACATCGTCATTATCGAAGTTCAGCATTTGTAAAGAGATGACCAAAATCAACTTCCTTGTACAATAAATCTCACAAGGCAAATGGTTATCCTAATCAAGCGGTACCTGTGGTGAAACATTTGTCCTTTCTGAGCGGTCACTAACCAAGCTTCCTTTTCTTTTTGACTGTGAAATGCAATTTTAAGGATAAGCTAATAAGATAAAAGGTGTGGAAGAAATTCTAAGAAGCGGATTCGAAACCATCATAAAATCAACTTATAAACAATCCGTCATGTTGGGAGGCCTCAGAAGTCTGAAAGTCTCACTTTGCACTTTCATCAAATTGCAGATCTTGATTTATGTTTGCTGAGAGTTGAAGAGAATGGCTATTACCAAAATTTGTTATGACTTGAACTGACTCTGTACTTTACTTTTTATTAGTTCTTATCCTCTTGAAATTGATTTTCCTAGCTCCATAATTACAAACCAGTTACACAAAAGAAGCATACTAAAAGGTTACAAAAAGATTTAAACCAAAATTTATGTAAAGCATGTATTTATCAGGCTCTGAAGTATATGTACATGTAATGTGTGTTTCACTTTCGTAAAACCCAGTATTTCTTAAGTGCTTAAGGTAGAACTACTTTTCGTCTTCTTTTGAACCCCTGTACGTATGCAGTTCTTTTCATTACATGTATTTGTAAATGATCCAAACCATCCTGATCCAAAATTACATGTATATACTAATCAATAGACCATTCAAATATTAGAGCAATGACCTATCAAATTCTTTCACAACCACATATATGTCATATTACACTATATTCTGTATGATACTCCAGTGAAACCTGTATATAATGACTGCTCAAGGGAGACATGAAAAGTTGTCTTTATAAGCAGGTTCCTTTAATAAATGTTTCAAATGAAAACAAAAATTGGGGTCTTTATAGAAAGGTGGTCTTTCTACAGTGCATCCCCCCAAAAAGTTAACAGTTAGAAAAAGTCTCCCCAAATAAATATTTCAAAATATTTGAAGCAAAATTTCGTACCTGTGGATAGCTTAGGATCTCTTCTATCAAATGACACCAAAATATGTGGCAATATTTTATGCTCGAATGAGCAAAGACCACTTTTGTGAAAAGGTGCAAAATCCAGACTTGACAAGACTTTGTATTTCTTCTGGCTGGTATCAGCAGTGTTGAGTGTCATGAAAAGGCTTATAAATATTCATATTTGATCAGTAATAGACAATTTATCAAAGAAGAGGTTCTGTTCTCTGTATGTCCTTAAGTATCTCATCAATATTTTCATGTTTCAGTGAGCAATTAACTGCTTTTCTGAGTGTTTTGAAATATTAGTTTTGGCAAGGTTATAATTCAAGCTGGTTTTCTCAGTCAATCATAAAGCTTTGATGGGATATGTCAAGTCATACAGAAAATAAAGTCTGTTCTTTCATAAATTGCCTTTTAATGATCAAATTATGAAAGTTTCTAAGCCTTTTCAAAACTCTAAACTTTGCTGATACCAGACAGAACCAATACAAACTTTTGTCAACCATAGATTTTGCACCATTTCACAATAATGGCTTTTGCTCACTAAAGCATAACATATTGTTAGATGTTTTGGTATCATTAGATAGGAAAGACCCTAAGCTATCCATAAGTATGAAAATTTCATGAACATATCCTGAAATGTTCATTTGGGGAGACTTTTTCCAAATGTCAACTTTTTACGGTTCTCAAATTTGTTAACACTAGTCAGCACAAAATACCAATTCTTGTCAAGTCTGGATTTTGCACCCTTTCGCAAAAGTCGCTTTTGCTCACTCAAGCTCAAAATATTGCCACATATTTTGGTGTCATTTGATAGAAGAGACCATAATCTATCCTCAGGTATGAAAATTTCCTACAAATATTTTGAAATATTTATTTTGGGAGACTTTTTCCAACTGTAAACTTTTTTTGGGGATGCACTGTATACAGGTGGTCGCTAAAACAGGTGTGAATATATAATCTCTTTTGTAATTCACCACAATTCAACAGTTTTATCACTTATGATTGAATTATACGATTCATAAATCAGTGTTAACTTGAGCTTCAAAACTTTTTCATTATTCTGTTCAATTTTCCAGTAATTTGAAATAGACACAAATATTTTTATTTGTTAAATCTAATTTTCAAGCCTCGTGACGTCGCTTCCTTCCTATGACCCTAACTACGACCCTAGTAACGCCTCAGTGGGTGAGAGCAATAGAGTGGGTGAACAGTCTGCTTGAACATTGCACTTAGTTTACTTCGGTCCCACATGTAGTGTTTGCGTGCAGTAAATCCATTGCATTTGATTTGTATATACATAGAACGACTCTCGCACAGCGAACATCATCTGAAATCTCTCGTAAATTTGTTGCCGCAAAATTGTCTGTTAGCTCCCTGTTTAAAGAAAGTTAACGTTTGTCTTCATCGAATTTGTTGTATTCTTAGCACTAGACTGTACAAAGTCCCATATCGTACTGGTACAATACTGTGAACAGCTGCATGAGCGAGTTTTTGTTTTGGGTTCCCAGGACAACTTTTCTGTCCTTGAAATCTATATCTATAATAATTAATACGCTAAGGCGACGCGGGAGGTCCCGCACCCGCCCCGATTGACTTTGCACGCGCTGCAGGAGGGGGTCCGTTGGACCCTATAGAATTTTTTCCCGCTGCCCGCCGCGAGTCGCCTTCCGTCCTGACCGGTCGGCCTGGCTGTCCGCATGGTTGTCGCCCCCTTCGCGTTGCACGACGACGTCGCGTTGGCAGCAGGTGAGCGATCTCCTGAACGACCAAACCCCATTGGCCCGCGTGCTTTGCCTCGCCGCCGACCAAATCGGACGACGACTGCGCGTGCGTCCGGCGAACGGTACGTAGTGCAGACTCTGTATCTCTCACCGGGGGAATCCACGTAAGAAAATAATTATGCCATGGGTATGTTCAACAGAGGTCCGTGGTATGTACGTACGATTTGTATCATAGTCCGCTTTGTGATCAAGTATACCATGTAGGAGCAGCACCCACCAGACTGCGGTGCAATCTAAATGCAAGCTCAATGCATGCGACGCGATTGCATATCCATACAACCATACTAAGCGGGCATACGATACAACAATACACTGAATGCACATCACTCAACAGGAGTTGACCGGGAATTCCAGAGCGAACTCATACATTAATTCTAAAGATGATTTTGGACGTGAGTTATATTATTTTGAACTAAATAATGTTTGCCACTGTGGCCATCTCGTGAAATAAGCCACCGGTCATCGAGTGGGTACACACACACTGCCATGTAAAGTCAATGGAGGATGTGAACCCTCATAGACATTTACACGCAATAAACTGCATGTATAAAGTGAATGCGGGGTGGCTTATTTCACGAGAATGCCGACTTTGTTTATCCCTTTGTTCTCTGTATAATTAACTGATGAAATTCTTCTCTTTTTAGCCGGACTCTGTCTCGGCGTCGTTGCACTCTGCTCTGAGCTAGCGGTACCAGCCCTGCAGCCTTTGCTGCATGAACTTCGGGGGAAGAAACCTGCAGTGAAAGCTGTTTATTTCAAGATTTTAAGGTTAACTTTGGACGTGAGTGAGGTTGTCGAGAACAAAAAATGTTTGAATATAGTATTTGTGGGCTCTGTTTTTCCCTATTCGATCTGTATTTAGTTGAAAACTGATTACATTCTTCATTACAACGCTGGTATGGTAATCTGTCACGGCAGTGCCCACCGTCTTAGGCTGAGCTGTAGTACGACTTGGCTGGTTGATCTCCCAGCGAAATGTCTAGCAGTAGATACCTTACTGAGCGCTGCTTATTTCAAGATTGAAAATAGTATACTTGCCTTTTTCTTTTAACTACAGTTAACATTTGACGATGAATTTATCCTACCGTATGTCAGAGCAGCGGCGTACCCAGTATTTTTTAAAGGGGGTCTTTTTACTCAAAAATTCCCTGGCAAGCAAAATAAAAAAAGCAACAAAAAAAAAACAGTATTTTTTTTTTTTTTTTTTGGGGGGGGGAGTCTTTTATTCAAAAATTATCTGACAAGCAAAAAAAAAAAAGGTTATCAGGAATTCTGAAGGGGGTGTTTTATCTTCAAATAACACCAAACGGGGGCTGTTTGAACACCTAAAACACCCAAAACACCCCCCTTGGTACGCGCATGTGTCAGAGTAGATTCTATACATTACTTGAATTTTAAAGCCCGCACTGCAGTAAATGCCTCACTGGGTTTCTTATTTCAAGATTGGAAACAGGTTAGGCCGAATACACCTGTATTCATTTTTTATTCGATGGTTAATTCATCTTATTTGAGTATATTCTACATCTATTTTGTTTCTTTAAAAAAGAGTTTGAGGGGCAAACATTATGCTAGGAGCGTTATTCCATTGAAGTCATGGGCGTATAGATATAGCAGGCAGGGGGGTGGGGATATGTGAATGCATCATTTTTTTTTTTTTCATTGTAGAAAAATAAACTCACAGTATAGATAGCACTAGCAGGGGTGAAGGATGGGATGGGTGACGCGGGATTATGTGAATGCATCAATCATTTTTATTTTCATTGTATTTGGGACCTTTCTATGCCACTGGCTGGAGTAGAGTGAGGGCAGGGGCATGATAGGGCCTGCCTTCACTATCCACCATGTCAAACGGCGGATCCAGTATTTTGTGAGGGAGGGGGCCAGCGCCGGATTAATGATTTTGTGATAGGAGGGGGCCCAATATTCGGAAATTCATACTTCTATTTTTTAAATACTTTTAATGTGTATTGTATAATGTGATTGAACGCATGTATTGCTCATACATGTGTCTCATTGAATTTGAGAATTATAATATGTGTAGGTGAATCTTCGCTCGATTACTTATAGAAAATATATAACTACCAATTTCTAACTAAAATTGTATTTCTTGCTATAGACTAAGTAATGAGTGACCTCTACGATGACAACAATATTCCATAAACATAATTTTACAACTATATTTAAGTTCTCATGTAATAAAACAATAAGCTAAATGGAAACACTAACATCAACAGAAAGTCTTTTATCTCTATTCCACTCTCTCTCTCTCTCTTTCTGTTATGTTTATATTCTCTACATCCATTTCTCTCTCTTCCTATTTGTCTACCACCACTCTCTCTCCCTCTCTCTCCCTCTCCCTTGATGTCATAATGATATCTAACATATAATTAAAATATATTCTGTACATTACATAACATTATACAATATTTTTAACTGAGTATGTGGGTATGTTTGACTAAGTAATTGTGATCATGAGCACGTATGCGTGATAATTTCATTAACAAAAAAATAATAAACTCACAAGAATGTACACATCGATTGTGAAAATGTTGAGAGTACAATGTAAAAAGTGAACCCGTGGATTTCCACGGGTCCCGCTAGTCTTTATATATATTACGCTAAGGATTTGGGGTCTTTTCTTTGGTTTGAATAGGCGCCTCCCCTGGCTCTTTAGGTCCCCACCTTTTGGTACCTACGGGCGGGGAATAGTCCCCAGATGGTTGGGAGGCACTTTTAAAGTGCTGAAGTGCCGTCCATATTTCATAAATTCATTTCTAAACATTGAATTTCCGGAGGGAGTAATAATTCTGCCGATGGAACAGCTCACTGTCATAGCACGAAAAAGTACCTTCTGTAATGCCCCCAACCCATACCGATTTCCTGTGAAGGGGAGAAACTTCATTGGTGTATTGCCAAAGAACAACGTGACGTATTCTCCATGGCCATATCCGCATGTGCATGTATATTGGCTTCAGTGTATACAGCACACGTGTTTTTTGTTCGCACATGTACATGTACATGTACTGCTGCATGTACTATTTGTAGCTTCATGGTTACATAACAGTTTAGTGCGTGTGTAACTCTATGGTTTCATGGCGGTCGCCAGGGGAGGGGGGGGGGAATGGGGTGGTGGGTCGGGTGGGTGGGGGCATGTTTAATTGAAGCCGGTACATCATCCACGTACATGAATTGAAAACGGATAAAAAGGGTACCTTTTCAACAATAAGCGCATAACCCGGGTTACGCGTTTAGGGTATCAAAAAAAGAAAAAAATCAAGAAAAAGGGTAGCAAATTTAGAGATGATACATGTAGATCTGCGGAAGGGGGGGGGGGGGGTGAATCATAGTTCGGTAATGTGTTCCAAAGTAGGTTAAATTTCTTTTACGGTTCCTTTTTGGCTAAAAAGAGGTCTATGATGATGATGCAATCCTCAAATAGGATGTAAAATACCTTAAGCAAGATATAAAATTGCCGTTAATAATGGTGTAAAAATCAGAGATCAATTAAGGTGCCCCAAACTTTTCTGCCTTTTATTTGTGAAAATTCGGCTCCTTAGGAAGTTTGATTTTTGTAAGCATTCCTTTACTTTATGAATTGAACTTTCAACAGGTTTTTTTTTTTTTTTGTTGTTGTTTGTTTGTTTGTTTGTTTTTTTTTTTTTTTGGGGGGGCTGTTTCTTAGTTGAACTTAATTCTTTCTGTGATACAATTGTTTGTTGTTTTTTGTCCCCGCCGAACGAAGTTCGCGAGGGGACTATGAAACGGGCTCCGTTCGTGTGTGCGCGTGTGTGTGTGTGTGTGTGTGTGTCCGTCCGTCCGTCTGTCCGTGTGTGCTCAAATGTTAGAAAATGCTACTTCTCTGTCATTTCTTGGCCGATTTTGATTCCGATTGTTTTATCTGATAGGGCTGGGTGGGGGCTTCCAAACTTCTACACAGAATTTTGAAATTCATTAATTATGCAAATTTATGCAAATTTATTCAAAATTGACGAAAAATGCTACTTCTCCTCTATTTCACATCGGATTTTGATTCGGATTGTTTTATCTGATAGGGCTGGGTGGGGGCTTCCAAAATTTGCATAATTAATGAATTTCAAAATTCTGTGTAGAAGTTTGAAAGCCCCCACCCAGCCCTATCAGATAAAACAATCGGAATCAAAATCCGATGTGAAATAGAGGAGAAGTAGCATTTTTCGTCAATTTTGAATAAATTTGCATAAATTTGCATAATTATTGAATTTCAAAATTCTGTGTAGAAGTTTGGAAGCCCCCACCCAGCCCTATCAGATAAAACAATCGGAATCAAAATCCGATGTGAAATAGAGGAGAAGTAGCATTTTTCGTCGATTTTGAATAAACTTGCAGAAATTTGCATAATTAATGAATTTCAAAATTCTGTGTAGAAGTTTGGAAGCCCCCACCCAGCCCTATCAGATAAAACAATCGGAATCAAAATCGGCCAAGAAATGACGGAGAAGTAGCATTTTCTAACATTTGAGCACACACGGACAGACGGACGGACGGACGGACGGACGGACACACACACACACACACACGCACCCACACACACACACACACACACACACGCACACACGTATGGAGCCCGTTTCATAGTCCCCTCGCGAACTTCGTTCGGCGGGGACAAAAAGAGGGGATTTCGGCCACTTCATATTTTAGGACTCTTTATTTCACTTAGGAATATCGGTTGCCACGGTGTAAAGAAGGAGCCCCCCCCCCCACCAAAATTTCCTTCGAAAATATTTCTACTATGATATGAATACGTATAGGATATTAACTCTCGCGCTGGGGGTGACGGGAGGCTGATGGGGTGGGGGGGGGGGTACGGTAGGGAAAGGTCAATCCGTCGGTCCTCCCAAGACTTATAAGGGGGCCATAAATCCCCCTGATAAGAAAATGACGATAAATTCATTTTTTTCTAATTTTTGCATCCTTTACAAGGGACGTACCGCTAATTATGCATGTTATGTTTTTATGGCCATAATTTCTCTGAGTATTAAACCACAGAAACATGGCAAGATCAAATCTCTCACTCTAGCTCTATTCATGGATATACTATTTGAACATAATTATATCCATGCTCTGTGTGCGAGAATCCCGCCCGGGTGTAAATGAGATCGTGTGTCATCCACAGGCCACAGGGCCGATGTAACATAAATAAATATCATTATTCAGTCATTCATAAAATAAACTAATCGTCATTTAGTCCTCATCAAGATGAAAATGTATTTTCTTCAGAACTCATGCAAGATTTGGATGAATAACACATACTCACATGTTGTAAATACTTCTTGGTAAAAAAATAACACATTACCCGACTTTTTTCTTTATTCACTTGATTATTGTGACAAATATACGTTACTGAGATTAATCATAAACACAGCTAGCGCCCGTGGATGATATGTCCACACCACGGGCTGCTTCAGCTGGTATATATATATATATATATATATATAGAATAACAAAATCTAAGTTCTGCTTTGGAATTGTACATGTAGAGATGAATAGTAAACAAGTAAATAGAAATTCCATTAAACTTGGAAGTTTTCAAATTTTCGGCCATTTTCCTGATGAAGGCCTATGGCCGAAAATTTGAAAACTTCTGAGTTCAACAGAATTTTTATTTACTTGTTACTATTCATGTATATTCATGTATATGTATGTATATTCAATTATATATATATATCTATAATAATTAATACGCTAAGGCGACGCGGGAGGTCCCGCGCCCGCCCCGATTGACTTTGCACGCGCTGCAGGAGGGGGTCCGTTGGACCCTATAGAATTTTTTCCCGCTGCCCGCCGCGAGCCGCCTTCCGTCCTGACCGGTCGGCCTGGCCGTCCGCATGGTTGTCGCCCCCTTCGCGTTGCACGACGACGTCGCGTTGGCAGCAGGTGAGCGATCTCCTGAACGACCAAACCCCATTGGCCCGCGTGCTTTGCCTCGCCGCCGACCAAATCAGACGACGACTGCGCGTGCGTCCGGCGAACGGTACGTAGTGCAGACTCTGTATCTCTCACCGGGGGAACCCACGTAAGAAAATGATTATGCCATGGGTATGTTCAACAGAGGTCCGTGGTATGTACGTACGATTTGTATCATAGTCCGCTTTGTGATCAAGTATACCATGTAGGAGCAGCACCCACCAGACTGCGGTGCAATCTCAATGCAAGCTCAGTGCGACGCGACTTATACACACAACCATATACATGTACAAGGCATACAATACAACAATACACTGCGCAGCACTCAACATGAGATGACCGCGAATTCCCGAGCGAACTCATACATTCTACAGATGATTTTGGAGGTGAGTTATATTATTTAGAACTAAATAATGTTAGAAACTGTATTTATAGACTTTTTTTTGTCTCTATAACATGTTCCCTGTATAGTTAACCGATGAAATTCTTCTTTTTTTAGCCGGACCAAGGAGTTCTGAGCTGTGATAACTCCTTGGCCGGACTCTGTCGCGGCGTCGTTGCACTCTGCTCTACATGTACGGTACCAGCATGCACTGCAGCCTTGGCTGCTTGAAATAACTACGGGGAAGAAACCTGCAGTAAAAGCTGTTTATTTCGAGATTTTAAGGTTAACTTTGGACGTGAGTGACGTTGTTGAGAACAAAGAAATGTTTGAGTATAGTATTTGTGGGCTCTGTTTTTGCCTATTCGATCTGTATTTAGTTTAAAAATGATGACATTCTTATTTACAACGCTGGTAATCTGTCACAGCAGCGCCCACAGTCTGAGGCTGAGCTGTAGTAAGGCTTGGCTGGTTGAACTCTCAGCGAAGAGTCTAGCAGTAAATACCTTACCGAGCGCTGCTTATTTCAAGATTGAAAATACATGTATAAAAAAGATTGAAAATAGTATACTTACCATTTTTTTAATACTATACAGTTAACATTTGAATATAAATATGAATTCATATGAATTCATCCTACCGTATGTCAGAGCAGTGGCGTACCCAGGATTTTTTGAAGGGGGTGGTTTTTAATTCTCTGACAAGCAAAATAAAAAAAAAGGGTTATCAGTATTTTTTTTTTTTTTGGGGGGGGGGGAGGGTCTTTTTACTCTAAAATTCTCTGTCAAGCAACCAAAAAAAAAGGGGTTATCAGTATTTTTTTTTTTTTGGGGGGGTCTTTAACTCAAAAATTATCTGACAAGCAAGCAAAAAAAAAAAGGGGTTATCAGGAATTCTAAAGGGAGGAGTGTTTTAACTTCAAATAACACCAAACGGGGGGGGGGGGGGGGGGGTGTTTGAACACCCAAAACACCCCCTAATTAGTACGCGCATGTTCAGAGTAGATTCTACAATACTTGAATTTTAAAACCCGCACTGCCGTAAATGCCTCACAACGTTTCTGATTTCAAGATTGGAAAAAGGTTAGGCTGAATACACCTAGCTGTACTTATTTTTTTATTCGATGGTAGATTCATCTTATTTGAGTATATTCTACATCTGTTTTGTTTCTTTAAAAAAAAAAAAATTGTTCCATGAATATTATCCGTTTGAGGGGCAAACATGCTAGGAGCGTTATTCCATTGAAGTCATGGGCGTAGATATAGCGGGCAGGGGGGGGGTATTTGAATGCATCATTCATTTTTTTCCCCCATTGTAGAAAAATAAACTCACATTATAGATAGCACTGGCAGGGGTGAAGGATGGGATGGGTGATGCGGGATTATGTGAATGCATCAATCATTTTTATTTTCATTGTATTTGCATGGGACCTTTCTATGCCACTGGATGCAGGAGAGTGAGGGCAGGGGCATGATAGGGCCTGCCTTCACCATCCACCATGTCCAACGGCGGATCCAGGAGTTTGTGAGGGAGGGGCCAGCGACGGATCAATGATTTTGTGATGGCCGGGAGGGGGCCCAATATTCGGAAAATTCATACTTCTGTTTTTTGAATACATTCCATGTGTATCGTAGGATGTGACTGAATGCATGTATTGCTCATACATGTAAGTGTCTGATTGAATTTGAGAATTATAATATGTGTAGGTGAATCTTCACTCGATTATTTATAGAAAATATATAACTACTACCAATTTCTAACTAAAATTGTATTTCTTGCTATAGAATAAGTAATGAGCAACCTCTATGATGACAACAATATTCCATACACAAAATATACATAACTAGGCCATAGTAATTAATTTTACAACTATATTTAAGTTCTAATAATAAAACAATAAGCTAAATGGAAACACTAACATCAAAAGAAACTCTTTCATCTTTATTCCACTCTCTCTCTCTTTCTGTTATGTTTATATTCTCTACATCCATTCCTCTCTCTTCCTATCTGTCTACCCCACTCTCTCTCTCTCTCTTTCTCTCTCTCTCTCTCTCTCTCTCCCTCCCTCCCCTTTATGTCATAATGATAATTGATATCTAACATAAATTATGTACATTACATAACATTATACAATATTTTTAACTGAGTATGTGGGTACGTGGGTAAGTAATTGTGACCATGAGCACGCACGTATGCGTGTGTAAATACGTGTATGCATGTTTCTCTGAGTGAATGCCTGTGTGTATAGAAACATAATTTTGTTTATAATAATATAAGGGTGTGCCATTTGAACAAAAGATTGACAGTTACGTGCATCCATCTAAACGTTGTACTATGTCTGTCCGTCAAACCAAAAACACCAATCCGCACGCAGTGCTTGCAATCGACCATTTAAAACTTCCTAGATAGCACTTATAAGGTTTCAATGAAAAGTCTCACATCCATAGACATTCTATTTTCTCTTTCCATCTCTCTAACTTCCGGTTAATTTTCCCACCTGTTATCTCTCCCCCCCCCCCCCTTCCCCAACCCGCCTCCTCCTCCCCCCCCCCTCTCTCTCTCTCTGAAATCCTATTACAAAATTTGTAACTATATAAAAAAGAAAAGAAAAGTGTCATGTTTGTTCAGTTATAAATGATGTCTGTGTATCGTCTTTGTATGTGACTGTGGACGGACTCGAAATTAAAGACAAAAAAATTTACCTACAAAAATTACTCAATCTTCATAACCATTTTCGTTTACATTTAGTGATAATTTCATTAACAAAAAAAATAATCAATAAACTCACAAGAATGTACACATCGATAGTGAAAATGTTGAATGTGCAATGTAAAAAAAGAACCCGTGGATTTCCACGGGTCCCGCTAGTCTTTATATATAATACGCTAAGGATTTGGGGTCTTTTTTTGAATTCGAATAGGCGCCTCCCCTGGCTCTTTAGGTCCCCACCTTTTGGTACCCACGGGCGGGGAATAGTCCCCAGATGGTTGGGAGGCACTTTTTAAGTGCTGAAGTGCCGTCCATATTTCATAAATTCATTTTTAAACATTGAATTTCTGGAGGGAGTAATATTTCTGTCGATGGAACAGAAAAAGTACCTTCTGTTATGCCCCCAACCCATACCAATTACCTGTGAAAGGGAGAAACTTCATTGGTGTATTGCCAAAGAACAACGTGACGTATTCTCCATGGCCATATCCGCATGTGCATGTATATTGGCTTCAGTGTATACAGCACACGTGTTATTTGTTCGCACATGTACATGTACTGCTCCATGTACTATTTGTAGCTTCATGGTTACATAACAGTTTAGTGCGTGTGTAACTCTATGGTTTCACGGCAGGGGGGGGGGATGGGGTGGTGGGTGGGTGGGGTGGGTGGGGACATGTCTCATTGAAGCCGGTACACGTACATGAAAACGGATAAAAAGGGTACCTTTTCAACAATAAGCGCATAACCCGGATTACGCGTTTAGGGTATCAAAAAAAAGCAAAAATCAAGAAAAAGGGTATAGCAAATTCAGAGATGATAGATCCGCGGAAGGGGGGGGGGGGGAGTTCGGTAGTGTGTTCCAAAGTAGGTTAAATTTCTTTTACGGTTCCTTTTTGGCTAAAAAGAGGTGATGATGATGATGTAATGCTCAAATAGGATGTAAAATACCTTAAGCAAGATATAAAATCGCCGTTAATAATGGTGTAAAAATCAGAGATTGACGGGTTTCCCTGTTTAGAGTATCAAAATATGCTCCTACTGCAATCTGCTTTTTAATTCAGCAAGTGATTTACGTGGATGATGTACAGGTCTCAATGAGACTTCTGGGGGGGGGGGGGAGGGGGCGGTCGTCGAGATCGATTCGGATCGATTCAGGTGCCTGTAACCTTTTCTGCCTTTTAAATGTGAAAATTCGGCTCCTTTGGAAGTTTGATTTTTGTAAGCATTCCATTACTTTATACATTGAACTTTCAAGGTTTTGTTTGTTTGTTTGTTGGTGTTTTTTTGTGGGGGGGGGGGGGCTGTTTCTTAGTTGAACTTAATTCTTTCTGTGATACAATTGTTTTGTTTGTTTGTTGTTGTTGTTTTTTTTTTGTGGGGGTTGATGTTCAATGAGACAGGGTGAAGCCGGGAGGAACATGTAACTGTTAGATGTAAAAAAAAAGGGGGGATTTCGGCCACTTCATATTTTAGGACTCTTTATTTCACTTAGGAATATCGGTTGCCACGGTGTAAAGAAGGAGCCCCCCCCCCCACCAAAATTTCCTTCGAAAATATTTCTACTATGATATGAATACGTATAGGATATTAACTCTCGCGCTGGGGGTGACGGGAGGCTGATGGGGTGGGGGGGGGGGGGTACGGTAGGGAAAGGTCAATCCGTCGGTCCTCCCAAGACTTATAAGGGGGCCATAAATCCCCCTGATAAGAAAATGACGATAAATTCATTTTTTTTCTAATTTTTGCATCCTTTACAAGGGACGTACCGCTAATTATGCATGTTATGTTTTTATGGCCATAATTTCTCTGAGTATTAAACCACAGAAACATGGCAAGATCAAATCTCTCACTCTAGCTCTATTCATGGATATACTATTTGAACATAATTATATCCATGCTCTGTGTGCGAGAATCCCGCCCGGGTGTAAATGAGATCATGTGTCATCCACAGGCCACAGGGCCGACGTAACTAAATAAATATCATTATTCAGTCATTCATAAAATAAACTAATCGTCATTTAGTCCTCATCAAGATGAAAATGTATTTTCTTCAGAACTCATGCAAGATTTGGATGAATAACACATACTCACATGTTGTAAATACTTCTTGGTAAAAAAATAACACATTACCCGACTTTTTTCTTTATTCACTTGATTATTGTGACAAATATACGTTACTGAGATTAATCATAAACACAGCTAGCGCCCGTGGATGATATGTCCACGGGCTGCTTCAGCTAGTATATATATAATTGTGTATATATATACCTAGATCCTACCAAAAGGCGATTTTTTTTTTTAATGTATAAACGTATATATGCGCAAAAAGGACGTTACAGAGAATTAATGGATTCAAAATGGTAGTATATGTTTAGAATTAATTTGATTCAATTTGCATTTATGGCAAAAGGAATCGTATAATAACTACCTTTTGTGTGCGATAAGGTATTTTTAGTAAATCCCCAAACTATTGATATAATCAAGAAAGTCCAACTTAGGACGTTAGATACCCAGGAGTTATACATATATAGATTTTCCACGTTTTATTATACGAAAATGAGTTCTTCCTACTGAACAAAACTTTGTAGTAATATAAGTGATTTGGCGCCCTCTACGTTCATATCGATAGAATGTCTCCTACCCCTACAGAAATGGGAAAAAACAGTGCCGAAAACATTGAGGCGCATCGAAAAATGCGACTTAACGTCGGCTTCCCCCTTCTGTCGAATATTTCGCCAAAAAAATTGCCTTAAGTAGGAATTATGTATATATATATATATATATATATATATATATATATATATATATATATATATATATATATACACACACACATATATATATATATATATACACATATATATATATATATATATATATATATATATAATATATATATATATATATATATATATATATATATAAAACTCTTATTCCGGCGTTTAGGGGAATCCTTTTATCTCAGCCTATTGTTATCATTCGCCTTAACGCACGGTTGCTTTCGCCGTAACGTCGAATTTCTATTGTGACGGAATAAACCGCATTGATAGGATTCCCCCTAACGTAGGAAATAATCACTGTATATATATATATATATATATATATATATATATATATATATATATATATATAAATATAAATATAAATATTTATAAATAAAACTAAAGCTAAATATCAGCAAGATATGTACCTGTTATGAAATGATCCAAACAGACGTATGCTTATTTTGTTGGTTCAAACCAACAACAAAATTGCTCTAGCAAGATTTTATTTTCCTAAATATGCTAGATTACCTGAGTCAGGGACTCTTCAACTCTTACTATGCTTCACATTTGAGGTTTCATAGTTGAAAGTGAAATTTTAGATTATTTTCCTCTCATGTATAAATGATCTGGACTGGACCAATTCCTGCTAATACACACAAAACCTTTTGAAGCCTATTCACCCATGAAAGCTATTGTGGAGTACAAGCTTATCTTCAGATAAGCTTGTACATGTATAAGTGCTTCGCGGTATTTAACGCGATCAGGAAAAATACAAAATAAAAGAGATTTTCCCTGTTGTTGTGACAACCTATGGCTCAACAATTTTTTGGCACTTTGACGGTGAAAAGGAGAAATCATTGTTGTCCCAAAGTCAAAGAGCGTGCAAAGTCAATGCGTTGCTATACGTTGCCAAGCTGTTGTTTTCACCCAAATCCCGACGAAAGTTCCCGGATGTTCGGATTGGAGAATATGCCTGTATTGAATAATAGATACGAGTTTAAAGGGCAATTCTACTAATGATAAGAGAGTTTGACTGAAGACACCTGCTCAGTTCTGACACCATCTTTTGGGGGTTGGTTGAAAAACAGAATGACTATGAGTATGCATGACTGGTTTCATTTTTCTCTTTCCAGTTCTGTTTCCTTATCCCAAGAATATGTCCTGAGATGAGAGTCATGATGGATGATTGTCACATAAAGGATGACTTCCATGATGTCTCACAGGATGATGTGTTACTTGCCCTAGGGAGGTCAATCATCTTATCACCTTCTTTCAAGAAGCTCCTACCAGAATCTAAGGTATCAGTCTAGATTACCACCAGTGTCATGAAAAATCAACACAAATAGTAAATTATCATGAAGATGTCAAATGTTTTTAGCCTACTTATTCATTGTTAGCAATATGGAAAACTTATGCATCTTTCTTCACACTTGTTCACTTTGCATTAGATAAACATTACATGATAAACATTACATTCTCCTTTTTCCCTGTCTGTACAGGTGTAGGTAGTATAAAATTTTCCATTAAAACACAATTTTTGCAGATATTGACTATCCCTACAATTTGTTCACAATGTTAAATGTTTGCTTTTCAGATTTCATATTGAAATTTAAGAGCCAGAAGAGTAGTCACTCTTCGTTTTATATGAGTTACTGCCCTGCAGGCTCTCATCAGACAATATAATTTGTTTTTCTGCTCGACTTTCATGGCCTGTACTATGAAATATGGGTAAATGTATAAAAGCTGAATATAATCAATGTTAAATTTCATAATTTTTGTTTTATGCAGCTTTCGTTTGATCAGTGGATTTCCTATGAGCTGGAGATTAGCCCACATGAAGACATCCTGACAGATTTAGAGAGGTAAAATTGTCATTGCTCATAGCAGTTATACTATCTTCTCTTTAATTGCTTCAATGCCTTATACTGTGATATTAACTTCCCTTTTGAGAACTTTCCTTTTGAGAACTTCCCTTTTGAGAACTTCCCTTTTGAGAACTTCCCTTTTGAGAACTTTCCTTTTGAGAACTTCCCTTTTGAGAACTTCCCTTTTGAGAACTTTCCTTTTGAGAACTTCCCTTTTGAGAACTTCCCTTTTGAGAACTTCCCTTTTGAGAACTTCCCTTTTGAGAACTTCCCTTTTGAGAACTTCCCTTTTGAGAACTTCCCTTTTGAGAACTTTCCTTTTGAGAACTTCCCTTTTGAGAACTTCCCTTTTGAGAACTTCCCTTTTGAGAACTTCCCTTTTGAGAACTTACCTTTTGAGAACTTCCCTTTTGAGAACTTCCCTTTTGAGAACTTCCCTTTTGAGAACTTCCATGATCTTAAAGAGAAGCTTGAGTTCTGGGAAAGGTAAAAAATAATTTGTGAGCTTTCTCATTCTCTTTACGTCAGTTTGGAAGATTATCGTAGTAGAAATGTCACCTGAAAAGGATTGCTCTTCAAATGCCCTCACATTCAAAATATGACAAGAAACAGCTGAAATGTTTGGGCCTTTCCACAGTTCTATGTGCAGTGCATGTGACTCTCTGCAGGATTGAGTCAATTTCTTCTTATTTTGGGGATTTCAAAACCTGACAGCATACACCAATTCTTATGTACTATGTAAGCAACCTTTCCCAATATTTTTGAGACAGTTTCTTGTGCAACGTAACAGCATGATTAGAACTCAACTTTATCTTTAACACATGTAGATGAAGACCAAAGTTTGTGATATTGTAATGAATCTATAACTTATGAATTAAACTGTTTTTGTTAACGTCTTTCTTTTGCATGTATCAATATGAAAGAGAGAGAGAGAGATGAATTAAATGCATTACAAAAACAAAAACAAAAAATCATATTTGATGCTCAAATTAGTGATCAGAGTTGGACAATTCTAGTTGATTTTCAAGATTTAGGTGTTCTATTGTGATATGTATTACGTTTGGAGATTATGATAAGTGGATTGTATGTGACCCTTGCATGAATGATTCATATCAGAAAACAACAACCTTTAATTCAAAATATTACTTCTATGCATTGTAATATACAGGCATGATTATCAC
The DNA here is from genome assembly GCA_025618425.1 of Heliocidaris tuberculata. Classification (NCBI taxonomy): domain Eukaryota; kingdom Metazoa; phylum Echinodermata; class Echinoidea; order Camarodonta; family Echinometridae; genus Heliocidaris; species Heliocidaris tuberculata. Next base: position 21,842,343 of record CM046845.1, read on the forward strand.
CAGTGGGCTATCCTGTGTCACTTTCTACCCATCCCCACAGCCCAGGCGGGATGTGAAGGGTGTACCCACCAAGCTGTGAAGACCCTCATCAGTGGTCTGATGGACCATGAGACCGACAGTGACCATCAGAGAGTGACCGATGATGATGATGGTGGGGTGGATGATGCCAAGGTGATGACTGGACGTCATCATCGACATCACGGTGGACATTCCTGTTGGAGAGAACTGCTACAGTCCTTACAGGTAACAGATTCAGATTCATGATAACATCGATAATAATGACTTATATCTGTTTCAAGTAAAGCATGAGAATGTAGTACAAATTAGCTTTGTGGAAAAAAAGCATGTTTATTGTCTTTTGAACATTGTTACACTCGATAATGTTTGAATTTAGCATGGAATATTGTGTGTGGGTAAGTGTGATACATTTGCGTTGACATTTACGGGTCGCATACCAAATATGGGCATTACTTGTACTTTTTTATCACAAATGTTTTCAAGAAGACTTGATATAGCTTACTGTTTAGAGCAGTACTATAAGAACCGGTAAATCCTATGTTTGAAACAAAGTTAATGAGATTGTTCCCACATTAAAGCAATAATCCTGAATTACCTTGTCCTTCAGTAAATATTTAGATTTTTCCTATGGCTGCTACATTTGTGTTGATACTTTCTTGTCAGAAAGATAATGATAAAAGTAGAACAGTCTTATTACTACAAGAAGATTGAAATGTAGATAAATTTGGTTCATTTGTATCTACCAGGAGCTCATCCCTTTGGTTGACTTCAGTCAGATGGACAGACAACAGTCAGGTGATCAAGAGAAGTCACATGATTCATGGCTTCTTTCAGTCCTTCATGAACGACAAGCCAAGGCAGCGAAGCGTGCAAAGGGATCTTCCATAATCTGCTTCTCAGAGGCACTTGAAATTCAGGAATTTATGAGGTAAATTTTAATGTTTTATTTATTGCTGTAGTATTAGAAAGAATCAACTGCATCTAGGTTTTCATTTCATCTTTCTTCAATTAAGTTCAACCATATTAATTCAAAGTATATTAGATAGTAGTTTCTGTTTTCAAAATGTTCAAGGGCTAAATATTGCTCTTACATACATAAAAAGTGTTAAGTTTCTTTATGCTCTCGTATTTTATCTGTCGTGGAATGTATCTCTGTAATTATTATTTGTTGTTTTGGGGGTATTGAAGTATTTCATACTCGTTAAAACAAGTATTGTTAATATCATAGTAGTGCCCTTGCTTTTGAAATTCTTGTATCATCTTTCTCCCAGAATTGCCTGCTGCTTGCCACCTTACCTTCTCTTTACCTCTCACATTGATGCAAGTCCAAGCCAGAAGGACCTTGAAGCACTCTCTCAATTTGTTAGCCTGCAGCTGGTAAGGATATACTCTTTCTTTCTTTCTTTCTTTCTCTCTCTCTCTTGCTCTCTTTTGGCTACAATCTTAAGACCTGCATTGCAAAATTAAATGTATGAAGTGTCTTCTTGTGTAATACTCCCTCAAGCAGTTATCCTCATTTTTGACAGAGCTTCCATGTAAAATAATTCAAGAGAATCAAATGTAGATAATATGCGAATTTAGAGTCATATGCACTTGAACAGATTTTGAGTTGTGTGTGTGATTTCAACCTAAGAATTCTTTCGATTCATGACCAAGAGGGTTAGCCCATTGCTACGAACTATTCCTATTGTGGAGGACTGATTCCTCTTTTTGTTTATCTTTGCCTTCAAACTAAGTCAGCCCGATATACCTCTCTTTTGGAAAAGCATAAAAAATACACAGTTCCTAATTTTTCTGCAGAAGATTGGCACGTATACTAGTCCATCAATTACTGAGCAGGGAAATGTCCTTAGGTGCTATCACATTGGAAATACATGTTAGATGTCTATGAAAATGAAAAAGTGTCCTGTAGGTTTATTGATCACCTTATATTTAATTTCTTTTTCTTTTTCTAGAGAGAACACTGTATGGAGACATGGGGCAGCTTGCCATATTTGATCACTGCACACCTGGTCAAGGTAATAATTTTATCTTTCGGGGATTGATGATGATACAGAATTACAACAGATGGAGAAGGAATGTCAAAAGAATGCAGGTAAAAGGAAGAGTAAGACACAGAAAGAGGAGGATTGAGAACAGGAGGGAAGAAGAGGAAGTTAAGAATGAAAATGATGGAAATTAGAAAAGAAGAGACCACAGCACGATGTGATAATTATCAGTGATAACTTTCTTTGTTGACTGTGTCATTCTGAAAAAAAATGTCAGCAGAGTTTGAAATCCTGTTTCTCTTGTAAGATTTGATAGGAACTTAATAATTAAATTCATTTCATTCACTTTTGTTAGATTGTTAAACTATTGTTACACACCAATATGCTGCATTTATTATCATCATTTATAACTCAATGTTCTCTTCATTTCAGGGACTTGTGGTATGTTGTCAGAAGAATGGTGATGCTTTCTTGCAACCCTTTCTCTTATCCACTCCTCTCCTTTTGGCATCCATCATGGTAATTGAAATCTGTTGAGAATCTCTACAATCCTGTATTACTCCTCCAAGGAAACAATGACATTTCTGTTGCACTTATGATCAGTTGGTGCCACTCATTTTGGTGTGTTTGATGTGATAAATTAGGATAGTTATTTTTCCATATCCTTCATCGGTGTTAAGGGCTAAATCAGGTGAGCAAGGGCAGTTACAAGGTTCCCTTATTTTCAAAACTGATTTTGATGTCCTGAAACCTACATGTATATTATACTTAGTCAGTCTTAGTTAGTCTTCTGTCCAAACAACAGTCATTTTTGTGAATAGTTTACCTAAGGTTTGGTTTTACAACTATCTATTTGGTTGTATTCGTCAAAATCAAGAAGACTTGATTGCATGTGTAACTTGTTTGTTTAATTACAATTATTGGTTTGATATGCATATATTCACATTTCAACCGGTAGGTTTATTGGAGAAGAATCAAGCCTTTCATCCTTCAAGCTTATGGACAAGGACCAGTACCAACCATCTTCCAAAACATTCAGGACCTTTACACTGCTGCAAAGGGACTCACCAACCATGCCAAAGATTCTCCCTCATCAATTGCAGGAACAACTTCTGCAGCATCAAAGACAGTGACGCCATCACCAGTGATATTAGCGTCAGCAGGAGCATCATCATCATTCTCCTGTTCCTCGTTATTTGCATCATCTTCATCATTATGTTCATCTGGAGCTGCAGCCATCACACAGTGCAGTGTTACCATGGCAACTCCTCCATGGCTGTGTGCTATAGCTCTCCATGAGGCAGTGAGGAGAGAATGCACTATGGAGGAGAAGAGCAATCTCTTAACTACAGTGCTGCAGATGCTTGCCAGGGACAGTCAGGACAACAAAGAAGTAAGATTACCATGTTGATGAGTTTTGTTTGTGAGTTTAAAAACGGTTGCTGTTTTCTCTGCATTAAGTTAGAAATATCTCTTTTTTTGACAAAAAAGAAGAACACTTCTTTTCCATCAATATATGGATTTTATTTGAATAATAGAAATGAGGATGATTTATAGGCTTGGCCTACAATGTATTTTTCAGTAAACTCACTTTCAGTACGTTACACATTATTTGAATAAATTTGTATATTAGGTCACTGTTCTTATTCAACAGTCATATTTAATATGTCGTGAAGGGATTGTAAGGAATTGTACTCCCCCAGCCCTTTTGAAAGTTGACATTATATGCTATTCTTAAAAAGGGAAACAAGAAAATGTGGTTGCCAGCTGAAAGTTCTTTATGATGTCAATATGCCTTCATTTCAGATCTGCATGAGCCTGTTGGAGTGTGTAGTTGCTGAAGAGGCATGGAATGTCTTAAGTGGGAAGAACTGTCAGCAGCTACAGCAGCAGCGGCATTTTGCATCTCAAGCAATTACCCAACATGTTACCTATCTGATACAACTCATACAGAGTAAGTAAGACTACTTTAAAGATAAAGTAGAGTTCTGGTCATGCAATTATATTGTGAAAGAAACTGTCTCAAAGGAATTGGGAAAGGTTGACCATGTCTACATAAGAATCGTTTTATACTGTGTTGTTTTGGAATCAAAATAGATAAGAAATTGACCCAATCTCGCTGAAAAGCACATGTACTGCACACAGAAATGGGTGTATGGGACTACACACACAAGTGGCATGAATGTTCGGCCCGAACATTTCAGCTATTTCTAGTCATATTTCGAATATAAGAGCATTTGAAGAGCAATCCCTTTCAGGGGACGTTTCTACTGTGATGTTCTTCCAAACTGACATAAAAGGAATGAGAAAGCTCTTAAATTATTCTTCACCTTTCCCAGAATTTAGGTTTCCTCATCCAAAGTCGTACAATCTAATATACTTTTGAATTATGTAAATTCGTGATGATGTAAATTATTCCTCACACAAGAGCTGTCAAAAGAATTAAGTACTGTCAACCCATTTCCTAGGGGAACCGGTTGGTCCCTTAAGCCAATGGGAACTAAATTCAGGGGGGCATTTCATCAAGTGTCTTGTCTGTGTTTTTCACCGACTAATTTGCTCTCAGCCAATCAGATGCAAGGATTTCAGTAGCTTATAACAGTTATTGCAACTTGTCATTGATGACAAGTCTTATGAAACAGGGCCCAGGAGTCAAAGGGTTAAACATTATGGTAGAAGCCAGATATAAACATAGATGGGATGTTATGTCACATGTTTATTGAAGAAAATTGGAGAGTTTCAGCCAATAGGCCAGAATGTTATCTTGGTAGCATGTTTTTATATAAATTATTTGTTCATTATTATTTGTTCATTTTGAAGATTATCTGTGTATGAAATCTATAAGAAAAATAGAAAAATTCTGTCCCATAATTATTTAGGTTAGTGGCACATATAATTGGACTCCATTGAATAGACTTTATACTGACCAAAGAGAACTACACTCTATTAAAGATGTATGTCATATTGTAGACATGCATTGTTTCTTGAAAGTGTGACTTTTCCTTTTAATTCCTTTCCAATTGTATTATTAGTTTCGTCTCAAAATTCTTTTATAGCCCCATCTGTGCTGCAGCACTCAGTAGTCTCTAGGTCTGCTGTCCAACTCTATCCACTGGTCATTATGAGGTAAGAAAACTAGTATTGATACAAATTGCAAACTTTGGTTTTCATGTTCTGTTGATATGCATAGCTATCCTGGGCTCTGTTTCATAAACCTTGTTATCAATAACAAGTTTCAATAACTGTTATAATTTACTGAAATCCTTGCATCTGATTGGCTGATAGCAAATTTGTTATAGCAATGTGGCAGTTGTTACTGATAACAAGTTTTATGAAACGGGGCTCAGTTGTAGGTTTTGTTTTGATATTGCAACATTTAGTTCACTGTGTTATCATCATGATTCGTTACATGGCAGTTATCAGTGTCTCAGAGGAGAAATGCAAACTCTTTGATTGGTATTCAAGAGTTTTTGTATGGTGGCTGAATTGACCTCACCTCCCTTCTGAACATAGTTATTAGGAATTTTGCAAATGATTGAAAGGCCATGGAGCATATTTTGTGCATGCAACTCATTTATCAAAGAAACTCATATTGCAAATATTCATATCTAGAAATAGACATGATCATAGAGATATTTCAACTTGACAATTTAATCTGAAAATACTTCCTTCCCCCAAACAGAAAAAAAAAGATTAGATTGAGTAATTTGGTTTTGCTTTAAATCAGGACTTTTCTTACTCCATACATACACAGGAGTTTTCTTCCAATCCGAAGTCAGATGCAGCCATTGCTATCCCAGCATCCTCAGCTGATGGAAGTCTTGCTGCAGACCCACAATGCAATGGGGGATTTGTACTGCCGATCTGGAGGGGAACCACTGCAACCAACCAGAGGACTTAGAAGAACTGTCAAACCAGACAAGGTGTGAAAGCAGAAAAAAAATTGAATTTTAGCTTAGCTTTTGTCTTAAATCTTTCTTTCTTTTCAAGATTTATGCATTTTCTTTTACTGTTAAAAGTGAATTGTGAACGATGTTAGAGGAAAAATTAGTTTTCCAATTGAAACAAAACTATCCAGTGCAGTCAACATTCATCTTATTAGCATTACAACACTGTTAAAATACTTTTGTGTGTCCTCTGATTTGTTTGAATACTTTTGTGTCTTCTGTTGGTTACATATAGGGTGATGTACTATCCACTGAGCTGATGTTGGCATGCGCTCGCTTTCTCCAGTCCTGTATCTCAATATGTCCTCCAGCAAACTTGAGAAGAATCAGGGCTGAGATTACGGCTACATGCAATGAAGAACTAAGAACAACGATCAGACGATATACCCAGGATAGAAGATGATAATTATAGGCTGACATAGGTACTTAGATCCTAACTACTGGTACATGCAGCAAGGAGCTAAAAGCAACAAGCAGTTGACATTCAGAATAGATGATCTTTATGGGCTGATGCTGGCTTACACCATCTTTCTCCAGTTCTGTATCTCAGTGTGTCCTGCAAACCCCAGGAAAATCCTAACTTCGTATAATGAGGACCTAAGAGGAAATATTATTATTATTATTATTATCATCATTACTTATACTACACTTTTCCTATAACGCCCAAAGCGTTACAATAAATTCAAACAATCATAAATACATTTAGTAAAAAAAAAACAATGTTACAACTACAAACTACTAAAGAGATGTGTTTTCAAGGCCTTTCTGAAGGCATTGACTGATGAAGACTGTCTAATTGTAAGTGGTAAATCATTCCAGTATTTTGAAGCAGATACGGTCACTGGCCTATCACTGGCCAAGGTGCTAGTAACTGAATAAATGAGATGGAGAGCATCACTAGATGACCCCAATCTCCTGGTAGATGTATATAAATTCAAACAAGTATCCAAATATTTTGGAGCTTGATTAGATGATGTATCCAGGTCAGCGTGATGATTATCAGTTGATGCTGGCATACTCTTGCTTTCTTCAGTCCTTATCTGAGTATGTCCTTCGGCAGAATCTCTGAAGGATTAGGCCTTAGAGCATGGCTTTAGCCATGAGGAACTGAGAGCAGTAATCAAACGTTATATGTGAGCAGCCACCACAAAACCACCAAAAAGTCGCACTGTGTGATTTTCAGTTAGAGCTCAATAGTAACATCAAATGCTAATGATGAGTTATACATCATTTTAAAGCTGAGAATCTCCTCTTTCAGAATCAGACTTCAACTAAAAACTCATATCTGGCGACTATTTTGGTGGTTTTGTGGTGCCGGGTCACATATTTAGGATAGAAGACAATGATTTTTAGCTTACTCTAGTCTATCGCTTCCTAAAGTCCTATATCGCAATATGTTTTCCTGTAAACCTCAGAAGCTTCAAATCATAAAACCTGACTCTGTGCAATAATTAACTGTTAAAATACTTTAAATTAATGGTAATTTTTAGTTTTTGCTGAAGTAAAGCTTGTGGGCACAGTTGGTAAGCCCCAAACTGTCAATCTTTCATACTCCTGTGATTGTAGATGAAAGATATTCAAGCAAGGCTAGTGACTTTTTCTGAATTGGAATAAGAGATGAAACATGATTTATGTATCTCTGGTAACCACGAAATTTCAGCTTCTTTTGTTTTTTGTGGAAACTAATCTTTCAACACAGTGGATTACACTCCATAATTCATTATTGTGACTCTTGCCATTACTCAGTACATCTTGTATGTGTCAAAAATCTACTGTGTTAAGCACAGAAGCGTAATACTGTACATTTCATTCTGATACACCAGTTTTATTAGATCTTGGGGTGACTTAAAAGTGACGTCGGGATATCAACAACTTTGGGAATAGTAATTTTGTGAAGGTTTTTGATATGCAATTTGCTAAAAAATTATTGCTTTACATGACATGTTATAATAATCCGCTTTCTGCCACGGGATGAAATAGGACAATAGATGTGGTATTTCATACTTCTTGAATCCTTGGCAATATTAATTCTTACAACAGAACAAAAGATTTATGTGAAATTATTATTGTCTGGAAGTTTTAGGGGAGCAGGGATCTAGGAAAGTAGTTTGATTTGTTGAGAAGAGTGTGATCATGATTATTGTAATGCACCAGGTCACCAGGGGAGCGTTTCATCAAGTGTTTTGTCAGTGGTATTTACCGACAACTGTTACAAGCTACTGAAATCCTTGCATCTGATTGGCTGAGAGCAAATTTGTTGGTGAAAATCACTGACAAAACACTTGATGAAACGCTCCCCTGGTGTCTTTAATAACAAATAAAATTACAGTGAATGTAATATATTTTCATATGTCTTGTCACTGGTAATGTGATATTAATGATATTAATGATGCTTGGAGATGAAATTGATGATGGTGTTTAAAGACTGGGTAATGGTTGAAGAATATGATACTACTGATGATAATGATTAAGATGAGATATATGATACTAGTGATGATAATGATGAAGATAAGATATATGATACTAGTGATGATATAATGATAAAGATAAGATATATGATACTAGTGATGATATAATGATGAAGATAAGATATATGATACTAGTGATGATAATGATGAAGATGAGATATATGATACTAGTGATGATAATGATGAAGATGAGATATATGATACTAGTGATGATAATGATGAAGATGAGATATATGATACTAGTGATGATAATGATGAAGATGAGATATATGATACTAGTGATGATAATGATAAAGGTAAGATATATGATACTAGTGATGATATAATGATAAAGGTAAGATATATGATACTAGTGATGATATAATGATAAAGATAAGATATATGATACTAGTGATAATGATGAAGATAAGATATATGATACTAGTGATGATAATGATGAAGATGAGATATATGATACTAGTGATGATAATGATGAAGATGAGATATATGATACTAGTGATGATAATGATGAAGATGAGATATATGATACTAGTGATGATAATGATGAAGATGAGATATATGATACTAGTGATGATAATGATGAAGATGAGATATATGATACTAGTGATGATAATGATAAAGATGAGATATATGATACTAGTGATGATAATGATGAAGATGAGATATATGATACTAGTGATGATAATGATGAAGATGAGATATATGATGCTAGTGATAACGATAAAGATAAGATATATGATACTAGTGATGATAATGATGAAGATAAGATATATGATACTAGTGATAACGATAAAGATAAGATATATGATACTAGTGATGATAACGATAAAGGTAAGATATATGATACTAGTGATGATATAATGATGAGGATGAGATATATGATACTAGTGATGATAATGAGGAATATAAGATATATGATACTAGTGATGATAACGATAAAGATAAGATATATGATACTAGTGATAATGATGAAGATAAGATATATGATACTAGTGATGATAACGATAAAGGTAAGATATATGATACTAGTGATGATATAATGATAAAGATAAGATATATGATACTAGTGATGATAACGATAAAGGTAAGATATATGATACTAGTGATGATATAATGATAAAGGTAAGATATATGATACTAGTGATGATATAATGATAAAGATAAGATATATGATACTAGTGATAATGATGAAGATAAGATATATGATACTAGTGATGATAACGATAAAGGTAAGATATATGATACTAGTGATGATTTAATGATGAGGATGAGATATATGATACTAGTGATGATAATGATGAAGATAAGATATATGATACTAGTGATGATAACGATAAAGGTAAGATATATGATACTAGTGATGATATAATGATAAAGACGAGATATATGATACTAGTGATGATATAATGATAAAGATGAGATATATGATACTAGTGATGATAACGATAAAGGTAAGATATATGATACTAGTGATGATATAATGAGGATGAGATATATGATACTAGTGATGATAATGATAAAGATGAGATATATGATACTAGTGATGATATAATGATGAAGATGAGATACATGATACTAGTGATGATAATGATGAAGATAAGATATATGATACTAGTGATAACGATAAAGATAAGATATATGATACTAGTGATGATAACGATAAAGGTAAGATATATGATACTAGTGATGATATAATGATGAAGATAAGATATATGATACTAGTGATAACGATAAAGATAAGATATATGATACTAGTGATGATAACGATAAAGGTAAGATATATGATACTAGTGATGATATAATGATGAGGATGAGATATATGATACTAGTGATGATAACGATAAAGGTAAGATATATGATACTAGTGATGATAACGATAAAGGTAAGATATATGATACTAGTGATGATAACGATAAAGGTAAGATATATGATACTAGTGATGATATAATGATGAGGATGAGATATATGATACTACTGATGATAATGATGAAGATAAGATATATGATACTAGTGATGATAACGATAAAGGTAAGATATATGATACTAGTGATGATAACGATAAAGGTAAGATATATGATACTAGTGATGATATAATGATGAGGATGAGATATATGATACTAGTGATAACGATAAAGATAAGATATATGATACTAGTGATGATAATGATGAAGATAAGATATATGATACTAGTGATAACGATAAAGATAAGATATATGATACTAGTGATGATAATGATGAAGATAAGATATATGATACTACTGATGATAATGATGAAGATGAGATATATGATACTAGTGATAATGATAAAGATAAGATATATGATACTAGTGATGATAATGATTAAGATGAGATATATGATACTAGTGATGATAATGATGAAGATAAGATATATGATACTAGTGATAACGATAAAGATAAGATATATGATACTAGTGATGATAATGATGAAGATAAGATATATGATACTAGTGATGATAATGATGAAGATGAGATATATGATGCTAGTGATAACGATAAAGATAAGATATATGATACTAGTGATGATAATGATGAAGATAAGATATATGATACTAGTGATGATAATGATGAAGATGAGATATATGATACTAGTGATGATAATGATGAAGATAAGATATATGATACTAGTGATGATAATGATGAAGATGAGATATATGATGGTAGTGATGATGAAAATGAGAGATATATGATACTAGTGAAGATAATGATGAAGATGAGATATATGATACTAGTGATGATAATGATGAAGATGAGATATATGATGGTAGTGATGATGAAAATGAGAGATATATGATACTAGTGATGATAATGATGAAGATAAGATATATGATACTAGTGATGATAATGATGAAGATGAGATATATGATGGTAGTGATGATGATGAAAATGAGAGATATATGATACTAGTGATGTAATGATGATGATGAGATATATTATGGTAGTGATGATGATGAAATTAAAAATATATGATACTAGTGATGATAATGATGAAGATAAGATATATGATACTAGTGATGATAATGATGAAGATGAGATATATGATGCTAGTGATGATGATGAAGATGAGAGATATATGATACTAGTGATGATAATGATGAAGATAAGATATATGATACTAGTGATGATAATGATGAAGATGAGATATATGATGGTAGTGATGATGATGAAAATGAGAGATATATGATACTAGTGACGATAATAATGAAGATGAGATATATGATGGTAGTGATGATGAAAATGAGAGATATATGATACTAGTGATGATAATGATGAAGATGAGATATGATGGTAGTGATGATGATGAAAATGAGAGATATATGATACTAGTGACGATAATGATGAGATATATGATGGTAGTGATGATGATGATGATGAAAATGAGAGATATATGACAGAAGTGAAGATAATGATGAAGATGAGGTATATGGTACTAGTGACAAAAATGATGAAGATGAGATACATGATAGGCCTACTAATGATGATGAAGATGATATGATGCTAGTGATGATGATGAAAATGAAGAATGACAGAAGTGGTAATAATGATGAAGATGAGATCTATGTTACTAGTTATGATAATGATGAAGATATATGGTACTAGAGATTATAATGATAAAGATGAGGTATATAAGTGATGATAATGAGGAAGATGAGATTTATGACATAAGTGTTGATAATTAGGAATATAAGGTTTATGATATTCTTGATGATAGTGATGGAGATGCACGGAAATATTCAGAGAGAGAGAGAGAGAGAGCGAGAGAGCGAACATACGGTATATGAAGCAACACACACACCAAAAAAAAAAGAAGAAAGAAGAATAAAATTAAAAATCACATAGCCCCTTGTTTTAATACCTTGGCTTTGCATGCGCATGCCCAGAGAGCTAGCGAGCAGTTACTTGCTATCTAACTTAAGCGCTCCCATTTTAGCTTGAGCTAAATTTCTGCGGCGCGGCGGCGGGGAATTTGGAATTGGAGTCGGACTGGCCTGAAACAAGACTGTCAACACGCCGTTGGCAATGTGGTCTATTCAAAGCATTGGGACAGGTGAAGTAGATAGATCTACATTAAAAAGGCTTAAATATTTTATTCCTCATGAACTCTTCATGTCTTTTTTTTTTTTTTTTTTTTTCTTTCGATGATTTCATAACATAAGCTTTCGGATGTGTCCATTTTTCTCTCTGGTCCCACGTGTTGTAAAATTTGTTGTCGGGTTTTTTGTTCATGAAAAAGATGTGGTACTGGTACAATAACCTCGCATATCTACAATAACCTCGCATATCTGCAATAACCTCGCATATGTGTGAGTGGTACTGGTAGGCACTTATAAAGTTACATGTACAAGCTCATCTGAAGATAAGCTTGTACTCTATAATTAATAGGCCTACTATTACTACTACTAGTTTTAACGGGTGAGTGATAGGCTTCAATAAGCGTGGATTGGACATTAGTCCAGTCTAACAGATCATTCAACATGAGAGGAAAATATTTGTTTAAAATTTCACTTTCAACTCTGAAACCTCAAATTTGTGGCATAGTAAGAGTTGAAGAGTCCCTGAATCGGGTATTTCTTCTTTCTTTCTCCCCCCCCCCCCCTTTTTTCCCCTCTTCCTCCTCCTCCTCTTTCTTCCTTCTTTTCTTGTTCTTCTGGTTCTTGTTCTTCTCCTTCTTCCTCCTTCTCCTCCTCCTCCTCCTCCTCCTTCCCCTCCTCCTCCTCCTTCCCCTCCTCCTCCTCCTCATTCCCCTTCTTCCTTTTCCTCTTCTTCTCTTCCTTCCTCTTCTTCCATTTTCTCTTCTTTCTTTTCTTCATCTTCTTTTTCTTCATTTTCTTATTTTTCTTCATTTTCTTCTTCTGCTTCTACCAATATTCCATCTTCTCATCCTTAAGTTCTTCCTCTTCCTCTTCCATTTCCTCTTCCATTTCCTCTTCCATTTCCTCTTCCTGTTCCTCTTCCTCTCTTTCTTCATCTTCTCTTTATTCTTCTTCTTCTTCTTCCTCTTCTCCTTCCTCTTCTTCTTCCTCTTCCTCTTCATCCTCATCTTCCTGTAGTACCTCTTCCTCTTCTTCTTCTGCTAGTCTACCATCTGATTTTGCGGGGGTTTTATTTTCGCGAATTTCGCGAATCGCAATTGTGTCGCGAATTTAACAACACGGCGAAATATTGCCAAGATAAAAAGTCGGTTGAATTTGTTGTCTCCTGGTCAGAAATTCACCACTTCGCTTTGCAAAAGTACATCATCACCGCTGTTTGTAGATTTGAGAATTTTCCGACCGCGAATTCAACCACTCGCGAAATAGTCTGGTTAGTCCTATTCGCGAAAATTTATGGCCGCAAAATTTATGGCTTATACAGTATTCTTGTACTGTTTGATGGGTCTGGTGTAGTGTATGTACAGTGCCGTATAAAAAGACTACATGATAAAACTATTTGCAGCTAAAAACAGCAGTCCCCTTTAACCCGAGCTGGATTTTCTGTACCTCCTGCTTGAATGTCTGACTACAGCTACAGCCTACTACTACTTTTACTAGTCTTCCTCTCCTCGCTCTCCCTCTTCTTCTTCTTAATTATCGTAGGGTCCAGCCACACCAGCATACCAGAAGTACATATTGTGATCGATATTTAGCAAGATTTTATGAAAGTTGTGCAGTTTGCTATATTTTCCTAACATGTTTTTATAATGAAGTAATTTCAATGGATTCTTCTTTATTTTTTACAGGGTCAGGGAGCAGTTTCCACTTCCTAGTTGGGGAGGATTACATAGTAGGTCGTAAAGGTAAGTAGAGAAAAATAATAAAAGGTAAAATAGGAAAAATAAATATCACATTATGTGACTTATAATCTCTTAATAAGATATTGTGATGTCCCAAATACTATTTTTTATATATATATAAAGAAGTTTCACATAGTGGTGTAAATGTTTCTTTTTTTATTATTTCCTCAGTTGGTTAACCTTCGATAAAATTGGGTGGTTTCAATTTAAATAGTAATCCTATGTATATATATCTAATCCTCTTAAAATTGTGCCGCAAAGAATATAATTCTAATCAACATTATTTAAAGGATTTAATTTTTTCCCCCTACATTTTCTAGATTGCCCCATTTTGATATCAGGCGATTCGTCAATCAGTCGCAAGCATGCTTCTTTTAAAGTCAAACACCCAGAAAGTAATCTTGTAAGTATATTAACCATTTAGACCAAAGTACCGTACTGTCACCAGTTGTGGTACACCCATTTAATACAGTGTCATTGCTGCAATGACCTACATGTATGTCAACTGCCCCAGTCTCTCTGGTGTGTAATGAATGGATGCGATTGGCTAGCAGATATTGTACCAAAATAAAGAAGGAACAACCATGCAGCGTTTCGCTCGCTGCCGATCGCGCAAAGAATAACGGCAGGGAAAGTTCATTTCCAAAGAGAATTATACACAGGGATTTTTTTATGTTCTTCAATTTTTTTTTGTGAAACAAAAACTTCCTATTTAGTACACTGAAACAAAATAAATAATCTGTACCATGTTATCTGTTTATCGATCGAGCAGATTTCAAGTTCCATAGATGTTGGCCAAACAAATTTTTTTTGCTTGAAAAATACTTTGGAATAACAAAATCTTCATGCAAAGTTGGCTGTCTTGCCGAGAATGCTACATGTAAGCTCCAGTCGTGACGCACAATTCCTACAACACAAAAGATCATGACATAGCAAGCCCGACAAGCGCATTACAAAGTGCGCATGCGCAATCCCGCAAAGACAATGTGAAAGCCAGATAGCTTACTGCGTATGGTTTCATAGCACGCCATGTACTAAGTGAATATTTTTACAACACAGTGATTAATCTTAGATTAATCCGTCACCACTGGTGTTATGTGCGGCAACACTGGAGCAGCAGAAGCGCCTCAGTAGCATGCGTGCCATAGAAGGAAGATACATGTACAATGTTTGTTTTAGGTGGATTTTATTCACAAGCATTTTCAGCATCGAATGACTGCTGATTCCTCAACAAATGTGGTATTTTCTGAAAATTATTAACCCCACACTGTCAAATCTCGCCATGACTAGTGACAGTACGGTATACCATGTACACCAGTACATTATTTAGGAAATAAAATGTCCTAAAATATATTCTAAATAATGATCATTTAGTAGATTTGATTTCCGATTTGGGTGCTTGTTGGAATTATCAGAAAAATTTCAAATAAATAGTTTTGATACTCTTTCATAAGTGAACCTTAATGTTATGAAATGATGACTCATTTAGGTTCTCAGTATTGAGAAATCTTTAAACTGGGTCCTTGAGTTCTTATTAGATAACCTTTATGAATTTTATTTCTGTTTATACATGTAGAGCATGGAGATTGAATTTAGATTACATTCTGTTTACATTATGCACTGTGTTTTTCTTTTTTTGTGTGTGTTAATGTCAGAATCGCCCAAATGCACCTTCGTCTCTAATTTTGAAAGAGACCTCAAAGTTTGGGACAACCTACAATGGAGCCAAACTGGAGAATGGAAGTGAGACTAGCCTTCAAAATGGAGACATTATCATATTTGGACAGTTAAACTCAAATAAATGGAGGTATGAAATGAGAGAGCTAAAACATTTTTTTGTAAACTATTGAGAAGATTGTTTTGTGTTTTATATAATATTTTGTTCTTGTTTTCTTTTTTATTCAGGGAAATGTTAGAAGAATTAACAAAAGTGTTGGAAATTTGTGTGGGGTGAAGAAAGATGGAGTTCAAAGTGTCTTTATTAATTATGAGATTTCTAAGGTTGTATGTCATGGCAGTGCTGGTGTCACAATAACAAGGAGGTATAGTGTAGTCATGTACATGATTTAATACAGACAACTTTTCAAAAGCTATTCATCTGCAATCCATGGTGACAGATTTGGCAGGGGTTGTAAACATAAATGAGATCAAAAGCTGATATATATAGCAGTCAGGGGTTGTATTTTAATTTAAATTTTACCTCTCATTGGGCTTTTAATGAGCTATATAACTTTTTCCAGCTGTGAAAATTTGTAGAAACTCTTCTGCTTATCAAACAAAAATAAAAAAAATCTGACAATTTGAGTTTGGGGGATTACCGGTTCAGAACTTGGGTACTTAATACATGCTAGAGAAGGTAGATTGACTTTATGAAGGTGTGAAAAAAATTGATTTGGATTGGCTGTGGTATCATTGGTTAACTGTTGACTGCATGAATGCATCCATAAACTATGTAATTACTTGTCTATCGCCATGTCTTTGCCTGCAAAAAGATGTCACGGATCTATCCTCTTTTGATCGTGTTTAGGGTTTGTTACAGCCCTCTTGTGGTAGCTGCCTCTGCCCTCCCAGGCGACGAGAAGAGAGCCTGTAAGCAGACGGTTCACAAGATTGGTGGTCATGTGGTCTCTGAGTGGTGTCCACAGTGTACCCATCTGGTCATGTCACAGCTTAATGTAACTATCAAGGTGAGTTGATTGTAACATATATGATTCTTCCATTGCTTGGCAGTTTTTGGGCTCTGTTGCTGCTTTCACAAAGAACGAGAATCATGACTGCATCGATGTAGTATTACACTGCGAGTAAGTTTATTCACAGGAAAACAACTAATGATATACAGTGTATGCACATGGCAGTTATGTAGTAGAGTACGGCTGGTCTTTGCCGGAATGGGTTTGTGAATGTTTTTGTGGCAGGGGATTGGTGAGATTGAAAATGGTTAAGACAGAGTGTAGGAACAGGATGATGAAGATGTGGACTGAAATGATCAGGACACTCCTAACACTAACCAAATACTTGGACCCACTGCTACATGTACTGGTAACCCTAATTTCACAACATAGAACCCATTCGCAACACAAGCCTTTACCCAACATCTTTGATAATTCAGAGTCTGGAGGAAATGACCGATCATGGATGAGATACTGTAGATAAGAGTTAAGAGGTTAGGTGGTATTTTGAGTGGCGTCCACAGTCTACCAATTTAGTCATGTCACATCTTAGTGTTACTATCTCTTTTCCTCACCCCCCCCCCCCCCCTCAATCTCTATAATCTTGTTCATTTTATCTTCATCACCTCACAGGTTATAAGTGCACTTGTTGCATGCAGGCCCATTGTTACTCCAGACTTCTTTAAACACACATTGGACGCTGTAAAGGAGAAGTCTTCATTGCCTACACCTGGCACGTAAGTGTACCGGGACCTCTTATAGCCCCATTCTTATGGTGAACCATCTGGAGAAGAAAAAAAAATCCTCAGAAAAATAACATTTTTATCTTGTATTGTACAGATCAATAAGTATGCATAGGGGCAATGGCAGGTTTCATCAATATTCTGCATAGTGAAAAGTAAAATCAAATTTATGATTGCAGTTTTTCCTTTATATCTGTTTAGCTAAGTAAAGTTTAGAAAACTACTACTCAGTGATGAACTGAAAACCCAACCTTTCAAGCATTAAACCCATAATGTATTGCATTACGTAAAATGAAGTATGACACTTTGATACTAGTTTCATAAAGAAAGAAGGCTGTGAATACTATTTGGACATCTATGCTCTCCAGGTACCTTCCCACTGTGGCCGAGGCAGCTATCAACAAGAATGAGGTTTCATTCAGTCCAGATGACAGGAGAAAGGAACTTTTCAAGGATAGGACTTTCTTCTTTCTCACTGAGAAACAGGTTGGTTTCATCTCATGTGGTCTGAGTTAAGGGTCGTGTAGAATTTACAAATAAGTTAGTGAGTTAGAAATGATTTGGGAAAGGGGGTTGTCAGAGACCCATGGAGTGCTCCAAAGATGCTTTTGGTCTTGTTAAATTATGTTACCACTATGCTTCATGAGAGGCCTAGTATGTAAGAAGGCACTAAAGCAGTTGCCTCTCTGATCAGTGATAAATGTTTCAATAGAACGAATTTGCAAATTATGGTAAACTGTAAAGCAACTTACGAAGGCCTAATGTCTTGCAATGAGGTACTTGTACATATGTATAACAACAAAATATTCTTATAATTGAACTTTTATTATTAGAATGTTTTGCACTATTCCTCAATGTCCCCGTGTACAGTACAAGCTACTGCATATTCCCATTAGTGTATACGGAGGCCTTTCAGAGCTCTTACATGTAGATGAGAAGAATATCCAGTCCTTAGCTCAATGATTAGTGTGTTGTACACTGAACATCAAGATGGCAGTTACAGTGATCTGTCTTTTATTATTAAAAATCTGTTGTACTATCCCATGTTCCCTGTTACAGTACAAGCTTCTTCACATTCCGATCAGCCTTGCTGGAGGCTGTTCAGAGCTCTTAGACGAAGATAGTAATGTGCAGATCATTGCTAATCGATTAACCAGTTGTACATCCTGCGTGATGTACACAGAGCATTAAGATCATTGTCTCAGTCGTCTTCTTTCTATTACCAAGAAAAGTTTATGCAGTCCCTTGCTCCTCTCTACAGTACAAGCGTCTACACATTCCAGTCAGCATGGCCGGTGGTCATTCAGAGCTCTTAAACGAGGAGAGTAACGTCCAGTCCATTGCTGGTCGATTAACCAGTAGTACATCCTGTGTACTGTACACAGAGCATCAAGACAGCACGCAGGAGATGAGCCAAACTGGACAGAAGGTAGCATCACAGGTGCTTAGGCTGCTTAAGAAGTAAGTTATACATGTCCTGTCACCTTGGCAAAGTCCTATGACCATTACCCAAATGAGGATTTTCATCAGTATAATGAAATGATAGTGGTGATATTGTTCATATGAAGTGATATTTTAAAAACAAGTATTGGATGTTTTCATTGATTATGTCCTGTATGAATTCATTAAGTAGACTCTGTAATAGTTGCCGAGTTACTGAATGCAATATTTTGATAGGCAGTGTTGTTTTAAAGAGTTGTTGAAAGCTGCGTTGCTGATAGCAATATTTTTTTTTCTTTAGAGTTTTTCTTTTGTTAAGGTCATGATATGATTTGTTTCATCATGTTTTTTACATGCACAATATAGAGAAATCTGGATTTTTGCTGGCAAGTTACTGAATGCAACATTTTTTTTTGTTAGGATTCTTTTGGAATATGAACATTTTATCATCGCATTTCTCTACAGGCACAATCTACGTCCAATACCAGAATCTGAGCTTGGTCTGGCTGTCATCTATGTCTCTACAGCTTTACATTGTAACCCGAAAGTTGCTCAAGGTAAGAGAAGGAGGTAGTGAAAATGGTATTCATGTATTGAGCTATCAAAGTATTCTGTTCACTCAAAGTATCATATGCAGATTTAAAGTTTTGCATACCCAGAGGTGGAAATCAATGTTTTATGAATGAGATGATATTTAAAAAAGTGAAAAGTACAGTGTACATTGTCATAATATTGTTTATAAGTTTCATGTTGTTTATTCAAAGGAAACCAAAACCCAAGGAGAGAATCAATGTTATTGGAAAGTGAGAATTCAGAGAAGCACTTTACAAAAAGTTTCATTAAAATTGGTTAAAAAATGAGAGAGTTATGGAAGTTTGAAAAGTCTCGTTTTACTTTCTATGGGGATCCTCAAATTGGCAAAATTGCTTCAAAATGGCTGATTTTGTGAACAACTCTCCATTTGATTTGTACACAGATTTTCAGATTTTCCCCATTATCTCTCAGGGTGCTCCTTGTCTCCTCCTGACCTCGACATATGTGGTGTAAAATACATTTTCCCATTATATATGTTGAGCTCAGAAGGAGATTAACTGCACCTTGAAAGATAATGGGGAAAATCTGAAAATCTGTGTACAAAACAAATGGAGAGTTGTTCACAAAATCAGCCATTTTGAAGCAATTTTGCCAATTTGAGGATCCCCATAGAAAGTAAAACGAGACTTTTCAAACTTCCGTAAATCTCCCATTTTTAAACCAATTTTAATGATACTTTTTGTAAAGTGCTTCTCTGAATTTCACTTTCCAATAACATTGATTCTCTCCTTGGGTTTTGGTTTCCTTTAAATATTATTCATTAACCTGTAGTATACCAAGCTTGACATAATTGGGCTAGAGTCTATGGAAAATGTGTATTATACTAAAATCAATGACACCTAGTGGGTTAATTTGTTTATAAAATTTGTATTTCTGTACAGCTGGGCTCGATCTTCTCAGTGCAGTCCCCTCACAGTCTTTGCCCACTCAGAATGTGCTAGCCTCTGACACCCAGTCTAATTCACAACAAATTCATCCTAAAGGTGGGAAGCTTGATAGGAAGACTACAGCTGCTACCAATAAGGAGACTGGATCCACATCTAATCTACCAAAGTGAGAATTTGATTCAGTATTTTTTTTCTCTTGCCAAATAGTTTTATGCTTTATTGACTTGATGTAAATAAAATTTGCACATCAATCTTAGAGAAATGAACTCAGAAATGTATTCTCCCCCTGACTTCACTATGAGATTGAAATGGTGAAGTAATTTTTTACCCAAAATGCACAAATTGCAGCTGATTGAATCCCGAAATGAGACTTGAAAATGATTTAGATCACTGGTCGTTTTCCTTTGTTTTTGTGCTCATTTTTGTATTAGTCATCAAGATGACTTTTGTGTGTGATTTAATATTTTAAGTAAAGTGGTCATGCTTGATGCAATTCTTTGGCTGTCAGAAGATATGTTGATGTTGATCTGGACCTCTTGAGAATGCTTTGATTATGTAAAATCGTTATAATGTGCAGTAATTGCATTACTATTTTTTAAATTTTTATTTTTTATCGAAGACAAAATCTCACATCAACTCCAAAGATTTCCAAGATCTCAGAGACTATCATAGCAACTCCCGCGACATCAACCAATCAGGCAACATCATCTCGGCCCCTGGATGGCTCCCCTGAGTTCTCATTCCCAGAAAAAGGTGAGAGGAAAGTTAGAATAATAGCAATTCAGTGGTACTGGTAACAAAATTGCAAATAATTTTTTTACCACAATCTTACATGTTATAGATCTGATTGATCAATACTTTGTAATGTGATATTCTTGCTCTAATGAAATCTTGAGAAAGAAAGACAAATTTGCACTTGGAAGGCATCAAGAGTAAAAGAATGCTGGTAACAGAATGAAATAAGAGAGATTTAATCTTGCAATCAGAAAATATTTTGTCTGTCAATTTACTGTATAAGGTCTTCTGTCTTTCTAACATATTTGTTAATGAAGGTAGTGAAAGAATGTACTCTTTCCTTTGGATAGAGGTATTTTGTGCTGTGAAACAGTTTTTAGAGAAGTATAACATGCGTATTGTTTTTGTCTTGTTTACAGCAGCCACTGTTAAGAAGGAAACAAGGAGAGGAGGTGATGATGTAGAAAGGGTGGAGTCCGTTCTTGGTTCTGAGGCGAGGAAGGATGAGAGAGAAGATAAAGGGGTGGGTAGAAAAGAGGATAGGCCAAGGAGAGAGGAGAAACCAGTAGTCAGAGTGAAGGAAGAGATATTAAGCCAGCCTGATGCAAGAGGAGACACCTCAGATCAGATGACAGGAATGGGCAGCAGGGTGGAGGGGCACAGTCATGATGACAAGAAAGTAGCATCTGTGGAAGTTACAGAGAGTCTTACGGTCAAATCTGAACAGCCATCCGGAAGGGAAACTCTCAGCAACAAAGACACCGGTTCCAAGCCTAAGCAGAGACAAGGAACTCTGGACACATTCAGACAACCACAAAAGAGAAGTGAGGGAGCTGATAGCAAGATGAGGGAAGAAGCAAGGATGGAGGAAGATAGTAGGGAGATGGATGACTCTCACCAAGTAAAAGAAGAACCAATGGACCAAGGTGAGACTGAAGTGGAACGCATCATAGAGCTAGTTGATGATGACGAGGAGGAGCAGGTTGAGCAAGAGGATCCATTTCACTATGAAAGGAAGAAACCCACAAGGAAGCAGGAAGCTGAGCCGAGTGATGGAAGAGACAAATCGAAAGCTGAGCAAAAGGTTGATGGTGGAAAGAGGAGCAGCAAGCGGAGGGCCAATTGGAGTGAGGAGAATGATGAAGAAAGCGACACCAAGAACAGAGCTCAGACGAGCAGAGAGAGCGATGGAAGCAGTATGTGGAAGAAGAAAGCCAGGATTGATGTCTTCTCTCAGGTTTGTATCTCCTACTTCTTTTCTTGAATGAAACTGTTTGCTTCATAATGTAGGCATATTCAAATTGTTCTACAAATGTCCTCATTGTTCATTCTTAACAACAAGTAAAAAGATTGATTGATATTTTGTAATTTCACTATAATTGTACATTCACTGCTACTACCAGTACTATATTTACTACCGCCACTACTTCTATTCTAAAATACTACATCCATTACTTCTACTACTGCTTTTATTGCAGATAACAGCAATATGTTTAGGAGGGCTACTTTAAGCCCAACAAGACCTTGTGTTCATTGTCAATTATTTAAAGGGACTGAAAAGTCGCCAATCATGGTGTTTTGGAGCTTGGCCCCGCTCAGGTAATATTCAGGAATCTCTGTACATCTTCAGTAAATGAGCACGCTATTGCAGTGATATGCATTCGACCAAAGAAAGACGAACTCAACAACCCAACTGACAAACTACACCACCCTCAACGGCAATTTTGTTTGCTGCTCCAAGATTGTTGTTATGCACGGCCTTGCAATAGGGGCAAGCGAATGAAATTGAACGTACGTAGAGATCGAGCGATGGCTCCCTTTTAATGCATTACAACTTCCTGACAAACATTGTTAGTGCAAGAGCACATCTTTCATGCACAGCGGCTCTATTATAGAGTTTAACCCCTTCAGTGCTGTTTGTGGCAAATTTTGCAAGCATGGCAGTTATGAAATTTTTTGAATAGGTTCTTTATTCATCCTGAAACAAAAGCAGGTACATTCATCACAGACATTGCTGCTATAGAAGATATTTAATGCCTTGTCCAACAATAAAGCAAATAATTAGAGATCACAATGTGAATCTCCACCGTTCATTTACAGTCATTGGTGGTTAAAATAATGGCATTGAAGGTGTTAAGGAGCAAATTGCCTTCACCCCCCATCTATTTTTCTCCCAGTATCACTTATCCAATGTTTCTACTTATCCTTGGATATACCCTTTCTTTCATCTCTTAGGAGGAGGAAGCTGAAGCAGAGTCTCAGTCCCAGGAAGAGGAGCAGGAGTCGGGGAGAGTCTTCTCAATAGACACATTGAACCTACCAAGAGGATTTGTCTCTGCCCGTATACCAATAGAGGTAAATAGCAGGGGACTAACTGACATTGACAAGGCTTGCAGCTTTAATACCACTTTTGTTGGCACATTACACCTGAGTGCTCTGTTGTTTGTGTGTCTGCAATTACTTTATTGATTTGGGTTTTGTATGTAACCAATTAAAATCACAGATTAGTCACTTGCTGTATTACTAAAGAGAATCTCCTGTTCATTCAGTGTCATTGAATGAAAGGATTAGTCTATTAATGTGGCCCTGGCTTGGGCAGGACTCATGTTTTTGTTTCCATTCTTTCTCATGCTGAGCATGCTTTTAATGGAAAATGTCTATCCTTTGCAAAGTTAATGAATACATTTACAGTCTTTTATCTTATAAGTCTTGTAAATCTTTTATATGAAAGTCCTTGTGACTAAGGAATCATCTTCTTATGTTGAAATCTGGTTATATCAAGGCTCAAACACAAGAGAATACGAAGAACAATAGCAAATCTGTATGTCATAATGAGGGTTTGCTTTAAACGTGTTCTGTATAATGCCCTTGGCAAGTATTCTCGAAAAATGGCCCACATGTAAGTTAAGCCTGGCTTAACTTAGGCTGCGGTTTTATGGAAGGCCATTTGTCAACCCCTAAGTCCCATATAAATTATTATATTTTTGTAACAAATTAAAGAAACAATTGTTTTCTGGCATGAAATGAGCACCAGATATCAGTTCTATTGTGTGGGTTTTGTATTTGCATTTAGTCCCAGAACTATGGTGGTTTTGTAGGATCAACAGAGGGTGACATTTGGCTCTCCATAACTCAGTTGCTTAAATCTACACACTTAGGCAGGGTCTTAAAGTTAGGTGCCTTTCCACAATACAAGCCATAAGTCCTTGAGCCTCAGGAATTATCTTGTCAAATTGAACTCTTGTTATATCAGGGTTGAAACACAATAGAATACAAAGAGCAATAGCAAATCTGCCTGTCATATTGAGAGTTTGCTATAACTATATAATTAATCAGCTTCCCCTGTGTGCTCCAACATATTGTATGCTCCGGCGACAATTTGTCCGGTGCTTTATTTCGTCAAAGCTATAGGGTTAGTGTTAGGGTAGCATTTGGGTTTTAGGTTAGGTCTGGGCCCCGTTGCATAAAACTTACCATTAATGGTAATTTTGCCATCAGTGGTAACTCCCATGGAAACCTTGATTTTGATTGGCTGTTGAGTGATGTTACCATGGTAGTTACCACTGATAGCAGAGTTACCATTAATGGTAAGTTTTATGCAACGGGGCCCAGGAGGTAGGGTTAAGATTAGTGTGAGGTATAGTGTTTGGTAGGGTTGAAGTTTAGAATTGGGTCAGGGTACTAAATTTTTGCAGGGAAATTTTTGCCAGAGCACCTGTCGTACAACCTTCCCCTGATTCCATCTTAATTCATGACAGGACCAGGTCAATGTGAAAATAGAACGGGACTACATGAAGGAAGAGGGGCTGCCGAGCAAGCTGATTAAAGTCAAGAATGCTGCCCTCGTTATACGCAAAGAGAGGAAGCCGCCGCGCAGAGCAGTCAAGGAACTGGGCAGTGGTCGGCAAGTGAAGAATTTCAAGAAATTTAGAAAGGTACAGGTCTGGTGTATCTCATTTTCAATCCAAATTCTCAAGGGCACATATCATACCCATCAGTTGATTGTAAGTTTTATGATGATGCGTATGAGGATGGTTATAATTGCAGTTAGTGACATCACTAGAGTCTCATTTTAACAAATTTTGTACCATCTTTAATGTTGGTAGTGTTAGAGTGGCAATTATAATCTTGGTGACGAGCATAATGAGGAACAAGAGGATGATGGTGATGATGACAGTGATGATGATGACGATAGCAATGGTGGTAATAATGGTGATGATGGTGAAGATAACGATAGTTATAATGTCTGTGATGAAGATGGTTGATGTGGTAATGATAATGATGAATGCAAGGAGGAGACGGATGATGATGGTGGTTCAGGTGAAAAAATGGTAATGGGGATTACGAGTGAGATGATGATGATAATGATAATTGTGATAATTGTGATGATAAAGATTATGAGCATAGTAGCTGTAGATGAAATTTATAGTCATAAATGCATAGGAACTTCCTAAATGTATACATAAAACTGATTTCTTTTGTAACTATCACCATCATGATTATCATCCTCATCATCATAATCATCGTCATCATTGTTATCATCATCATTGGTCATCCTCATCATCATCTTCATCTTTATCATCTTCATTATCTTTATCATCTTCCTTATCTTCATCATTGTCATCACCATCATCATCATCATCTTCATCATCATCTTCATCATCTTCATCATCTTCACACTATCAATGTCATCACCATCATCATCATCATCATCATTGTCATCATCATCTTCATCATCTTTATCATTTTCATCATCTTCATCACATCAATGTCATCACCATTTTCATGGTCATCGTAAAATTGATGTTGATGATCCATGAGTCAGCCCTGCCCTAAATTTCTTTCATTCAGGCTGGATACGCTGGTCAGTCTGCCATCCCTCGTATCATAGGTGGCAATGATCTCTTTACACACTACAACAATCCCAGCAAAGACATTGAGGACATGTTCAATGAAGAAGTCAAGGTAATTATATCTCCCCCTTTGCTTGCTTTTTTTTTTTCGAATTGTATAAGTTAGGGATGCCAGTTTTCAAGCTTTTGCTTCATTTCACTTCCCAACACCTCTCTGTTAGAGGCTCTTTCAGGCTTCATACTGTTGAGAATCTACAGCATGTATAGGACCCCTCAACATTTTGGGATCTTTTTTATGTTAATTTGCTAAAACCCACTGGTATCATTGAATAATGAGATGTTTCGTTTGAATGTTATTTGATCTTTCTCCGCCGCAACAAAATATGATAGAATCGTGATAAAATGATGCAATTATTTGAAGTACTAATCCTGAGTATTCAATCATACAGAGTTGTGGTTGAAAAAGCTTGAAAATTCAGCAAGTCTTTAATGGTTGACTCTCATAGTGCAAAATTCAGTTATGTTTGAGTTTTGTATGTGTGTCTGATTCCAGCTTTTGATGAGAGATGCTGGTGGGATAACTTTTTATTATGAATCGATTGATGCACGTTTGTTTTATATTTTGCTATACTTTGCAATACCATAAGTCATTTTTTATGCCTTCCCTATCTCTGTCTTTTCTCCGTATTCAAATTAAATGCCAGGCTGAGAAGAAGAAGGATAAGCAAGAAGAGATGGCTGAGAGGCTGTTTGCTTTTGAGCCAAGGAGGGCGCCAGTCTCCAAAAGGAAGAGATGAGGTTAGTTTCCACAATGTTTCCAATAGTTTTCCAAGTGATTTTCAGATTACAACACCCTCTTACTGATGAAAATGATGTGCGAGTGATTCATATGATTCAATCCTTTGATTCGTTGCAATCACCTATTTTTAATGATAATACATGTAATTATAATCTGGATTTATCATCATCACCATTTACAATGTTTCTAAGCACTTAACAGATATATTATTACCTGGGTTATCGGATTCAGGCTTTTCCCGCACACAATGCATGCACCTTCTCCAGCTTAATGCCATTGAACACTGTTTTTGATCAAGATGAAGAATAGAATATGAATCACTGTTCAGAACTGTTCTCATGAAACCTTAATTGTGATACATGCAATACATGTTCATGAACTCTGTGGGTTAAAGATAAAGTGGAGTTCTGGTCATGAGATTGAATTATGAAAGAAACTTTCTCAAAGCAATAATTGGGAAAGGTTGATTATATATCAAATAAGAATTGGTGTATGCTGTAAGGTTTTGGAATCTCCAAAATGATAAGAAATCAACTCAATCCTGCTGAGAGTCACATGTACTGCCCACAGAAACGTGTGTATGGGACTGCACACAAATGTTTGGCCCGAAAAAATATAGAAAAAAGGGAAAAACTATGGAAAGAGGTTGATGATGACTAAGTAAAAGGTTTGAGACATGGCTTGTCTCCGTGGCAACAATGCCCTCACTGTTCCAATCCGCGGCGTGCTTTCAACACAGAATTCATTCAAAGATGGAGCTTTCCCCTCTATCTTTGCAGTGTGGAGAGAGAGAGCATACAACTATTGTGCAATAGATTCTGGTTCTGGCAGAGACATGCCATAAGCTACACATCTTGCTTGCAAAAAAATTATTTTCCCAACCTCTTTGTACATGTGTATCTCTCTTCATTCCTTCTATCTGTCTTTTCTTTTTTCATTTCTCTATCTTTTTTTTTTTGGATTTAGCTGTGGTTTGAATGGAGGGTAGCTAGGAGGCAGTATGTCCTATGAGAACAATGACTGTCTGAAACCCTGGGAGTAATACAAGAATATGAATTGACATGTTGTAAATACTGTGTTTGGTTGGTCATATAGGTTTCTCGCTAGTGCATAACACCCGGGGTGCTGATACGAAGGGTGAGGAATATCAGGAAATATAAACGATGTGTAGATGCTCCCAACAAGGGTACCGACAAGGGTTATAAATCAGTCCATGCCTTCTTTCAATCTCTAAAGTTGTTTTGGTCCTCCCAAACCACCTCCCTGAGATGTCATAAGGCCATATTTCACTCAATATGGACCAATAAATGTATCAGCAGAGGTGTCGATTTGTTTGTTATACTGGTAGATAGAGCATTGGAGGGGCAAGCATCATTAGTGAACAATGCTCTGCCTCTCCAATGCTTTGTCTATTTTGAACAAATCAACCCCTCTGTAAGTCAGTACATACTTTCAACCAGCAAAATTGCTTTGGTCCTCTCAGCTCACCCTCATTGGACTGGGTAAAGCCATATTTCTGTCCGTTTGAACCATGCATAAACTATTTTGTGCCTAGAAGCCAGATTGAATAATCCATGTTTTTCTGAACTTTATTAATAAATACAAATATCATATAGTGCTTTCGGGATAGCATTATTATAATGAAAGAAAAATATTATGGCAAGCCACTTGTTTAATTTTTTACAGAATGATTAGAAAATTTTATCATAAACTTGCTTTATTTTCAAAAGAATTTATGCAACACCATCTCAAATACCAAGTTTGCTTCCCTAAACAGTTTGAAACAACATCATTTGTACTGAAGTGCATTGCTTATCTGTCTGAGCAAGTATGATTGTCAATTACTTGCTGTTCTTCATATAATATAGTTGTTCTTATTGGATGGGATGTGTGGACAAATAGATGAATTATATACAGTGGAACCTCGTTATAAAGAACACTGATATAACAAACTCTCATTATAACAAGGTAATTTTGCCAGTCCCACTTCTTTGTATTCTGTTGGTTTTTTTTTAGCCCTGATATAACAAGGTTTTGATATAAAGAGGTAATTGTCCCCGCCGAACGAAGTTCGCGAGGGGACTATGAAACGGGCTCCGTACGTGTGTGCGTGTGTGTGTGTGTGTGTGTGTGTGTCCGTCCGTCCTTCCGTCCGTCCGTCTGTCCGTGTGTGCTCAAATGTTAGAAAATGCTACTTCTCCTCTATTTCACATCGGATTTTGATTCCGATTGTTTTATCTGATAGGGCTGGGTGGGGGCTTCCAAACTTCTACACAGAATTTTGAAATTCAATAATTATGCAAATTTATGCAAATTTATTCAAAATTGACGAAAAATGCTACTTCTCCTCTATTTCACATCGGATTTTGATTCCGATTGTTTTATCTGATAGGGCTGGGTGGGGGCTTCCAAACTTCTACACAGAATTTTGAAATTCATTAATTATGCAAATTTATGCAAATTTATTCAAAATGGCTGAAGGTTCATAATGTTTTCATGTTTTATATTTCAGTTGTATACATGCATTGTTGGTATTCTCTTCTTTTGCATGCAGTAACATTATTATTTTATTCACTAAAGTTTTTCACTGACGTTTTAAGGTTCAGGCTAGTTAATTTCCACAGATCTGCACTTTCGGCGGGGACATTTATTACGCATTGCGTAATTTACTCATTCACTTGTTTCCATGGTCCCAAGGAGTTTGCTATAATGAGGTTCTACTGTACATGGCTTTTATGTCTCCTGTGTTGAAATTGGATCGCATGCTTCATTAGTTCACCAAAATGTTTTCACAAGCTTTTTGAATTCAGACAACAAAGAGGTTAATAGATAGGAATTCCACCTCTTTCCTCCTTTGAAATCTCTCCTTGAGAATTGGTTCATGTAAAAGGGGCACTTTTTGCACATCCTTGATCTTGATATGAGATTTTCTTTGAGATATTGACTTGTATGTCATAACACCACTTACAAACACAATGAAAAGTAGTTGGATACAAAGATAAAGTTTGGAGACAGAGGTAGCAGATTATAGATAATGATATTTCTATTCAATTTCATGTGGATGAAGGGCCAATCAGACCTCACCGATAGCTATAATGATAATAAGATCTTCAATTAAAGGTACCCCCTGCTATGTATGTCTATAGTAGGGCAGCTGCAGGGTGTACCTTTAACCCTTCAAGTTTCAGGACAGGAACTATTTAAGGGCGAAATTGATCACATTTCATTCTTCAAATTGGCAACAATATTTTTCTTTTAGTGCTACATGGTTCTAATAAGATGTAATAGGTTTGAAAACAATATACATGTTTAGGAACTTTGTCGAAAAGTTGAAAAAATACCAATTTCGATAAAAAACAATGATTTTGAACCTCCAGATATGTTGCCAATTTAAGGATTTTAAGACTTATTCTCCTTTCTAAAATTCCTGGCATCAAACACAATATGGTCATGCAAAAAAATGGACAGTGTGTGTGTGGAGCTCTGAATCAAAAGTTATTAAGCCAAACCGCAAAATGTGGTCAATTGTCTTGAAAGGGTTAATTGAAAATCCTGTTATTGTTATTGATATCAGTGAGGTCTGACCAGGCCTTTATTGTCGTGAGGAGGATTGGATCTGAGACATGTTAAATTGCCGTATTGTGTGTGAGCACTAACCCCATTCCCTGGTGAAACCAAATTTTCTATAAAGCTTCTAGTATAAAAGACCATTGAAGACAAATGAGTATTATGTAATAGAGACCACAGAAGACTTTTCAAAAAGTATTGTACCTAATGTTTGTATTTGAGCAACAGGTATTACATGTACCTATCAGTATCATTGCATTGCACTGCCATTATTGCCTTAGAATACCAGGTTCCACTTTAAAGGGCAATCCAACCTTTGTCAATAATAGAAACAGGATTGTGAAAGTTTGAAAGAAGTCAGACAAAGAATAAGAGAATTATGAATGTTTGAAAATGAGATCATTACATCTATGCGAATCTCAAAATGGCAATTTTGTGAATACATGTAGATTGTGAAGTATTCATGGTCAACTCTCCCATTTGTCGTGCACCAAAATATTGTAAAATTCCAGTTTTCTCCTGAGCGCCTTTTCCCTCCGGGCAGTTCTCAAAATATATTGTAGATAGCATATTGTTATAGGTCCTCCAAGAAAAAAAAGAAAGAAAAAGATCCTTCTGAGTTATAAATTTTGAAAAATTGACATTTTGGTCATTTTGTGTGTTGGAGCGAATGGGAAAGTTGACCGCCTCTACATCGCAGTGACCGTACCGATTCGGCCAATTTGAAATTCCCATATGTATAGTGATTACAACTTTTGAATGATTCCTAACTTTCTTATTGCTTGTCTGATTTCCTTCAATTTTCACCAATCTGCTCTGATTTTTCTGCCTTCACATAAATCATATTATTACAAAGGTTGGATTGCCCATTAATAGTTGACTGATCCCTTCAGTGTGATAGTTGATTGATCAATTCATAGTTTTTATGCCTCTGCCTCTGCCTCTGCCTACTGAAGGTGGTGCTGGAGGCATTATGTTTTTGGGTTGTCTGTCCGTCCGTCCGTCCTGCTTTCTCGTTCTAGCGATAACTCAAGAACCACATGCGGTATGAACTTCAAACTTGGTACTAGTATGTATCACATAGGAAGACGATCTGATTAGATTTTGGGGTAAGTAGGTCAAAGGTCAAGGTCACAAAGGCCAATTTCTGAAATTTCAGGTGTTAGCCTCGTTCTCGCGATAACTCAATAACCATTTTGAGATATGAACTGTAAACTTGGTGCTAGTATGTATCACAATAGGAAGAGGATCTGATTAGATTTTGGGGTATGTAGGTCAAAGGTCACAGGTCAATTTCTGAAATTGCAGGTGTTGGCCTTGTTAATGCGATATCTCAAGAACCATTTGATCCATTAACTTCAAACTTGGAACTAGTATACATCACCATAATGAGAAGAACTGATTAGATTTTTGTTCACGTAGGTCAGAGGTGACAGGTCATAGAGGTCATTATACAGGTGAATGTGAAATTAATGTTGTTTAACCTTTGTTATCACCATATCTCAACTGTTTTGTATTCATGACTAGGAGGAGATAAAGTGATCAGACTTTTGGGCTATAAGGTGTAAGGTCAAATGTCAAAGAGGTCAATTAACATGTAATTAGAGGCTTTTTATTCTGGTTATCACAATATTTCAAGAACAGTTTGAGCCATCAACTGAATTTAGGCGGAGGCATATAGGAGACGCAGTCGCATTCATCTTGTTTAACTCTGTTTTGAATGAAGTCTGTGAACACACAACATAATATCTGAAATGGAGGAAAAGCTATTCCTCCTTTCATAACACTATTTATAAGGTCCTCCCTGGTATTTAGTTGATTTGAATAAAAGCAGAAAATGAGAGAAACAGAATGGGAGGTGCGATGGTTCAGTGGTAGAGCAGTGGTCTCGTAACTGGGGGGGACCCGGGTTCGAAACCTAGTGGATGCGCTAGTGCTCTTTGGAAAGGCATTAATCTTTATTACCAAGTCCTTCGGAGATAACTTAACCCTTACTGTACTGGGGGGGGGGGGGCCTTGGAGGCCCCCCTAGACAAATTTTGCCGCACATTTTGAACCACTACATTTCCATGATATGCCACTTTCTGACTTTTTTCTTTCGAGTCTTGCGCATCTTTTGACACCAAGTTTTCAAAAATCGATCATACTGTTACTGAGTCACATGACCTTTTGTGACCTCGTGTCAGCCCGAAAACAGAGATTTTTTGAGTTTTGTTAATGAAGGTATACATTTGTTTCATACAGGTTTTGTGTAAAAACATATATGCATTGATTATATCTAGTGTGCATGTATGATTAAATATTTTCTTCAGAAAAGGTGGAAATTTATGATTTTTTTTTGGAACAGGACTAATGGGAGAAGAGCTTTCAAGATACATCACGGAGTTGCCAATTTGTGTCTGGTTGATTCCAACAAAAATTCATAACTTTCTTTTTTGTTATCAGATTTTGCTCAAACTTTCATCGATCTGTTTCTTTAAATTTTCTCTTCTTACAAAACCAACATATCAGAAATATTAAAGAAATACAAACATCATTATATGATATTTCATAAATATTTCTTTCAGATTTCCAATCAGTTCCCAGCTGTTGCAACCAGTTGTCACAAGGTGAGAACAGAGATGGTGATATGTCATGTTTTCATGTTATGTGATGTTAAAAAAAAAGTCAGTATGTTGGTAGGGCAAATACAGTACACAAGAGAAGAGTATATTTCACTCGCTTTGAAAATATTTTACACATCGTGCCTACTCGTGAAATATGTTCAGCTAATGTGATGTACCCTTGTATCCCACTCAAGGCCATTCAGTATTATATAATTGTTTTGTGGATTATCTTGTCAATGACATGTTTAATGAATGACATTTGAATCTATGACAAGGCACATTCTTCACCTGTTCAGACTACCGAGATTCTTTGTATGGATATACATGTACACGCATTGTATGGCTATATGACAAGTGATTAAATGTTCATAGTCTGAACATCGTATAACAATAGCAAAACGCATGTTTGAGCATCATTTTAAACGAAAACTTTACAAAGAATCAGCATCCCCCTGTAGTTTGAACATCGTATTGTATGAGAATCGTATAACTGGGCGGGGCTTATCATTTTGTGCGCACTGATGTGACCAATCTAGCAATCAGCTGTAATATCGTATGCTCCATCGCCGTCCGTGATGTAGCCTGATACAAAACATATGGTGTCAGCTGACTTCTCCAAAACATGTTTCTTCATATGATGTTGTATAGTCTGTACACTCCTTTCGCTGTACTATGATTCTTTATAGAGTACCGAAGTGCTGACGTCATATTCGCTCGTCGTCCAGGATACTGGTTCCAAACAACAGAGCCCGTGCATGAGGTTCACCGTGAAATCATTCAAGCAACGGGCTGGAGCAGGGCAATTTCAGTGTTTGGAACCAGGAACCTTGACACCTTGGCCGGTATGACGTCACACTTCGGTGCTCTATATGACGTTTCTTTATACGAGTCTCGTATAACTTTCCTGTAGTGTGAACAGGCTAGAATCATATGCTCCTCTCGTTATCATTGACCACAAACATGGTCTCTGGGTATTTTCCTGGAGCATACATCAAAAAGCCAGGATAGGCTGACTGTTATCAGAGTAATCTTACTGATTGGAGTCAGTCTGATATCTGCTAATAGGATTACAGAAATTGAAGAGAAATAAGGTGTGTTCCAATAAATCTCAACCCATACAATGCATGATTAAAAACAATCAAGGCCACTCCACACTTTACAATATGACTATGACTTCATTTTGATAGTTATGAAAATGGATGACAAATGGAATTTCAAAAGTAGAAATTCTTGCTAGGCTACTGGATATTGTGGTATGAATAGTGATATAAAAATTTGTTTTTATTTTGCCTTGGTGTTTTCTTCTTTTTTTCTTAAGGAAATTTACCAAGTCTTGTTTAAATGATTATGGTTTTCAATAGTCTAGAACAAACTGAATGCACCAAGAAAATATGTGTGTATCAAATTCCCCATGACCTTGAAAAATACAGTGTATCACCTTTCATAGGTGTATGGGGCAGAGGAGGGGCTGGGGGGGGGGGGGGCTACAACCCCCCTGAGGGTTTTGAAAGTGCCAATATTTGGGCAACCACTACCTCATATTCGGGCAGCAAGATCCCTGAATTTCCTCATATTTGGGCAGCGAGGTGCCCAAATTTTATCATATTCGAGCAGGAAAGTGCCCGAATATGTACTGCTTTCTGTAGATTTTCACTAGAAAAAGTGTCAAAATTTTTGCTTGTGGCTTGGCTTGTTCACAAAAATTTAGAAACTTGAAAGTTGATATTCAGGCAAAAGATGTCAGCCCCCTCATGAAAATGTGCCGTACGTCTATGTCACCTTTAATGCATACTTGTCACTTGAGCATACCAGTAACAGTCGTTTCAAAAAATTGGTTAAACTTAGACCTTGAGCTTGACTGTAGACTGTATGTCTGTGTTGAATCAAAGCCTAGGTCACTTATGCTGTGGTAAACCACCGCGAAGTGTACAGTATCCGCTTCACATTAGTGTACATGTATCTTTTATAACGCTCTGATATAAAGTGAGTACATTTAGGACCTTTGTTGCGTGAAGCTACTTTTTTTTCATCCCCACTTGCCATTCACTTACACATTAAAAAAAAAAAAAGATGCTGGATTAAACAGCCATGGTTTACTGCAGCATATGTGAACAAGCCTATCTTGGATTGTGACATGCATTTCTTTCTAGTGTCCATTCAGTAGTCCATTAAAACAACCAGATCTTTTAAAATAAGCATTTATTTTGATTGTTTGTCATTTAATTGTATCTCCTCCTTTCTTTTTCTTTTTTTTGGGGACTTTTCTCTTTGTACCTCTGTCCTCTCTCCCCTCTTTACTGGTTATTTTCCATGCTCTTTCTCTTATCATTTTTATGATTATTATAGGTGGATTTATTTGATTTTTTTTTTTCCTTTCCTTCTCCCTTCATTTTCTTGTTCTTCCTCTCTCCCCTAACATTCTCTTTTCCTTTCTGATCTTTTCTCTCTACCTCTTTCTTTCTCCCTCTCACTCTCTGTATGTCTGTCAGTCAACCCCTGCATTTTCTGTTTTTCTATTCCTCTTATCCGTGGCTAAACCCAACTATTGGAATTTAATCTGTTCCTTTTGGGGATTCCCCCCCCCCCCTCTATTCATTTATATGCATACCTGTTTCCCTTTCTTTTTGTTAAAGGGAAAGTCCACCCCCTCTCCCCTCCACCTCTCTCTCTCTCTTGCTCGCTCTATCAATCCACTTTAATCTTCTGTGGTGTGTGCAATTACCATGAGGAATTTTATTTTTTAGTAGTTATCTTTCTATTTTTCTGTTTGTTCCATGTCTATCGAAAACCCACCAAGTCACTTGAAGCCTGTAATCTCTCTTTTGTGGGCTCTCTTTCTATCTCCTTACCCCCCCCCCCCCTCTCTCTCTCTCTCTCTCTCTCTCTCTCTCTCTCTCTCTCTCTCTCTCTCTCTCTCTCTCTCTCTCTCTATCAATCCCCATTAACCTCCTGTTGTATGAGGAATGTCAATTTTGTTTATTCATCTTTTTTTCTCTCTGTTTTTTCCAGACCTATTGATAACCGACCAAGTCACGAAGCCTGTGGCCACTCTTTTGTTTTGGCACGGGAGAAAAGCTTCTGCAAATACATGGAAGAAATATTTGAAGTGCGAAGGATCAAACAGAGGAATGCCTTATTATACCTGAATACATGTATGTATTTGTTGAAGGTTCTATTCATGCATATTCTATGTATGATGTTGGTACTTGGTTTGTCTTGTATAGATGTTTTCAAATTGTCAAAAAGTTCAATATATTATTATTATTTGTTAATTTGAGTCAGCTGATGCATGTACAGTGTGCATATTATTTTGCTGGAAAATGTAAAGAATATCTTTGACTTTCCTGTATATTATTTCTTCCAAAGATTTGAGTAGGCCCACACAGCAGTAAAATACAGTGGAACCTTGGTTAAAACAAACTCCTGTGTGAGTAAGAAATTTACTTCTGTGTATCGAAACCTTCTTATTCCTTTCAGGACAAGAATTATTGAAGGGCTAAATTGATCATATTTTGTTCTTCAAATTGGCAACAATAATATTTTTCTTTTAGTGCTACATGGTTATAATAAGGTGTAATGTCTTTGAACACATATACATGATTACAAAATTTGTTGAAAACATGAAAAATTTGCCAATTCTGATAAAAAACAATGATTTTGAACCTCTCAATGTGTTGCCAATTTAAGCATCTCAAAGCTTATTCTCGTTTTTAATATTCCTGGCATCCAACGCAATGTGGTCATGCAAGAGAAATGGACATATTTTGTGCAGACATTTTTGCTTCTTCTACTCATGCATCTGGTATAATATTTAGAACTCTGTATCAAAAGTTATTGAGCCGAACCACAAAATGTGGTCAATTGTCTCAAAAGGGTTATATCAGGACTGAAAACAATAGAATATAAAGAATAGGACCTTCTTGTAACAACCGTTTTTCATAACAGTTTTCTTTATAACAAGGTTCCACTGTACTGTTACGGAACATGTTTAGAAGGAAAGGTTGTGTTATCCAGTAGCCTTGGAGAAACTTAAAAGTAGCCTCTAAAAGTCTAAGCATGGAAAATGTTTAAATCATTGTTAACAGTGTATATTTTACATTTCTGAAAAGAAAAGCATGAAATATAAGATTTTGTGAGAGAATAATTGTCCCCGCCGAACGAAGTTCGCGAGGGGACTATGAAACGGGCTCCGTTCGTGTGTGCGCGTGTGTGTGTGTGTGTGTGTGTGTGTGTCCGTCCGTCTGTCCGTGTGTGCTCAAATGTTAGAAAATGCTACTTCTCCGTCATTTCTTGGCCGATTTTGATTCCGATTGTTTTATCTGATAGGGCTGGGTGGGGGCTTCCAAACTTCTATACAGAATTTTGAAATTCATTAATTATGCAAATTTATGCAAATTTATTCAAAAGTGACGAAAAATGCTACTTCTCTATTTCACATCGGATTTTGATTCCGATTGTTTTATCTGATAGGGCTGGGTGGGGGCTTCCAAACTTCTATACAGAATTTTGAAATCATTAATTATGCAAATTTATGCAAATTTATTCAAAATTGACGAAAAATGCTACTTCTCCTCTATTTCACATCGGATTTTGATTCCGATTGTTTTATCTGATAGGGCTGGGTGGGGGCTTCCAAACTTCTACACAGAATTTTGAAATTCATTATTCATGCAAATTTATGCAAATTTATTCAAAATGGCTGAAGGTTCATAATGTTTTCATGTTTTATATTTCAGTTGTATACATGCATTGTTGTTATTCTCTTCTTTTGCATGCAGTAACATTATTATTTTATTCACTAAAGTTTTTCACTGAAGTTTTAAAGTTCAGGCTAGTTAATTTCCACAGATCTGCACTTCCGGCGGGGACATTTATTACGCATTGTGTAATTTACTCATTCACTTGTGTGTTATGTGTGTAGTACCAAGAAGGTACTAGGCAAGCTAGAGTTAGAACGGGGGAAGGGCTCTTTAACCCTTTCAGGACAGGAATTATTTAAAAGATAAATTGATCACAATCTATTCTTCAAATTGGCAACAAAAATATTTTTCTTTTAATGCTACATGGTTCTAATAAAATCTAATGTCTTTGAAAACAAGATACATGGTTAGGAACTTTGTCGAAAAGTTGAAAAAATTGCCAATTTTGACAAAAACAATGATTTTGAACCTCTCAATGTGTTGCCAATTTGAGGATTTTAAAGCTTATTTTCCTTTTTAAAATTCCTGGCATCAAACGCAATATGGTTATGCAACAAAAATGGACACAGTGTGTGCAGATTTTTTTGCTCTTTCTACTCATGCATCTGGTATATTTTTTAGGGCTCTGAATAAAAAGTTATTGAGCCAAACCACATAATGTGGTCAATTGTCCTGAAAGGGTTAATATAGGTTTTTAAGCCGACTTGTAAAACCAGCGGGTGGTCGCTGGAAGATTTACCACAGCTGCTGAAGTAGCTTAGAGACAGCGCATGCGCAGTTAAAGGGGAAGTTCACCCTGAAGATTGCTTGAGTTTAAAAAATGCAGAAAAAATAAAGAAAAATATTGGCGAAGGTTTGATGAAAATCGATCAAATAATAAAAGAGTTATGAGTATTTAAAGTTTTGGATTCGTGACGTCACATGCGAGCAGCTGCCCATTGGTCATGTAATAAATATTCCATATATTCGCATTTTTTTTTACGTTCCACGATAAATTAATATTGTTTCTTTTCAGAATCTAGTATTGAATAACATTTCTGACAATATATTAAATGCACAGACGAAAATATTCTAAATTTTCTGAGAAAACTGTATTTTATGGAATATTTATCACATTACATAATGGAGGAGCTGCTCGCATGTGACGTCACAAAATCAAAACTTCAAAAGTCCATAACTCTGTTATTCTTTAACGGATTTTGTCCAAACTTTCGCCAATATTTTTCTTTATTTTTTCTGCATTTTTTAAACTCAAGTAATCTTCAGGGTGAACTTCCCCTTTAATGCTAGTGCTATGCTAGCAGCTCAGCTTGCTGCTGCATGCTTTGCGTAGCGCAAGCTGATATCAAGGAGGTACTAGGTACCTCCTTGGTAGTACATATTATTGTAAGGAATTTCATTGAATGTCTGACATTTGTAAATGTGTGTAGAATACCTTCTGAAATGTAATGTTGCTCTTGTGAATTTGAAATAATGGTCTTGCCAACAAAGCTGAAACAGTGTCAAATGAACCCATGATTGTTAAAAAGTAATATCAACCATTTTGTAGACCGTGACGTCAGATAAGAGCCAGGAGAGTGTCAACGCCTTCTTTGTTCTCTGGCTCTCAGCTAGGCTGGATGCTACTCCCCCCTCTCTCTCCCCCCCCCTCTCTCCCCCCCCCTCTCTCTCCCCCGCTCTCTCCCCCCCTTCCCCCCCCCCCCCCCCCCAAAAAAAAAAAAAAAAAAAAAAATCCCCTACCTGAGTGTATGTGAAGGGGATAACGAATGGCAAATTCAAGCCTTGTTGATTTCAGACTCTTAGGTATTTCACACATTTTCTTTCTTCTGAGAGGGGGAAAAGTCTGCAGTTTATCTTCATCTTTATCATTCAGGTTCGATCAGGATTTTACTTGAGAGTGGGTTTAATTGCCTTCAGTTTGTCATTTGAATATCAAGGGGGGAAACCTCTACAAACAGTCATCTTATTAGTGTCTGTATGCAACTGTAATTAGCATTATCATGAAAATGGATGTTTAATTAGTAAATGTAATCACTTTTTTCTCTCTCTTTTTATAAGCTCTTCTCACCATTCCATCTATTTTCCATTTTGTGCCTTGTCTAAACCCGTTCTAATGCTTCTACATGTATATTAACAGTCTTTCGTTGACAGATGTAGTTAAATGATGATTTTTTTTTTCCTCAAAGCCTTTTTATATTTTTCATTCATTAAGGGAAATTAGATTAATGTAATTAAACTTTTTTCCTCCAAACTTCATATTTTATCACTCATTAAGGAAATTAAGTAAATGTAATTAAACTTTTTTCCCTCCAAACCTTCATATGTTGTTAATTCATTAGGGGAAATTAGATTAATGTACAAAGTTGAGAAATTCTGTGTGTGTGTGTGTTTGAGTGTGTAAGAGAGAGAGAGAGACAGAGGGAAAAGACTGCATGTTTTATCTTGAAGACTTAGGGTGTGTTTATAAGAATGAGCTTTTTGTTACATGTTCAGTTCAAAACACGGTTGCGTCCACAGTAATTTTCGTACAATGGCCGTTTTAAAACAGCAGTGAAAACTCACAAAAAGATGCATTTTGAATTGGCATCTCTCAAAAAACACGGTTTCTGGGGAAGCATAAACATATTTGTAAATATGACATCATATAAACGTGTGGCATGCACAGTGAGGTTTGCAAATCCAGCTGCAGAGCCTGAATTCGCCTGGGAAAAAAGTAGTATAAACAGTATCCCATGAAACTGCATTTTAGATGAGCATTTCAAAACACTAATTCTGCCTTCGTAAAGAAAGTATAAGTGCACCCTTACAAGCAAAATGTGCTTGTCAGTGAAAAAAACCCAAAGTTTTACAATTGCAAATTCAAAATGAGCTCTTGTGAACAATTTTTTCTTTTTTTAACACTGGTGTTTGTCCATATAATGTGTGATGTGTTTAATGTTGCAATGATTTTACAGACATTAATTATGTATATTGTTCTTGCAATTTAGTGGTCATGGGAGAAAGTCTGTTATGTAAGGTTGATGGGAAAGTGGTTGGACTGTTTGGCCACTTAGATACATGTATTATCTAATTACTTTGCACAGGCACAATGTATTGAGATTGTATGTTTATTTAGGCAATTTAAAACTGTCAACATGTAGAAATTGATAAAGTACATTAAAAAATTTGAATGCGATTAAACAGTGGAGCAAATTCATTTTGAAATTCGGGGGGGACATTCGCCTCCCAAATTCTCTGACAAGCAAAAAAAAGAAAAAAAGAAAAGGTTATTCAGAAAGGTGGGGGGGGGGGGGGGGGGGGGGGACATTCACCTCCAAAATACTCTGACAAGCAACAAAAAAAAAAAAAAAAAAGGTTATTCAAAAAGGTTGGGGGGAAATTCACCTCCAAAATTCTCTGACAAGAAAAAAAAAAAGAAAAAGAAAAAAAAGGTTATTCAAAAAGGTTGGGGGGAAATTCACCTCCAAAATTCTCTGACAAGCAAAAAAAAAAAGGTTATTCAAAAAGGTGGGGGGGGGGGGACATGTCCCCCTGTCCCCCCCTGGATTTGCGCCCATGCGATTAGAAAAGAAATGTTGCATTTACAAATCTTAAAATGGCTTTGATATTGTCTAAAGACTTGGTAATTATTTTGATACATGTATGCTGATAAAAACATATGCCCACATAGATGTAGGCATGTTAAATCAAGAACCTATGCACATGCCTTGCTTGTATTGAAATGGCAAGATGTAAGAATTAGAAAGTGGACTGATATTCTCATTCAACTAATTTCCATTCAATAGTGAGATTGTTTGGAAAGTGAATGGAATAACTAATTAATGTTAAGTCTATTTATGGTCATTCACTATTTTTTTCCATCATCATCTCTCTCTCTCTCTCTCTCTCTCTCTCTCTCTCTCTCTTTGTCTCTTCTCTCTTATTTGATTATCTGTTCCTTTATCTCTTTTTTTTTTGTGTATCATCAACTATTCTCTTTGTCTTTTTTTGTTACCACTCATTTGTTTGACTCTCATTCTGACTATTTTGTCTCTTCCCTCCCCTCTCCCTCTCTTTCTCTCTCTCTCTCTCCCTCCATCCTTCCCTCCCTCCCCCCCTCTCTCTCTCTCTCTGTCTCTCTCATGTGCATACTTGGCTACTAGTATCATTTATCTTGGAATCCTCTTATCTCGTAATTCTCATTTTGTAATATTTTCCCTCCTTATTTCTTTGTGGTATACTGTAAACAACTTTTTTTTGCAGTGATGTCTTCCATTTTATATAATACTAGCAGCAGTACCCGTGGAAAAATTCCACGGGTGCTAGCCAGGGAAGTATGGATTGATTTTTGCGAACACATCTTCTTTGGAACAATGTTGAAATTATCACTGTTTTAAATTGTGGCTTATTAAACTTATATTGAATGGGATAAACATATTACAATGTTTTTGTTACCAAATAATCATATTCAAACTACATGTTTTCAAATGATAGGTTAATATGTGTACATGAATATCATGTATTTTTTTAATTAATAAGACGAATGCTTAATAATTATGGTTCTATGGGTAATGGTTTCTAAAAGAAATATTTTGTAATTTTTGTTTTTCATCTAAGTTAATTTTTAGTTTCTCTTGTATTTATCTTAGATTCTTTTAGTATTGTTTTATTAGTTCAAGTGAATAATAATAAATATTAAGAGAAAAATAAGTTTAAGATTACAACATGTCATTCTTACTATAGAATATGTCACATGCTTTTTTTGAAAGGTAAAAGTCTGTTTGTTTTTTATTTGGTTTTGGGCTAAAATAATTTATCATTTTTATGTCTTATAGTGGTGATTATGTATAATACATTTTTGCTGATGAGAGAGATTGCATATCTACTGTTTTTATGTAGGAAATAACAATATAATTATTTCAAAACTTGTTTCCACGTGAAAATCACTGGCCCTATAATACTGTGAAATTAATCTTATTTTATTTAAGCTAATGCATTTTAACTTCCATGAAGATTGTTTTATGTTTGTGCGTTTATTGAAGCAAATTTTTTACCTGTCCTTTCCCACCCCGTTCTCACAATATCACCTAAGGAGAAACGTAAGCGAAGTTGCCTGATGCCTAAACATATGAAATTCTACCGTGCCATCCATTACATTTTTTTTTAATGAAACATGATTTGCAAAAGTCATAATCCAGTTTACTCACGTACCCCTGCAATATTTGAAACCCCAGATAAAATTGTGAATCCACCACTTAATAATAATCTGTGGACAATTATGAATGGTGAGTGCAGGCTCTATCCCCTTATCATGCCCCCTCCCCTCCCTTTACTCCAGCCAGTGGCGTATAGAAAGGTTCCACTTTCTTTGGGGGTGATTTCATTTTTTCTACAATGAACATAAACTGTTAATTAATACCCACCCCCCCCCCCCTCCGCTTTTTACGCCCATGAATCCAGTGATTACATTTTTTGTACAATAAAATAAAATTGATGCACTCACATATCCCCCATCAGAGGCGGATCCAGGGGGGGGGCCTGGCCCCCTCCCCTGGGGGAAAAAAAGACAGCCCAAAATGCTGATTTTTTTTTTTGCTTGTGAGAGAATAATGAGGGAAAACTGGAACCCATAAAATCTGGTAACCCCCCCCCCCCCCCCCCCCCCCCCCAATGAGCGACTTTTGGAGGGCTGGAGAAACCAAAAAAATTTCTTGGAGGGCTGGCAAATTTTTTTTTTTCACTTCCACCAGCCCCCCCCCCCCCAGCTATCTATAAACATGACTCCAGTGATTTCATTCAAATTTTTCTACAATGAAGTTAATCATATCCCTCATCGACCACTGCACACCCCCCCCCCACCCCCCACCCCGCTATCTCTGCCCATGACTCCAGCATACTCTATTAATTCTTCAAAGGATTAACCGTTAACGCCCCTAACACATGTTTGCCCCTGAAACTGAAAGAGTGAATATTGTGGCCAACTTTCATCAGCACTATTATTAACGAATTAACCTTGATCTATAGTCTTGAGCCTCTTTCACACCGGGCCGGCATAGAGTTGCGTTGTGCGGCGTACCGAGTACGCCAAAATTACGTGCAGGACCGGCGTAATCCCCGCGTATGTTTTGCATAGGCTGCCGTACGATGGCGTATGGTTGCGTACCCTGTACATAGGCACCGCGTACTGGCATATGCAATTGGTGTACCTCCGCGTAGGACTACGTATAACATGCGTATGGTTGCGTTCGAATACGTATAGGTCTGGCGTAAAGGGTACGTAGGTTTGCTTATGCTGAACCCACACTAAGCAAAAGTACGCAACACTACGCCCTTCCTTACGTAACTCTACGGTAGTGTTGCGTAGACTTGCGTAAAACTGCGTACTTTCTGCGTGACGCGTCCAGTGCTCTTTAAACATGTTTAATTTTTTGCCTCTATCTC
This sequence comes from Heliocidaris tuberculata, assembly GCA_025618425.1. NCBI lineage: Eukaryota > Metazoa > Echinodermata > Echinoidea > Camarodonta > Echinometridae > Heliocidaris > Heliocidaris tuberculata. The sequence continues at coordinate 21,886,568 of CM046845.1, forward strand.
GCGTACCCCTTTGCGTCCCTCGGCGTATTTCCACGTAGGCTAACGGAGGCACTGCTTGGGGCAGAGTAAGCTCGGCATCGTCGGTACGCCACACTACGCAACTCTACGCAGGGCTGGTGTGAAAGCCCCTTTATTACGCGCAGGATCGGCGTAGGCTGGGGTATTGTTGCGTACCCTGTGCATAGGTACCGCGTACCTACAACATATGCAATTGGCGTACCTACGCGTAGGGTTGCGTATAACAGGCGTAGGGTTGCGTACGTATACGTAGGTCTGGCGTAAAGGGTACGTAAGTTTGCTTATGCTGAACCCACAATAAGCAAAAGTACGCAACACTACGCCCGGGACTACGCCAGCCTCAAAGGATTTTTCGTCGGACTGGTGTAGGATAGCGTACTATAGCGTAGGCATGGCGTACAGTAGCGTAGTGTTTTATACTTGCGTAAAAACTGCGTACTTTCTGCATGCAGTGGTCTACGACAAAAGTACGCGAAAAAATTAGACATGTTAATTTTGGGGGTCCATCTCGCGTACCCCTTTTCGTCCCTCGGCGTATTGCCACGTAGGCCAGCATAAGCTCAGTGTAGGCGATACGCTGCACTATGCAACTCTACGCAAGCCCGGTGTGAAAGCCCATTTAGGTCTATAGTCATGATAGTCTACAGATCTACGTACATAGACAGAAAAATCCGTCTGGTTTCAAAACACACATATTTTTAAAATAGACTCTGCTCTCACTGAGCAGATTCCGGAATTATTTTTTTAGAGTAATAAAATGGATGTAGAATCTACTCTAATATACGGTATGAACTAGGATGAATTAAATATCATCAAATTAAAAAAAATGACGATATTCGACCTAAACTGTTTCCAGTCTTGAAATAAGCAACCCAGTGAGGAATTTACTGCCGTTTTAGAATTCAAATTGATGTAGAATCTACTCAGATATACGGTGAATTTATCATCAAATTCTAACTGTAGCATTAAAAAAAGAACTTTAGTCAACTGCTTCCAATCTTGGAATAAGCAGCTCAGTATTTACTGCCGGACTCCTCCCCTCGAGTTCAGCCATGCAGCCATCCCAGCCTCAGAGAGCGGGCGCTGCCGTGACCGAACACAGATAAAATAGGACAAAGGAAGTCCATAAATACAGTTTCCAACAATTTGTTAGATTTAAAGAATGTCACTCACGTCCAAAATCAACCTTAGAATGTATTTGTAAGCTCGGGAAACCGTAGTCAACTCGGGAAACCGTAGTCAACTCATGTTGAGTGCATGTGTGTACAGTACATACAAATTGCAAGCATATTATGCATTGTCGCGTCGATCACATGCATTGCATTGAAATTGCATCGCAGTACGTGGGTGCTACTCCTATGGTGTACTTATCACAAAGTGTACTATGAAACAATGAAATACATACGTACATACCACGGAGCTCTACCGAGGCTGGGACACTGTGGGACAACCCCCATGCCATCGTTATTTTCTTACGGGGGTTCCCCCCGGTAAGAGCAAGTTTAGCAAGATGGCTAACGCGAGTCGTTTAACACGGTCGCACAATGCCAGTTGATACTCCTCGTGCACAATGTTGTTCGTCACTTGCCATGCCGTGCCTGTGATGGGCCGTAAGGGAGGTTGCACGGCTGACGACACCGCCGTCGTACGAGGTATCCACACGGAAAGCAGCCATTCCTTCGGCCTGCCCGTCCTCCCCAATCCCCCAAATCACGTTTATGGACGTCGACGGCGACGACAGGGTCGACGTGACACGCGGACTACGGGTTACACGACCTGTGGAATTATGCCACCGATCCCGCGCCACGGCGAGGGCGGACACGGCGGGGGGAAAGAGTTTTTGCTTCCACAAAAAACGGCCTTTTACGGTTTTGAGTATTAATATATAGATGTTATATAAGATTTCATAGAAAACTAATGCTATGGAGAATTTTCATAAACAATTCGTAGCCATATTTTGCTAAAATATATGCACATGTGTGTGTATAGTTAAGTAGACCAGTTGTTTCTAATTTCTGGAATGAAAAATAAATCTGGCACCTGCGCTGTATTGTCAACAATATTGAGAGTCTGTCTGTTGCCTTCAGCCTTTATTTCATGGTGTTTGCCAAATGTGTCAAGTTTAATGATTGACAGCTTTCAGACATCTGCACTACTCGTACTGTATTTGAGGGTGAGAATTAATTATTAACAAAGCATATTTTGTACACTAAGTACTTTGTTATTGCTTGTACTTGTTGTGATTTATTGAATGCTGCGAAAACAAAGCAACTTATGTATTTGCTAGAATGAACAAAATATATGTATTTATCTTAATGGATAATACCTTAAGTGATATTTTAGGTTATCTCTAATAACATTGCTTTTATGTCCCATATTCATTGAATGGGTGATAATGGAAAGGGCGATGCAAAGTCCTGCTGACCAAGCCAACACTTTCTTACTCTGTGGTGAGAGAAAAATAAAGTAAACTAAAAAAGTAAAGGCAAATTGAAAGTTTCACCCTCTATTTCAAACGATCCATTGTTGCATAACTTATTTCTGGTACAAGTTTATACAGGATTTCAGTTCATAGTAACGTAGGTTATTTTGGTATTTGCATGTCAGCTTAACCATCCCCTGTTGACATTACTACAGGTACATGGAGGTAGAGATTTTTGTGGTTATGTAATACATGTTGGAACACTCATCTTCTATATTTGTTTTAAAAAGGGTTTGGTATATATTGTGTGAGAACAGGAATGCAAGGGTTGGTGACACACAGAGAGAGAGAGAGAGAGAGGAAAGGAAAATAGAGAAAGATTTCTACACAGGCAGATAGAGGCAAGATCAGGCAATTAAGAGGAGAGAAGAAGGAGGGGGGGGGGGAGAGACTCGGGAGGTGGAAAGACGAGAGATAAGTGGAATATAATTATAACATACGTCAAAAGAGAGAGAGAGAGAGAGAGAGAGAGAGAGGGGGGGGGGGGGGAGAGAGACAGAGAGTCGGGAGGAAGAGAGAGAGAGAGAGCAGAGAGAGAGCAAGGTGGTTGTTGTTGGTTGGTTTTAGTGGCAACCAGTCAAATTCTGACTATTATGACCAAGTACTATTACAATTCATTTTTAATATGATATTTATTTTTTAAACTAAAAGTGTGAGATAAATGATATCATGCCAGATTACCACAGTCCTGTCCTTTTTTTTAGTCCTATTCTGACAAACCTGCAAGGGGGGAGAGACGTGTCATTTTTGTCTCGCCCACCGGAGGTGAAGGCGAGACTAAAGGCCACCGCACACCTTATGATTGGTCTGCGATCTGCTTTGTGAAATAAATCGCTATGGCATAAAATATTGGCATTTTAACAAATGAAATCTACCCTATTCAGGTTCTGAAAAGTAATATGAATACTAAACATAGGGTTTTGGTGATCTGTCAGCTTTCTACCGGGAATAAGGGCAAAATTAGTTACAAATTGTAGGCAGTCGTACGATTTTTGTGACGTCACTATGACTCGGAGCTGATTTGGCCATTCCACCGACTAGAAAACTCGGCAAAGGCCGTATTATCGATTTTACGATCTTTATGCTTATTCAGACCCCCAATCAACAATATTTTTCGTTTTTAAATGATTTGTCAAATGGTATTACATTTTCTTCTGAAATCGGATCGCAGACCGATCGTAAGGTGTGCGGTGGCCTTAAGGGATCCAAATGGCGTCCGTCCGTCCGTCCATCGTCCGTCGTCCGTCACAAATGTTAAAGTTTACCTGCAAGACTCTCTTATGACACATAACTCTGCACATGTTGCTGCAATGGCAACCAAACTTGGGTGATAGATGCACTTCGGGTACATTCATGTTATTTTCGCGAGTGGGCGAGACACAATATCGCTTATGCGCTTGTCTTCCAATGTACTGGAACTGATTGGATTTTACATCATAAAAAATGTAATCAACCATACATGAATGATTTTGCTGAAAAAGATGGTACATGGAAAGAAATCATTTAAGTCGAATGTCGAAAAAAAAAAATCGTCCATCCTTTCTTGAAATTTATTCATTACATTGATGGGGAAAAGTAAAAGTGTGTGCATGTATGCAAGTAAATTTATATTAGATTTAACAGTAATACACTGATGAAATGGAGTGGATGTAACATAAATACATTAATAAAATATGACAGATATATTTGAACAATAATATACACAGAGGCATGGTTGCAGCCATCGAGGGGAATATCATCATGCGAAGGGGGCGGGGGTGGCACCAGTACTTACTTGGTGAATGAAATGCGAATTTAAAATGCCTCGATTACGGGGAGGGGTATTTTCATCATCTTCTTTTAAATTTATCGTCCTTTTCTCTTGTCTCGTTCCCCCTTTTTCGCCAGCCGATGGAAAAGGGAGGGGGGGGGGGGCAAATCCCCCATGCCTGGCACCCCGTATACGTCACTGTTATCAGTAATATATACCCATGACAACAAATAAGGCTCAGACGTGTTATCTTTATTTGTTAGATAAAAAGGATCTACTGAATGTAATTAACCCTTGGCATGCTTCAGCTTATAATTCACTTATCTCTTTCATGTCACATGAGCTAGCCGGCGCGTTTTGATTATGAAAACCAAACAAGCCCACTGGCTGAGGCTGGAGTGTGAAATAAAATAAGTAATATGTATTTTGATTATTTTATATTCAATCTTCCCTACTAAAAAACTCCTTCAGCGCTGCACTTTTGATCACCTATATATGCAACATATAATGTGCACTACATCATCACTTTCTGCAAGTATTAATTCCAAGTTATGGCTACTTCTTGTCAGCCTCATTGCATCCCAACTTAACACTATGGGCCGCCCAACAGCCCCCCCCCCCCCCCCCCATGGAGACAGAAAAAAGACGCAATATAGTAAGATAACAAAGCGGATTTAATAGTTTCTCAAACATAAAGCCGAACTATTGCCAACATTTTGTCCTTAAAAAAAAGTATTTCTATTACCCTCTCCCCCATTTTAGCCGTCCACATCAAAGATATTTTACCAAAATATACCTGGTACACTGTATAGTTGTTTGTTGTATCTGTGTAGCATGCATTTTTGGTAATAGATAATCAAATCAAATCGAATCATCAAATCAAATCAAATGGGTGGTACGGTTTATCCATGGTTTGATTTTAAACCACCTCAGTGAATTCTGGCAATAAAGCACCCATTCCTTCCCATATTCCTCATCTTTGTTTTTGTCGAAATGTGTGACTTTAAAATTCAAAAGGGATATGTTGTTGAGATTGCCAGGCAATCCAGTCAGATTTTAAATGACAAATATCCACGATGAAAGATATAAATATGCATAGACTATATACTTTCCTTAATGTCTAAAATTAATTTGCTTTATATATGTACGGTTCCCATATGATATTTTCATTCATATATAACTTGATTCAAAACTCAATTATGACGCCCCATGAGGATGTATCAAATTTATGTTATATTGTTAAATATGTCATGTATCATGTATGTAGAATATATATGAACCACATACCGTGCTTTGAAATGCGCCACACACAAAAAGGAACTGAGATATTTTGCCCTTTTTTGCAAAATAGTCATAATCGGCATATATTTCTTTCTAATATGATTTTCTCATCGGAATATGTTGTCAAAAGAGGGATGGGATGGGGGGGGGGGGGGCGGGGGTTAGGAATTTTTCAAACGTAGGATTTCTGTATTTTTCAATTTTTAAGGGGGACAGTCCCTTCGGCCTACTCCATGATCCCAATGACCGACTTGGCAGCAATTAGACAAAACATGATATCGATGTCTCCCAATTTCATTGAACAAATAATATTAACTCTATCAAAGTACAAGCATCTAGGAGATCCATCTGTGACTACATTTTGATATTGATATCTGAGTCTAGATAGGAGGAAAACAATGGGATAGTATTCTACTAAGATAAACCCGATGCTAGGTTTAAATTAATACAAAGTCCATAATACAAAGCAAGAGCTATATCATTTGATTTTAATACTCTCTCTCTCTCAAAAAAAAAAAAAAAGGAGTGAATTTCCTCTCCCCCCGGGAGTCACGTCAGTGATCACTTGTTTAGGAGTGAATATCAAGTGCTCTAACAAGAAATAGTGAATGTTCATTCCATTTTCACTTTATTTTTCACTCCCCCGGAGGGTCACGTCTGTGCATGATCACTAGACTTTTTTAGAGAGTATGTTGAGTATCGAGGATTTGCCTTAGAGCATGAACCAACAGAACTTCTAATCTGTAGATTTTTTAGCCTCCAGCTATCACAACCTTTTTTGTGCCTCATTTTAGTGTACCAATTCTTTTTGTTCAAATTCTTTGTTGACGTGTTCTAACTAGGTTTTGTTGTTGTTTTTTTTGTTGTTGTTTTTTTTTGTTTTGGGTTTTTGTTTTTGTTTTGTTTTTGTTTTTGTTTTTACATTTTTTCATTTCTTCTTCAGGGCTTAGATGAGAAGGCTGTATCTATCCCTACTACGGAACAATATAGCGGCATGCAGGCTCAGCAAATATTTCTTGCTTGTGTAGTTATGTGTATACTGTGTGTATACAAGGCTTATTTAAACTCATACACATTTGTCTTTTTGTAGTCTGGTTTTCAGGGCGGGGTAAATTTGTCTACATACTTCTGAATATCTAATGAAGTCTAAAGCATGAAGATTATACTTAGTTAGGAGCTTTGCTAAGAGGGGGGTGGGGGGTGGGGGGGGGGGGGGTGGGAGACACCGACAACCATGTTGGCAAACTGAACTATGAGGACAAGGTTCATTCATGATGCTTGAAGATGAATGCTTGTTCGATTTTTTTTTTTTGTGTGTGTGTTAACTTACAAGCAAATTTGGTCCAAACTGTGTTTTTTATGCAAAAATTCTTCCAAATTCAATACCCATATATATTCAGCTACTTTCACAATGTTTCACTTCTGTTAGCACTTGGGATTGGGTATTCTATAAGAACAATCGATCACTTTCTCAGTTATGTGAGGTCCTGACATTTTTTGGTTCCCTCTTTATTCCCAAATTCTCTGTAAAGCAAGCAAAGAAGAAAAACTTCATCGCAATTTCGGGTGCATTTTCACTCTTTCACACTTTGTTGACAGCACCCCAGCACCACCAACTCCCAGGTACATGGCTGCATGTAAAAAAAGGACCTCGGCCCTGTGCATTAAACAAAACAAAAACATGGAATCATTATCTGAAAAACTGGCTTGATGAGATAGCCCAAATTTCAAAGGTTGATCACTTTTGAATTGGAGTTTGATACCTCCAAATATAATAGAAATCTTGAGAAAATCATTTATATATGTGTATATTATGATTAGCCGTGCAAATTAATGTTCTATCGGATATTATGATAAACAATAACCCCATCATTACCTACGTGCCCACCATTCTGAATCTGTCTATATCATCAAGCGTGCAAACCTTTTCTCAGTTGAAGATAAATGTCATGTGACCAGTTAAATGTATTTATCAGTAGTTCTGTAAAGGGGCACGATTCCGAAAAACCTCTTGCAAGCCAAGAGATTAAAAGGTTATCAAATTTTCTAGATGTCTTTTGAGGTCAGAAATTTGAAGGAGACACAAAAAAACAATGGGGCTCATTTTTGTGTACTAAAACATGTTAAAGTATAGGCCCAATGCCAGTTTGGGTTTTGAAATATTGGGGGGGGGGGGGAGGTTCGGGCAGCCCGTGCCCTGAATCCGCTACTGGTTTACTATAGAACTTTACATTGAACTTTAATTAGCAATTTCTTATTATTGTATTCAAACAGATATTATTTGTACATTCCCCCCCCCCCTATTTTTCAGTCCAAATACCAAATAATTACGGGGATGCCAAGTTTTTTTCTTCAGTATATACTCCTACACTATAGGTACTCCCCTAGATTAAGCCTTTGAAAGAAAAGCAGAACAATTACTTGTCATCATGCTTGTCTACAGAAGACTGGAATAGACATGGGCAAGCCATGTTATGTTGTTGTTTAAAGATTATCACAGTGATTAAAATGATATGCTGACTGTCGCTAAAATTGGCCTTTGGCCAAGAATATGTATAGTTTCTATTATTAGCTATACTAAATCTCATATTTACTTTTTTTTTTAAATTTTGTGTGTGAATGTACACTTCATTTTGTATTATATGAGAAGGAAATAAATGTATTTTGAATCTGAATCTGAATCTGAATATAACCAACTCAGTACAGCAAAAAGTCTCAGTAATAAATATAGTATCATGTTTGTTTTAGTGCTGTTTTCTATTATACTCTATCATCTAAGTGCTTATTGTGTATTGTTTATATCATATTACATTACACTTTGACATGTTAATGATTTTGATTAATACCCCTAAAGGGGGTCGGATCGAACGCGTCAATAAAATCAAACTAAGTCAAATCTCAGGTACGAATACATTCACACACATTAATAGCAGAGTATTAAATGGAAACAGAGACATAATAATGCGATTCTGAAATTTACGTTGGATACGTTTCATATTTATCTAGATCACATCATTTGTATCACGGACAGGCTTCAACTTAATGCAGACGGCCCTTGACCGAAGGTCCACGAGACCAATAAGCTCATGAAACTGGCATGTCGGTCTCGGGGACCCTGGCCCTTCCCCTATATACCCCACTCTGCTCTTTTTCTTTCACCCTCCCCCCCCCCCCCCCCAATTTTTCCTCTCTTTTCCCCTCGTTTCTCTGTCCTCATTCTCTTCTCACCCTGTCTCCCTCTCTCTCTCTCTCTCTCTCACTGTACCTCCCATCTGTTTGTGTTCTGTCCCTCTATCTCACCACCCATGTCTATTATCCCTTTCAGGACAAGAATTATTTAAGGGCAAAATTGATCACATTTTGTTCTTCAAAATGGCAACAATATTTTTCTTTTAGTGCGACAAGATTGTAATAAGGGGTAATGTCTTTGAAAACAATATACATGGTTAAAAGAATTGTCGAAAAGTTGAAAAAGTTGCCAATTTCGATAAAAAACAATGATTTTGAACCTCTCAATGTGTTGCCAATTTAAGGATTTTAAAGCTTCTTCTCCTTTTTAAAATTCCTGGGATCAAACGCGATATGGTCATGTAACAAAAATAGACATAGTGTGTGCAGAAATTTTTGCTCGTTCTACTCATGTATCTGATATATTTTTCAGGACTCTGAATCAAAAGTTATTGAGCCAAACCACAAAATGTGGTCAATTGTCTCGAGAGGGTTATCTTCCTCAGTACCTCTCAAAGCACCAATAGAGAAAGAACTTTGAAAAAAAAATGTCTGGAAAAATTACTCCTTTTTTTCTATCTCTCACTGCTGCAGTATCTCTCTCTCTCTCTCTCTCTCTCTTTGTTTGCCCCATCTCTCTCTCACTTCCTTTATCTCCGTCCATTACCCACGTCGATCTCTCGTGATCTCAAGTGGTAAAACGTGCCATATCTTTGAGGTAAAAAATTAACCCTTCATTTTGTTATCTCCAAATCTTTGTCTACAAGTAAATATAATGTTATACTCGCACCCTCGTCCACTTGTTAGAAAAAACAACTCTGATTTTAACAAAGCAATTTTGCAATTTCAATTTCTTTGCACCTGGGTCATTCCACGGGGTTGGGGCATTTTTTGTGACATACCAGAAGTGAGAAACCGTGTCTCCTATCAACCATAATGTTTTCTCAAATTGAGTTTAGCATAAAAAGCATAGCAGCTGCTATTATGTGAATCAATATTACAGTCCCAAATTATATGTAGGTTTATATAAATGTGATGTCCATGTAACGGTGTTAAAAGAAGAAATGCATATTAAGCAAAGATTCTGAAGAGAAGCAACTAAACCAGGAATGATTCTGGCTAGGCACTACTAAATATATTCATTGGAAAAACATCTTGCAACAGATGATTTCATCTTCCGTGTGTAGTACAAGATCTCATACCAATGTTACATAGCCATCGTCATATTTTTTTGCCCCAACCTCATGGAATGACCCACTTCTATTCTTTTCAGCATTGATGCCACAAGATTTCAATATATAGCAAGGTAATTTCACTGGTTCATAGCAGTTTGTTATGAGGTTCGCACTCTGTAATCATCGCTGTAACAAAAGCAACCTCTTCATAGCTTTCCAAAGAATTCTACACGTCATCAACAAATCATTAATTTGATCACAATCCAGCACAATCAGATCTGAAGACTCATAAAAAGAAATTTAAACAACTTGGGTTATATTTGCAGCATGATTTTTTTTTAAAAATCAACCACAGGAATAATTTCTTTGTTTAATCATGATGAATTATCAGAAGACTGTTCCACATCGTATCTTTCTCTGCATGTCATTCTAAATGATCATAAATATACACATGCAATATTCAAGTGATTTATAATCATGTGCGAAATAGTGAGAAAAACATGTCACCATCAATATGCAATATGAAAAATATACATCTTCATGATTTGAGTTTCAAAAACAAATTTACAAATGATTCAAGAATTGTACAAATGTGACGGCTGAACGATTCATTTCTTTTTTAGCTATGCTACAAAGGAATACAAACTATGTCAGTACCATATTGTACAATTACTGCTACATACCGGGCTACATATACAGAAAAATCTGCAACAAATTAAATTGATTCAAGAGGCTACAAACATTATTTGTACTTTCTACAGGCAGTTATATCATTTTCCTGTTTAACAACTATCCACAGTTTTTCACTTTAATACATCCCTAATTCAACAGATTGTCACTGATACTTGTATAAACCTCTTGGCAGTCAATGAACTCCTGTGCCATACACTTTGGCTCATCTTCTCTTCAGACAATTCTCAGGAATGAAATATGCTGGCAAAAACTATTGACAGGTGCGATGTGGCGGATCTGTTTATAGTGAAATACTGCACTGCTCGTCTGCTAAACAGGTGGAATAGTTGTTTCACGAGGCTGTTTTACTGATATTTAATTGACCTTTTAGAGAAGAGGCATATTCCTAGATTGCTTTTTGGCAGCTTAATTAACCATCAGAATAATGCAACTGCCCACACATTTTTTTTTTTACAACAGCTATGTGCATGCTGGTGTTCATGTACATGTACATATCATCTTTTAAGATTAAAAAGGGCATTAACTCTATAACTTTACATGGAGTTAATGTCCTTCTGGCTTTGAACCGATGATATTGTCTGTTTGGAGCCAGAAGGGCATTATTATATGAGTTAAAGCCCTTTTGGCTCCACACAGACGATATGTGAATAATAATACATCTAACATAATCAAAACTGGCTAAAATTTAAAAAAAGAAAAAGATTATGAGATACTAAAATATCATTTGCCCTTGGTATTTCCCTTCTTTGATTGTCTTCTGGGTACTGAAACCCAATCACACTGCCAAACTTACTCCAAAACCGATGGATAACTGACAAAATGTTGACCAAGGGGGGGGGGGGGGGGGGGGGGGGGGGGGTTATGAATTTTTTTGTTTAGTCTATTGTTGGCCTAGTGTGCATGTGTTTTTTTCCCCTCATCATGTTGACTGGTGTTTATTTAATTATTGAAGTCAAACTTCATGGTTGCCATTCAATGCATGTTGTCCCTGAGGTATTCGCGACCGCCAAAAGATAATCATTGTAATTGGAGATAAAATGCCATACATTCAAATCACTTCCTTACTTGCTAAGCTGCTCTCAGAACGCAGACTTAAAAATAATAAAGAGATGACCAGATCCTGTTCGCTGAAAAGCCGGAAGGGCCGTAAGTGACCTTGTATCCCTAAGACTGGGTGAACGCCCTTCTGGCTCTCAACAAACGATCTACAGTATTAAAACAGACTTGAATTTAAATCTGGAAGGATAATGTAAACATATCATCTGCGGAGAGCCAAAAGGGCGTTAACTTATAGCATTTTTATGTTACATGAATTTAATGCCCTTCTGGCTCTCAACAAACGATCTACAGTATTAAACCAGACTTGAATGCACCCTGGAAGGATAATGTAAACATATCATCTGCGGAGAGCCAAAAGGGTGTTAACTTATAGCATTTTTATGTTACATGAATTTAATGCCCTTCTGGCTCTCAACAAACGATCTACAGTATTAAACCAGACTTGAATGCACCCTGGAAGGATAATGTAAACATATCATCTGCAGAGAGCCAAAAAGGGCATTAACTTATAGCATTTTTATGTTACATGAATTTAATGCCCTTCCGGCTCTCATCAGATAACGGACAAGCTTGTTTGGAAAAAAAAATGTCCTCTTTAACAAAACAAACAAAAACAAACAACAAAACAATTAGAAAAAAACAACAAAACAACTAGTAACTGGTACTATAACATAAAGAAATTAAATAATTATATAATAACCATACAGAAAGTCATGTTATATGCAATATTTAGAAGGAAAATTTCCTTCCTATGATCCCTCATTCCCTTTTACAATGAATACAAACTACCCTGTTTTAAAGCTTGATCAGAGAGTACATTCTCTTCTTCCAAAAGATATATAACCAATAATATTCCAGCATTCCTACATCATGATATATACCACTAAGTCATTCCCATTATCATCATCAGTGGACATTCATGAAAATAGAAAATTATCAGGACTCTAAGGAATGTCATACACAATGTGTTCTTAAATTATATCCACTTGACCTTATACAAGACGTTTCTAAAAATCTCAAAAATGGTACTGATGAATATAAAGAGAGAAAAATGCAACATTGTGTGGGTAAATTGTACCATAATTATTTCTTGTCATTACTGTCATTCTCCTCACTAAATATGGCACAGATAAATGCTACCTTCCCAGATAAAAGACCCCGAAACATCTAAGTGTGAAGTGAAATACATGTACAAAGGATTAAATGAACCACAAAGTAATGAAACTACTGCATATACATGTAAGAAAAATATAACAATTAATACAGCTTATTTCAGCATTCCTTTTCCTCAATGAATAATTTCAATATGAAACAAGAACAATGAAATTCCCAACCTGCCTCTAATTTATTTTGTCATATTGATAAAAAATAAGAAATACAAAAGTACAAATACACACGCACTCACTCCCACACAAACACGCAACAGATAGAGGTCAAATTATCTTTCAAATCATCACACATATCCAAATGAGACAAACATTAAGAAAACAATTTTCGGAAAAAATAAAGGAATACAAGGAAATTATTTCTGATTCAAATCAAAACTTAAATTTTATGATGAAAAATCAATGATTCAATGAGGTGAAAGGAATACGAATAAGATTACTGTTAAGTACTGAAAATTAGTATTGAGAACAAAATTGAACATGAAACTATCCCCTCCTACGGTACATCATTAGTTTATAAGTAAACAACCCATATCTTTGCAGGAATGACCATCTCAATAGATTTTAAAAATATAGATAATAAGAAAAGGTGAGATTCAGGCATTCAAATATAAAATCTTAAGCAAAATGATTTAGGTTCAGTAATTTCTCGTTCATCATGAAAAATATCTACAAAAATGTGTACCCTAGCCCCATCGACATAACAATTCACACAAAAAAAAAAATTACATGAATTATGTTCTGATATCATGCCTGATATGACTCAAGACCTTCTTTGAATGGTAAAGGGAAGGGGTTACAGTTAGGATTGCATCAAACTTTAAAAAATACAATTTGAGCCATTAAAAAATGATCAGGAATTTTGGCATTATGAAATCTCACTTTTACTGAAGAATATCCATAATCAACAGCTCAAAATTTGGTAAACAATTTCAAAAGTGTTGGAAATTGACTAATGTTTCATTGCATGTTGAACACATGGCACTGTGTAATCCTTACAAAATCTGATAATTTCAATAATTTTGATAACAATACACATAAAATGAATATAACAGTACCACCCCCCTCCAAAAAAAAACAAAAAAAAAACAAAAAAAAAAAAAAAAACAAAAAAAAAACAACAACCCAAATAAACTGCCAAGGATTTCTTGTGAATGAAAAAAATTGCATAGACATATTTCCTCTCTAAGCAACAAGTTTAACGGTTACGTAAGGAACTATAAACTGCTTGGAGAGTATACATGTACATGTACTTCACGAAATACAAAAATTTATGTGCAGATATTAGTAAGGCAACAAATGAATAGTTGATTTAATCACATATTTAAAAATGTTTTAAGGTCAACATTATATCAGAAATATCATTAAACAGACAATAACACAAAAGCAATTTCATTTTTTAGAAGACTTTTTTCTTAAAAAACCATGAAGATCAGGACAATTGCAGAAAATGAAAGTGGCTTTGCTTACATACCAGTATAGCACTATATAAAGTAGACAAATTTTAACAATATATTCTATACTTCAATTATGTACACATCTCAATTTACTTTACAGTTTAAGAAGTTACTGGAGTACTTACTGTCTGTCATACAAATGATAATTACATGAACTCTCAATTCAATTTGTCAAACTTTACACTAATTTGATTTATATGCTAAGCTACAAGATGCCACATCGTCCACTCTCTTCAAAGAAGATAAAAATTTCATTTGTGTCACGATTTTGTGATCCTGAAGTTAAGCCCACCCCTCCCAAAAGGTAACAATACCATGTGAAAAAGCAGGGAAGCTGTGGAATGATTCAAAGATAAGTGTTTCACAATGCCAGGGCCACCCTTAAATACAAAAACAAGCTGCCTCGGTCTAGGACTTCCTCATTACATGTATTTGGTCTGAGTGAGGCCCCTGAGTCCTGCCGCACTGCTTATGCCTTGAAAATAATTGAAGGCTAATTTTGTTTTTTCCTCTTCATGACTCCTTAAAACATATTTTTATTATGGATGTTATAGCAGCATAATAAGCTTAGCAAAGAGAGAATGTTTTTTTGTTTTTTATTTGTTTTGCTGTAAGTGCTGTGCCACTCAAGTATAGTTCAACATAACATCTAAAGTAAGATATTTCTATAAGGCACAAAAAATTTGATAGATATCTTGCGTCTTATTTTTTTTAAAACAAGGTTCTGAAAGATGGAAAATACTGTTCAAATGATTACATAATTTGTTAAATCTTGAGGTAATATGTATGGCAATCCCTCACTTCAATATAAATCAATAAAGGAAGTTTCATTCAAGTCCTGAAAATGATGAAATTTCACTAAAAAAAAAAAAACTAACAAAAATACTCTACATAAATACATAGAGCATTAATGTCAAATTGCTCTTTACATTGAAAGTACATGGATCAATGTCCCCATTACAAATGAAATTAACTTCAATCAATGATACTCCGTGTATAAACATAAAACTAGAAATTGCACACAATCCAAACCAAACAGAGTAACAAGTAAAATGATTATCCATACTACGTATCATCTGCAATGAATGAACATGATAGAATTAAGTCTAACAACACTGTTGTCCGTCCAATAAAAGATGGGCATAATAACTCATGAGTTGTCAATCAACAATACATGCATCCAACTACACGTATAATAGTTTACTGATTTTTGTTTTCCGTCACAATATATCAAAAATACCATTTTCTCTAAATAAAGACTTTGTTAATAAAACATTATATTACCAAGCTATTCAGTTAAAGAACATGTGAAATTCATGCCATTCTATAAAGGGTTTGGATTTTGCTAGGAGGAGGGGCTCATGCAACATGAGTTCTGACAACACTTCTTTTTTGAGAGGTGACTGGCGATTGCCAGTGCTCCACCTGAGGCAAACCGAACAAAGGTGTCTCCTACGAGAGGACCCATTGCATATAGCCCAGGTTCTGCTTCCGTCTCCATGGTGAAGGGATCAACACTTACCGGATTGTTCTTGCAGTTGATGTCACTGCTTTCCTCACCCAAGCTAAACCCTTCACCAGGTAAGAAGGAGAGGTCTGGTTTGGCTCCTATCAGAACTGTGACCATCGAGACGGCCATACGTTGCGTTGAATCGTTACCTGATAGTGTCACCATGAGATCTCTGCCAAAGTCTACAACATGGTGCCTTGGTAATGGCGTGTAACCTTCCTCCTGAATCTCCCCTCGCATCATCAGCAGGACACGGTAATACTCTGGGTAGACCACCTTGGGCAGCTTGCTGAGGGTGATTGCAGAATCCCAGGGCGATCTCCGGAAGACGTGGACAACTGGTACACCTGCATTCCTAGCCATAATGATGGCATCAGCTGCAGAGAGTCCCGACCCTATCACCAAGACAGGATACGATTGGCTACTCAGGTCTCCTTCCTGAATTGCGGATTCAAGGTACTTCAGATCATACCTCACATACCGGAAATCGTCTCCTGGAACGTTCAGGCGGTTCGGTTTCCCCATCATCCCCGTTGCAAGGACGACGTTGGGAGACAGCACCGTGAACTGTTGCCGACACCCGCAGTGGGGGTCAATGTGCTCACCTTTGACCTCAAAAAGGTTCTCTCCCTCCAGCTTGCAGCAACGCTGACACGGAATCTCCGGCTCTCCACTTTCATTATTGATGACACGTCGGCCTTTCAGACGATGGATGGAAAGAACCTTGGTATAAGGCACAAAGTTGTCATCCAGCTTTTTGGTCTTCACGTAATCTTGGTAGTAGTGGGCCACTTCTGACAATGTTGCTCTCCTATGGTTGCTCATCATATTAGTAGTATCTTTGTGAGTTTCCCTGTAAATGAACAAATTGAAAATACACTGAAGAAAATTTCTCGCAACAATGTCCTATACACAAATTTAATTACTTTAATGGACTTGATTTTGTTATCAAATAAAATTTCGTAATTGCTTATGAAAGCACCGTTTGCCATCAATGATAGTCCTGCAAAGACATACAGTGCAGTATCTTGTTTGATTATTTGAATAATTCACTATAAAAATATGTTTTGAGCATTTATTTCCATATTGTTACCACTTACAATATTAAAATATATGTTCTCAGTAGAACTGAATCACTATATAAAATGATTTATCATATATAAAAGAAAAATACAATGAAAAAGAAAGATCCTCTTTACAAACATCTTGATCAACAATAAAAAATATAAATACATAGTTGGAAAACACAGGTAGGCAATTGCTATTAAATGTATGATATTTTTCTCTGTACCTGTATTCTGCTGCCCATTCATCAAAGCTCATGTCCGGCATTTCCATCCATGCTCCAAGACTCAGGGTCAACACAGAATCGTCCATTTCCTAATCAGATAGAGAAATATTAAATGAATTATTTAAAGTTACAATGTTGATCACTACACTTCATATTCATGGAATAAAAAGGGGGGGGGGGTGAATTTTTAGTACTATAGTGGCAATGCAAATTCCATATCTGTGGTTACATGTCCATCTAATAGTCTATCTCTGTGTATTTAGAAGCCTGTCACTAATTAACATTTTGCTTGTTTTCTCTAAATCCATTTGTTTGTTTGTCCGATGGTCTGTCTGTCAGTCTAACTTTTAGCTAAAAATGTCTACTCTGACTCTTTCTATCTCTCTCTTCCAAGTCACCTTGCCACATTTCACATACACCTCTCTTTCCCGACCTCTCTAAGCTTTTATCTTGGTTTCTTTCTCTCATTTCACTATACGTTGGCCATTCAAATAATTTCTGTTCCATTCTCGCTATTCAATGACAAATAGAATTCCAGTATTTTTATTTGCTCAACGTCACCACCACATCACTGACCTCTACACACACATCTGGGAACCTGTTTCCATTATGATCTTTATTAGCCTTACCATCAATACATCTAAAGCCGTACCTGACCTACATGTACAATGCATTTTAGATATGCTGGTGGTAAAATTTGGAATGATTTAACTTGTTATGCTCTTCAGAATGCTAAATCTATTGATACATTTAAACGCATGTATAAGGAAAGATATTTTAAACCTGTATGACACAATGCCTATTCTGGTACTTGTCCATCCATCTCACATTTCCCTTGAATCACTTCTTTTTTATTCTGTCCTTTCTCTCTCTTTGTTTCTTTCTCTCATTTCTATTAATTTCCCTTATATCTTCTCTCCTGCTTCATTCTATTTATGGTATATTTGTAATTTTTAAGTGATTCTATCAATTTCCCCCTTTTTTACTTGAATTATTAAACTCTTTCTTTTATTCTTTTTTTGCTGATTATACATGTATTTGATTGTTATCATGATTGATTTTCATTATTTCTATTTTCATGTATTACTTTTTTATCTGTTCAGGACCAGGATGTAAAACAGATTTTGTACCTATATCTGATTCATGTTATCCTGATTAAATATATTTCAATAAAAAATGAAAAAAAATAAATAAATAAATAAAATGAAAATAATACATTAGCGGAATTGTCAATGCCCGAAAATTCCATTTATTTGATCAACAATCTCCTAATCCCTCTCCCTCTATTTCTCTCACTCTATCTCCTTCATAGTGAAAGGTTAATGCATTGATGGTCACTCACTAGTCTGCAGTATCAGACCCTATGTACATGTACATCAAATGAATCCTAAATGCAAAAAACAGAATCTCATAGATCACATGTCTATCTTTCGAGATACTTAATAAAACAGATATTTTTGCATACAGATATTATCCCGGATAAAAAGGGCGCAGACATTTTCACGACAATTCGAAGAGGCAGCTTACAATTACTTAAGCGTGCATCATGGGGCGCACGCTATGTAAACGTATATAGGTCAATTCTACTCAATACAAATGACCTTTATCTGTAATTGTAATTACCAACAGGCTTATAAGAGCAATTTAATTGTAACTAATCATTAAAGTCCCTAAATTGGCAATTTTTTCTGTTAAATTTGGCAAACTATCATTTACATTGGTTCATTTAATATACCATTATTATTTTTGCAAACTATGCAAAAGTGCAAAATCAAATAAGTGGTGCTAATATGAGGGGAAATCTAATTAATTTAGAACTTAAGAAAACTTTGAACTGCTATGGGTTAATCAAATATGCTGTTAACTCATGACCAAACAAAAATTGGAGAAAATATAACCCTTAGTAAAATAAGGCCTTATAAAGTAATATTAGTGTTATGAAAAGAGGAATAGCTTTTCCTCTATTTCAGATATTATTTTGTGTGTTCACAGACTTCAGAACAGAGTTAAAAAACAACCAGGGAGGCGTTTCATCAGGTGTCTTGTCACTGATTTTTACAGACAAATTTGCTCTCAGACAATCAGATGAAAGGATTTCAATAGCCTATAATTGTTATTGTAAATTGTCAGTGAAAGAAGGTTTCATGAAACGGGGCCCTGGGGAGCGTTTCATCAAGTGTTTTGTCAGTGATTTTTACTGACAACTGTTATAAGCTACTGAAATCCCTGCATCTGATTGGCTAAGAGCAAATTTGTTGGTAAAAATCACTGACAAAACACTTGATGAAACGCTCCCCAGGTCTAGAAAAATCATTTTCCCCTTTTGAAAAAACATAAACAGTATGTAGATTTTTCACTTGCAGGCTATTGGCATTTAGGCAGTAGCCCTGTTTATACATAAAATCTGTGAATCAAGTTCATTTCAAAGGTTGGGTTCTTCATGGATTTCTATTCTAAGGACAAAACTTGTACTTTGAAACCCACATCCTCCCCCCCCCCCCCCTTAAAAAAATCAGGTAAATTTGTTTGAATGGAGAAACTGAGCCATAAAATAATACACAATTTAGGCCTGATGTACATGTAGGTCAGGTTCCTCTAAATGCCATAGAAACTGTAAACCTGACACAGGAAGGTTTAGTCCTTGACATAATTTTCACTTCAAGGATCAACTACACGTCACATTTAACATCTATATGTATATATAATTACCACTGCCTTGAACAATGAACAGTTCCATTACATACACATGGTAGATGTACAATGTATTTGGTATTCCACTGTCGTGTTCTCACAATGAATGATATTTGCAATTGGTTAAACATATTTCTCTGATGTGTATTTGTAATGCAAATGTTTGATGTGTGTGCCAGTATTACATGTAGATGTCTATTCAAAAGTGAATCATATGGTTTATCAATTTAAATTAAGCTACATGTAAATCACAGAAACGAATCAAATCCACCAGAAAGGTACATGTATGCCCAATAGGCCAGTATATATGACAGAAAATGATATCATATCTAATAGTATCAGTGCCCACATTTTGAGTACCTACATGTACTTATCTAAATGTTATCTTATCTAGTTTGTTCATCTTTTCCTCCATTAAAAAAACATTGTCCATTTGGGATACTTCTTGACTGCTGTTAGCCTACTGTGAATGTTAAGATAAATAATCTTTTTTTTTTTTTCATTTATGAGGCTTACATGTACTTATGATTGTATACATGTACATGTATGTAAATACAAAAGTAACAAGATATATATTTTTGTTTTTTTTTGTTTTATTCATCTTTAAAATTAATTATTTCAAGTTTATACACATTTTAACAGATTTTGCATGTCAACTCCTTTTTGTGCAAGTTTATGAACATGTTCGTATGGGGAAACATCACAGTACATGTTATTAGTGGACTAATATATGTATCCTTTGCTTTGTTTGAAAAGAAAACATACAATATCTGCAAAGAATTTTTCTTCATAAAATAGAGCCTTCCTAGCAGAAACACTTTCAAGAAGTAATGTATGTTTCTCTGCTTTCCAGATATATGCAAGTAGTGGACTGTACTTTTGCTCCTTCGATGAATGATCCTATGACAATTACTCAGCTGTCAATTTCTATTACGAGTCAAATTCAGAAATTCCATCCGTAACTACATGTGAACTATACCGAACCCCAGCCCTAAACCTTAAACCAAAAGCCCTAATCCTTTCATTTCTGGTGAAATAAAGCCTGGAGAAAATGTTGCTTAGACCTTAAGTCTATTTATGTTTTTCTGCTTGCCAGATGAAGTAGTGGATTGTAAAACAATTGCTCCTACGAAAAATGCTCGAACGACAAATTCAAAACTTTCATCCATTACTACATGTATGTGTTTGTACAAGTATGTACATGCATACCTACATTTGTAATCCCAACCCGAAACCTACCTAAAGCCCAATCCAAACTCAATTTTTTTAATGAAATAATGTCTGGAGCAGTTGTTGCTCGGCCATAAGTCTCCAGCAAATGTCGGATGACCAAGCAATACATGTATGTTCCACTTACCCACCAAGATCCACCAGGCTTCCCATTACCGAGTACTATATGATCTACGGCGTTGGCCTGTTGGTGGCGCCATTCCAGTCGAGATTTCTCATCTTCCCCCTGGTCTGCTCCGGGACGGGAGAGGGTGTCAAAGAGGAGGGCCACAGGGTTGTGGGAGCGCCCCGCTAGCCCTTCGCTGAGGTAATCCAAATCCTGCATGAATACGGTAGGAACAGGGTGGGGGGAAATTCAAGTTACCGGTATGTACATGTAACCATGATGTACATTGTGAAATATGTACAAACAGCCATTAATATGTAGGTGCAACTAATAAGGCAGTGCATGTACAGTACTGCAATCTTATGTAGAAATTAAAGGACATGTTGGAGATTCACAAAATATAATGCTTAATATCATTTATTCATTTTCACTAATATATATAACATAGGTTGAAGTAAACATGTGTATTTTTGCTCACATTGACATAATTTGGAGAACAATGACCCCCCCCCCCAAAAAAAAAATAAAAATAAATAAATAAATAAATAAAAAATAAATAAATAAAAATAAATAAAAAATAAATAAATAAATAAAAAATAGAACAAAATAAAATAAATAAATAGAAAAAAAAATAAATGAATAAATAAAAAATAGAATAAAAATAAATAAAAAATGAAATAAAAATACATGAAATAAAAAATAAAAAAAGACATTCAAAATTACATGTAAAAACAAAATTAATAACCATGGGGATAATCTCATGCTTTAACCCTTTCAGGACAGGAATTATTTAAGGGCTAAATTTATGACATTTTGTTCTTCAAATTGGCAATAAATAATATTTTTCTTTAGTGCAACATGGTTCTAATAAGGTATAATTTCTATGAAAACAATATATGGTTACATATATTTTGTTGAAAAGTTGAAAAAATTGCCAATTTTGAAAAAAAAAACCCAATGATTTTGAACCTCTCAATGTGTTGCCAATTTAAGGATTTTAAAGCTTATTCTCGTTTTTAAAATTCCTGGCATAAAACGCAATATGGTCATGCAACAAAAATTGACATACATGTAGTTTGTGCAGATATTTTTACTATTTCCACCCATGCATCTGGCATATTTTTTAGAGCTCTGAATCAAAAGTTATTGGGCCAAACTACAACATGTGGTTGTCTTGAAAGGGTTAAATAATTAAAATCATTGCTGAATGAAAATAGAAAAAAATAATGTAACAATGTTCCTCTGCATTTGTATATGAATCTAATTTGTTAAGAGAACTGTGAGTTCCTTCATTAAATATTTACTACAATGTGCAACACCTCACAAACAATACTGGCTATCTTCATTTATACAGAGTAGAACACAGTGAGTGAACAATTTTATTGAATAGTTGACATTGTGGTTAATTTCATTCTTTATGCCTTGCAAGTATTGTATGTGTTCACATAGTAAAGTGAACATAAAGAACTTTGTCATATTTGGCAAGCTTCAAGGTACTTCATCCTTTTCGCAGACTTACAAAAGTAAATTCTGTGAAACTTTGCTCAGGTTTAGTAGACAAACTGTAGATACTGCCTATGAAATTCAAGGTCACAAGACCTATAACTCCTTCGTAAGAAATGAAAATCTTGCTTTTGTCGCAGAGGGGGCTATTCATAAATCAACGCAAATACATGTACCAGTAACGATCAAAAAATAATTTTAAAAATTACAGGATTTTTTTTTTGGGTCGAAAAAGTGTTACCAAAGTATTGTTATTACTTACCGGTAAATTACAATCCTTTACACATCTTCATAAGTCTTCCAATCATAATTTTTTTGTAATTTATCGCATACTCACACAACTTCAAAATTTAGGGCTGCAAAAGGGATGAAGGACCTTTAAAGCAAACATGTCTGCCTACATGTACATGTATTTCAACAAAAGGAACATAATGATTAAATTCACCCATCCATTTCTCTTTCATTATCATGGATTGTGCAAGTCATTTTCCAAATCAAAGAATGTTCTGGTATTTTGCCCCTGAAAGCCAATGTCAATGCCAATTTGCCTCAAAAGTGTGTATTTTTACAAATGAAGGACACAGAGAGCAATTATGCTTTGGAATGCTGAAATGAAGCTCCATACAAAAGTAAGTATAAAGATAAGAAAGCTCAAGTGAACAATGAAATTAAAGTTAAAACATGGATATGTAAAAAGTGTTATTAGAAAAAAAAAATCACAACAGAAAAAAAGTATAGACAACTCACAAATGAATATATACCCAGCACAAAAAGTAAGGAAACTCGACTTTGATCGATTATAGTTCTTTAAAATTAGAACAATACATGGTGTTACCGAAAACCTTCAATTGTGAATACTCACTCACCATGGAAACCTACAGAGAACATCTAATACAGGTTGTATTGAGTATCATTTTAAAGCTTGGATAATTCCCTATCAAACTGTTACATACATGTACTTGATATGGTTTGCTGAATGGGGCGTGTGCCAAATATTGCTCAATTTGCAACATTTCCTTTTTGACCCTTCCCCTCATTTATGCTGCCTGCACATGCCCCATTAAGCAAATCATATATGTTATGGTTTGATAGGTAATTAGCCAAGCTTTAAAGTGAAACTTAATATGACCTACATGTATATTGTTCTCATTTCAAAGAAATATAACTAATCAAAGTGGAGTTTCCTTGCTTTTTGTGCTGGGTATATATTTGAAACCAAACAAGAATGATCTGTGCTATACTTACACACTCCAAAATAGACCGGTCTTCGTTCCTTTCTAATTTGGGTTGCAGTATAGAGTTTGGATGAGGCTCACCAGTAAAGTATGGCCAGTTACCAGACAAGAAGTAAGAGAGACAAATCCCGGATGGGCCATTACCTGAAAATCCAAGGGATGACATAATCAGTGCAATTGTACAAGCTACAAACAAAAGAGGCATTGGAATGCTATACAATGTGTACACCTAAGTATTTAGTTTTCTTTTTATAACATACATGTAGGCCTATAATTTCCAGGTACAAACTGTGGATATTTATTGACTACACACCTGCAAATAAAAAAGATCCTCCCCCCCCCCCAAAAAAAAAAAAAAAAAAATAGGTGTATATTCTATCGGAACTAACAACAACTTTGGTCTCTGTGTTTTGATGTCTGTAATACAATATCTGAAGAAAAAATAACAATAACCAACGACTGATGAATTGACACCATTGGATAATAAGCATACAGATAACCTACATGTACAAAGATGTATAAATTTTGTATCCAGGGACACATAAAAATCACTGAGATCTAGACTGCACTTTATTGCTCAAGGGTAGGCTTTGTGTTATTGGGGCTTCTATGGCTACCTGTAGTATGTTTGTTTGCAGCTTTTAAATGTTTCCTTTTTTGTTTGTTCACTGTCAGGAAGGATGGTACGAAGACCTATATACTGTTCAGTACATGAAAAATGACAAAATGACAAAGTTCAGAACTTCAGCAGCCTTGAATGACACGGACAGTTTGTAGCTACCAACATTTCAACTGAAACTTTACTAAACTTCAATTAGCCTCATGCCATACACTTGTAGGTGCATACATTGTAAAATGTGTAGGAATACAACCTAAAAATGGAAATCCATAAATTAACAACGAAGGCTACACGCTAGTTAACACTGATCTGGCTATCAAGTTCATCATTGAACCCCCTTTTGTGTTATGGCACAATACTAAGCTGGCAGGGTTGTCAGTTTTCATTGATTGATGAACTTCAAGTATAAATGAATTGCAAATTGCATAATTGGTTGGGCTTGCTTATTCATGCAACAGTTGGAACCATTTGTAAACAGCATCCCAGTGATCTGACAAACTCACATACAGGTGCTGTCATACAACGCCACCACCATAGTATGCTGACCCCACATACATGTACTCCAAGAAACTCAAACCATGCACCCAAAACAAAAAGAAAATACATACAGACTATCGCATAACCTTTTAATGAACCACTGCAACCATATTGCAAGCAGATACTGTGTGCAGTAGGCCTGCTATTTTAAAATCTCTGTTTGGCATTCAAGGCTAATGCTATCTAATATTCTTGTATTTATTACTTAAAATGAGTGCTCTATATCTCTCTCTAAAAAACAGAAAAACACCAACAAAACAACAGTAACAAAAAAACAAAAGAAACAAAACAAAACAAAACAAACCAACAAAACAAATCAAGACAAAACAAATCAAGACAAAACAAAATAAAATCAAAACAAAAATATACAAGGCTTACCTATAATAAGCACTGGGGTATAGTGTTCTTTGAGTGCATGGTTATCATCATTGCTCTTCTGATTCGGGCTGCATCCGTACCTAGATATGGAGTTTGTACATTCACTGTTGCAAGGGCAGTAGTCTTCTGAAGCCATTTAATACATCCACAAATAAGGTTCCTTTCAAACTGCTGGACTTCCACCAAACTGTCAAGTGTATGAGTAAATAATTCCGACTGTGATGGAGTGTAATTTAATTTGGAAGTAAATCCTATCCAAATGAAGTACCTCAATGCCAATCACATCCAGATACTCAGCTACACCCATGTGGAGCTACATGTCGCCCTTCTCCTACCGAAGGTGACCACACTGCTGTCGAGTCCTTGAGTCCTCCCGGTGCAGGAATGAAGAATTGGCTCTAGCTCGAGAGCAGACAGTAATCACAGCTGATGACTGAAGATGATCTGAGGAGCTATTTCCCGTCCAGACAGCCTCAATCGCATTCTTCCCTCCTCTGTGACTGGGCTTGAGTTTACAGCAAGGTGATTCGTGGTCTTATCGAGTTGAGATATGTCAATCTTTATTTATTTAGCTTCCTGAACAAAGTCCATTTATCCTCTCAATAAGCAAATTTAATATCAGAACTGGCACTAGATTTCTTCCAGATATTGAAGAAAAATGAAGCAATAGAGGGAGTAACTGATATTTAATGATGGAATACACAGTTGTCTCTCCAGTAGAGTCCTGTCATCTGTTTATTAATAACAGGATTTTGTTCACCAGGAGGTTTTGGAATTTCTCCTTGGATTGATGAGGCAGCTGCAGAAAATGAGTTAAGTAGCAGTAGGATTGGTCTTCTTTCCAATTTACCACCACCCTCATCATGAACCAAGTGCCCTGATGATCATTAGGTTCTGCAGAAGAGAGATACAGGAGGGGAGAGTATTGTTATTCATAAGTGGGTGGGAATTTCTATGTGAGAATGGTTACACCTGACCGCATACATGTACAAGTAGTTAGTCTTAATCTTAGCCCCCTCTACCAAATATACACTGACAGTATACAGACATACAGCAAATTTATTTATTGGTCTCAATGGTCTGTTTTCCAAATTCCAAATTGCCTGGGCCCTTGCTGTTCAAAATATTTTCTCAGACAAGCATTGTGTTGGTCCATCAGTTTATTACAGGTAAATATACCACCATGGTAATTACTCAGAAATTATGTAACTACAAATGCTTTTAAAGTCTGGAAAAGCAGACTAAGTAAAATGCACGTGCGCTCTACGTGAAAGAATGACTACACAGAATGCCCGGAGCATCATGTTTATTCATCATGTAGGCGTCCTCCCACTGACTCAAACAACCAATCACAGGACAATTTATATCTAAGAACCAATAGCATCATCTTCTTTCATCAATATTGATAGACTACCCAATTCATTATTCATGTTCAGTTTCTGCTGACTCACAACCAATGTTTACAGGTATTATTTATTCTCTCCCCAGGGTAGAGACATCTAGAATTTTCAACAATTACAACATGTGACTTATATTTTCATAGAAATGTGACTTATTCATGAGAAGTTAACAACCAACTGGAAAAATTGCTCTCATTGTGTACACTGTACATTCTTGTAGTTCAAAGCAGAAAAACATTACATTCCCCTATTCATGTCATAAAATGGAAATCAAGAAACAAAACATTTTGGCCGGAATTCACAAAGGTGGTTTCAATTCAGACCATGGTTTATGCAGATTTCGTGGTATAAATACGCTTGATTTAAGGCATACACTTAAAAAGATCCAATAATGAATGTGTGCCGGTCGCGCATGGCTGGCAAAAGCGCTAAATTAACGCTAGTTGCCATGGTTCAGACCATGGTTTATGTAAATTAAGACCTTATGTAAATTCAGACCATGGTTTATTTAAATTAATTTACATAAACCATGGTCTGAACCATGGCAACTAGCATAAATTTAGCTCTTTTGCCAAACACGTGTGACCAGCGCGCGTTCATTATTGGATCTTTTTAAGTGTATGTGCTAAATCAAGCATATTTATACCACGAAATCTGCATAAACCATGGTCTGAATTGAAACCACCTTTGTGAATTCCGGCCTTTATGTTTCCTATGCAATGAAGTCCTATCCAATCCATTTTTTTTATAAAAAAGATTTAACTCTTCTTGTCATATTAATTAAAACTAAAATAATTAAGGCTACTACCTGAAGTGTATATGAAACAGTAACAAATCAGAGAGATTGGACAAATACAGCCCATCAATGGTAAACCATACATGTAATATTGTTCAAAGTAATGGGTGTGGTGAAATGTGTAACATAAAACCACAAAGACAGTCAATTACTCAAAAGCCTGAACCAAAGTCTTCCAATATCCTTCAATGGTCTGACGCTAATCCAGACAAGTTAATTAATACAAGTTGAGCCTTCCTATTTCAAACCAGAGTGTTTTCTTTTGAAAAGAAAAATCAATACTCAGAACAAGATGCAGCCATGTGAATGATCAAAACACTTAAGTGCACCTATTAAAATTTCAGGATTACATGGATTAAGCAACAGGGGAGGGGGTGGCTTTTTAATACATGTATGTATTAAATCCACCACATGAACACTATCAAACTTGTATACCTGTAAGATTAGCTGATCTCCGTAATTGTTTTCTGCTGCCCACTCAAGCAAATTCAGCCATTGTTTCCTGAAAGTATCCTTTGGAAAACTGAAAGGGGAAGCCCACCCCTACAGCCCTGTCATATTGATGAGACAGACACCAGACCAACAATGACCCAACAAAATCACTTTGTGCAGTCTGGTGGAGTGACTAGGGTCTGTGGAATTGGTTTTAATTAAAACATACATGTAAATAATGAGAGAAGCAGATCAGATAATAGATTGAGGAAGAGTTGATAAAGATCATGACAGATAAGAAGGTTATGAATGATCCAAATTTACACTGATCATATGGGGAAAAAAAATATCATGAAAATTACATCAATGTTAGTATGAATGTCTGCCTAAGGTGGAGAGAAGCAGATGAGTCCTGCTGAATTAGGAAGTACAAAAATTAAAGCTCACAGACTTAAAATCAGAAGAATGCCAAATTTGGAGTTTGCCCTTCGAAGTGATTTGGCGGCATGTGGGAGGGGGTGGCTTTTTTATGTAGTAGATTCATATTTTATTTCTTTTAGTAATACTTTATTTATAAATGCAGCTTTATGCTTATCAAGCAAGTGAGCTAAGCCAGTAAAAATATAAATATTTTCTTGAGTGTCAGGAACAAAGCTATCAATCTGTTAAATAGGAGGGGTGGAAGACATAACAACAAATAGTCAAACTACTGGAAGGTTCACCACTTGACAAAATGTCCATCATTGTCTCAATAAAAATTAGTGTTGTGAGTTTTAACACACATTTTCTCCCTTCTGATAGAAAATCTACTGTATATTCTATAACACTGCTTACACAGAACAGTGTCAAGACCTCCACAGGGGTAATTTGGTATTTGTAGATGGGAAAAGAGTGGATCAACCTGCATGAAACAAATCTAATTGGAATCTATGTTGAAATTTGAAATGCAAATGGTCATAACAAATCTATACAATGTATCTTATCCTCTCTTAAACAAAGTTATGGGATTTCAAATTACAAAAAGCTATCTCATCATTTTTTTGTGAAAAACAAAGGGGTACACTGAAGTTGGAGTTTTTTTTCTGTTTTATTATGATATATTGACAGAAATAATACAACAGTAAGTTTTTCTTTAATAGTGGACATGTGTGAAGGAAAATGTCCTTAGACCTTATTTCATTATTAGTTGATGTTTGTACGGAGAGGAATAACTCCTGTCGGAGATCAATGTTTTTGTCATCGATAAGCATGGAGATTAAATTTGGTAAGGTCGATATACATGTTTAAGCTGTTGGAACCATTTTTTTTTCATTTGGCAAGCATACAGGATATCTACCCAGATGGTATTTTCATTCATTATTGTATTATTTCATTTCAAGGAACACAACCTGCATAATGATGAAAGAGAATAAAAGAATACAAGGTACAATAACAAAAGAACTGGTCAGCTTCACCTAATGCATAGGGATCACCCACTCATCCACAGTACAAGGTTATAAAATAACCTGACACTCAGAAACCAAATATAATCATAGCATTAACAAATATGACAGTATTACTTGAACACTGCCCTCTATGCTCTAGACTACTGCATGCAATGACAAGTGAATGCAATTTGCACACTAGTTTGTTGCATCACGATAGCACATGAGCCCTCTCTCAGCCCAGCTAGCAGTTACCAGCATTGTGCCAGTTACTTTGCAAAACTTTGGTGCCCTATTGCTTAACTTACAGAAACATCTGTAGAGTGTAGTGCTGTGTGAATTTCAACTATAGTCGACCTCAAAGTAATGAATGCCAGAATACATGTAATTGGCAAAATTCAACCAAAAAAAATTTGTCTTTTTTTCTATTGGATTCTATAGATCTGGTGGGGACCAAACGTAGGATGACTAAATAGCTAAGTTAAAGGGAAATCCAACCATAATGGCAAGTTGTTCTGAAAGAAAGAGGAAGAATCAGAGAAGCAGAGTGGTGAAAGTTTTACTTTGAAAGAAATTGGACAAGTAATAAGAAAGTTATGAATTTTGGAAAGTTGTGATCAATATAAATATGGGAATTTCAAATTGGCCGAATCAGTAATGTCACTTTGATGTAGTGGCAGACAATTCCCCTATTTGCTCCGATAAAATTTTTTCTAAAATTTTGTTTTTTCAAAATGTATTACTCAGTATAGGATCTTTTTCTTTTATGAGGACCTACATGTATAACAATATATGCCATCTAAAAAATATTTTGAATACTGCCCCGAGGGAAAAGGCGCTAAGGAGAAAAAAAACAAATTAATGAAACTTTAGTGTACGACAAACAGGAGAGTCCAACGCCAATATGTCACAATTGACTCACCAAATTGTCAATTTAAGATTTGCACAGATTTAGTGATCTCGTTTTTCAAACATCCATAACTTTCTTATTCCTTGTACAAATTCTTTCAAACTTCCACCATCCTGTTTTTATTTTTCTGCTTTCACACAAATCATCGTATTATTAAGGTAGGATTGCCCTTTACAAATGTAACTACATGTATAATTCTAATTGAATGGATCTCTATCACCTTGATCACATGGAATTTTCAGGCTGTTTTTGTGCCATAGCTCATGACCTTGCTCCTTTGACAGATTTTGAAACTCTCAAGTAAGTTCGAGAACGCGGGCTTGCATTGTAAAAATGCTGCCGTACAGTCATGACAATACAGTGCGCAAGGTTATCTTATTACGAAATAACCTCATAATGTGTGTGAGTGCTATTGCTAAAGGCTTTGCGTAGTATGTGCATTCCCCTTCTGTTAGTCCATAACGACTTAGAGTACAAGTGGGAATCATCAAAGAAAATCATCTAGAAGGCTCTCCTCAATCTTCATTACATTGTCATTAGCCACTCATAGGCCCATGCCTACATGTATGTGGGACTGTATCCAACATTCATTGTTGCAGCAGTCAAAAACAGACCACAAATTTGCTCCAAGCAAGATTTAATTTTCTTAAATTTGATTGATTACCTGATTCAGGGACTCTTTAACTCTTACTGTGCCACAAATTTGGGGATTCAGAGTTGAAAGTGATTTTTTAAATAATTATTTTTCTCTCATGTATGAATGACCTAGACCCGCTGATACACACAAGAGCTACTGAAGCTTATTCACCCACAAAAACCATTGTGGAGTACAAGCTTAACTTCTGATAAGCATGTACAAGTACATGTATAAGTGGTCATTAGCTGATGGTAGTAGATCTAAATCCCATTTTACTAAAAAAAACAACCCCGCTGCTCGCATATAAAAGTGTGAGCGACTAGGGCATAGATTGATCAAACTGTCATTTGTACAAGTTCGCCGACATCCCATTGAAACACAGGTATTAAAATTAACAAGCGTTTCAAAGGGATGTTGGTGAACTTGTACTTATGACGGTTATGATGGTTTGATGAAACACTACCTACGTGTTAGTGTTAATGGTAGTGGTAAGTTAGATCTCTAAGTCTAACTTCAGATAGACTCTAGATTTTTCTCAAATGAAGCTCTGCTTACTGTGCTACATGTAGTCTATGCGATAGTCACTTATACATGTACAAGCTTATCTGAAGATAAGCTTGTACTCCAGACTAGCTTTCATGTGTGAATAGGCTTCAATAGCTTTTGTGTGTATCAGCGGGCCTTTTTCCAGTCTAGATCATTCATACATGAGAGGAAAATAATTATTTGAAATTTCACTTTCAATTCTGAATCCCCAAATTTGAGGCACAGGAAGAGTTGAAGAGTCCCTGAATCAGGTAATCTAGCAAATTTAAGAAAATTAAATCTTGCTTAGAGCAATTTTATTGTCTGTTTTTGACTGTTGCAACAGTGAATGTTGGTCACAGTCCTACATAGGCACACTCACACTTATGTGAGGTTATTGGAGACAGGGTTGGGCGGTAAATACTGGTGGTGGTAATTACCGTCCTGTAAATATGATGGGCGTCCGGTAAATATGTAAAAAACGGGAAATATGATTTTAATTCTTTATTTATTAATAATTTTACTTGTTTTTAGCCTCAACAACTGAAAATATTGTTCTGAAATAATTAGCAGCACAACACTCATAGCAGAAACACACAAATTTATTAAATCCACACTGCATACATGTACACACCCAAACACACACACACACACCCACACACATAAATAGAACACACCAGAGCCGGAAATATAACATGTTATATTGCACGGTCGTGACATACATGTATAACAAATTACGCACTGGCAAGACCCACATCTTACCAATCAGAAACCTTGTTTCATACAACCCATCTTATATTCTACTGTATGTAATTGGTTTTTGTAACAATAGTGTATCAATGATTTTGTATACATGTGTACTAGTGATTGCTGGTTTTGAACTTTTGATAAAATGTTTACAGAAAAAAAAAAAATCTTTTTATAGCCAAAATAACAGACATAGACAAACACGCGAACAAACACACACACACACACCCACACACACAAATACTACACACCAGAGCAACCATACTCACCACCATTGTTATTATGTTCAAAATTGGACAATCCCTATGAACAACTGAGTGGAAAAATATATTTCCCGGTATTTCCTGGTAAAAAGCGGTAAATACCGGTAAATACCGCTTATTTCCCGGCGTCCGGGAAATAAGCCTCCGAAGCGGGAAATATGCCAACCCTGATTGGAGATAACCTCGCACTCTGTACCTTCATACCTAGACCGATGGGATCTGTCTCTTCCTCGGAGAACTTCTCTTTTTCATTACTGACGTTTGTTGGTCAGTTCTCCTCCTTAGAGAACTGACCAACAAACGTCAGTAATGAAAAAGAGAAGTTCTCCGAGGAAGAGACAGATCCCATCGGTCTACTTCATACCATGAGCAAATGCCTCCCATAGCAAGTGTGTGATATCTTGCACATATATGTGGGCGGGATAGGAGCAAGATCACCGACCAAAAACAGCCTGAAAATTTCACTTGATCAAGATGATAAAGATCCTATCGAAGAATCTGGCATGAAATTCATGAAACTAGAGTCTAGACATTCTAATCATTCTAAAATGCAGAAGGAAGTATTTTCTCAAAATTTTACCTCTTCAACTACAAGGTCGTAACCGCCGCCTAATTCACACAGCCCCACATAGTGATGGCTCCATGAGTGACCTATTAAACTTAAGATAGACTCTAGGGCCAGAATTCACAAAGGTGGTTTCAGTTCATAATCATAACCTAGTAGTACATTGGATGAGTGGTTCAGACCATGGTTTATGCAGATTTTGTGGTATAAATACGCTTGATTTAGCGCATACACTTGAAAAGATCCAATAATGAACGCGCCCTGGTCGCGCGTGGTTGGCAAAAGCGCTAAATTCACGCTAGTTGCCATGGTTCACACCAGACCATCCATGGTTTATTTAAATTCAGACCGTGGTTTATTTAAATTAATTTAAATAAACCCTGGTCTGAACAATGGCAACAAGCGTGAATTTAGCGCTTTTGCCAACCACGCGCGACCAGGGCGCGTTCATTATTGGATCTTTTCAAGTGTACGCGCTAAATCAAGCGTATTTATACAACGAAATCTGCATAAAGCATGGTCTGAATTGAAACCACCTTTGTGAATTCCGGCCTAGATTTTTTCTCAAATGAAACTCTGCTTACTGCGCTAGTCTATGCGATAGTCTATGCAGTTATAAGTGAATGCGCGATCATTTATTCCCTCTGAAAAGAATGATTGCTAAGGATATTTGAAGAGGTTCCCCCCCCCCCCCCCCCCCCCCTGGCCTTGGTCCTGGCTCTGTAACGGAGAAGTTGACAGCCCCAGCGGCTGTCCTTCCGTTCACAGGCACAGAACTCTACACTGCATGCTGTAGACATGCACTGCAGTGACCGAGCGTGACCGAGCGTGACCGAGCGTGACCGAGCGTGACCGAGTGTCTACGGTGTAAGTGTCACCGAGATATTCATGATTTTTTCAATACCTATAGTAACTTATTGTAAATATTTATAGTAAATTATACAAATAGGTATGTGTAATATTTAAGATTTCATAACCTCTCTCTTACCTCAAGGTAAGGGCTGTGAACGTATGGATGATGAAATGATCCGACACTGGTCAGCAGTCCCATCCATTGAACGCCATGTTTGGTATCGTCAAACAAATACCGATCATCAAATCGCGCGCAGTGGAGGTGCCGTGGTCCAGTGGTTTAAGGCGCTTGACTGGAGATGCGAGGATCGGGCGTTCGATCCCCGGCACGGCACTTATGCCCTTGAGCAAGACATTTCATCTACATTGCTCTTTTATCGTACATCAAATAAATGAAGTGCTAAAGGCATATTGATAGCAGCGTGTGCATTTGTGTTATTAAAAAAAAAAAAAAAAAAAAAAAAAAAAAAAGATAGCAGCGCATGTGCAAAGTCGACTGCGTAATCGATGACCTCGATTGTCGATGACGACCTCTTTTGAAAGTGCACTGAACTGATCTAAGAATTTCTGAGGAAGTTGGATGGTAATAAATGCATTTTCTTTACATCCAGATGATCCAGGGCACTTTGGGGACAGCACTCATACCCCATACGCGTTCAAGGTGAATTTAAAAAAAAAGGAAAAAAGTCTGAGATCTTAAAAAAAAAAAAAAAAAAAAAAATGGACAATAATATTAATAATTATCATGAGTATTTTTATGAGGAAAAGTCACAATGTATTTTCGCAAACTATATACATTACGCTACTCTTTTGTCATATAACCTCATCATCAGTGTGATATATCCTCAAAGTGCAGCCTTATAGTTATAAATTACACAAACGATTAAATAAAGAACTTAGAAACGAAAAATAGTATACCTGGCAAAGTAAGAATTTCAATCTTTAATGATCATTCTTTGAAAAGAATGGACAATAATTTTAAAATCATGAGTGATTTTATGCAGAAAAATGACGCACTTTCGTTCCCATACATGACGCTACTCTTTTTTGTCACAATTAATATCAGTGATATTTCCTCAAACCAAGCGCAGGAATTTTCATACATGGCAACAAAAAACAAATTTCCCCAGCGCTCCAATAGGGGGCCCAGATTTTATGGGGTCCCGAATTCTCTGACAAGCCCCCCCCCCACAAAAAAAGGTCTCAAAAGGGGGGGGGGGAATATATTGTTTCCTGTCAAAAGTTATCGGGGGGGGGGGGCACTCTGCCCCCTGCCCCCCCCCCCCCACTTGGGTACGTTAGTGGGTGAGGTATTGTGTTGGGATGTGCGGGTATGTCTGTCTGTCTGTCTTTTTTCTCCTTCTATCTCTCATATTTCATTTTTCTTTTTCTTTCTTTCTTTCAGTGAAAAAAAATATATGTAAAAGGAATATTTAAGGTATATTTTCAGTTGTACAAATTCTTTGTGCGTCTATGAATGTATACATTTTTGCAGATAACGCAAAGGTATATTTTCAGTTCTATATCTGTATAATTTCAAGTACGCTGAGATTTTAAGTGAATTACAAGTACATGTATGTGTAAATTCTTGAATTCTTTGTTCTTCCATGAATGTATACATTTTTCCAAATATATATTTACTTGTAAATTGTATAAGTTTCTGTTTATACTTTATTAATGATTGTAATGTTTCTATTTTTGTATATCTGTTGATTTCACTGAAAAGAAATGAATAAAAGAATACTTTTAAAAAATGTCACGCACGTGGTTCTCAAGACAAGTCAAGATCAGACCATAGGCTTGTTAGTTCTACTCGTAAACTACTAATATATGGATCACACTCACTTCCTGGCCTCTTTCCTAAAGGCAATTAATGTAGAACTTTATTTGCTTATTGAATAAGCAAATAAAGTTCTACATTAATTCCATTTATTTATTCTGCAATTGTACTTTCATATTTTACTTTGATATTCACCTTTTCAGTATTTCATTAAATTCTCTTTGATTTTTCTTGATTTTTCTTCAGTTTCCTTCAATTTTATTGAATTTTTCAATTTCCTTAAAAATTTTCTTGACATTTTAAAAATTCCTTATTTTCCTTGAAAATGGAAGCCTGAAAAAAGAAAGGAAAAAAAAAAAATGTAAATCCATGAATGTGCGTTTGGGTTTCTGCATGGTGCACTTCGGAAGATAGGTGGCGCAATATAAATGCAATCATTTTATTAGGTTGATTTTAAAGATTATATCTGCGCTTGCAGTTTGTAAGAATTTTATCATAATTATTCACGCTCTTCATAAATGTGACTTTTGAAATGGTAAAACATATATAGAGTCGTTGTTTTAAAACGAGGGCTCGGTTAGTTCAGGAGTCGCGTAATTCATAGAGTTTTATATGTCATAAATGAACAACAAGATGTTTGGCGGTGTGACTGAGGCATATTTTTGGAGAGAAAATAAGATAAGGTTGGTTTCGGAACGTTTAGAAAAGACAGCGAGAGAACGAGCTGATAAGATGGGGCGCAGAGCAACGGTAGGAATGCATCTTCATATATTAATCAGTCGTGGTTTAGGATGATACCCTTAACTTATACATTACTTCATGGGTAGGCTTACTGCGAGGAAGTGGAGTGACAGAGTGGGTGCATCAAGGGGATATGTTGTAGACCTATATGTTTGTTTTTCATCATAGTACAATTATTGGCCTGAAATACCTCAAATCAGTGATAATTGTGTTACATTTTCCACAAGTACCAGTCGAGCCATGCAACTAAAGGTCCTATAATTACATTATACACATAGATTCGTCCAATCGGTTTCATTTGGACACACACTGACACACATTCTTTTGCTGTGTGGTTAATTGTGCTTGCCCAACAATACAACTTGCGTCATATTATGTCCAACTTGAACCGAGGTGCCTAAACTATGTTTAAACATATCAGTGAATCTGAGCAACAGCTCACTGGAAAACAAAAGTAAAAAAAAGACAAACGAACAAAGCTGTAATATAGGGTTTGATTATACCCATCGATGCGACTGGCGGATTTAGGGTGGGTGGAAGTACACCACCGGCCCGGGCCGCGCAATTTTTTACCGTACCACAGCGAGGCCAAAGTCTATGGAAGTGAAGTGATAATTATTCCGTCAACACTAGTCGGCATAAGTGAAACTTTGAGAAAATACAGGTCTTATACTTGTAGTCTCTTCAAAACGGGGTTTTTGGCCTCGCTGTGGTACGTTAATAAAAGACGCGCCCGGGCCCTCCCTTTTGAAACCCAAGTAACATGTCTAAAGGCCACCGCACACCTTACGATCGGTCTGCGATCCGATTTTTAAAATAATTCGCAATGGCATTAAATATTGGCATTTTAATAAATGAAATCGACCCTAATCAGGTTCTGAAAAGTAATATGAATACTAAACATAGGGTTTTGGTGAGCTGTCAGCTTTCTACAGGGAATAAGGGCTAAATTAGTTTCAAATCGTAGGCAGTCGTACGATTTTTGTGACGTCACTACGACTCGGAGCCGATTTGGCCATTCCACCGACTAGAAAACTCGGCAAAGGCCGTACTATCGATTTTACTATCTATATGACTATTCAGACCCTCAATCAAATATATTTTTCGTTTTTAAATGATTTGTCAAACGATATTACATTTTCTTCTGAAATCGGATCGCAGACCGATCGTAAGGTGTGCGGTGGCCTTTATACAACTAGCAGAATGCCCCCCCCCCCTCTCTCTTTAGTCCATTTGACACTCCTATGTAGTCAATAGCGAACCTAGAAAAATTGCGCACCCTGAATTTTTTTTGTTGATTTGTGATCTTATGTGGTCCTAGAACAATAATATTTTAGTTTTGTTGCCCAAATGGCAACCTTGAGCAATTTTCATAATTTGCATAAATCCAAAATGGCGCCTGGTAGCCATACTGAAACCCAGCTTTTGAACTGCATGTCACATATTAGTGTATGATAAAAGTATATAGGGGTTTCGAGCGACGCAGAATTCATTTTAGCGCAATTTTTGCGATTTAAGGTCACGTTTAGGTCATAAAGGTCAAATAAAGGTCAAATTTGTTACATGTGTACATGCCTGAGCATACGTTAGATTTTTAAACTGTTATATATGTCTAATGTTTAAATGAATGGGTTTTGAGTGTGTAGAACTAATCTCTGAGATCATTCATTTATTGGTCAGAAGGGGTCAATTCAAGGTCAACGTTGAACTTGATATAATGGAGTACTTTGTTTAGATATGATTTGTCTTTGACGGGTATGTGGTGCCGAATGCCTTGATGATGTTACGTTTTCAGTTTAAGTCGAGTTCACAAACTGAATGTAAGGTCAAAGTTCAATCTTACAATTAAAATACAAAATATCTGTCATTTTGAGTTCATTGTAAAGGCATAGAGAATAATTTTTGTATTCAGAATTATGTCCGACCAAATTGTGGATAATATTGCAGAATCATGATGGTATCATTCATTCGAAGTTCCAGAATATCAGTCACAAAGGGATCAGTTCAAGGTCAAAGTTGAACTTAACAGTGGATACTGCATTAGTATAATATGCCTATGAAGGTTTCCGGTCCGAATCCCGTTATGTTGTTTTTAGCTTTATATAATTATAACTAATCTTCAGCTAATTAAAGTTAAGTCAAACTCTGATGCATCTTGATCACAGGGTGAGAGGTCATAAAAGACAAGTATATGTTTCGGTATATGGCACAAATGAATGGGAATGATTTGTCTTCGACCAAATTTGTTTTGCATTTCTACTGGCCAAAAACAAAAAGTGAACTCCAAGTTGCTTTCTTTGGTAGACCAATGGAACAAACAGGAGACTATTACGGTCAGTTTTTGTCACACGTATATTGTAAATAATATACTCGAAACAATGTTGTAGTCCATGCAGGGTTTTAGTCCACAATTATTCACAGTGATGTAATGTGGTGATGATGATCTGGTAAGTGATGGACATCACCATTTATACCATATCTTTTACACCCTCAATTGTACCCAAAATTTTCAGTTGTAGGGATTAAAAAGGATGAAAAGACTACCCCCCCCCCCCAAAAAAAAGGGATGCAAAAAAGGGAACTGGCAACTTTGAACCTTATGTGTCTCCTTTGAAACTCTTCGAGAAGATTTAACTTGGCATACAAGTGATGAAAGAAAGGATTTCTTTCTCGCCATACAAATGTTTAAGTGTATACACGGACTAGCCCCACCACGACTTTGTAGCGATATAGAAATGTTTTGTAACAGACATAGCTACTGGACAAGAAATGCCGACAGTCTAAATGCAATTCCACCTAAAGATAATCTATCAATTTTTAAACAAGCTTTTAACTTTTCTGATGCCAAACGATGGAATGATATCCCCAACTTCATACAAAATGCTCAAACAATCGACTCTTTTAACCTACTCTATAAGAAGTTATATTTTTAATTGTAGATAAATAATAGATGTTTCTTTTTCGGAGTTGTATACTTTATGTTGTTTTTAACTACTTTGTACTGATTCATTATAATTTTCAACTTTTAGTTTTGTTATTCTGTTTATGCATTTTAATGATTGTATCAGTAAATTATGTTACCTATTTCAAGTTTTAACAGGACCATGTTGAAAACTTATATCTGAACATGTAATCCTGTATAAAGATGTTTTAATAAATAAATAAATAAACAAATATATCTGCAAAAATGGGATCTGATGTAAAGTAATGATTATGTTTAGTGTCGTCCAATATTAGTCTAGTTGAAAACCCAGAAGCATGGTGATGGGATCAAGGTTTGGTGGTACTATTCATGTTTATTATATGAGACTTTCCCCAAGCAACGTTTGTAATAGAATCTTGCTTCATCTGGTTTGTCTGCAGAAATCCAGAAGGAGATTCAAGTCTCAGCTTAAAGGCAGGAGAATGTTCTCACGAAGTGTTATACTTAGTAAGGATTCATGGGTGACTATTCCTTTCTAATTTATTCATAATACCAGGAAACGGAAACGAAACACCTACTTTGGCTATGACGAACCGTCAAACTCAGACAGCATGGTTGATATTGAGACGATGTTCCGACTTATCTGGTATGGTTACACTGTAAAAAATTTTGCCGTTTTTTCATGGGAAATTTCCTGGCAGTCAGGATGCCGGGAATGCCCGTTTTTCCACATACAAGTCATGTAAAATAACAGATTTCCGTTTTTTTTTTGTTAAATAGTAGAAACTTTAATTTCTTACAGGAAAATCTATGAAAATTAAAACGCAACCATGGAAACGATTTGTAATTTAACAGGGCAACTTGTTAAAATATGAGAAAATGTTTTTTTTTTAAACAGTGGTTTATGTCGGGCGATTGTAAATATGCTGATTTCCGGTAAACCAACAAACTTGCTGTTGTTTTACAGGAAAAAGACTGTAAAATTGAAATAACGGCAATAACTTGTAGTCCCACGGGCCAGAAAGTAGTTTTACAGTTATTTTTTACAGTGTAACCTATCCTGCTTAAACTGGGGTAACCTCGCTAGTCATATAAGGACCCCTAAGAACCACTATCCATAACGCTTGAATAAATGAATAGCGGTCCTTCTACATAGCTTCTGCATAGCGAGCAAACCATATAGACAAAGTACCTCGCTATTCATAAGGACTTCCGTTTATATAAGGACCACTATTCATAACTATTCATAGGGACTGCTATTCATAACGCGTGTTAAATGAATAGCGGTTTTCTATGAATAGCGGTCCTTATGAATAGCGAGTGGACCCCCTTAAACTTAGAATAGAACGGTCCTTATGAATAGCGAGTGGACCCCCTTAAACTTAGAATAGCGGTCCTTAAGCCCCCGTTCCACTCTGCTGATCTGGGCCCCGATCTATCCCGATCTAGCATGCAGATCGGGAAAAATCGGGGAAAGCGTACAGGGATCGTTTGCAATCGGTGGCATCGTAAAAACAGCGTTGTGAGAACGGGGTAGGAGCGGGCATTCTTCAGATCTCCCCGATCAAAAATTCATCGTAAGGCAAGCGGGAAGATCGTAATGACAGCGTAAAGAAAGCGGGATGAGCGTAGTAAGGTCTTTCTAAGCGTAGCAACAGTGGCACCAGAACGGCGCTTTAAGTAAACACCGACGTGGTCACGCTGCCGCCCCGCTCCACGTAGATCAAAATCACGACTTTCCCGCTGTAATGCCGCTATCCCTACGCGCCCGGCTTCTTTATCCAGTTCCCAATACGCTCTCGGCACGTTGCTCTCCTGCTTTAACAACGCTGTTCCCGCTTTAGCTACGCTATTCTTGCGCTGTTCGCGATCGGATACTGCTCTCACGGGTATAAAAGGAAATAAAAAACGTTCTGCATTTATAGATTTATTTTTTATAAATTATGCGAGAACGGGGGAACAGCGTGATTAGGTCGTATAGAGCGCACATAGATCGGATCACATCGGCAACATCGTGCAAACAGCGTAGATATATCATTCTGGAGCGTAACTTGAGCGCCAGACGTCATACTCATGATCCCGATAATCGTATTCAGAGCGTATCGAGCACGTGCTATTCGTAGATACAGCGTTCTTAAAGCGTTGCTACATCGTATTTGCTCCAGATCGGCTCAATTTTTGCCCGATCCTGCCCGACCTGAAGAAATTAACAAATCGTAGCGAGAACGGCATAGTGGAACGGGGGCTTTATGAATAGCGAGTGGTCCCCCTGAATGAAACCCTGGGGGAAAAAAATCAATTTTAATGAAAAGAGAGGATAGAGAGAAGCAATTTTAAAAAAGTTCCATCAAAATCGGTTAAGAAATGAAAAATTTATGAAAGTTTGAGAAGTCTCAATTGACCTTCTATGGTGATCCTCAAATTGGCAATATTATGTTGCTTCAAAGTGACAGGTTAAGTAGTACAACTCTCCTTATGTTTTGTACACAAAATTTCATAATCTCCCCATTGTCTCTCAAGGTGCAGCTTGTCTCCTTCTTAGTTCAAGATATATCATGGGAAAATGTATTTGACACAACATATGTTGAGTTCACAAAAATACAAGCAGCACCTTTAGAGATAATGGAGAAAATATGAAATTTTGTGTACAAAACATATGGAGAGTTGTACTAATAAACCTGTCACTCTGAAGCAACATTGCCAATTTGAGGATCGCCATAGAAAGTAAATTGAGACTTTTCAAACTTTCATAACTTTCTCATTTCGTAACCGATTTTGATGGAACTTTTTAAAAATGGCTTCTCTCTATCGTCTCTTTTCATTAAAATTAATTTTTCCCCAGGATTTCATTCTCCTTTAAACTTTTCCTATTCTCTATCTTAAAAGAGAATGAAACCCTGGGGAAATATCCATTTTAAT
This sequence comes from Heliocidaris tuberculata, assembly GCA_025618425.1. Lineage (NCBI taxonomy): Eukaryota > Metazoa > Echinodermata > Echinoidea > Camarodonta > Echinometridae > Heliocidaris > Heliocidaris tuberculata. The sequence goes on from CM046845.1 coordinate 21,928,891, forward strand.
GAAAAGAGAGGATAGAGAGAAGCAATTCAAAAAGAGTTCCATCAAAATCAGTTACGAAATGAAATAGTTATGAAAGTTTGATAAGTCTCAATTTACTTTCTATGGCGATCCTCAAATTGGCAATGTTGCTTCAAAATGGCGGGTTTAGTAGTACAACTCTTAATACATTTTGTACACAAAATTTCATATTTTTCCATTATCTCTAAAGATGCTGCTTGTCTTTTTGTGAACTCAACATATGTTGTGTCAAATACATTTTTCCATGATATATCTTGAGCTAAGAAGGAGACAAGCTGCACCTTGAGAGATAATGGGGAAAATATGAAATTTTGTGTACAAAACATATGGAGATTTGTACTACTAACTTTAAAGCAACATTGCCAATTTGAGGATCGCCATAGAAAGTAAATTGAGACTTTTCAAAATTTCATAACTTTCTCATTTCGAAACCGATTTTGATGGCACTTTTTAAAAATTGCTTCTCTCTATCCTCTCTTTCCATTAAAATTGATTTTCCCCCAGGGTTTCATTCTCCTTTAAAGTGACATGGTAACTTTGTAGAGGCTTGATAAAATCTGAGCTGTCTAGCCTTACATGCTATCAGTGTATGTAATATGGTGTAAAAATGAAGCCCAGGAAAAAAAAAAGCACTTCAAAATCATCATGTGCTTCACAAAAGTAAACATATGCAAATGACCGGAAACGCTAGACTCATTTCCCCCTTTAGACTCAGTGTTAGACTAAAGCGTATGGCCATACGCTTTCGTAAATGGGAGTATTCAGTCATAGATATCTTAATAATAGCATTATATATTTGAAAAACTTTCTATGCCTGGCTATTAATTTATCCTTCTGAACATCATTATACAAGATAGATATCAAAATTCAACAATTTATTAAATCAAGCCTCCACAAAGTTACCGAATCCCTTTAATCTATCCTATCCTAGACCTATCCTATCCGGATAGTTCAATCTAGTGTAATCTGTTATATAGTCCTTATAGTTTTTTATGCCTCTGGTGACAGTTAGTAAATCGGGCAACCCCAAACCATAAGCTACTAAAAATTCATTAATATTCATATAAGTGTTTTCCCCAATATTTGGTAATTTATCAGGGTAACTTGATAAAATATGAGAAAATGTTTTTTTTTAAGTGCTTTATGTCGGGCGATTGTAAATATTATGCTGATTTCCGGTAAACCAACAAACTTACTGTTGTTTTACAGGAAAAAGACTGTAAAATTGAAATAACGGCAATAACTTGTAATTTCAAGGGCAAGAAAACCTGCAGTTTTACAGTTATTTTTTACAGTGTAGAAGGTAGATCGGTGCCCTTTACCCAAATAATCGCAGATTTGAAACGACCGTTTTGATTGGTCTGTAGGGGTCATCATTTTGAACGACATGTTCATGAGACAATGATCTAGATTGTCTATTGACACATCGCGATCGATTGCAAATCTTTGTGTTAAGGGGCCCAGGTCATCAAATTCGACAAGGGAAGGTCCTTTATATCGTATTAAACTATATAGGCCCTACCTTCCCAACACCACACCCCATGATGAACACATGGACCTCCCTGCATAGAAACTGCATAGTCCTAATCTACATGCTAGGCCTGCAAAGTATATCTGAAACTGAGTTTGCACTATAAATGCAGCAGTTCTAGATCAGACTATCTCAAACATAGTAAACATACCGACAAATTTCCATTAAGAGTGGCAGAAGAAATCCACAATCATGATATTTTACATGGCTTTTCAGCGTGCACCTAGACATCAATTTTTTAGACATCTATGATATATACTGTGTAAAGGGATTTTTTGTTCTCGGATAGTAGAGCTATATTCCAGTATCATCGATTGGGAAGACATGTTTTCCTGTAGAGCACCTCTAATCAGCAATCATAGGCGCCGGAAGTGTGGGGGGGGGGGGGGGGGCAGAGGGGCGGTCGCCCCCCAAACGAAAAAGTGGGGGGGGGGGCAAAATGCATTTTCGCCCCCCCAAAAAAGCCCCCCCCCCCCCATTAAAAAAAAAAAAATCAGTAGTAAAGGAGTAAAATTACATCATAAGACACACTGACACCCTCAAAGAATATTGGCTTTTTAGTCGCAGAACGTATCCATCATAAGAGCATTTCACTACACTTTTTTAAAAATCGTGTGTATATTAAAAGCTTGATTGCTTTATTACGTAATTGTAAGCCTTTGTATTCATTTTTCGTATTCATGGAGATCACTGAAGACAGATAAAGCATTCAAACTTTTAACTTTAACATCGTGGAGGTTTTGTATTAGACGTGTTTAATAGCGAAATATTCTGAAAGGTGTGTACGTGCGTCTGTATTGTTGTGAGAGGGTGGGAAAGCGTGTGTGTTTTTTTTAGGGGTGAGAAGACATGAGCCCTTGAAAGGTGAGCCCCCTAGAATGTTTGCCCCCCCCCCCCCCCCATCCCAAACTGCTTCCGGCGCGCCTGTCAGCAATAATATTATTAAGTAGTATCTGAACAATTAAAAGGAAATGCATCATCTTATCATAGTGCCACATGTTTATTCCTACGGCTTAATGATTTGGCCACAAATCACCGCGGCGACCGACCGATTTGTAGCCTGCCCGGGCCCCGCTGGAATTTAAGCATCGCCCAACGATTTTTTAGAAGTCGAGCGGGCTGTGAAGTCCCAGCGATGCCTGGGCAGTGCCCTGTCGATTTTCCGTCGATCGCCGGTCAATTTTAGGCCCAAACTGGGCGAAATCGGGGGAGCTTCTCCGCGCGGTGTCCGGGCAGTGACCGACTGATGATTTTTTAAACCTTTTTTTTTAAATTTCGATTTTTTTAAAACCTAAATCGCTCGACGGCGACCGCTCCATTAAGACGGTGCCCGGGCGGTCGCCGCCCGGGCACCGAGTTATTTTGGACGGCGAGTGAAAAGTGGGCAGGCGCCGCCAGAATTTTAGCTCCGCGGTAAAACTTCAGCGGCGACCGAGCGATGCCCTAAATTAAAACCAGCGGTGCACGAGCGGCCGCCGCTCGGTGCCCGGGCGAAATTGGCTAAAAACTCGCCGCCCGGCCGGCCGAGTAGGCTAATTTTCGGGGTTGTGACCATAGCTTAAAGCTCATGTACAGTATTGGTAGCAAAAAGAAAATTGGAAAGAAATATGTTGAATATAGTCTCATGTTGTTCTCCTTGTATCAAAAGATGTCTGTAAGAGATCATTTGGTATTCCATCTATGATTTTTGGTGAATTTCAGTGTAAATATCTGTAAGGAATGCTTGATCACTGCCATACCCTTCCACCCCGACGGCTCCCCGCACAGCAATCTTGGGGCTTCGCATAGAGACAGCGTGTGTGCACTGTGTGTAGCTACTCATCATTGGTTTTACACGTGTGTGTACAGTGTATAGCACATGCTGCCTTTGTTGGGATTTTACGTGCCTGTCCCGGCACATAAATTAGTTTTTTCCTCTTATTTGTTTAATATTAAACTTTAGGAGGCGAAATCTTCACAGTGTCTTAGTATTGCTAGTATCTTGCTATTTATCAACAAAAATTGAAGAAATCTGACGAACAATTTTTGAGGGCTTACCAACACTTTACATGACCTTTAAAGGGCTGTGTTATTACTCAATCAGCCGGTGACAGATTTTGCCTAGTTGGACAACCATATGAGCATGACGAGCGAGACGTAATTATGGCGGAGAATAACCTATGCCATGTACTATGCTGACGCTATAATTATTATGTTAACTTGATGCACAAGAAAAATTATGCAACAGCTTCAGAATCTCTTGGTTCCAACAAAGATCATTACCGGTAATACAAGCCAAATGATAGTCTAATTGTCCAAGTGCATACATCATCAACAGCCCAGCAAGACTGTCACAGACGTCAGTGCTATGCATAGGTGCTATGGACATCTTAAACTGTAGCACCTCGAGTCATACAACCTATATTTTTTAGTAATTCACCATTCACTGGTTTGCAGTATACCAAAACGTAAAGAAACTCAACTGAGATGATTTGAAGCGGCACAATTCTGAATACATATACTATTCTCTGAGTCCTGGCAATGAACAAAAATGACAGATATTTGAATTTGACCTTTGTGATTGAAATTTTACCTGACCTTCAGTTCGTGAACTCAACTTAAATTGAAAAGATAACATCATGAAGGCATTCGGTACCCGTCAAAGACAAATCATATCTTAACAAAGTACTATCCATTGTATCAAGTTCAACTTTGACCTTGAATTAACCCCTTCTGACAATGATTGAATGAATGATCTCAGAGATTAATTCATTTAAACATTAGACATCTATAACAGTTTAAAAATCTAACGTAGGCCTATGTGCACGATCATGTAAACAGGTAACAAATTTGACCTATATTTGACCTTTATAACCTAAACGTGACCTCAAATTGCAAAAAGTGCATTAGAAATGAATTCTACGTCCCTCGAAACCCCTATATACTTTCATCATACACTAGTAGTTGGGTTTCATTATGGCTACCAGGCGCCATTTTGGATTTATGCAAATTATGAAAATTGCTCAAGGTTGCCCTTTGGGCAACAAGGGTGAAATTGTTTTAGGACCACTAGCGTAGCTGAGGGGGGGGGGGGGGCAGGGGGGGGGCAGAGTGCCCCCTGTCAACTTTACCTCGATTTCTTTTTTTTGGAGTTTTTTGAGGTTTTTTTTTTGCTTGTCAGAGAATTATGGAGGAAAACATGTGATAACCCCCCCCCCCCCCCCCCCCCCCCCCCCACTGAGCGACTTTTGGAGGGCTGGCGAGAAGAAAAAAAATACGGGTCTACCTTCAAGCAGAATTTGCCCCCTTGTAAAAAATCCTAGCTACGCCACTGTCTAGGACCACATAAGATCACAAATCAAAAATAAAAAACTTCAGTGTACGCAACTTTTTTAGGTTCATGAAATGTCAAGCCTACTTTGCTTGTCAGAAAAACTTTTGGTAAAAAGACACCCAGAAAACTTTGATGACAATTTTTGTTTATTGCTCGTCAGAAAATTTCCGGTATTGTTGTCCTTTTTTACAAAATCCTTGATCCGCCTCCTACTCGTATGCTCTTCATGTTTGTTCAGTTGTTCAAATCGTCGGTGAAGGCCACTTTCTTGAATGCCTCGCTGAATATATAAAAAGCACTTATTTTAACTATTATCAGTAATTATTTTCGTTATCATCACCACAAATATTTCAATGCTAATTTATGACGTATAATGGTTGATGTGCTAGGATTATAGAAAAGAGGCTTTCGTTGAAGGGGGCGCAAAATGGCTTATAAAAGAATTCAATTAGCAAATTTGACCAGAGCAAATATTATGGAATAGTAAACACATCATGATGGCAATTTTCCAAGTCTCACTGAACAAAGAACTTCGAAAGGCAAAAACCTGAAAACTTACAAAATATCAGTTTCCAAATTAACACAAATTATGGAGAGATCACATTTTAAAGATAATACATTGTAATAATGTTTGGCCGCTCGCTTCGCTCGCTCATAAAATGTTGAAAAGGGTTGTTGTTACCCGCGCAAGAGGCGTCAGTCCTCACTTCCAAAAACGTTCCATTTCCCTGCATTGTGGTACATACAGTATTAATGATGATAATAATGAATAGAAACAGAATGACATAATGAGAGAGATGATGGAAGCATGAATATAAAGAGTAATATAAGGAAAGACGGAAGTAAAAATTAATCGATTAATAACATTACAATAGGGAGGATAGAAAGTTAAGGGATAGAAGGATAAAGACATAACGTAAAGATATATATATATATATATATATATATATATATATATAGAGAGAGAGAGAGAGAGAGAGAGAGAGAGAGAGAGAGAGAAATGGTAGAAGGATAAAGAAAACCATAGCGAAAGATGGAAGAGAAGATTATAAAAAAGGCCGAACAAAAAAAAAAAATAATAATAATATAATGAAATTAGAGATGAAAAGCAAAAAGAAAAGGAAACCAAGGAACAAAGAGCAAAAAAAGAAAAAACAAAACAAAACAAAACAAAAAAAACATAGAGAGAGAAAGAGAAAGAATATAAAGATTAATATACGGAAAGATGGAAGAGGTGATAGAAGGAATCAAAGAATAACACAACTAAAGCAAAGATGGAAAAATGAAAGGATAAAAGCAAAGGAATAACATAACGAAAGATAGAGAAATGATAGAAGGATAAAGATATACATAAGAGAAGATAGCGAAAGAAATGAAAGAATAAAAAACAAAATAACAAAAGCAAAGTGCAATAAAACAATGATTAAAAATACACTAAAATTTTAATAGATTAATTAATTAATCAATCAATCTATTCACTAGATAATTAATTTAGCACAGGTAATCAATTCATGCCATGCTCCATCAGGTCACTTTTTTTCTCCTCTTTTTTACCCCCCCCCCAAAAAAAAAAAAACAACAACAACAACAAAACAAACAAACAAAAAAAAACAAACAAAAAAACAAAAAAACAACAACAACAACATACTAAAATAAAATAAAATATTCGAAAAGTTACCTTTCAATTTGACGTCACAAAAAATGAATATGTATATGTGTCAGGGCAATGTGTACCTAGTCTTGGTTGAAGTTTCTCCCGCTCTGGCCCCGGGGGTCAGTGAAAATGTTGACTCTTGGACAACGTACCCCCTCCCTCCAGTTCAGGAAATTGTGTTAAACGTATATAAACAGTGCATGGATCATGTTGACAACAATCACTGGCTTAGCTATAGTCCAGCTGTTGGGGGCACTGGCACCTTGGGGGGGGGGGGGGGGGAAGGCGAGGGACCCTAAACTTAACCCTAATCCTAACCTTATTTCATATTCATGAGCATCCGCCATTGTCATACTCCGTGGACCCGTTTAATGATCTCCCTCAATGCAATGGTCAGCCTAGTCCGTAGTCGTAGCAAGAGGGCAAACAAGAAATTGGCCCAGTTGGTCATTAGATGAAATGATGATTGGTAATTAGACCAGACGGCTAGTAGACCAAATGACAATTAGACCAAATGGTTATTAGACTAAATAGGTGTAGACTAAATGATGATAGACCAACTAAGGTTAGACTAACTGACAAATGGACCAAATGATGTGTAGACCATATGGGTATTAGACCAATTGGGTTTAGACCAATTGATGATTAGACGAAATGGCCATTAGACCAATTGCTAATGGACCAAATGGTAATTAGACCAAAAGTTTTTAAACCAAATGGCTATTAGACGAATTGACTGTAGACCAAATGGTAATTAGACAAAATGACAATTAGACCAAATGGTAATTGGACGAAATGATTATTAGACAATTGTTTATTAGACCAACTGATATTAGACCGAATGATGTTAGACCATTCGGCTATTAGACCAACTGGCTGTGGACCAAGTGGCAATAAACCCTTTATATTTAATCAAAACAACATGCAGCGTGCGCCGTATAGTGTAGGCCCTCTACTTTTGTGTTATCTTTGATTACTGTATCACTAGATTTTTTTTGTTTTCATAAGATTTTATTATTTTCTCTCATAAAGAAAATTGAACATAATTTGAAACATTTCATATAATATAACCAAAAAAAAAAATTCTATGTTCAAATTCAATTTATATGAAGCGCCCTCTTGAGACTGATAAAATAAATTGCTGTTCTATGTAGAGATCGAGGATTATGTGAATTTTTCCTGCCATTGAAGTTTATGATCAGCTCCTCGACCCCCCCCCCCCTCCCATCTCTGTAAGTGTAAACTGATCATAAAAAGAGAAACTACGGAAGCTTTAAAGTGCCATTCTACTTGACGAGATGGCGAGATATTTTATCTTGTCAAGTCGACTTAATAGCCTTATCATGTCGACTTATCACCTTTGTAAGTCGACATGGTGACAAAAATTATCATGTCAAGTCGACTTCTAAAAAGTTACATGTCGTCATGTTGACATAAGGTATCTTGCCAAGTCGACTTCTAAAAAGTTACATGTCGTCATGGCGCATAAGGTATCTTGCCAGTCGACTTCTAAAAAGTTACATGTCGTCATGTTGACATAAGGTATCTTGCCAAGTCGACTTCTTAAAAGTTACATGTCGACATGGCAACATAAATCATCTTGCCAAGCCGACTTCTAAAAACTTACATTTCGTCATGGCGACATAAGGTATCTTGCCAAGTCGACATGGCAACATAAATTATCTTGCCAAGTCAACTTCTTAAAAGTTACATGTCGACATGGCGACATGTAAGTTTTAAGAAGTCGGCTTGGTAAGATAATTTATGTTGCCATGTGGACATGTAACTTTTAAGAAGTCGACTTGGCAAGATACCTTAAGTCGCCATGACTACAGGTTATCGACTTGGCAAGATACCTTATGTAATCATGACGACATGTAACTTTTTAGAAGTCGACTTGGCAAGATACCTTATGTCGCCATGACGACATGTAACCTTTTAGAAGTCGACATGGCAAGATACCTTATGTCGCCATGACGACATGTGACTTTTTAGAAGTCGACTTGGCAAGATACCTTATGTCGCCATGACGACATGTAACTTTTTAGAAGTCAACTTGGCAAGATACCTTATGTCGCCATGACAGCATGTAACTTTTTAGAAGTCGCGACTTGGCAAGATAATTTTTGTCGCCATGTCGACTTACAAAGGTGATAAATCCACATGATAAGGCTATTAAGTCGACTTGACAAGATAAAATATCTCGCCATCTCGACAAGTAGAATGGCACTTTAAAGCTTCCTTATTTGTACACCTGTGGTTGACATGTTATGACATTTGAGATTATTTTGACATTTGCGGGTGCAATGTTTTTATATTTGTGGTTATTTTTACATTTGTGCTTGATTTTCACATTTGTGAGCTCTATATCACCCAGAAAAAATTCCGGGTGGATGTGTCCACCGCCCCCCCCCCCCCCCGATCGCCGCCTCTGATAACATGACTAGAACGTTGATGTATTTTTACAAATGAAACTATGACTGAAATGCACTATGCGAGATACCAAGGTGATGCATGATTCTATGATGATACGTGAAAAAAATTCAATGTTGTTTCCAATATCCATTTATTATTATTTTTTTGAAAGTACATTAGGTGTTTCCTTCTTGAGCCTTTTCCCTTTTCCCCACAAGATTATCTTTCTTCCCGTAATGTAAAGAATCTTTTCAGCATAATATATAATGACCATTCCAATAGTGCCTTCAAAACTACAAATCTCGTAAGGAGTTTTGGTACTCGTAAAAAAATTACAGATGTATTCCCCCCCCCCCTCCTCATTCTCCCTCCTCATTCTCCCTCCCCCTCTCTCTAACCCTTTTCCAACACTATAATTATATTGCCAAACACAAAACAACACCCTTTTTTGTCTACATAAAATTCGTTTTACCGGACCGAAAGTATAAAACGATGTATCTAAACATATGAGAAAGTGTTTAATACTTTTGAATGTAATAGTGAAATAAAGGAGTAGAATATCGAACTGTACAGTTCTTCATTCGATTGACGGACTATATGTGCGTCCCCCAAAGTTAACAGTTGGAAAAAGTCCCCCCAAATCATATTTCAGAATATTTTCCATAAATTTTCATTCCTGTTGATAGCTTAGGATCTGTCCTATGCAATAACACAAAAAATCTGACTTGTTATTAAGCGTGAGTGATCTCAAAAACCACTTATATGAAAAGGTGCAAAATTCAGACTTGACAAGAATTGGTATTTGTCCTGGCTTGTATGAACGAAGTTAAGAACCGTTTAAAATTGACAGTTGAAAAAAGTCTCCCCATTTAAATATTTCAAAATATTTTCAGGAAATGTTCATACCTGTGGAAAGCTTAGGGTCTCTTCTATCATGTGGCACCAAAATATCTCACAATATTTTACGCTTGAGTGAGCAAAAAGCCAATTTTTGTGAAAGGGTGCAAAAAGCATACTTCACAAATGTTTGTTTATGTTCTGGCTGGTATCAGCAAAGTTGAGAGTAAAAAAAAAAGGCTTTAAAATGTTACATTCTGATCATTAAAAGACAATTTATGAAAGAACGGACTTTGTTCACTGTATATGTCCTGGTATATCCCATCAAAAATTTACGGTTGAGTGAGCAAGCCATGTGCAATTAAAAGACTCACCAAAAGTAACATTTTGAAACACTCAAACATAGAATATTGATGGGATGTGTAAAGAAATACATAGAACAAAGCCCGTTATTTCATAAATTGCCTTTTATTGACCTGAATATGGAAATTTCTAAGCCTTTTCATGACTCAGCTTGGTTGATGCCAGCCAGAGCCAATATTAATTATTGTCAAGTCTGGATTTTGTATCCTTTCACAAAATTGGCTTTTGCTCACTCAAGCACAGGATATTGGTTGATATTTTGGTGTCATTTGATAGAAGAGACCCTAAGCTATCCACCGGTAAAAAAATTTCCTTAGAATAGTTTGAAATATTTTTTGGGATAGACTTTTTCCAACTGTTAAAGGTTCCATCAAATTCGACTACGAAATGAGAAAGTTATGAAAGTTTGAAAAGTCTCACTTTGCTTTCCATGGCAATGTTGCTTCAAAGTGACAGGTTTAGTAGTACAACTCTCCATATGTTTTGTACACAAAATTGCACATTTTCCCCATTATCTCTCAAGGTGCAGCTTGTCTCCTTCTTAGCTCAAGATATATCATGGGAAAATGTATTTGACACAACTTATTCTGAGTTCACAAAAAGACAAGCAGCATCTTTAGAGATAATGTAGAAAATATGAAATTTTGTGTACAAAACGTAATGAGAGTTGCACTAACCTGCCATTTTAAAGCGACATTGCCAATTTGAGGATCGCCATAGAAAGTAAACTGAGACTTTTCAAACTTTCATAACGTTTTCATTTCGTAACCGATTTTAATGGAACTTAAAAAAAAAAATAATTCCTTCTCTCTATCATCTCTTTTCACTGGATTGGATATTTCCCCAGGGTTTTATTCTCCTGAAAGGGTTAAGTTATTCCTAAAGAACTATTTTCACATACCTGTTCCATGTTATTGGACAAGTCATTTTATACAGCCCCCTATGAACCATCAAGAAGATGGCCATTTTTGAAAATTCTTATAGTAAAACTTAAACACAAATGGAGAGCTGCTTGCAAGGACAATCACAGAGTTGCCAAATTGTGTTTGAGTTATTACAACTCTGAAATATCATAACCTTCTAAATCCCTTATAGCATTTTCCGCAACCTTCCACTGATCCAATTCTCTCATTTTTCTGCTTTTATTAAAACCCACTTGATACATGTACCAGGATAGACCTTTCCTTGAAGTAAACATGTTTTATTCATTTTTTATTGTGATTTTTTGAAAGAACTTAACATGTATCATAGCTCTTTTTTATACATTTTCTGCACTTTTTACCTATATGCATAAATAATCTATTCACTTACATGTTTTCTTAAACATATCTGATAAACAATGATAATACTCTCAGTATAATATTGGTAGAAATGAACAATTCGAAAGGTGTTTTGATTAATTCTTTAAAACAAACTGCAACTACAAAAATGGTGTCAATTATAACATATATATACTAAATGCGAAAGATTACCAGTTGGATTCTGCCAATGTATACTTATGGAGCTTTAATTTTTTTCTCTGAACTTTTTCTTTTACTGTGGTATAAGATCTTCTTTTTAGAATGCGGCCCGGAACAACTAACAAAACAAACAGGCGTCAACGAACATTTTATGAACTTGAAATTATCGATAAGATATGACTATCAGGAATAAGCTTTAGTCATCAATTTGAGTTGTCATGTTTGTTATAAGCACTTCTCGGAACTTTCTCGTTTTGCGCACAAACTTTAACGAGCCCGCGAGTCAATACCGTATTTGGTATACGATGATGGATAATAATTCATCATGCGGTGTGCATCATGGAATTTTCTTTTGTCAAAGCTCGCTGATACCTGACCGAAAATTATTAAAGAAATGAAAAGGCACCACAAAAATATGATTGGGTATTTGGGTATGCAGTACTAGGTATAGTTCCTCAGCCGCATCCTGTTGGCCCTGCATTGTTCGTGCTCATGCCGATACGCTACGACACCCATATGGACTAGAGTTGTACGCGGGTACACTACCTCGATTTCGTCACCCCTGTTTTTAGGAATCGGCAAAATCATTGCTCATCTGCCTGTGCACTGGGGCATATCCCACGCTGCCGATAAATGCATAAATACAGCTCTTGTAATGAGGTAAGTGATAAATCGTCAACTTTCCAGCGAATAAGTTTCAAATTAACTGAGAAAAGTTTTGCGAAAGTACCCATCACTTGAGTTTTAACTGTCAGATAGTCCTAGATAAATTTTGGAAAAGGAACGGTCGATAAAAGGGGGCCAAACATGACAGGTGTTTATTCCACAATCATTCTCTTCTTCTTTCTTGCCACTGCATCATGCAGTCCAGTCGAACGTTTCGATGCCCACGATGATCTCGGTGATGATTTCCTCGATGAAGGGGACGTTGAAGGAGGCGTAGGACCAGACGGCAGAGCAAACATAGACATAGTAAGTCATCTCTCTTTGTCTTTTCAATAAAGAAATATCTCCCTGATGCACTCCGTTAATGCACAGGAGTGTAAATCCACTTTTTTAAGGAGTCATTATTAGGGATCGTTTCCTTTGGAGGTGCTTCTACTCCAAAGTTTTGGCTGAATTACCCAAAGTTGATTCCATTGTTCTGAGCGTTGATTTTCACTCCTAATAGAGAGTAATTACGAAAAATTAGCCTTCCAGTTCTTGTCATCTATCATTCCTTCGAACAAATTCCTTCAACAAAATTCCTGGTAAAGATGAAATAAATATTAAAGTGAACAATACAGAAAGCGGAAGAGTTGAAAAAAACCAAAGTTTTTGGCGATTGAATTGATAATGGTTGTCTTGAAAACGTCACATCCACGAAGTAGAAAAAAAAATTGCCCCAAATATATTACGCATAGACTTCATGTTCTGTTTCCACAGAATTTTCTTCGAAATTCATATCACTCTTTAGTTCTCCCATATTTATCGTATTGCACTCTCTATGGGGCAATACCTGTGAATCTAACATAAGTAAGCTAACTACTTTACAAAAGAAGACAGTATAAGAATTGTCTGCGATGTACCATCTGGAATTCACACCAACCCCTTATTTCATGACTTGAAAGTCATAAAGTTTGAAGATATTGTCAAATACTAACAGCAGAATAGTACGTTTTTATGTATAACTGTATTTACGAATATCTGCTTGAACAGTTTTGTAATCTAATTGATTTTAATAGTAATTTTCATAATTATCCAACAAGATCTGTGAGAGACATTCATATTTCTAGACATAGAACAGTTGCGTTTTTTTTTCAGGTCCCAAACTCTGGAACAACTTTATTAAGCGATTCCATTAAAACATGCACCTCATTCCATACATTTACTCGTATTGTAAAAAAAAAAGTACTTTGTACAATATAATCAGTAGCATATATTACTGATTTCCCCCTTTTATAAAATCTTATTTCCCTTTTCAGTTTTTTTTTCTGTTCTTAAAAAAAAAATCCTTTTACTTGTTTTATTTATGTTATAATTAATATCATATATGTGAAATATATGTAAACATGTAAAAATATGGTATAATATAAGACGTTATTTTGACAACATTTGACAACCCTTTGCAATTGCATAATCTGTTGCATTAGTTTTTCTTCTCGTTCTGTCATCGGGATGCGTTTAGTCTTCAAAGCATTTGAGGGAAAAATAATTATCAAACCTTGCTAATATAGCTTAAAGATAAATATGTACGCACATTTTCATTTTAGTGTATGCTGTTTGTTGCTTTTGTTGTTGTTGTAATGGTCAGGGATCATATCGATATCTTTTCACCAGGAGTGAACAAAACATGATAAAAAAATAGAAATTATACCCTAAATTAAGGCGAATTTCAACTACAATAATTTATGAGAAGTATTTTGATACAAAATTTTGGTCCTATGTGACTTAATAATTATGTGACTTGATAAGAGTGGCTATCGTAGGAAGCAGCTACCTCTTATTCATTTTTATTATTTATTCGTGTTTTATTTATGACAAATAAAATTGTGGAGGGTAGCCCGATTCAGTTATGTAACTGCTTTACAACGGAGCCCTCCACAAAAATATAATATAGACAAAATACCAAGCATGGAATCATTACATTCATAGGATACCGTGGAAAGACAACCAACAGAGCACATGGGCCCGGTGCCTAGCAAAGTCCCCCCCCCCCCTCGAAAAATAGCACCTATCCGAAACCACACATGGAGACAGCACAATGCAGCGTTTCAAAGACACCATTTAATAACATAAACATAATTATGTATAGCATCCTTTCGACAACAGTCCATGCGGAATCAGGCTGCCACCCCTTTTGCTCGGATCTTCTCTCTGATCTTACTCGTGAGCTCACATCCCAGATCTATGATGAAGCCAGAAAATCATCGCTTATCTGATCTGTAAGCCAATACCAGGGTGTCCCCTTCCCCCCTTTTTTTTAATCTTGTTGAAGGAAGTACTTCTTTCATCAATCATACCTCACAACCAAAGCGTCATTTTGAACTTACATTAGAAATGGATATTATACTTCTTTTTTTTCAAGTGGACCACACAAACGGCATTTTACTGAAGAGAACATTTATGTTAGAGAATGCTAATTATCATTGTGTTTTAAATTTCGAATATTTCTGTGTTAAATATTATTTCATTATACGGGAATTTTCAAATATTGTGCTGCTGTGTTGTATATTTGTATTTCTGGGTACAAACGCACATTATAAACTTCATGCATATACCGGTAGTTCAGTGTTCTATGTGAAATAAATAGAGACCGAATGGAAATGAGGTATGGTGACTGACGACCTGATGATCATCAATTAACATAAAACAGTTGTGTATAATATACTATTAATACATGGTTGGGAGTGCGTTAGTGTGATCTGGCAACACAAAGGTTTTTATCGTGGTGTACTAACGCACGAGGCGTAGCCGAGTGTGTTAGACACCACGATAAAAACCTGCGTGTTGCTGGATCGCACTAACGCACGAACTCACAACCATGTATTAATAGTTTTATAAAACGGGTCTACAATCTTAGTGTTTTCTTACAATTTTAGTGTTTGATCCGGATTAGCCGTGCGTTAGTCCCCTCGCCGTGCGTTAGTACTTTTTTTGCACGGTCACGTGGTGTTATTTGACCAATCAGGATGGCTACATTCTTGAACCCGTTTTTATAAAGACGGATATTGCTAATTATCATGATTATGAAGTTTTATCAAACATTACGAAAATGTCCAATCATCCAAATATCAGTTTCTGGATTCTCTATTCCGCTTTCGAATAGACACAAAAATGTTAGGTTAATATCCATAGGCATACAATGCGGCGGGGGACTGAGGGCTGAAGCCCCCATGAATTTTGAAATTAGCAGTCTTCAGACAACCAAGCATCCACACCTCACATTCCATGCATTCGGTGGTGTCCACTCATAGGCCCATGCATATCAGTGTAAGCAGGATGCCTGATTCGGTGACTCTTCCCACTAATACTCTGCTACAAATCTGGGGTTGCCAAGATGAAATATTCTAATAATTATTTCCCCCTTCCTCATGTATGATCTATATACCCTGGACTAATCCAGACTAATGGACACAAAGCCAATAGTATGAATACAGATAGGAACAGCTGCAGGGGTATACAAGGTTATTTCAAATAACCTTGTACATGTATAAGTGGGTTGTGTTATCAAAAATTCAACTAGTATACTTTGATGAAAAACTTACATTTTCACTGTTAAAGGTTTCATTTTTTGCTATTTCTTTTTCTTCAGAAACTCGAAAGTCAGTGTTCGGGCGAGCGATATCAGCCCCCTAGTTTAACCCGCTGAATACTAGCATTGCCATACAAGGGACCACCTGGGGAGCGTTTCATGAAAGGAAGTTGTCGGATATTTTATCCGACAACTGTTATAAGCTACTGAAATTCTTGCATCTGATTGGCTGAGAGCAAATTTGTCGGATGAAATATCTGACAAGTCCTTTGATGAAACACCCCCCAGGTTCCCGTATAGGCAATGGGTAAATTGTACCCGTATATAAGCATATATGTTCATAAATTATTGTTTATTGCATTGGTAGTGATATGGTTGTTTTCTAAGTCATGTCAATTCAATTTAATATTTGTTTTGTTCATTGTGGAAATGCCAGTAAAGACAATAATACTTTCCAAGAATTCATATCATCTATTCATATTTTTACAATATTTTTTAAAGTCTTAGTAATGAAACTTTCCTATGGATTTTTAGTTGGTTGCATAGTTTCGCACCCTAAAATTTTGGTCAAAGCCATGTCAACTATTTTTGTTTTCATTGTCAAAAAAGTTTCTTATATATTCTCCCTCTCCTGTTCTTATTCTTATTTCACTCCCCATGTTGCTTTACTTACCGCTATATCATAACTGTTCTGAATCATTAGTTATCAATGACTTAATCATTGGTTCTGTGTTACATTTTGTTTTGCTTTGTATCAAATATAATGTTATTTTTGTATCTGTTCGTGCTTATGGTGTTATGCTTCCCTGAAAAACAGGCCATCAATGGAACTATCCTACTTGAACAAAACAAGTTTGACCTGGGTTCTGTACGGCTAGTTTTATCCTATCCTTTACTTTCGTCATGCTTATTAACCGCTAGCCCATAGAATGCCAGGTAAATCCTTTTAAGGTTGATTTGATATATTCTAGCTGTACATAAATTATTTTTGTATTAGTGATGGTACCCTTTAATGAATGAATGAATGAATTAATGAACAAGTTTCTTCAAATTTCTGGTTTCTTGCCCCCCCCTATCTCTCCTTTCCAGAATGTTCCTCCGCAGAAGGAGATGATGGATGGAAGAGTAGTGGTGCATCCCCCTACCAGTGAGACGGACCCACTTCATCGCGGTGATCCTATAGATGAACGCAATCCCACTGACATGCATCTCTCCGGAGGGGACATCATTCTCACCCCAGAGCAGAGGCGCCTCCTTCAAGAGGCCCGCATTGATGGGGACGGCGGGGACAGGGCTAGGAATAGACGGAAAGCTGCCCGATCGTTCGGGAGATGGCCTGAAGCTAAAGTTCCATATGTTATCACTAATTCGTCAGGTAACGAAATAAGCCTATATGCGATAAATATTTTGATTACACATTAACAAATCACCACTGGCACATGATTTTCGATGGACCGAATACGTAGAACCAGGGGCGGCTTCGGAATGGGGGCGAATATGTCAAAATTATTTTCATTGTTCCTTGTCAGAAAAAAATGAGATATAAGTAAATCTTCACAAAAATGTGAAAAATTTTCAATGAATTTCTAGTTCAGTCAATTAAATCATTAATAATATCACATGTCATTGCCCCCTTCCATATTTCATTCTTGCTAATGTTATTAGTCTTTTTTTTTCTTCTCTGTTTTGTGTGTGTGTGTGTGTGTGTGCAAAGATACTTCTATTGGTTTTTCAGTTCGGTAAACAGCATAATTCATGCATTTAAAACGTGATGATTCCCTGTTGGTTACAATCGTTCTGAACATGTACAGAAGAACAGAGCCATTATGTTAATGGCCATGAGTAGAGCTTTCCAGCCGTCATTTTTGGATCAATTTTTGATTTATATATATTTTTTAAATATTTATATGTATGTGTTCGTAAGCATCAAACCAGCCAATGGTTGATAAGCAGTACTCAACGACTACTTGGTATCAATATGCATTCCGTATTTTTTGTTTCGTTTTTTGCTTTTTAAAATGTTACTGCTGATTGCTTTTCCAATTTCTTGTCTTGCATGGTCTATACTAGAACCCGACAGAACCAGGATCGAGGAGGTTATGGAGTATTTGAGTAACAATTCTTGCATTGAGTTTCTTCCATGGAGCACTGAAGTCGCAACCAGTCTAGGCCATGATAGTCGGCTTTCTTTCTTTCAGGGCGGAGGGTAAGATCATATTCTCCTACGTTTGTTGCACACGAGACATCAGTTTGATTGTGACCGAGGCCTTGAGGGCAATTGGCTCATGCGCCAGTACTTCAACGCGTTGTTTGCATTCATTTTGAATGCACTGTTTGCACAATGTCACTCTCCCATAGCCCGTTAAGGACCGTGCCTATCGCTGACGCTGTCTAGTTTGCAGGCATAAACCCTGGTCAGTCGTAAAAGAGTGTCTGCACTATAAGACAACCCATGGGCGTCGCCAGGGGGGTGCGGAGGGTGCGAACGCACCCCCCTCCAGACCCCAAAAAAAAAAAAAAAAAAAAAAAAAGGATTTATTTTTTTTTGGGGGGGGGGCGTCGCCGGGTCGGGGGGGGGGTGTCTTTTGAAAAGGGCGACATGTTCTTATTGTGTAGTGTCGAACAGCTCATATCTGCGCCACCAGCACCACTGCCTGACATTGGAGTTGGTAAGTTTTGTCTTTTTTTTTCCCAAAAGGCACCCCCCCCCCCTTGAAAAAAGCTGGTGACGGCACTGCCATAGGCTATGTACTATAGCTGCTCCTGACAAGACTAGTAGTAGGCTTCTCTCAAGACACAATGATTTTCTGATAAAGTGTCAAATTAGGGTTTGCGCTTGCAGACTAGACGCAGTCCTACAGGCACTATGTTTTACACGATCCGTCACAGGTTATGATCAGTTGCAACCCACAACTTACGATCAATCGCAGGTTGTGATCAGTTGCACATGTTGCAGAATAATGTTTTGGCCCAACTCACGCGAGGCGTCATTTGGAGAAGAAGAAGGAGAAGAAGAAGAAGAAGAAGAAGAAGAAGAGGAAGAGGAAGAGGAAGAGGAAGAGGAAGAGGAAGAGGAAGAGGAAGAGGAAGAGGAAGAGGAAGAGGAAGAGGAAGAGGAAGAGGAAGAGGAAGAGGAAGAGGAAGAGGAAGAGGAAGAGGAAGAGGAAGAGGAAGAGGAAGAGGAAGAGGAAGAAGAAGAAGAAGAAGAAGAAGAAATAATAATAATACAGATAATACATGTAATAATACTGACGCCTCGTGTGAGTGGGGCTCTCATATCCCGGCATAAACTGATAACAATATGTAATGTTGGATGAGGAGTATCAAAAGTGTGTTTGAATAATAGCTGATTTGTGTAATGGTTCCGTATTAATACTGATAGTTTCACACGAGACGTCATTTTTGGTACCAAAAAGTGAATGCAAATGAATATTGCAAACCGTGGTGCAAACATTGTCTTGAATGGCTTGATTATCGTACATGCATAGCGCAAAGACAAAATGACGTCTCGTGTGCATATAGGGCCTGAAGGACATACCTGTACATCATAGTTTGACTTGATTAAATTAGATTTAAAAACAAACTACTTTTTAAATCAAAGGCCAATTCCACACTAATATCAAGTTGATTTGAATAAATAGAGTAAAATTAAACAAGCATAACAGTGAAAATTTTATTGAAATCGGATGTAAAATAATCTTAACGGCATTTCGAAGTTTTGCATTATTTCATGAAACAGTGATATGCATAACATGGGCGGTATGCAAATGAGTGAACCGACGATGTCACATACTAACTTTTCCTTATGTATTTTATTATATGAAATTTCAATTACCGGTATTTCAATTTTTATGGATGTGATAATAAAGAATCTCTCCCTTGTATCAAAATAAGTTACAATAATGATGATTTTACATGTTCCATAAGGAGTCAAACCATGTTTTACATTATTGAAGCAAAAAATTGAAAAATATAATATTAACTTTCATAGAAGGAAAAGTGAGTGTGTGACATCATCGGTTCACTCATTTGCATACCGCCCATGTTATGCTTATCACTGTTTCAAGAAATAATGCAAAACTTCAAAATGCCGTAACTGTCTTATTTTACATCCGATTTCAATAAAATTTTCACTGTTATGCTTGTTTAATTTTACTCTATTTATTCAAATCAACTTGATATTACTGTGGACTTGGCCTTTAAGCTGGGAACTCTTTAACCCTATTATATACATGTAGCTGGCGTGGTGTTACCAAATGCAATAAGATTGTTTGCAGCTCATATAGGCTCACTCAAAATAAATGCTTGCAAGAGAAATTGTAACAACAAAAAATCTATAAAAACAATTTAAAATCATATCTTTTAGCAAAAATTGACATGATAGTTCATGCTGTTTTGCTAAAAATTATTTTCGTTTCTCCTGTTCTTTTTTTGTTTCCTTTTATTTTTCTTCTTTCTACCATTTTCCCCTTCTCCCTTTCTCCATCATCAAACCATCTTCTTTTAAAAAATTATTTTAGGTGCTATTCATACATTGGGCAACTGAAGGATCAGATTAATAACGTGTCAATTGGAATTGGTTGTGCTTCGGTGAGTATATGTGTGCTGGGGCGGTTCCAGATTTTTTTTATGAGAAAAAAAAAAGGAGGGGGGGGGGCACAATATTCCAAATGCAAATTCTGACAAGCAAAAAGAAAAAGGTCATCACCTGAAAAAAGGGGGCATTTTCGTGGGGTTGTTGCTAATTGGGTTCCAAAGTTGGGGGGGGGGGGGAGGAGGGGGAGGGCCGGTTATGTTCCCCCTAAATCTGGATCATTAAAGCAATACATTCAACTGATGCAGGTGGTGGTGGTGGAAGGGGGGGGGGGGGGGAGGGGATGTTGTTACAACCATATTTGGTGTCAGTATCCCAGCTATTAGAATTTTTTGGAGGGGGGGGGGGGTTGGTATTTGAAGGGACTTGATGATTCGTATGTAAAGAACTATACACCCGTAATTATAATTACTATATATTCCCAACATCATAGGCATTCGTAATGATTCATATTTCTAATCTGCATTGACAGTTCGGTGTAATCTTTCACGAGATAAGCCACGCCCTTTCCCTCTTCCATGAGCAATCTCGACCGGATCGGGATGATCACGTGACTATCCTTCTGGACAATATCATAGACGACAGTAATATACGAAGCAACTTCGATAAGTACGACGCTAGTGTGATCGATACCTTCGGAATACCATACGATACGTCTTCTATCATGCACTACTCTAGCACTGTAAGCATGTTCGTTTCTTTTTCAAGCCATCTCTCTGTTTCAAATTCTTCTTTTTCTTCGCGCCTCCTCCTTATGTATATAATTCCATTTTCAATTATTTCATTCTTTTTTCTGTATTTTCATTTCTGCATGTTTTCCCACCCAGCGTGAGCAATGTAACAGAATATATGGTAACAGCGGGAGATCTAGCACATTATTGTTGCAAGTAATGCGTCTCTGTTTATAGATATGCCAAACTGTAAAACCTTATTTTTCCCCCTGCAAAAACATATTCATGAAAAAATATTTCTGATAAGTAAATTGTTGAAATTAAAGTTGCGATCCTTCCCAGTCTCTTCTCTTATGCAATCTGTTAACAACATTTACAATACACAATTTTGACGTTGTCACGACCATTGTGTGGTATATTGGTAGATTTTTCCCCGACATGGAATATTTCTTATGAGCTCATCCTAGCCGATCGGCCAATCAAAAATGACCTGCTTGAAATGGAACTTTCTGATAAGATGTTTTACCAATGATACATCTATTAATTACACATGTATAAAACAAATCATTTTCTACTATATTCGGGCATTATATCATCCACCATAAGTCGAATAGTCCGAAACACACTAAGCTGTCGCCTCGGTTACATGTCGTATTTCCGAAGGTTCGTTACTCCGACGGTTCGTAATTCAGAATTTAAATGAAATAGAGTTCATAATTCATAATTCCGAAAATGAAAATAGGGTTCGTAATTCCGAATTTGAAAAAAGGGTTCATATTTCCGAAGGTTCGTTATTTTGAAAAGTTATTTAGGGCTCTATTGTATTTTCGGAATTAGGAACCTTCAGAATTATGAACCCTATTTTCAAATTCGAAATTACGAACCCTATTTCATTTTCGGAATTACGAACCTTCGGAATAACGATCCATCGGAGTAATGCATTAAATGTT
Organism: Heliocidaris tuberculata; assembly: GCA_025618425.1. Lineage (NCBI taxonomy): Eukaryota > Metazoa > Echinodermata > Echinoidea > Camarodonta > Echinometridae > Heliocidaris > Heliocidaris tuberculata. Next base: position 21,950,931 of record CM046845.1, read on the forward strand.
CGGAATTATGAACACCTGCTGTGGGAAATATGTGTTTCGGAATTACGAATTTTCGGAATTGTGAACCTTCAGAAAAACGAACTCTCAGAAAAACGAGTAACCCCCCCCCCCCCCCCCCCCCGTCGCCTCGGGTGTCGATCTGTTTCAAAGTTACTGCGTGTCCATAAATCTTACTAACACGCTCTTTAGTCATGATCATACTAATCTTCATGATTGTAATTTTGCTTAAATTAACATCTATAAGGTGCACGATTAATTCTGATTTGGGTGGGGGGGGGGGGGGCAACTGCCTCCTTCCCCTCAGGACAGTCGTAATACACTTTATTCGAATAGTACCCCTGCTTTTTATTCTAAATTAATATTATTCGCTGTTTGTCGGCCTTTTCTGCATACATTTCTTTTGAACCCACCCCAATAGCCATATTACACTGCTACACTTTTATTGATATTACACTCACTTGAATATTATCCATGCTTCTTATTCTAAAATGATATCAATCCCTGATTGCAGGCTTTTTCTGCAGACAATTCTTTTGAACCCAACCCAACTATCATTACGACTGACCCACTGGAGATGCCCTACTTGGGAAATCGTGATGCACCATCGTTTGCAGATCTCAAACTGCTCAATCTTGTTTACGGCTGCCCTGACAAGGCTGCCGAAGAGTGTTCGGATGCTCCAGTCTGCTTAAATGACGGTTACCTTTTCAAGAACGGTTCCATGAAGTGCTCTTGCGTGTGTCCACCTCAGTATACGGGGGATCGATGCGAGTTGGAGAATGATGTGCCACGTAAGTACATCCTATTTATATATGATATATGTATATATGCAGGGGCGGATACAGGATTTTATAAAGGGAGTGGGGGTGGGCAAATTAAAATAAAACAAAAAACAAACAAAAACAAAACACCCACAGCAACAACAAAAAAGTGATCACATTTCTAGTTCTAATTTACTAAAAGAATTTTGATAATCACACACACACACACACACACACACACACACCCACTCACCCACACACAAGGTTTTCACACTTTTTAAAGGTGCCTTTTGGGTCGCAAATTTGAAGGGGGGTCACAAGCAGGTAATTGAGACAAAATGAAATCAAGGAAGTTTTTATCTCTGTTTTCTTCACAGGTTGCATTTCTAATATAACAGCCGAAGATGGATTGACGGGCACCATCTCCTCACCGAACTACCCATCCAACTATGGTCCAGACGAATTATGCCAATACCTTATCACTGTAAGTGACATGGATTGCCACCTATATAGTAGGCCTTCATGAAAAGAATACAATTACAAACAAGCAACAAACTAAACAAAGAATGGTCAGAATTTCGTGCCATGATCAGAGGTGTAGACGTGGTCATGGAAATAAAAGACAGGTTAACTTTAATTTCGATGGACGTGGTGCGGTTTGGTGGATAAAATCACCAGACTATGGGCACAAGGTTCGGGGTTCGAGCCCCTTCCACATCACCAAAGTTATTGGCAAGACATCAGTCTACATTTGCCACTCGACCCAGGCGTGAGTTAAATGGATACCGGTGAGACCGATACCGGTGACACCGATACCAGCAGTGGCGGATTTAGGGGGGGGGGGCAATCCCGGCCCGTGCCCCCCCCCTTTTGAGGGAAAACAATGCATTGTGCCCCTCCTATTTGCGATTGTGCCCCCCCCCCTTTTCGACCAGAAAACTGGACCCCATAATCCCCCCCCCCCCCCCCCCCCCCACTGAGCGACTTTTGGAGGGCTGGCGAAAATTTTTTGTTGTTGGTCGCAATAGGTAGATGAAATGCGAGCTAGCGAGGTGGCCGAGCTTTAGAGGCTGTAGGAGGCAACATTCACCCTCACGTTCTCTTTTGACCTCACCCTTCCCCATTTTTTTTTTTTCTCTCTCTTTGTCTTTTCCCTCAAAACACAACCATCAACCACTGATTTATACCATTACACCCATACACACCCCTAGCATGATGTTCTGACCTGGAAAATAAACTAAATTTATATCGACAGGAAATTCGTTAATTATGCGGAAATTAGCTCTGATATAATATATTTCTTCATACATTGGACAGTTTTACCATTTTTGCTTGAATTTAACCATTATTATTTCGGAGCTTTAATTTGCCTTATAGCTTTGATTGAATTGCCTGAGGAATGTATTTCCACAACACAGTCATTTAACAATGGACTTACCTAGGTGTTGTTGATGTTGTTTTGACAGGGCCCGGTTGGATGGACAATCACTTTGACTTTCACAGCTTTCGACCTGGAAGGCACAGCATCTTCATCGAATTTTGGTGACGTTTGCTACTACGATTATACGATTGTTTATAATACAAACTTGACACACAATGGGGAGAGGATATGCGGTTCAGATAATGATTTACCACTGAGTTACCAATCTAGTAGTCATCAGATGAGAGTATTGTTCACATCGGACATCACTTTGCAGCGATCTGGATTCACTGCAAATTATGTCATGAACAATCCTACTTCTGGTACGCCAGCAACCACGCAGCCACCTACAATAACTCAACCGCCCACAACAACGCAGCCGTCAACAACTACGCAACCACCTACCACACAGCCACCTACAACCACGCAGCCAGCCACAACAACCCAACCGCCAACAACTACGCAGCAGCCAACAACTACGCAACCACCTACAACCACACAGCCACCTACAACAACTCAACCGCCAACAACAACGCAGCCGCCAACAACTACGCAACCACCTACCACACAACCACCTACAACCACCACGCAGCTACCCACAACAACCCAACCGCCAACAACTACGCAGCAGCCAACAACTACGCAATCGCCGATCACTACGCAGCCGGCAACAACAACGCAACCACCTACAACGCAACCGCCTACAACAACGCAACCGCCTACTACCACACAATCAACTACAACCATGCAACCCACCACGCAACCACCAACGACCACGCAAACGACAACCACCGAAGTCCTTGTGGGAAGCTGTGGTGGAAGTTTCACCAATTCTGTCGGCCGGTTTGCTTCACCAAACTACCCTGATAACTATCCGACCTACCAATTTTGTACATACCAAATCACCGTGGCAATGGGACGGCGCGTGGCGCTCACTTTGGAAGAAGTTGATTTGGAATTATATTGTTTTGACTGGATAAAAATTAATCTAGGAGATGACAGCCACACCCCTATCGTGTAAGTCTGCATACTTTCTATCTTTTAAAAACAAAGACGATGTATTCTGCATTTCATGTGGCGTAAATCCCTTCTGAGGAGTGGCGGAATGGGGGGGGGGGGGGGGGGGGGGGTAGGGGAGGGGGAATGATCGTTATCAGGTGCCGAGATTTGCACTCGCGGAAAACAAAATCGTAATTCGGACTCAATTTAGTACGTCCTAAACCTATTTTTAGTATTTTGATAGCATTTTGAAGAGAAAATTTCAGTATTAAAAGAGCCACTTCTATAATTTTTTTCAAAATTTTCAACATCTGATTGATTTTCATTAGATTTTTCCTTGAAAAGTGGGGTATTTTGTACAGGCCACCCCCTCCCTCAAAAGTGGGGGATGTATACCCCATGCACCCCCGGGATTTACGCCCATGCTGCATTTCAAACATCGGGCTTGCTCTCTCCTCCCCTTTCAGAAACCCTGAAACAGGAATTATTTAAGGGCTGAATTGATCACATTTTGTTCTTCAGATTGGCAACAAAGATATTTTTCTTTTAATGCTACATGGTTCTTATAAAATGTAATGTCTTTGAAAACAACATACATGGTTACGAACTTTGTTGAAAAGTTGAAAAAAATTGCCAAATTTGACAAAAAACAATGGTATCGAACCTCTTAATGTGTTGCCAATTTAAGGATTTTAACGCTTGTTCTCCTTTTTAAAATTCCTGGCATCAAACTCAATATCGTAATGCAACAAAAATGGGCATAGTGTGTGCAGACATTTTTGCTCTTTCTACTCATGCATCTGGTATATTTTTAGGGCCCTGAATCAAAAGTTATTAAGCCAAACCACAAAATGTGGTCAATAATAATTGTCTCGAAAGGGTTAAGCGGCTGCAGCTGAATGGAATTCAAAAATGTCATATACCCGAATAATGCGTGGTCATGTTTTTGTCATTATATCACTGCACAGAATGATAGTACGTTATTGTAGCATGATAGACCTGTATATTAAATCATGATGTCTGATATATGAATACAATAAAATAATCAAATATAACTATCAAAATTAATATGCCCTTTCTGTCAGTTTGCTCCCTCCTCCTGGTGGAACCATCACATACTGTGTGTAGTGCCATTAACGGAACAGTGGTGTTTGATACGTGAATCAATCATTATTTTGAAACTATAAACATTTTCTGTAAATTGCAGAATCTGCGGTGGTGATGTCCCAGAAGGAGAAATCGTTTCGGTGTCCAACACGATGACCGTCGTCTTCTCGTCCGATTTCATCATCAGTCGAGGCGGTTTCGTTGCCAACTACCGTACAGTCGATGTCATTCCCGACATGGATTCCGTCACTCTTGTCGAAGGCTCGCACCGAGCTGTGTGCCAAAGCACGACCAGTCAAGATGGCGGCTACATACAGTCGCCAAACTACCCTCAAAAGTATCCCGCATGGGCCACTTGCGGTTACGATATCACTGCGCCAAATGGCTCTCACGTGGAGCTTACCTTCGATGCCGACCTCTTTAGGATCAGATATCATTGGTATTGTAGTCGGGATTACCTCGTCATCGACCTCGGAAATGGAATCACTGAAAATTTGAGGTAAGTCAAGTTGGACCCTACTACAGCCATGGAAGTACGGTCTAAGTACGGTTCACACGAGGCGTCATTTGCTGACGTTAAGTCCGCGTCAGTGACTGATGATATTGTACGGTCTTTGCGCGTCATGAGAGAGTGATAAAGTTTTTAAAAAAATTACGAAATGAACAGTGCGAACAATACTTTTAGTTACTGGCGTATGGATTAATTGCCTTCCCAGGCTTGATTAGCGTATAGGTTCATACACAGTCGAGATGTTGCCTCGTGACGTGTGAGCCGGGCTTAATGCACGTTGCACCCAAGGCGTCATTTGCCTGACGTAAAACTACGTCAACGACTGGCAAGGTCTTTGATGCGCCATGTGAAAGTGATATCGTGTAAATAGTGAATGCAAAATGAACAGCGTAAACATGGCCTTCAATTTACTGGCGTATGGGCTGATTGCCTTGAAATCCTTCACAGGCTTGATTAGCGCAGGTAATAACGCAGTTGAAATAACGCATCCTTTCGATTGCGTCAGTACCTGCGCTAATCGAGCCTGTGAAGGCAGTTAACCCATAAGCCACTTAACTGTCATTTTGCAATCACTGTTTAACCGATATCACTCGTTCGTGACGCGCAAAAGACAGTAAGCTTATCGCCATGCACTTGTCAGTGTAAACCGCAAATACCGAAAGCCGAAATTGATACAATAAAGGGAACAAAGCGCGTCGGAAAAAAAAGTACGGATGGAGGAGTAGTGATGAAGAATATGATCTTTAGTGAAGTATCAGCGACACTTTCATGGTGGAGATACTGAATTGTAGGTTTAGTTTTTCAGGGTTACACCATGCAATTCTTTCAAGGAATAAGAGCCCTGAAAAGGGCTGGTGAGCTCCGCTAAGAGCTCTGTGGTTCTCGACGTTTCGATCAGTATGCTCTGATCGTCATCAGGAGAATATGATCGTAGGCCTTTTTAGTTTTCTCTGTTTTTGTTTTTCGACTTTGACCTATGACATCAACCAATACCCCTCACGCTAAGCGAGCTTTGTAACATTAAAAAAAAAAATAATGACAATGATAATGATAAACTGATAATATTCATAACGCGCACATATCCATCTCTACAGATGCATGCTCAAGACGCTAAAAAATTATTGCAATTAGATGATATTACAAGATAATCATGAATGGAATAAAAAGTCGAAACAAAGTCCAAGGAATGTTAATTGTAGACATTGAGCATTATTTAGGTGAGTCTTGAGTTTTGTTTTTGAATGTTTGAAAGCTATTAATTAGTTTGAAAAGAAATAGGTAACTTATTTCACAATGGAAGAGCTGTTGTCGCAAAAGCTCTATCCCCCCCCCCCCTCTTTTAGCTATAAATGAACGCATACCAGAACGACTTGTGGCAAAGGGGAAGAAATGTATTCAGGAGCTAGGTCATTAATGAGCCATGGGTCAGAAGTAAACTTATATAGATGATTATGCTGCAGAAGAGGGAGCAATATGACTCAGACGTGACCCCGTTTTTTTCCATTTGCTCTCTCCTATTATACCAGGATTTGCGGCAATGAGGCGCCTATTGGTTCCTATATATCCCTTGGTAATGAGATGAGGCTTCGTTTCAAGTCTCACTGGTATTGGTGGCGAAGACAGGGATTCCAGGCAACCTTCCGGACCGTCAACCTTTCCTAATTTCAAGGACAAGGAAAGGCTCAAGGTCAAGGACAAGGGCAGGCACAGAGACAGGGACAAGGACAGTTACAAGGTCAAAGACAAGGACACGGGGCAAGGGAGTGAGGTGCGCTGTGGGTCTGCAAGTGGTTATACCCCAGTCACTTATACGAGATATCCACCAGACTGACAACAACAACAACAACAACAACAACAACAATAATAATAATAATAATAATAATAAAAATAATAACAATGACAATAATAATGATAAAAACTTATAATAATGATGATAATGATAACTGAAAGAATATGTTATTATCATCATCATTTGTATTATTATTACTATTATTATTATTACTATTATTATTATTATCATTATTATTATTATTATTATTGTCATTATTATTATTTTTATTATTATTATTATTATCATCATCGTCGTCATTATTATTATTATCATCATTATCAATAATTTATAAATCTTAGAAACTACATGTATGGATTATATTCTATACTGCGCGTGAGCAGTAAAATTAAAATATGTGCTTTTAATTTTAATAGACCAAACAAAAAAATAGGCTAAGTGATTGGTCAGTTTCTTGGGCGGATCCAGGGGCAAAAGGGGCAAAAGGGGCAGATGGGGGCACGGAAAATCGCAATCTTACATACCTTAAGTGTACACAGTAAAGTTCCCTGAAAAAAGTGGCCCCTTTAGACCCCAAAATGTGCCTCATTAACTTTTTACTTTTCAATTCTGGGATAATAATTGCCAAGTAAATAGGCACATAAAACAGTTCCACTACTGTGTTTAGAGTCGGTTTGGTGGCGTGACTGGGAGTATATAATTTTTATGATCAAAGAAACGAGCTCATACTAAATCCAGCCTTAGTTGTAAGTAGGGTCTAAAGTCTATTGAAGTTGAGTTAAACAAAGTTTGAAAAGGACATCTTGTAATACATTGTTATCTTTAGTTAAACTAAATTTAAAATCGAGCTTTTAAACCAGCGTTAGCTTCAACTGATGCTCATAACAAAGAAATTGACTGTGTATTTGACATTTTTATTGGCAAAAATCATGTAGTATTTCATAGTATCAGTGTGGTAATAATGTAAAATACTTCATTAACTAGAACTAGAGTGTAAAATAATTGTGTTACCAGCAGTCACTCATGTAGATTTTGAACTTCATAAGCATCTACTAAATCTCTTAAGTTGTATTTATAATAAGATAAGGATCAAGCAGTAAGAAAAATTCAGTATGATTAGATACGTACGTAAGAATTCTAGTTGTGAAAGGTATTACGAACAAGAAATCGATTTTACCACGAGGCTCTTTTGTTGTGATAACAAGTGATTATGTCTGACAAACATTCCTAACAATCAATGTGCAATTCCAAATATGGTTGATTTTTATAATCCATCTCAAAAAACAGAATTAAGGATTGTTTTATTATCAAACAACTCCCTTGATAAACAGAACTTTTCCTTAATGTTTTAGCCAAGCACTTGTCTCGAATGTCGAGCATTTATTACAAATTCAGAAGTCAATTAAGCAGTACTTACTTTGTCATTTCAAATTCTTCTTATTTTTAAGTATGTCTTCGCATACACTGTATAAAGATTGATGAGTTTCCATTATTCTGAAAGAAGTAGTTCAGTATATCAAATGTTACCAGTTATCGGTAACATTATTTCACCTTTTAAAAAAATCATGTTTTTCTCATTATGTCATGTTACTCATTTCTCACCTCAACGTTTGCTTGATATTCGCTGACGTTATGTGTGCCTTGTTTTAAGAAAGATGAGGTTCATTCATAATAATTTTTGTGCGTGCGATGTACCGTCATAATGTCCAAAAGGCCATAGTAATATTCATTCTTATATTTATATCTATATTTAGATTTATATCTAATTTCATTCAAGCAGGCATTGAATATAATCTAACATTACTATTTGTATGTGATGATCATAATTATACGTTTTAATATACATGTATCTTATATTTTCAAGCTGGTATTGAATAAATGTTGAAGTCTTATTATCTTATGAGTTTGCCTTCAAATTTATTTTTTTTCTTCTGGTTTCCGAGATTGTCGCGGATTTCCCGGTGACACCCTCCCTACCTCTTCCCCAGACCCAATTATTATACTAATACACTCTTTCTCTCCCTCTGTGCATTCGTGAATAATAAGGAACAAGAAATCACTGCCATTTTACATCGATATGTAAGGGAACGTCGGGAAAAGTGGGCAAAAGTTGTTACTGTTTAAAATAAAGATAAGCGACCCTTTTTAATTGGCCCTTGCTGGTAATGATTGCTGCCTGTTGCAAGCATTGAAAGGACTTGTGAGATGCAAAATAAGCCCAATTTGATGCCCTTGGTAATGGGATGTCCAACTTATTTATTATTATTATTATTATTATTATTATTATTATTATTATTATTATTATTATTATTATTATTATTATTATTATTATTATTATTATTATTATTATTATTATTATTATTATTATTATTATTATTATTATTATTATTATTATTATTATTATTATTACTATTATTATTACTATTATTTATTCGACCATTCATGAAAAGAACAGGTACAATACAACATGGGAAGAGACAAGTACATATTAAGAATGCGGAAAATGTAAAGGGACATGTAAATGGCTTGGGAGCAACAAGTGGGTCAGGGTGCACAAAAAAGAAATACATGTATGACACTTGCCCAGAGGCATGTTCCCCCACACACTAGCTCCCAATACATCTCTATACATAAAATACTGCACATAATGCAGGGGTGGGGAGCGTCTTTCAAAGTGGGGGGGGGGGGGGGCACCATCCAAAAAGGGAACTTTCTGGGGAAAAAGAGGCACCTACAAGGGGTGAACATAAAGCGGAAAAATGACAATTTTGTGACATTGGTATTACCCTACAGTCCAGTTAACATGATGAAAACATTAGCAAGCATTATCTTCTTCTTTTTTTATTGTGGTTCTGGACACTGCTTCAGCTTCCCCAATTAGCAGTTGTGTGTGATGGTCTAATGACTCATGTGCGAGCGAGCGAGGAAAAATTTTCAGACATTTTTCTAATGCTGAAGTCCTTTGGTTGAGCATTATTTATAGCGATATAATGAAAATGACAACAGTAAATTAATTGAGGGGAATGTCGAATGATCTTTAATTCGTACATTAACCCCGACGTTTTCCTTTAGGATTACATCGATAGCAACATACTTTATGCGATCTGCTTGATTTCACTATGTACTATAAAAACTAGCGAGCGGAGCGAGCGAGTTTAGGGAGATTTTCAGAAAATATTGCCCTTACTTGGTGTAAATCATGGGCACATACGAGGGAGCGGAATGAGAAATGGTTTGCTGGGGGATAAGCATTATGCCCCTCTTACCTCCAGCTCCACTGCCTTACATTGTAGTATACATATGTGTACCTGTTACTACATAAAGCCGGATAAATTCTGGCTCTTTTTGAAAGAAACAGTGGGAATTAGGTAAAAGGGAGCATTTATCAGAAGAGGAAAGGGCCCTTATCAGAGATGGAATGGGGCACTTATAAGAAGGGAAAAGGGGCACTCATGAGAAGAGGAAAAGGGCACATATTAGATAGGAAAGGGGGCACCTATCAGAAGTAAAAATGTACATATCAAAGGAAAAAAGGGACCAATTAGAATTTATTGGGGCAATTATCAGAAGATGGAAGGGAACTCATTAGAAAGAAAAGGGGCACCTATCAGAAGTAAAATTGCACTTATCAGAAGGAGAAAATGGCACTTATTAGAGAGATAAGGAGGCAATTATCAGATTTGAAAAGGGACACTTATCAGGAGGGGAAAAAGGCACTTATCAGAAGGGGAAAGGGCACTTATTAAACAGGAAAAGGGCACTTATAAGAGAGAAAGGGGACATTTTTTTCAGAAATAAAAAGGGCAATTTTGGGGTACTCGAAAAAGTGGGGGGGGGGGGGGCACTGTGCCCCCTGCCCCCGCCCCCCGGGCGCGCCGCCCGACATAATGAAGACAATTTTCTCATTGATTAAATTTAGCATAATCGAAGCAATATGCTTTCAAGTGTTTAGTCAAAGGAAACATGTGATTTTCTAATAATTATGATTTGCATTTAATTAGTTTAGTGATCCTGGAGAAAAGTTTGAAAAAGAGAGGCCATTATATAAATTGGTCAAATAACGTGAACCACTAGTAAATATTCCATCAATTCATTAAGTAAACACTATAATTTCTTTAATGGTCAATATCAAACCTAGTTATAATTTTACAAGTGAAAAAACAGATCAATTGAATTTAAATCAGAGAAAGAGAGAGCGAGAGAGAGAGATAGAGAGAGGGAGAGGGAGAGAGAGAGAGAGAGGGGGGGGGGGCATGACATGACAGAGGGAAGGGGGGGGGGGAGCATGACATGATGTCCAGTGCAGCAGGAGATCGAGAGAGAGAAGGGGGGGGGGGCATCTGGGGAGCGTTTCATCAAGCGTTTTGTCAGTGATTTTTACCGACAAATTTGCTCTCAGCCAATCAGATGCATTTTTTTTCTGTAGCTTAACAGTTGTCGGATAAAAATCACTGACAAAACGCTTGATGAAACGCTCCCCTTAGGCGATATTTTTTTTTCGGAAGATGGGAAAGTCACTAGAGGAAAATCGACGCTCCTGATTGGCTTATAAACTCTTGAGAAAGGTGTGATTCAGTCGTTTTGTTAAAATGCAGAGTATAGTGAGTCAAGCTGCAGCACAGTACAGCTACACGATGTACACCGTATACCCAACATGCATCCTGTGTACATGCAGCGGGCAAACTATTATCCGGATGAAAATATCGAACATAGCCATCTAAGGGTGCGTTCAAGCAATTTTTTGAAGCCAAAATCACAAACATGAACCACAATACAAAACGCCGTTTTAAAACACGGTTTCTTGTGGAGAGCGTTCATCAGTGCAATTCTTGCTCAAATGAATCTCTGCCTTTGCGCAAAATCAATTTCGGCGTGCACTTTTCCCATATTTTCCTTCTGCCTCTTTTCTTTTGTCATTAACTTCGTTTTTCTTTATCTATCTTCCTATCTCCTCTTTCGATCTTTCCCAATGTTATATTCTTTGTTCATCTATCTATCTATCTTCTCTTCTTTTTTTTATTCTATCCTTTTTTATCTTTCCTTCTATCTTTCTTAATTATCTCTTTATTTTCTTTCTCTTCTTTTCCTATCTTTTCTTATGTTATTTTTTATTTTTCTTTCATCTTTTCTTCCTGTCTTTCCTTATTAATATGTTATTTGTCTTTATTCTTTTATCATGCTTTTTCTTTCTATCTTTCCTCATGTTTTTCTTTGTTTTGATATTTCTACTCTTTCTGTCTTTCTTGTGTTCTTCTTTGTTTTGATCTTTTTTTATATTCTCTTTCTGTCTTTCCTTATGAAATTCTTTTTCAATCTCTCTATCATCTTCTCTTTCTTTCTGTCCTTTTGTTATTCTTTGTTTTATCCAGTCATCCTTCTTTTTCCTTGTTTGTTTTTATTCTTTCCTTCTTTTTATCTTTTCATCTATCCTTTCCTATTTATCTTTTTAATTTTCTTAATTCTTTCCTTCTCATTCTATCAATCCCTTATGCTATTCTTTGTTTTTATTTTCCTATCATGTTTTTCCTTTCTTTTTATGTTTCCTATAATTTATTCTTTATTTTGATCTTTCTTTCATCTTTTCTTTCTGTCTTTCCTTATATGTTATTCTTTGTTTTTATCCTCATCTTCTCTTTTTGTTTCTTATGTTTTCCTTTATAGTTCTCCTTCTCTCATCTATTCTTCTACTCTAATGACGTCATGGGCCTGTTTCTCGAAACCAACGACAAGACAGTCATAACTTTATCCGCCAACTACGGAGATGTCCATGATCTTCCTAAACTGTTTCACGAAGAGCTAACTAGCTAGACATCTCGTGATATCGATACTATCGGCGAGAATAGGAGCCGACACGTAGCCTTGGTTGCAATTACACTATATTTTTAAAAGCTAAATTTAACTCAACTGCAAATATTTGAATGAATTAGGGAATAAAAGAAAATAGAAAATGTAGAAGGGTATAATAGATGCCAAATAATTTTTAAATTATGTAAATTACATGATGGATTCGCTTGTAAAATGAAAAATATGAGTGATTTATTTCATGATCGGTGAGCCAGTTTTACGTTGGATAGGTACCCCCCGGATGTCGTGATTTGATAGTTTATAAAAATAAACCCATATATTTTCATTGTAATAATAATATGCTTTGAATGTTTTACATAATGCTTTTGGGCTTGAGTATGATATGGAAATTACAAAAATATTCATATTATAAGTTTAAACACGTATATTTCAAAGTATTCATTTAAAAAAATCGTTGATATAATCTATGTTTACACTGATATGGGTCTGAAAACCATAGAATATGCCGTTGACTATTGCTGGCCGACCGTGTCATATTACAGTTCCCTCGTCGGATTTTAGTTCACCAAAGAAATCTTTATAGAAATCATTTACTAAGATCGCCCAATTATTTGTTTTCACACAAAAAGCACTCTTGTAATTATTATATAAGACGTAACATGTGATTTTCAAGTTTATTATGGTAGCACGTCATTTTTCATGCTAATTGATCAGATATGAAGGACCCATATCGTAAAATAGCTTTGCAATCAGAAGTTAAGAGACTTACTAAATTCATTTTGACATAAAACATACCTAGCAGCAGTTATGAATTTATATTTTTTTCTAGATTATAATACTTCCCAAGTTCCCATTGCTTATCAGTAAGGCTTGTATTTTTTTTCTTGCCCAATGTTTATTTGTCAATAGTTTTTTTTTTTTCCAGTTTCCAATGATGGGATTAATTTGACAAGTTTTGGTTTAACTTTTTTTTCCCCCACCACATTTTGATACAGGCCTCTCTCCTGTCAGTCTATTACTGTTATCGTTTTTATTATGGTTTTCTTTTTCATTTGAAAAAAAATTCCTTTCATATTGAAATGACCTCAATTAGGCTGTTGTTTGTTTGGTTGGGTTTGTTTTATCCATTAGAATGTGGAAAGAGTGTTGATTCACTAGAGTTAAGTGGAGACAAGCCTTGAACAAAAACACTATGTATTTTATATAATTTTCATAATATAAACATGGATAAATTCCAGATAAAGTGAATGCGTAGAAAGAGTTGCATAGAAGTATGTAGTGTCCCGTTTTGCCTACCATAATCTACCCAATAAATAACATGTGATGGCGCTGTACGTCGACTAAAAAAGATATGACAGGGTTGGAGGCGTCATAAGTCCTTAGTCAGGAAGTTGTCGCGCACCTTGGTAAAGACGGCTTCGTGAAACACGTAGCGGACAACTAGAGAACTAGCGCTGACTTAGTCAAGAACTTAGACATATGACGGTTTCGAGAAACAGGCCCATGCCTTTGATAGATCAGGGGCCCGTTGCACAAAACTTGCGTTTGAACGCAACTCAGGAAAATCAAACGCAACTTTATTTTCAGCCAATCAGAAGTGCGCATTTAGGACTTGCGTTTGATTTCTAGGCCAGGAGTTGCGATTAAACGCAAGTTTTGTGCAACGGGCCCATTGGGCTACTTTTAGCGACCAATAAGACTTCCGGTCCGCGACCAATAAGACTTCCGGCGTCTGCTAGCGCGGAAAACAATAGGATATGGCGCTATGGTGTCTTCAAATGTTCCAACGCAAAATGAGAGTGTAAGATGGGTGATAAAAATAGTAAAAGTGGGATAAAAATTAATAATCGACACTCTAATGTAAAAGCAATGTGTGTGATATTATAGCAGAATAATTTTTCTTTATTCTGATATAATTTCAGGGCTGACAAATTTCGATTTGACTTTTTAAGTTGAGATTACTTTTTAATTGATACACCCCAAAATGTACGCAGATTGTTTTAATTTTAGGGCTTTTAAAACTATCGTATGACATTTTAACTAAATCATGATTCATATGAGGTTAAAGCTGGATAGTTGCTCTTTACTCTCATATAAGTCACATGCCGAAACTTTTTGTCTGGATCTTACTGTTTTAAATTGAAATCAGGGCTCAAAACGGCATACCGGAGGTCTTATCCGCATACTACACACGGAAATGGACGAAATGCCTTTTTAATTTTGAAGCCTTTTAAAACTATCGTATGACATTTTAACTAAATCATGACCTATATGAGATTAAAGCTGAATAGTTGCTCTTTACTCTCATATAGGTCACATGCCGAAACTTTTTGTCTGGATCTTACTGTTTCAAATTGAAATCAGGGCTCAAAACGGCATACCGGAGGTCTTATCCGCATACTACACATGGAAATCGGCATATTCGCTGTTTTCCGCACAGTGTTGAATCGAAAGTGAAATCAAGTTGCACATAAATTGTTTTATAACTTTGACTGTCGTGAAGAGCATTGTATGACATTAAAAATAAATAAAGGAATACATATTAAGTTAAATGTTGAAGAATTTCTCTTTAAAACTTCAAGTACTCAGAACATGAACAATTTTAACCTCTTACACTCTCAAAAATCAGGGGCCGCGGAGCGGCTTTTGAAAGTGGAGGTGGGGGGGGGGGGGGGAGCTGATTTGATTTCACTCATTTAATGACAATTTTCGAACCTTTTTGCCGAGGTTTTATGAAACGTGTCTACTCCAAAAAATGTGTGTGTGTGTGTGGGGGGGGGGGGGGGGGGCTGCAGCCCCGGTTCCGCGGCCCATGTATAATTATATGTCAGATACCGAAGGATTTTTTTCCTGCTTCTTATACTGTAGCAAATTGAAATCTGGCTTTAAACTATAGCATATTATATTGGCAGTTTTACGCAGTGTTGAGTAGATAAATCCTAGAAATCTTAGAAGTTGAGGTAAATCGAAATAATAAGAAAGGGATTTGAATTTCCAAAATCCAAAATCAGAATTCAGTGGGAGCAAAAGGAGAAAGGACGAAACCACAGGGGGTTTAAAGTATAGAAGGGAGGACAGTTTTTTCCTTTCAAATGTTGTTTTACGGGTTTTTTGTTTCTTGTTTTGTTTTTTGTTTTTTGTTTGTTTTGTTTGTTTGTTTGTTTGTTGTTGTTGTTTTTTTTTTTTTTTTTGGGGGGGGGGGGGGGGAGTAATCACAGAAGGAAGCCACCAAGAGGGTGGGCGCGAGTAAAGTGAAAAGAAAAAGAAAGTTTAACCTTCAGGGCATATCACCGGACACCGTGGAGGGGGGGGGGGGGGTAAGATTTTTGGGCCACAAAAGAATCGAGGGGTACACCCCGCCCCTCTCACAACGTTTTATTTTGCTGTAGGGTAATTCCAAGCGTTATGGAATGACATTCTCAAAGAATTTTCAAGTTTGAAAGAAGAATGTTATTAATATCATAATTATTTTTTACAAATTGATAGTACAAAAATAAACAAATATGAGGTACTTTCACAACTTCTGAGTTTCATGTCAATCATTCATCATCAGATTTATGACATATTAAGTATTTCAATTATTGATTCTTTACGGAAAAACACAAAAAGGACATGACTTTTAAACCAGAATAAGCATTGCTCAAACTGTGAATTTTGAATATGTATCCAGTGTTCAATATTGCCGTGGCATTCTGTTGTATGTTAGCTTTGATATGCCACCATGTTCGTGGAAATCTATTTGAAAATATTTGAAATATGATGCAAAATATGAAATGAAACAGCTTTACGGAATGATCGTTACGGAATGACTTATGAAAGTCATTGGGAAATAGTATATGAAATTCATATTATGTAAATAAGTAGTTAAAACAGTTTGAAAAACAGATTGAGCAAACGATTTGATAATTTTTGATGACCTAAGATATCTGTTAAAAACAGCTCTCTCAGTGTTCACAGATTTTATAATTTATGCTAATTTTATTCAAAAATTCTTATATTTGTTAACAATTAGATTTTTCTTTTTAAAGTGAAGAGTATCGATTAAAAAAAAGGCTTCTGGGAAGCTTGAAAAGACATTCAGATAGATTGAATCATTATATTCCACTTTATATTGCATGTTTTTCATAGTTTATGGATTTCTTATGTATTCTTTTTTTTTTTCAATATTCATAAATTTCAACATATGATTTGTTCTATTTGATACTATCATCTAGATCAATAATGTTAGGTCTAAAATACAATAAAACCAAAGCTATAGAGGAAAGAAAGACAAAAAACACCATTTCATCCATTTTTTTGTAAACAAAACACAAAATATCAAAATTATCAAATTTCATCTTCATAGTACTGAAAAGTGAGTTCATCATCTCTACTTTAGTTGATAATTGTCTGATATTTTAAACTGAACTAATGTATAGGTTCAGGGTTGATTGAAATTTTACAAAACTGAATGTAATATCATTCCGTAATATTATTTTGTTACAGAATAACTAATTAATCAAATCATAATTCACGTTTAAAATATTTTTTTCATACCAAAAGCACATACATTTTGTAGGTATTAGGTACCTTGATTTATCTATCAACTTTCATAACAAAATGAACGTCCTTTTATGAAATAAGATGAAATTATGTGTTTTGGGGCGAATTTGAGCGAATGACAGGTTTTGGAGTTTAAGTTTCCATGGTTACTGAAGTATGAGAAATTATGCAGAACAGAAACAAATGCTATTCTTGGTTACGATGTTATTTTAAATTTACGTATATCAAGTGTATTTTAGCAAACAGGTCATATGACCTTTACTCTTCTTTTACAATTTATCATAAATCAATTAATATTGATTTATGATAAATTATAATTATAAGTCATTATTTAGTTAAAATGTCATACGATACTTTAAAAAGGCTTCAAAATCAAAAACGAATATTGTACATTTCCGCTACATTGTGCGGTTAAGACCTCCGGTATGCCAGTTTCAGCTTTGAATTCAATTTAAAACAGTAAAACCCAGACAAAAAGTTTCGGCATGTGACCTATATGAAAGTAGAGAGCAACTATTCAGCTTTAATCTCATATAGGTCGTGATTTAGTTAAAATGTCATACGATACTTTAAAAACTTTTCAAAGATAAAAATGAATTTCGTCCATTTCCGTGTGTAATATGCGGATAAGACCCCAGGTTTGACGTTTTGAGCCCTGATTTCACTTTAAAACAGTAAGACCCAGACAAAAAGTTTCGGCATGTGACCTATATGAGAGTAAAGAGCAACTATTCAGCTTTAACCTCATATGAGTCATTATTTAGTTAAAATGTCATACGATAGTTTTAAAAGCCTTGAAAGTTAAAATCGCATTTCGTCCATTTCCGTGTGTAGTATGCGGATAAGACCTCCGGTATGCTGTTTTGAGCCCTGATTTCACTTTAAAACAGTAAGACCCAGACAAAAAGTTTCGGCATGTGACCTATATGAGAGTAAAGAGCAACTATTCAGCTTTAATCTCATATAGGTCATGATTTAGTTAAAATGTCATACGATACTTTAAAAAGTATTCAAAGATAAAAATGAATTTCGTCCATTTCCGTGTGTAATATGCGGATAAGACCTCAGGTTTGACGTTTTGAGCCCTGATTTCACTTTAAAACAGTAAGACCCAGACAAAAAGTTTCGGCATGTGACCTATATGATAGTAAAGAGCAACTATTCAGCTTTAACCTCATATGAATCATTATTTAGTTAAAATGTCATACGATAGTTTTAAAAGCCTTGAAAGTTAAAATCGCATTTCGTCCATTTCCGTGTGTAGTATGCGGATAAGACCTCCGGTATGCCGTTTTGAGCCCTGATTTCACTTTAAAACAGTAAGACCCAGACAAAAAGTTTCGGCATGTGACCTATATGAGAGTAAAGAGCAACTATTCAGCTTTAATCTCATATAGGTCGTGATTAAGTTAAAATGTCATACGATAGTTTTAAAAGCCTTGAAAGTTAAAATCGCATTTCGTCCATTCCCGTGTGTAGTATGCGTATAAGACCTCCGATATGCTGTTTTGAGCCCTGAATTCACTTTAAAACAGTAAGACCCAGACAAAAAGTTTCGGCATGTGACCTATATGAGAGTAAAGAGCAACTATTCAGCTTTAATCTCATATAGGTCATTATTTAGTTAAAATGTCATACGATACTTTAAAAAGTCTTCAAAGATAAAAATGAATTTCGTCCATTTCCGTGTGTAATATGCGGATAAGACCCCAGGTTTGACGTTTTGAGCCCTGATTTCACTTTAAAACAGTAAGACCCAGACAAAAAGTTTCGGCATGTGACCTATATGATAGTAAAGAGCAACTATTCAGCTTTAACCTCATATGAATCATTATTTAGTTAAAATGTCATACGATAGTTTTAAAAGCCTTGAAAGTTAAAATCGCATTTCGTCCATTCCCGTGTGTAGTATGCGGATAAGACCTCCGGTTTGCCGTTTTGAGCCCTGAATTCACTTTAAAACAGTAAGACCCAGACAAAAAGTTTCGGCATGTGACCTATATGATAGTAAAGAGCAACTATTCAGCTTTAACCTCATATGAATCATTATTTAGTTAAAATGTCATACGATAGTTTTAAAAGCCTTGAAAGTTAAAATCGCATTTCGTCCATTCCCGTGTGTAGTATGCGGATAAGACCTCCGGTATGCCGTTTTGAGCCCTGAATTCACTTTAAAACAGTAAGACCCAGACAAAAAGTTTCGGCATGTGACCTATATGAGAGTAAAGAGCAACTATTCAGCTTTAATCTCATATAGGTCATGATTTAGTTAAAATGTCATACGATAGTTTTAAAAGCCTTGAAAGTTAAAATCGCATTTCGTCCATTTCCGTGTGTAGTATGCGGATAAGACCTCCGGTATGCCGTTTTGAGCCCTGAATTCACTTTAAAACAGTAAGACCCAGACAAAAAGTTTCGGCATGTGACCTATATGAGAGTAAAGAGCAACTATTCAGCTTTAATCTCATATAGGTCATGATTTAGTTAAAATGTCATACGATAGTTTTAAAAGCCTTGAAAGTTAAAAACGCATTTCGTCCATTTCCGTGTGTAGTATGCGGAAGAGACCTCCACTATGCTGTTTTGAGCCCTGATTTCACTTTAAAACAGTAAGACCCAGACAAAAAGTTTCGGCATGTGACATATATGAGAGTAAAGAACAACTATTCAGCTTTAATATCATATAGATCATTATTTAGTTAAAATGTCATACGATACTTTAAAAACTTTTCCAAGATAAAAATGAATTTCGTCCATTTCCGTGTGTAATATGCGGATAAGACCCCAGGTTTGACGTTTTGAGCCTTGATTTCACTTTAAAACAGTAAGACCCAGACAAAAAGTTTCGGCATGTGACCTATATGAGAGTAAAGAGCAACTATTCAGCTTTAATCTCATATGAATCATTATTTAGTTAAAATGTCATACGATAGTTTTAAAAGCCTTGAAATTTAAAAACGCATTTCGTCCATTTCCGTGAGTAGTATGCGGATAAGACCTCCGGTAACCTGTTTTGAGCTCTGATTTCACTTTAAAACAGTAAGACCCAGACAAAAAGTTTCGGCATGTGACATATATGAAAGTATAGAGCAATTACACAGCTTTAATCCCATATAGGTCATGATTTAGTTAAAATGTCATACAATAGTTTTAAAAGCCTTCCAATCTAGTCCTTCATTCCCATTGACGTTATCGGCAATGGAGATCCGGAAAATTTTCTTTTTCCTTTTTGATTGGAGATTTTGACGACATCATAATCCTCTTATTGGTCGCTGGCTTATTGGTCGCCAGTTTCAAGGAGCGAACGGGCCCCAGATCAGAGCTACGTGTTTGTTTGTTTGTATAAAGTCAGAGCTCGAGGCTGATAGTGATAGTTAGAGGCCACTAAATCTAAATATTTGAGATGGATTCCATCGAGCTGGATAGTTATCCACTCCTGCAAGAGTAAGTATAACCAAACATTTTTTTGTCGTTTGTGAAAAGTAACTAATATCGAGTTCAAAGAGTTCAAAGAGTACTGTCTGCAGACAACTTTTACAGTACAGTCCAACATATTGAGTTTCGTGTCAGCTCTTACAGTCGCTTATACATGTATGGTGGTTGATCCAGTGTCCGAACACTTTTCAGAAAATCAACGATAGAAAATTAAATATCAAACGAATATCTGTCAAACTTACATAATAAATGCTCAAAGTCCTACAGAAAATGAACTTGGTGGAATTTTAAAAAGACAACGTAGATTTAAAAAGATATTCCCTTCCGAGTGAACCCCTTCCCAACGACGCGGCGTTTTGGTCCCTTGAAAAAGGTACTGTAATTCCGAACGTGTGAAACCTATGGGAAAAAGACACAACCTTTGTTTCAATAGTGTGGTTTTCATACGCGTAATCCCACGCGTATGAAAACCCATTTTAGGCGCTTGACTGTACACGTTCGGTAATACAATCTGTTCGGAATTACAATCCTTGACTATACAAGCTTATCTGAACAGTGAAGATAACCCACTCATAGGCCCTTGCCTATGTGGGACTGTGTCCAACATTCACTGTTGCAGCAGTCAAAAACAGACAAGAAAATTGCTCTAAGCAAGATTTAATTTTCTTAAATTTGCTAGATTACCTGATTCAGGGACTCTTCGATCTTCAACTCTTACTGTGCCACAAATTTGGGGATTCAGAACGGAAAGTGAAATTTTAAATAATTATTTTCCTCTCATGTATGAATGATCTAAACTGGAAAAAGGCCCGCTGATACACACAAAAGCTATTGAGGCCTATTCACC
Source organism: Heliocidaris tuberculata (assembly GCA_025618425.1). Classification (NCBI taxonomy): domain Eukaryota; kingdom Metazoa; phylum Echinodermata; class Echinoidea; order Camarodonta; family Echinometridae; genus Heliocidaris; species Heliocidaris tuberculata. The sequence continues at coordinate 21,972,147 of CM046845.1, forward strand.
TGTAAACAGTAGAGGCGCACGGCCGACATCGTAGACTCTCTCCCATTTGGGAGACTGTCTCTCATATTGGAGACTTAGCTTACGAAAGGATAAAAGAAATAATACCAACAACAAGGCAGTTTATCCCAGCCAAATTTTTGCCTGATTGAGGTCAGAAACCCGTTTGTTTTGTGCGTGGGTCATAACAAAAATTGTTATGAAAACAAAATTAGACAGTGAATCTTTGAAGTAGACAGTCAAAAGGGGTAATTTTTCATGAGGAATCTGCTTATCACATTTTCATTTTGCGCGAGATAATCCCTTTGCCACAAATGTAAACAAAGAAAATCGATCTCTCAAATGGTACACTGTCTCCCACATCGGCTACCAAAAATATTTACGAAAGTCTCTGATAACAGAGACAATCTCCCAAATGGAAGAGAGTCTCCAATATCGGCCGTGCGCCTCTACTGGTAAAAGCTAGTCTGGAGTACAAGGTTATCTTCAAGTTCAGATAAGCTTGTACATGTATAAGTGAAGATAACCTTGTGACTCCAGACTAGCATTTATGGGTGAATAGGCTTCAATAAAGACAATAGCTTTTGCGTGTATCAGCGGGCCTTTTTCCAGTCTAGATCATTCATACATGAGAGGAAAATAATTATTTAAAATTTCACTTTCAACTCTGAATCCCCAAATTTGTGGCACAGTAAGACTAGTTGGAGAATCCCTGAATCAGGTAATCTAGCAAATTTAAGAAAATTAAATCTTGCTTACAGCAATTTTATTGTCTGTTTTTGACTGATGCAACCGTGAATGTTGGACACAGTCCCACATACAGTCATGACAGTTGCTAAGTCCGCATTGATAAAACAAAGTTGACAAACAAAAATGCTTTTGAACACTATTTTGTATTGATTGTTTTTTATTTCTTTTAAATTCCAATTATTTTTCACACGTAAATAAATGAATCAAGACCTTTTACATATAGATCTACCACACTCACATTTGCGAGGTTATTGGGGATAACCTCGCACTCTGTACCTTCATACTGTGAGCAATTGCCTCCCATAGCAAGTGTGTAATATCGAGCCCATATGTGTGCTGGAGAGGAACGAGATCACCGACCTAAAACAGCCTAAAAATTTCACTTGATCAAGGTGATAAAGATCCTATCGAAGGATTTGGCATGAAATTAGATATTCTATTGTTCTAAAATGTAAAAGGAAGTATTTTCTCAAAATATTGCCGATTATATTGGTGTTTTTACCTCTTCAACTTAGAGGTCATGACAGGCCAAAATTGACACTGCCCCATATAGTGATGGTCCTGTGAGTGGATCTACCATAATGTCACCAGTCGTGGACTCCTTGGACGAGGGTTTGACTTGACAGTTTTGGATTAATAATTTTCTGAAAATACCATGGTTGAGGAATCACCACCATTCGATGCCGAAAATGCTTGTGAATAAAATCCACCTAAAACATTGCATCTTGCTTCTACTGCGGTGCTTCTGTGGGGCCGCATCCTGATGATATTGCGAAGGAAGGATTAATCTAAGATAAATCACTCTGTTGTAAAAATATTCACTTAGTACACGGCGCGCTACTGAACCATACGCCACTTAATATACATGTACAAGCTTATCTGAACAGGCTTCTGAAGATAAACTTGTACTCCAGACTAGCTTCTACGGGTGAATAGGCTTCAATAGCTTTTTGAAAAAGGCCTGCCCTTGTGTATCAGCAGGCCTTTTTCCAGTCTAGATCATTCATACATGAGAGGAAAATAATTATTTAAAATTTCATTTTCAATTCTAAATCCCCAAATTTGTGGCATAGTAAGATTTGTAGAGTCCCCGAATCAGGTAATCTAGCAAATTTAAGAAAATTAAATCTTGCTTAGAGCAAGTAAAAACACCAATATTACTAGAAATTTAATTCGTCACTGAAGATGAATTAGGTGGTCTGTCTGTCCCTATGGCAAATTGCTCTGTAAGATGTGATAATATTCGTGCAAGATAATCATGATAATGTTGACGACAATGATGATAAGATGGTCATATAAGTGATGACAATGATGATAATGATATATTGATAATGATGATCATAATGACAACAATAATGATGACAATAACCATAATAACCTAAGTGGCATAGAGCCCCTTCAGGTTCAATTTTCTGGGCCATTTTTGGAAAAGTGCTTGAAATGGCATAAAACGTGTTCAAAATAAATTTGGGACAATTTGGAACATTTCTAAATTTTGCATGCGCACTGACACGCGGACGTATGCGTATGCACGCATTTAAAGAAATGACCTTGACTGGAATGACATTGACCTTATTCATGCCAAATATGAAAGAAAAATGTTATTTTGTTATGAACATACATGTATGACCATAAGTTGATTTTCACAAAATATCGCCTGGATGATGTCACGATAACCTGATGACCTTGAAAAAAATGCGGGAACTTGACCTTATTAGGACTGATGACTGACAAAAATATGAAGAAAATTGACTAAGCCGATTTTGAGAAATCGTGATTACAAATTGGATGATTTGATATTGCAGGACACGGAGATTAACCCCATAGCTTTAATACACGACAGGAAATCAGATTGCACACAAACTACTGCACACTACTTTCCAATAGACATAACACATAAAATGAGGCAGTTTATTTCATTGTTTGTGATTGTATATGTTATAATAGTCAAAGGAGATGGTAAAATGAAAGGCAAAAAGAAAGAAAGAAAAAAAAATTTAAAAAATGGACAAACACGTAAACGAAAAACAAGATTCTGAAATCACATTTTGTAGTTAAAAAATGGGCATGATCCCGACATCTGATCAAAAATTGGAGGGCACATTTACGAAAGCTTATAGTCTCAGCTATAACATACTAAAATTTGGAAGAAAATAGAGCAGAAATAACAGAGATACCGCTCAAAGAAAACTGGAATGTAGAATCAAGATTTGAGAAAAAGTCATGGCCCATAGAGAATACACGCAAAATGTGAAAAATTGACATGCCTCCTGCCCTCCTTTAATTGCAAAAATACGCCATGATGCCTTTGTCAAAATGAAAAAAGGTGTACACTGATCTTGTAGAGAATTGTCTCTGCTACAACATATCAAAATTTGGAAGAAAATCGACAATGCACTAGTGAAATATTCTCAAATGAATACAAAAATTATGATGTCATTTTTTTCATAATCATTTTTTTTTAGTTCATATGCACATATGATGCATACATGCCAACCGTTCGGTTTTTAACGGAACCGTCCCGTTTTTGAAGTTTTTAGAACCATAAAAAATGGAACGTTCCGATTTTGGGGAAATAGTATTAATACCAATTGGCTTTCCATAGCATCCGAGTGCTGGGAGGATTGCACTGCGCAACGCGCTTGCGACGTGTTGCTGTACGCCCACAGTGTGCGCCATGCTGATCTCTATATGTGCAGCATGTAATAATGAGCGCGCGTGTGCGTATAGTGCTATGCATTTCCCTCAGCCATATATGCACAGCATGCATGCATTTGCTATGTACAGCTAAACAGTATACCATATATGTTAGCGCAATCGCGAGTCACTAACCGCAAGTTGAGTCCGCAGTACGTATCACGTAAATAGTCGTACATGATTTGTGATTTGGTTCGATTTCGAAAGAATATCTGTCAAAATAAGAGCAACCATGAGCGGAACAGTGTCAGCCAGGGGCCGGACCAACGTGTATATAGCGTTTTGGTAGGGTATTCTATAGTTAAGTCCCCGGGGCCACGAGGCAGGCTGCTGGATCCCCTTGTCCTGCGCCAATGTGCGTTCCGTTTTCTGGATTCCAAATGTTGGCAATTATGATGATGACGTCACAAAATGCGATCGGCCAAAATTATGCATGAATTCAAATCTACAATCAACAGGCTTTCAGAATATGTAATGATATTTGGGGGTATCGGTTCATTCTGATGAGCTATGGCAGATTCTAGGCATGTTTTTAACACTTTTTACATTAGAATGCCGATTGGCGTACGCACGAATTTGAAATTTTGACGATGCGTGTGGCATTATGGAATGTCGAGAATGACTGTAAATAGTTGGAAATTGTCAAGAATAGTGTCAGGCAGACAAACCATGCGAAAAACACGGCGTTTTTACGTTCTGTACGCGTACGCACGGAAAATTTTGAAATGCTTAAAATGTCCTGAAACGTACTCTTATATGATTTAAAAGTGATTTTGAGCATTTCTAAATTTTGATGCGCACGTACGTGCACGTCGTGATGCACGCGGGGATTTTGTTGACATGTTATGTTGGCCCTTGACCTGAAGTTTATCTGTGTCAAATATGGTTCATTTTTGATGACCTGTTATGAAGATATAATTGATAATGTGATTTGACAAAATGGAGCCTGGATGACGTCACGATGACCTGATGTCCTTGAAAAAATTTCTGACACTTGACCTTGATATGCGTGATGACTGACTAAAATTTGATGAAAATTGATTGAGCCGAATTTGAGTAATCACGCTCACAAAAAGAGGCGGAAAAATAAAAATAAAGAACAATAATAATAAAGAATAAAGAAAATTATGAAGAAATTAAAAGAGCTGGTCTGGACAGACCACCTAATCAGCAAAATTTTGAGAAATACTTCCTTCTACATTTTAGGATGATAGAATATCTAATTTCATGACAGATTCTTCAATAGGATCATTATCATCTTGATCAAATGAAATTTTCAGGTTGTTTTTGGCCAGCGATCTTGCTCCTTTCCAGCACACAATGTGCAAAATATCACACACTTGCTATGAGAGGCAGTTCATTGCCGTATGAAGGTACAAAGTGCAAGGTTATCTACATGTACAATAACCTTGCATATGTGTGATTGCGTCATGATTGGAGCATCTTGGCAAGACAGCCAACTTTGAACAAAGACAATTTATTTCCAAAGTATTTTTCATGCAAAAAATTTGTCTGGCCAACATATAGATGGAACTTAAGCTCTGTTACATCGAAAACAGAAAATATGGTACATCCATGTACATATTATTTATTTTGTTTTAGTCTGCTAAAGAGGAAGTTCTTGTTTTACAAATAAATTTTTTAGCAGAACATAAAAAAGCCCATGGATAATTCTCTTTGGAACTGAACCTTTCCTGCTGTCATTCTTTGCGTGATCGGCAGCGAGCAAAATGCTGCACAGTTGTTCCTTATTTATTTTGGTAGAATATCTGCTAGCCAATCGCATCCGTTCATTTCGCTCCTGAGAGAATAGGGGAGTTGACACAGGGCGTTGCAGCAATGAAGCTGTATTACAAGGGTGTGCTACAACTGGTGACATTACGGTACTCGATTTCTAGACTGCACAAAAAAGCATTTGAACAGGTTGAAAATGTCATAATTTTAAAAATCAAGATTAATGTCACTCATAGACATAGGCCCATGTAAAAGTTAGAGAGGGCGCGCTCAGTGGGAGACAGACATGTTTAGTGGAAGCTCCTGTTTTTTTCATTTAAATTTCACTGAAATCTACCTATTTTCATTGATTTGTTGACAAAATTTCTGCAGAAATCTGTCACTTACATGTATACTTATTGCACGGAACGTAAATTGAGTATTAAAATGGAATTCTAAGCCTTTTTTGGGATGAGCTGTGTGCCTCCAGTAAGCAACCAGTGAGCAACCAGTAACATGGTCGTAAGTTGCAGTATGCTGCTCTAACTGCTCCATCTGGTATCACAAGTTGTGTGAGAGCATCAACACACAAGATGTCTCTCATAGAGAAGTCTGATGTTGTGTGGCACTGCATAAGTGTAATAGTGCAAACATTGATAGTTTCACTTTCCACAGCTACGAACTGGAAACAACAAACACCTTTTTCCCTCTTTCAAACTTTGAGGACCCTCTGGATAAACTATGACTTGTTTCGAACGAGCCCTTCAGCCCAACTCTTGCCAGTAGCCCACGAAAGCGTTACGCTCAGAAGCATAGAAGACCAAGGTCTTCCTCTCTAAGCTCATCAGCCTCGACCACCTCAGGCTTGAACAGTAGTAGACTGTCCAGCACCTCCTCCGAGACTGCGTCTAGTAGGCCAAACAACACCTCAACTTCATCAAGTATGGCCACAAACACGAGCAGCCTCCGTCAGAGGAATGAAGGAAACCTCAGATTCCTGACTGTAAACTGCTGCAGTATTACAGGGAAAAAGGCAGAGTTCAACGCAGCACTTCAGTATGTCAAGCCCAGCATTGTGTGCGGAACTGAATCATGGCTCCAAGGCATCAAACCTGGCCTGAACCCAGGAGACGTTGCTGTTAAGAATAGTGAAATCTTCCCAACAAGCTCACCGAGCTCCATCTCCCAAAGCCTGAAGGAACGAAGAAGAAACCTCAAACTCACCCTCTTCTTCAAAAAGGTCAGGGGGCTGGTGCCAGCTCTCTCAATTCAAAATTTTGCTCAACCCTTAAAATCAAAACAACGCATCCGTGCAAAACAATTTGAAAACTGTGGTACTACCAATATCATCAGAGCACAAACCGAATAATACAGGCACTCATACTTTCCATCTACCATCATCGAATGGAACCACCTGAGTGACAGCATTGTGAACTCGTCATCTACCAACACATTCAGAAAGGCCATTGGCAGTACCTTCTAAGCACCCCCATGCTGTCTCTCAACCGATGCGTTTATGCCCAGCAGGTTTCTGCATCGTATACATCCAGATCCAGACAGAAAAATCCGTCTGTTAGGAGGAGTTTTATAACATTTTCTGACTTTTGAGGCTCTTCTCCTAGGGATTCAGTGAAGCCAGACGTAGTCTCAGCGGAGCATATCTCCGAATGAAATAGACTGATTTTTATGCCTCCACCCACCGAAGGTGGTGCCAGAGGCCGTCCATCAGAGTCCGTCCATCTATCCGTCCGGCCGTCCGTCCGTCTGTCCGTCCGGCCGTCCGTCCGTCCGTCTGTCCTGCTTTCTTGTTCTAGCGATAACTCAAGAACCACATGAGGTATGAACTTCAAACTTATTGCTAGTATGTATCACCATAGGAAGACGATCTGATTAGATTTTGGGATACGTAGGTCAAATGTCAAGGTCACAGAGAGGCCAATTTCTGAAATTTCAGGTGTTAGCCTTGTTCTCGCGATAACTCAAGAACCATTTGAGGTATGAACTTCAAACTTGGTGCTAGTATGTATCATCGTACGGAGAGGATCTGATTAGATTTTGGGGTATGTAGGTCAAAGGTCACAGGTCAATTTCTGAAATTTCAGGTGTTAGCCTTGTTTGATAATGCGATATCTCAAGAACCATTTGAGGTATGAACTTCAAACTTGGTACTAGTATGATCACCATAGAAAGACGATCTGGTTAGATTTTGGGATACATAGGTCCAGTGTTATAGCTAGGAACTTTTTAGTGGTGGTTCAAATTTCACTGACTTGACAAGCAACAAGTCGTTCCAAAGAGATCGATGGTATGGCGACAGTACAGCTGTCAGAACAGCAGCTTCCGGTATACGCTACGTAAAACATGATATCTGTATGTACGTGCAAATTACGGACCGTAGTACAGTATAGTGCGTAACAAAAGACAATAAAACTCGGCAAATCTTTAGTAAATAATCATTTATTGTCAAATTGAAAGCATGATTCTCGTAAAATTGCAAATAAAACACGATTAAAGATGGAAATATGAATGTAAGTACCACGTTTCTTCACAAACAGTTACGTTTAATGCAGTTTCTTATGTGAAATTAGTGCCGGTCGGAAGCAGTGTTTTTCACCCGGAGTGGTAGACGGAAATCCCCCGTGCTGGACGGGCCCGTCCACCGCCGACCACTGTAGCTATAACACTGCATAGGTCAAAGGTCATAGAGGTTAATTCTGAAATTGCAGGTTTTAGCCTTAACGTGATATCTTAAGAACCATTTCATCCATTAACTTCAAACTTGGAACTAGTATGCATCACTATAATGAGACGAACTGATTAGATTTTTGTTCACGTAGGTCAAAGGTGACAGGTCAAAGGTGACAGGTCATAGAGGTCATTATACAGGTGTATGTGAAATTATGTTTTTTTACCTTTGTTATCACCATATCTCAACTATTTTGTATTCATGACTAGGAGGAGATAAAGTGATCAGACTTTTGGGTTATAACTATAAGGTGTAAGGTTAAATGTCAAACAGGTCAGTTAACATGTAATTAGAGGCTTTTTATTCTGGTTATCACAATATTTCAAGAACAGTTTGAGCCATCAACTGAATTTAGATTCTATGTGTAGCTCAAGTCAAAGCTGGTTTAAAAGTCACTGAAATAACAAGGAAAAATTCGAAGTTCACTTACCAAAACGTTGTCTCAGGGATAATCTTCAGTGTTGTGTATTGTTTCGGATCCCGGATACTGAAAATTGCAAATTTTGAGGCTTGGAATTTGTCTAATGTGACTGAAGTGAGCAACCAGTTGATAGCACCATTTTTATGTTTTTTGCTGCACACATATTTTCTATTGCATGTACTCAGTGTATGGGGGGAAAGTAAGATAAATATTTCAAATACTTCCTTTCAAAGTTTCAAATTCAGCTCTTAAAAATTTTACTCTTACCTTAGATGGCTGTTAGGAAGAACTTCTGATATTTCCAGCAAAATCCAAACTTTTGCTGACACCTTATTTTGAATGTTTATTGGGTATTAACCTTTAATACAGGACTAAATTCATGTTTGTAAATCCCCCCCCCCCCCCCCACACACACACACAGATTTTGAATTTTGAACTGCTTCTTATATGTTATGCTGTTTTGTTTGTTGTAATTTACATGTACTTAGAATGTGGAAATGAATTGAATTGAAATTTGAAAACAATGTTAGCAAAAGGTGTTATGGAATGAAAGAACAGTGGGTATTGCTGTGCTCCAAATAATTGAAAAATAGCTTTACCCCCAAAATGAAAAACAAAAAAAATCTGTCAGTATATAGTACAAGTCTTTCTGCAATTTTCATTATGCTTGTATGAAGTTCTTCATATGGCCGGTTAAAGTTTATGTATTGTTTATGGTAGTGTTTGTTGCCTATCTCTTTTAAATTTCAAAATTTTTTTAATTCTAGTGATTCTTCTGTAAGTTCTGTGTGTAGTAGCGATGAAATGCTGGTGTACAAGCGACCGAATGCGAAGGGAAGAGAGTCTACTCAGTACAAGCAATTGACAGAGGACAGAGGAGAAAAGGTAGCCATACCAAGGCACTTAGGGTTAGCAGGATGTATTTGGTACATTGTAAGTACATTTGACTTTCTACCCTCTTTGAAGTCACTGTATATACATGTGCACATTTTTAATAATCAGACAGTTGAAATTGCAGCCTGTTGGAAAGATTGTGCATTCACAAAGCAAGTTAACGTCAGTGCCAGTACTATTAACCCTTTCAAGACAATTGACCGCATTTTGTGGTTTGGCTCAATAACTTTTGATTCAGATCTCTAAAAAATATACCAGATACATGAGTAGAAAGAGCAAATATTTCTGCAAAAACTATGTCCATTTTTGCTGGATGACCATATTCTGTTTGATGCCAAGAATTTAAAAAATGAGAATAAGCTTTAAAATCCTTAAATTGGCAACATATTGAGAGGTTCAAAATCATTGTTTTTTATCAAAATTGGCAACTTTTAAAACTTTTCGACAAAATTCCTAATCATGTATATCGTTTTCAAAGACATTACACCTTATTAGAATATTGTAGCACTAAAAGAAAAATATTATTGTTTCCAATTTGAAGAACAAAATGTGATCAATTTAGCTCTTAAAAAATTCCTGTCCTGAAAGGGTTAATTTATTTAGTTGTAGTGTTTACACTCTTTGATGTATTTGTAACTGTATTTCGATTAGCATGAACATACCGGTATATACATGTAAGATAGGTCACAGTTGTCGTTTACCAAATTTATATGTAAAAATTGTAATCCCCATAGTGTACATGTAAATCTGTTGCCATTTGACTTGTAGGCACTCCCCAAACCTTGACACTACATGTTATTATGTTGCATGTTTGTGTCTTCGAAAACTACAAATTTGGTTACTTTTTGCAATAAAGATTATGCTTTTTTTTTGTCAGTTCCATGAATAAGTCTGTACAGTGAATATGTTTTATAATGGTGAATTGTCACCTTTTTTCTTTTTTTTCCCCCCAAAAAATTCATATTGCTTCGGTCATGAAATGCGCTCTGAAAGATCTAATTTTAGTTTGATCTAGTTTTATGTATGCTTTGATATGTACTCAACAACTGGCCTAAATTCCCACAGATTGGTCAAGTGATAGGTACAGGTATCTTCATCTCACCGTCGGGCGTGTTGCGGGGCACCGGTGGTTCCGTAGGCTGGGCCTTCATCCTCTGGATCTTGTGTGCAATCATCCAATTCTGTGGAGCTCTCGTCTATGCCGAGCTTTCCCTTATCATGCGCAAGTCTGGTGGGGACTTCACCTTCTTGCTGCAGGCGTGGGGTCCCATGGTTAGCTTCTCCAGGCTATGGGTAACCGCGATCATCAACCCCTGTTCCATCGCGATCCAGTCGCTTGTCATTGCGAAGTATCTCCTTACGCCGTTCTTTCAGTGTACGGAGAAGCCTCTTCTTGCCGTTCAGCTCTTTAGTATCTGCTGCATTCGTAAGTATTGTTCAGTCAGGATGGGCAGTACATACCAGTGGCATAGAAAGAGTCTAGTCGTTGAGGGGCACTGGTCTCATGGGGGGGGGGGGGGGGGGCGGGGAGGGTGGTGCATTGATCTAACTGGGTAGATGAAGTGCAAGAAAACAAGACCATGAAGAAATTCTTTGCTGTTCAGTGTTGGGGGGGGGGGGGGGAGGGGACACGCCCTTGAAGTTACACCCCTGGTACCAGTATATAATAAAAGGTTGGGGAAAAGCAAATTCATCCATCTGTCGAGCAGTTCCATGTACCAGTCATACTAAGACCTGGCCATAATCACCAATATTTCATTGTGGCTTAATTTTAATAATAATGGTCTGGAATTTCAATATTTCTGTACAAACCACCAAAGTAATTACAGTTTGCATTCTGGAACCCAGTTATATCTAGTTATTGAGTAACAAGGCAAATGATTTAATCAATTGTGTACATGATACCACCAGCAGTTTTTATGAGCAGCTGGTAACTTTCACTGCAAGAATATAAACACTTACGTTCATTAGAAACACATTTATAAAGGTGGCTAGGTGTGCTTGTGATTTGTGCATTGTACACCAGATGTTTTCAAGTTTGTGTTCTTGCAGCAAATTAACTCTTACTCTGCCACCCAGCATACAAACAGGCTTCGGAATTAATATTTCGTGGGATGAAGTTTTACTTTTAATCCCTTGTTACGAATGTTTCTGTTCAAACAAAATTTTAGATTGGATTGAATTTTGCACTTTGTTTAAAAAAGAAAAACATGAATATGAAGTACATGTGTGGGTTATTTACCCTTACATCCATTAGGCCTGTATTCTTAAAAGTGTATTAACTTTATTGACTAAGTGAAATTAGTCTCCTAATTTATGAAGTGCCAGCTGTCAATTTTAATCCAGTGAAAATTACCCCAAATTACTAATTACAAGCACGTAATGTTATTAATGTCAAAATAAACAGCCGAAATGCCTTCTGTTTTGAAAATTCATGGATTTTTACCAAATATCTTTTGCCATATTGCTATCATAGAAGGCAAGTATTTGTTTGTAGATAAACAACTAGTGGACCTCTGGTTTTGAGTCCTGTCTGAGGGACTTGGTAATGGAGGAGTATTGCTTTTAGTGCATCTACTTGTTTTCAAACCTTGATCCTTCCAGTTATGAGACTACTGCTCTACCACTGAGCTGTCATGCCCGAAGGCGTAACTGGACCTTGGCGTCAAGAGGGGCAAAAAAAGAAGAAGAAAGTTACCAGTGACGACAAATTGTTTTACATTAGCCCTCAAAAAGTCGCTCATTGGGGGGGATTATCAGATTTCATGGGGTCCAGTTTTCCTCCATAATTCTCTGACAAGCAAAAAAAAAAAGAAGCTTTTCAGTTGAACCCGATAACCCTTTTTTAAAAATCATAACTTGTCAGGGGGGCAGTATGCCCCCCTGCCCCCCCCCCCCCCCTTGGGTAAGCTAGTGGTCATGCCCCCTTTTCAGGTGGTGTAATAGAACATCCAATAATATTTTGTTTTTCTCTTTTTCTCTCAATCTTCTTCCCACAGTTTTTATTGTTTACATTAACTGTGTCAGCATCAAGTTCTCTGCACGGCTAACAGGTTTTCTCACCTTCACCAAGATTTTTTGCCTCATAGCCATATTCGTGTCTGGGGTTTACAACTTGAAACAAGGTAAGGTCAACTTGCAGTTGGATGAAAGATACTCATGTGACAATTTGCTTCACTGTCAAGTTCCTACATTGACCAAACTCTCGACTTTAAACCTGAAACCAACACTATACCTACCCACAACCCTAACCCTAACCCTAGCCTAAACTCCAATGAAAACCCTAACCCTATGCGTTTGAAGAAATAGAGCCCTGAGCAATTGTTGCCAGAGCAAATGCTGAATCACCCGACTCGCCGTTCTTCAAACATGACATGAAAATGACTCGGCGCTCCGAATGATTAAAGAGATTTTCACTGTTAATTGATATATGAAGAGATTCACGAATTTCCAAACTCATCTACGCAAACGTGACAAATATTTTAAGTGGTTTCAGGTTTGGGATGAAATGCCCGATTATCTGTTCTTCAACTGCAATTTTATTGACACACAAAGTGCAAAGGAAGACACCAAAAGGCAGGTCTCACGCCAGTCGTTAGATGAAAACTATGCTTGGCTTGTTCTAATATGTTCTGATCTTCCACACCCCAGAAAATATTTCTGTCAAAAATTGTAGTTGCTCATGCCAGGCAACAAATTCTAAATTTTTTTTGGATTTAGTTACCCAGGACTTATCGATCAAATCGGATTCGGTCTATGCAGAATATGTATCGGATCTTAGAAAATCAGTAGTGAAGGCTCTTTAGCATAAATCGAGGAGCAAATACGCTTTCTACATAGACCGATTTATTGTTTTTGTTGCCGTCATCGATTGTTGATATGTGATCAGTCCTTGAGTATTTATCTGTCCGAGGACATGGGCAACTGTTTATTTTGAGGCCTGTGTAATGATTATATACTATGTGACCCTTTCATTGTTACAGGCAGTTGTAAGTGATTGAATGTTGATATTGTATTGATTATGTTTGCACAGAGGAAAGCTTGCTCTTCTTTATGATATTTAAAATGGGTTATTCTATTTCAAAGTTTGATATCATACAATAGTCTTTCCATCAAAATCAACAGTGAAAAGTCGTAATGTGTTGCAAAGTTGTTTCCCAAATTGTTACTCATGATGTGTGAATGTAAACTTGGTGGCACTGTGAGGTTTAAAGTAGAGTTCTGGTCATGCAATTATATTGTGAAAGAAACTGTCTCAAAGGAATTGGGGAATGTTGACCATGTCTACATAAGAACTGTTTTAGACTATGTTGTTTTGGAATCATCAAAATAGATGAGAAATTGTCCCAATCTCGCGTAATACTGCGTACAGAAATGGGTATATGGGACTACATACACAAGTGGCATGAATGTTCGGCCCGAGCATTTCAGCTATTTCTAGTCATATTGCAAATATAAGAGCATTCAAAGAGCACTTCTTTTCAGGGGATGTTTCTTCAATGATGTTCTTCCAAACTGACATAAAAAGAATGAGAAAGCTCACAAATTATATTTCACCTTTCCCAGAACTCAAGATTCCCTTTAAGTCATGAATTGGCTGTCAAATGTTTATGTTTTCTGCATCTTATTATTAGGTCACACCAAGTACCTTGAAAGTGCCTTTTCATCTGGACACCTTGATTTATCTCTTCTTCCTGTGGGTTTCTTCTCAGGGCTATATGCACTATCAGGATGGTATGTAGAGTTTTCTTACTGCTAGCTTTTAACCCTTTGCCTACGGGAACCGGGTGGTCCATGTACTAAGCCTATAGGAATGAGAGAATTCATTAGGCAACAGGTTAAGTTAGGCCTTTTTCGACATGACACAAGGAAACTGCCTCAAGGAAACTGCCGCAACAAAACACTACAAAATGAATGGAGAGGAATGACATTTTCAGGGGTAAATAATGCCTGGAACGCGCTTTTATTTTTAGGGGTAAATATTGAATGGAAATATTTTTCGGGTACCAAAAAAAAAATTGAGCTGCATTCAAGCATGGCCTCTATGTGTATTAATCTTTGTGTGTTATATGATAAAGAAATATGAAGTGCCCTATTGCTTCTCTCATTTTTGCAGCTGCAGTGTTCTAAACCAAGTTTGTCTTGTGTCTGTATTGGCCTCAGTTGTATTTAGCAGTTCCTTCAATGATCCGAAGATGTCGCCTTGAAAAGTCATTTTGTTGATTTGTTTGTCTAAACCTGAAGTAATGTTGCTGCCTGTGAAATGGATTGATTCCTCTTTCTATAATTTCCTTTTAGTATAAGTTTCATTATCACTTAAAATCATTATCCAAATAGCCCTTTGCTATCTATTCAAACTACAGTTCCTTCCATTCTAAAAGAAAAGTAAAGAACTGGGTATTGTCAGTGTTTAAAGATAAAGTTGAGTTCTTATCATGCAATTAAATTGTGAGAGAAACTACCTCAAAGTAATAGGGAAAGGTTGATCATGTCTGCATAAGAATTGGTGTATACTGTGAGGATTTATAATCATCAAAGTGATAAGAAATTGACCCATTCCCGCTGAAAAGCACATTTACTGCACACAGAAATGGGTATATATGGGGCATGTGGCATGGATGAATATTTCTTGTCATTTTTGAAATATGAGGGCATTTGAAGAGCAATCCTTTTCTATGGACATTTCTAATATGATTTTCTTCCAAACTGACATAAAAGGAATGAGAAAACTCACAAATTTTTTTTTTCTTATTTTCCCCAGAACTCAACCTTCTCTTATATCAGATTAATGTAAATGTCATCCTCTTCCAAGTTAACCATGTATAGCTTTCTGTTCATTTTGAAAGAGAGCTCCTCAAGTAATTTACTTCATGTACAGAGTCGCTTTGCAATTTGCATTACCAAGTCAGTGGTAGTGGTAATATTAACTTGCTTCCATGCCATTATAGTCTGTCCAGTTTAGATTGGATTTGTTGCTTTTTTGCCAGTATATGAGGATAGTATACTAGTACATGTGTTTATAAGAAATCAATATAATAATATACCATATACAGCCCTGGAAAAAATTATTGGACCAGCTCCTTGTAAAGGCCTATATGGCAAGTGTTGGCTATATCAGTAATTGAATTTTCAGAATGATTTCTACTAGATAACTCATAATGAGTGGATGAATACTCCCCCAAACAATTGGCTCGTGTAATAACCAATCCCTCGGACAATTACAGCCAGGGTAATTGCCCCTAGGACAATTAACCTTGGACAATTTTCACTAAAGGACAATTACTTCTAAGGGCACCCCAATGGAAAGAACTTTCAGAGCAACTAACAGAATGTAAATATCCTAGTAGTTAACTGTCCTCAAGGATATTCTCCAGGGGTAGGGGTTGGAAAACAATGTTCAGATAGAAGTGGTCTGGGGATAATTGTCCAGGAAGTATGCCTGATTTTCTCGTAAAGCCATGTCCACTCCTCTGGAGGAAGTTTGTTCAGTTCTTGGTGGAAAATTTCTACATTTGATGATAGCAGCCATGCCTTGTGGCATTCTGTCAACAAGGTTTTGCCTTTTTTCCCCCTCACAGCAGCTCATTTATGCTTCAAGAATGTTTTCTTGTTTCATAAAATTAATTTTCTAGTACCTTTAATTTTTATGTCACACACACTGGTCTCAGTAGAATAATTAGAAGGCCATGGTGCTGAGACCAAGAGTAGTAACACTTGAAATTCATCCTCTCAGACATTTATAGTCTTTTAGGTTGTCCAAATACTCTTTCTCATGGGAAAAAGGGGGTGTTGTAATTGTCTGGGGAAATTTGTCTGGGACAATTTGTCCTGGCTGCAGTCATCCTAGTGGTAAATATCCTGGGGTAAAAAGTGGTAGGGGTAATTGTTCTAGTTAGTAGTAGTCCATTAATCATGCATTAGCTGTTGATAATCATTTTCCTACTTCCATAGACAATGGACTTAACACTACTCATATACCCCAAAATGGAGCTGGTCTAATAATTTTTCCAGGGCTGTATATACATGTACTTTGTATTCATGTTAATTACACAGAAAACCCAACACATGCATGTAATTTTTCTGCCAGCCAAAAATATAAAAGATGAATGAAATCAAGCAACAGACGCATTTCTTTACTTCTTGTTCGCAAATTTGTGTATTTTTCTTTTGTATTATTAAATGTCATTAATAGGTGACTATTTTACTATTATAAATTTCTGTTATTTTTTATTTCTTTGTCCTGCATTAACAGGGAAATTATTACAACTGTAACTGAAGAAATTGATCACCCGGTGAGGTAAGATGATACATTCTGTTTTCTGTGATATATGTACACATTGGGGGAGGGGGAACCCGTCTTCCTCGTAAAAGGAAATAAGAATTTACAAGGCAGCTGGTTAGGGAGAAGGTGCAATAGGGATCCTATCATCTTTTTTCTTGTCTTTTGCTGCTTCTCCTTTTCCTTTCCTCTCTTTTTCTCTTTGTCTATTTTTCAATTTTTGTTATTTGTCTTTCTAATGGTTGAAATGTGCCCCCCTGTGTGCTTCCATATAGCTACACCATTGTATGTACATACATGTACTGTAGAAAACTGTCCATTTGTGGAGCCAATTTATTCCTTCAGTGTACAGTTGAGGGGTTTGAAATGTGGAATAGTTTGACATTAGTATGTCTCTGGAACAGTAATCATAAAATTAAGAAGTACATGTTGTAATTCTTGAGTGATTTTTCAAGCTTTTGTGCTCTTCATTTCAGGAATATTCCTCTAAGTCTCTTCATCTCTATGGCATCCATCACAGCTGTGTATCTCATGGCCAACGTGGCATACTTCACCCTTCTCTCACCAGCTCAAATGCTCGATTCAGGGGCCGTGGCAAGTTTTTTTCTTTTCAGACCAATGCACATCTGTACATTGCCACTTGGCCCGGTGCCAAGTAGTCCTCTCCTGATATGCTCTTATTGCATTTCGTCTAAACCCAGTTTGTCTATTTTCCACGAGGTCTAATCGTCATTTCATCTACTTTTACTTTGTCAATTTTTTCAGTTTGTCTAAAACATTTTTCTTTGGTGCCAATATCTGTGTAGTCTAATCACCAGTCTGTCTTTTGCCCAATAACGAATCCGTCCCTTTCTTCCAAATCTGTGTTTAGAATTCAAAGATAAAGTTCAGCTCTGGTCATGCGATTACAATGTGAAACCGTGCCAAAGCAATTGGGAAAAGTTGATCTTGCCTACATAAGAATTGGTGTATACATGTACTGTGAGGTTCTGGAATCATCAAAATGATAAGAAAATGACCCACTCTCGATGAAAAGCATATGCACTGCACACAGAAATGGGTATGTGGGACTGCACACACAATTGGCATGAATATTCGGCCTGAACACTTCATCTTTTTCTCGTCTTATTTGAAGAGCAATGCTTTTCAGGGGACATTTCTACAATGATGCCCTTCCAAACTGGCGTAAAAGCAATGAGAAAGCTCACACATTATTTTTCACCTTTCCCTTAACTCAACCTTTACCACCTTAACCAAAAATTTATAATTAAAATGACCCACAGGACTACAGTGTGCTAGCCTTAGGGAACTGGTCTTGGCTGATATGGATCTTTGTAGCAATGTCTGCTCTGGGAAGTGCAAATGCTAGTGTCATTGCGAGATCAAGGTAAGGCATGCTGTACAAATGAACTTGAGGAATTATTTCTTGTCAAATATCACTTCTTGATGACGGTAAGCTTTGTTAAAGGCCAGTTATTATACCTTGATACAAAGTTCGCTCGAGTGGAGGCAGAAAATGCAAAGAAACTGTTACTGTTAACTAGTGTGACTACTATTCCGTTTGTTGTGTTCTAGAAATTGCTTGAAACATTTTTTTCAGTTTCTATTGTTAAACAGACATTTTATTCGTATTGCATTATGGGTTATATGTTTTTACCTGTCGAACCATGAAAATATGCATATTCTACAGTAAAATTTATTAAGATGACATTTTAACCTAATTGTTGACTCAAAGAAGTTTTCACATAGATACTCTTTCCAAGTACATATTGAACTGTATATATCCTAAATGAAATCCTAGTATTAAAAAAAAAAGAGATTTCAGATGAAATGCACCAACGATTGTCTGATGGTTTAAGAGTTTTGAAAGTGAGATTCCATTTTTCTTTCCTTTTGCATGTATTTGAAAATATTATTCTCATATTCAAACTACACAGAACTGTATTTGTAGCAGCCAGAGAGGGCCTCTTTCCAGAGATCCTCTCCATGATAAGCATCAAGCACCACACCCCGCTACCCAGCATCGTCACTCTTCTCATCGCCCTGGTGTACGTGATTGAAGATGACGTCATTGTCCTCATTGAATACACCATGTTCGTTGACCTCCTATTCATCCTACTCACAAGTTGCATCTTGCCGTACTATCGTTGGAAGTACCCGCATGTTCATCGACCGTTCAAGGTAGGATGGGAAAGCTCTGTATGAGATGTCTTTTTTTTGCAGGTGCTGTATTAAACTTCCGTGCCGGAGGCATTATGTTTTCGGGTTGTGCGTCCGTCCATCCCGGATTTTTGTTCTCGCGATTAACTCAAGAACCGCACGTGCCATGAGCTTCAAACTTGTTGCAAGTATGTATCACCATAGGAAGATGATCTGATTTGATTTTGGGCTACGTAGGTCAAAGGTCACAGAGGTCAATTTCTGAAATTTCAGATTGTAGCCTTGTTCTCGAGTTAACTCAAGAACGATTTGAGGTATGAACTTCAAACATGGTGCGGGTATGTATCACCATAGGTAGAAGATCTGACCAGATTTTGGGGTACGTACATGTAGGTCAACATCACAGAGGTCAATTTCTGAAATTTCAGGTGTTTGCCTCGTTAACGCGATATCTCAATAACCATTTTGTAGGTCAAAGGTCAAAGGTCATGGAGGTCATTTACCATGTAATTTCAGGTTTTTTCCTTGTTAGCACTTTCTTGAACAATTTGAGCCTTTAACTTCAAACTTGGAACTAGTATGCATTGCCATAGTGAGACGAACTGATTAGATTTTTGTTCACGTAGGTCAAAGGTGACAGGTCATGGAGGTCATCATAAGTTAAATTAATGTTTTTTAAGCTTCGTTATCACCATCCATGTCATCAATTTTGTATTCATGACTAGGAGGAGATAGGAATCAGATTTTATGGTGATAGGATGTAAGGTCAAATGTCAAATAGGTCAATTAGCATGTAATTTTAGGCTTTTTATTCTGGTTATCACAATATTTCAAGAAAAGTTTGACCCATCAAATGAATTTAGGCGTAGGCTTATAGGAGACGCGGTTGCTTTTATCTTGTTAAACCATACTATCGTTGAAGTATCCGCATATTCATCAACCATTAAAGGTAGGATAGAGAAACTCCATATGTGATACTTTTGTTTTCATTAGGCTGTAACATTTAAACCATTAGTGATAGTTTCTCTCTTTTTGTGGTAAGGCTCAAAATTGAGAGCCCTAAAGATATACCGGTAGTTTGAGCAAAAAGAGGAAAATATTTCTGTGCACTCGTTTCCATATTTGTTGTCTTAGCACATTACATTTGATGACCATGATTTCTTAAAGAGAAAAAACAAGCATTTATTAACTACTGAATTCAGCCAGACGCATATGCATAAACACAGGACCCATCCAGTTCCCTTAGGCAGTGAATTAAGATCCTTAAATGTCAACATATTACAAAATTCAGAATGAATATTTTCCCATAAAAACAGGCAATATTTACTTTTTGACATTTCTTTGCTTGTGTCTGTCCTTTTCAGACTCATGAGCCTTTATGAGCTAAATATGGCAATAAAAGAAAAATACTAGTCACTATTGCCAATTTGAGAAAGAAAAACTGAACAATTTGTCCTTTGTCCTGGACAGATTAATCAATTTTACCACCAATTGTCTGTCATATTTATGTTTGATGTGTGCTTCTTTGTAGTTGTATTTTGGTCATGAAAGTGAAGAACCTATAAGTAATGCTTGTTTAATTTTTGCTTTTCTTATTCAGATTCCTCTCTTTGTTGTCTGCATATACGTCAGTTCCATAGTCTTTCTCCTTGGGATTGCATTTTACTCGGATCCTATTGGAAAGTCGATAGGACTAGGCCTAGCGTTGACTGGCCTGCCTATCTATTTTGCTTTCCTTCACCCAAAGTACAAACTGAAATGCACTGCAGCAATATCAGGTAAATCCAGAAATAGTTTTCTTTCCATGTTTCATTTCTGCATACTATGAAATAACTTGGATTAGGTTTAAAATTAAGTGACAAGGAGGGGGGGGGGGGGGGGGGGGATGCAATAGTTTGAAGCTCCATTGTAGTTGCACCAATATAGAATATAAACTTTTTTTTTGGGGGGGGGTTGGCTGGGATAGTGTAGGTTATGACATTTGGCTGGCCCCTTATCGTTAACAGTATTTACTAAGTGTGCCCATTTCAAATTCAAATAAGTAAACATTGGACTTTAAGATGCATTTTGAGTGCTAAGCCCGAGATAACTTGTGATGAAATACTTCTGAAATGTATGGGAGATGGGATTGTCCTCAAATGGTCAAAATGAAGAAATTTAATGCAGAAAATACTAATGAGATTGAATGTTTCACTGTTCTTAGAATCTGTACTGTACATGTTTCTATATGTGGAGTTTGAAAAAAAAATATAAGTGTAAATATTTCCTCATTGAATATTGATGAAAGTGATGTGTGGTTTTGAGGTGCAAAATTGATTTATTGATATATATATATATTTTTTATTGTTGATGCAGGAAAACTTACAAGGTTCCTTCAAAGGGTATTCTTCTGTGTTCGGCAAGAGAAGGAGACATTCTAAATGGTTGGCAAAACAGGCTCGCCAAATCAGCAACGTCGGGACCAAAATATAGTATAGCTCTAATCTCACTGAAATGTTTTAAGTGTAAAGCCAATAAGCATGGCTCAACATTAACTGAAATACTTTTCTATCTCTGCGTGATTTGATTTTCGGTTTACCGAAATTCCAATTTTCAACATACTTTCAAATATTTATTTATGTGTAAAACTGTGAGTATGTCATGGTCCAAAAGAGCACCTTTCCACGTTCAACAATGGCATTGTTCAAAGCATTTTGAAATTTTAGGATACATTTTTATTTAACTTTGCTTTGTAAGAGTAATGAATATATAACAAGAAAAATAATCTTGCCATGGCAAATGTGTTCTACATTTAGTCTGTTGTAGAGTTGTAGAGTTTACTTGTAGAGTTTACATTTTTACTAATTAACATTCACATGTTCTCATGTTCACATGTTTTCACATTTTGTTCTCAAAACAAAATCAGTGAAATGACCTGTTAGGTGAGCTTCTGTTGCTGTGAGCCTGTAAACTTCCTTCAGGCCGATGTGTGCGCTGAAAGATCAATGCAACAACGTTGACTTCTCATTGTAGCTTGAGCCCAGACAGTTTTAAAATACAGGAATCATACTTATATTTGGCTAGGTCTCTGTCAACTTTTTTGTTTGGTTCCATGTTTGAGTGCAGAGCCTCTCATGAAGACCTTGGGTGGTACAGTGAAACCTGTATATAAAGACCGCTCAAGGGAGACAAGAAAAGCAGTCTCTATCAGCCAGTGGTTTTTATGTACAGGTTCCTTTAATACATGTTTCAATGAGAAACACTTTTCAAGGGAAACAAAAATTGTGGTCTTTATAGACAGACAGGTGGTCTTTCTATACAGGTGGTTGCTAAAGCAGGTTTGACTGTATTCTGAAAATGATGTTATCTTTTCTGTTAGTAAAACAAAATTACTTATCATAACAAATCAAAATTGGGCCAAGTCTATGGTTGCCCAGAGCTGGCAGTGCTCGCGTAAAGCTGTAAGAGAATCTGCTCAAGTACCATTGATAAGTGTTTATTGCCCACAATTTCAGTGTGTCATAACAATTAACATCGTTTTCCGTAACATGAAAGATAACATAGTGTTCAGAATACGACCCCTGTTGAACTTGGTAGACATGTTATTCTCTCAGACCATCGTACTGTATTAGGGCCAGCTTTGCCAGTGCACACATCAATCCGAATACAACCTCGCAGTAATCAAAAGCTCACCAAAGCCTTGTTCACATATGACGTGACAAACTCCAAAAAGGAAAGAAGAAAAAAAGAGAAAAATGATGCTGCAAAACAAAATGACAGAGACAGCTTGTGTCACCAAATAGTGAATTATAACACATAGAGGATGCATAGGGGTCTTTTTTGTGGGTAGATATATTTTTTATACCCCCACTCGTAATTCATTTACACACAAAATAGTTTGTCTATTGCTACAGTGATTTTTTAGGTGGTTAACCCTTTCATGTCTGAACAGGGCTTAATCTCACTGAATGTGCTCAAACAACCTTTTCTCAGTCACAGTTACCAATCAGATAAACCTATTTAGTTATTCGGAGATAAGGGACCGTGATGTGCTTGTTGATTTATGCCTCTTTGTGCAATACATGCATTTTACATGCAGGTAGTATGGACTATAAGATTTGAAATGAAAGAATATATTTTGGTTACTTGAGTGGTTTGATCAGTATTTTTCTACTGTAGATGAAAGTATATTATGACTTAGGCCACCGCACACCTTACAATTGGTCTGCGATCTGATTTGTGAATTAAATCGCTATGGCATTAAATATTGGCATTTTAACAAATGAAATTTACCCTATTCAGGTTCTGAAAAGTAATATGAATGCTAAACATAGGGTTTTGGTGAGCTGTCAGCTTTCTACAAGGAATAAGGGCAAAATTAGTTTCAGATCGTAGGCAGTCGTACGATTTTTGTGACGTCACTACGACTCGGAGCCGATTTGGCCATTACACCAACTGGAAAACTCGGCAAAGGCCGTATTATCAATTTTACTATCTGTATAAATATTCAGACCCTCAATCAAAAATATTTTTCTTTTTTGAATAATTTGTCAAATGATATTACATTTTCTTCTGAAATCGGATCACAGACCGATCGTAAGGTGTGCGGTGGCCTTTATTTATATTCAGAGTGATTGATCTGAAATGTTTGCATTTTGACGAGATTATCTTTTATACTAGACTGTTCTGTTGTTTGACCTGTTGAAAACGAAGCTTTATGCCAAATGTATTTGATTCCAGATTCAAAATCAATGGATTAAATGATTTGAATCTCTAGAAGATGGCATTTTCTTTATTACTTTTATGCATGCAAGTATATTGGTAACTTTGTAGATTTAAATTCTAAGAGTTTTCATAAAACAATGTCAAATTATTTGAATTCTGAAAATTAAACTTGGGTTCTTGTAATGTTCTTGTAATGTTCTTGGGTTCTTGTAATTGTATTTTGAGATAAAGTAGCTTTATTCTAGTTTACCCAAATCCGGCACAACTGAGTTTTTACTTGTCATTTTCAAAATGCTGCTGCTCGGTAAAGCATGTATGGATGGATGCCATCAAGGTATCATTTAAAAGCATAATACTCCTAGTTTATGGAAAATAGATATTATTACCATGGAGCACATAGTGTGGTCAAAGTGACTCTTTATTATAGGGTTTTGGGTTCACTGGATTTCAAGCCCGCTCAGAAGTATGCACCATCTCCACTCCTTAGGGAGCATTCCTACCATTTTGCACCGTTCATATGTATGCATGTAAGGCAATGGCAAAAACAGTCGCATTGACTTTCCGCAATCCTCACAATTAACACGTGTTTCAGTGGGATGTCCGCATACTTGTACTATTATGACGGTTTCGTGAAACGATCGATGCCCAGCACGTATATTTGATTAACCCTTTTGCTGCTTTTGGCAGTTTTATCCATCTGAATTTTGATGCTACATTATTTTGTAGATAAAGGAAAGTATATTTTATCTTGAAAATCAACATGGCTTCATGAATTTGGGCAAGTCCAAGACATACCCCATACGGTAACAAGATCGTGCATTCTGGAATTGTACAGGGGCGGCGCCAGGGTATTTAGATGGGGGGGGGGGCAAAATGACGCGTATAGCAACGTCGCACGTCGAGGGTCTTGAAATAACAAATAGGACTATAACAGTTATGTCATAATTGCATGGCCTAGCCTTCTCTTTTTTTGCTCGCTTGAAAAATGATAGGGGGGCGGCCGCCCCCTGCCCCCCCTGTAGCGCCGCCCCTGGAATTGTATTATGCCTATTGAACATAAATTGACATATCATTTTACTCGATATATTGTCTTCATCCAACCTCCAGGAGGGTTACTGCCAGCTTGATACAGTCATCAAAATAACTAAAATCTTAGATGTTGTCGGTAATATATGCGACAAAATAGCTTGGACTTGCCTCTATTGCGAAGTTGTATCAAGATGGACAACGAAATAAGGTATTCTGAATTAAAACTTTGTTTGTGAACTGCAATTTTGTGATCATGTTCATAAATTTGGTGTACCATAAGTTCTGAAAAGCTTGATGTCTTCAAAATTCCAGTGCCTTATTTCATAAAACTTGTTATCAAGTTATGATAGTTCATGATAACGGTTATAAGTTACTGAAATAATTGAATTTGATTGGCTGAGAGCAAATTTGTTATAGAAATGGGGCAGTTGTTATTGGTAAGTTTTTATTTCAACTTTTATGCATTTTCTATTGCAAAGACTTGGCGTATGGGAATATTCCTTTCGTAATCAGTTGATGTTGCATATTATGACAATAAAAAATGCCTTTCTCGAATTTCAAAATGTGTTCTTGAATTTGGGAGTCAGATATGATGAAATGATTTTTTTTTTCAAGATGAATGATGAAATATGGCATTCTGATTTTAAACTTGACCCATGAGCTCTAATTTTGTAATCGTGTAAGTGTGGTGGTAGCATGAGGTTTAAGTATTTTATTATAATCCTCTTCATTCAAGGAATCATTACTATTTTGGGGCCTTCACGCTAATGTTATGAACCCTAGATTCCTCTCCTATTGTGAAAAAAAAACAACAACAACATGTGTAACATCATAAAAAATACAGTGTACTTTGTGTATACAAATAGCCAAACTCACGTACAACAGTATTACGTTTTACTAACGTTTTCCCCCAGAACATTCAGGCCCGTCGGAGCCGCTACGGTTGGTACGGTATTGACCGTACCACTTTTCAGCCTAAAAAAAAGAAACAAAAAAAGAGAGAGAGGGAGAGGGAGAAGAAAAGAGAAGAGAAAAGGAGAGAGGGAGAAGAAAAGAGAAGCGAAAGGGAGAGAGAGAGAGAGAGAGGGAGTAGAAAAGAAGAGAAAAGAAGAGAGAAGGTGGGAGTGTGATAAATGTCATGATCATAGGCTGATCGTAGGCTTATCACCAGCTTAATGGGAGAACACGAACATCGAAGTGACTTTCCCTTTTTCCCCATTATTATGAAACGCATTATCACATAAACCGAAGAACAGTATATATGTCACAAAACTTGTTCATCCAATCGCAAATCTTAAAGGTAATATCCTCAAGAAAGTGATAAAGAAGGAAAGGAAAAAGGGAAGAAAGAAAAAGAAGGAAAGGAAAAAGGGAAGAAAGAAAAAGAAGGAAAGGAAAAAGGGAAGAAAGAAAAAGAAGGAAAGGAAAAAGGGAAGAAAGAAAAAGAAGGACAAATATGACAATTTTTTTTGCTCGCTCGCTTCGCTGGAAAGTTAATATTTGGGCAAAAGGCGTCCCCCTTCGGCAATAGGCTGCAGCCCCCCCCCCCCCCGAGGATTTTCAAAGTTCCAATATTCGGGCAACCACCACTTCATATTCGGGCAGCAGAATGAGGTGCGAGATTCCCAGATAATAATGTAACTTCTGAATGTAACTTCTGTACATTTTCACTACGAAAACTTACAAAAATTGCTCGCTTGCTTCGCTCGCTCGCAAAAATTAAGAAACTGAAAAGTTGATATTCGGGCAAAAGGCTTCTCCCTTCGGCAAAGTTCCGATATTCGGGCAACCACCACTTCATATTCGGGCAGCAAAGTGAGGTGCCAGAATATCCACATATTTGGGCAGCGAGGTTTCAAGATAATTATGTAAGTTCTGTACATTTTCTCTACGCTCGCTCGCTCGCAAAAATTTAGAAAATGAAAAGTTGATATTGGGGCAAAAGGCGACCCCCTTTGGCAATGGGCTGCAGCCCCCCTCCCCCGAGGATTTTCAAAGCTCCGATATTCGGTCAACCACCACTTCATATTCGGGCAGCGAGGAGAAAGAATATCCACATATTTCGGCAGCAAGGTTCCGAGATAACTATGTAACTTGTGTATGTAACTTCTGTACATTTTCTCTACGAAAAGTTTTTTTAAAATTTGCTCGCTCGCTCCGCTCGCTCGCAAACATTTTGAAATTGAAAAGTTGATATTCGGGCAAAAGGCGTCAGCCCCCTCCTTACGAAAATGGCCCTGTATGATCAAGATCTCTACATCTGTGATTTTCTTTTCTTATTATTAGGGGGAGGGTTAGGATGCAGCATTATTGTCAGCAAATTTGGGTGTCACCCCCCCCCCCCCATTCAAAATGTTCCCTTACACCCACACAAGGGGTTCTGTCCCTTCGAACCCCGCTTGGGGTTTCACCCCCAGACCCCCACTGAAACCGTACCACTTTAAAATTCCTTCCGACGGGCTTGCAAACATTAGTATTTCATGTACCTCTACACATTATAAGAATACATCTCTTAGAACTACCAGTAAGATAACAGATTTTTATCATCGACGGGAAGCATAATTATAGTGAACATCGATGTGATATTCACATCAGGGAGATTAAACTTATGGCATAACGACCAGCACACCGAAAACAAATACTTTTACTTGATAAGGGCATTGAATCAGAAAGTAGCTATAGTCTTACATAAATGAATGTTCTTTATTAATTCTGAAAATTCGAGAGCAAAGTGTATATTAAGCAGGACAGTGTGGAGTAGCATTTTTTGTCCCGGGATTCCCGGGAGGGGCCGGTCGCCCTAAATGATTGAAAGAAATCGACAGATAAGGCTTAAAGGGAAATCCAAACTTAATGGCAAATTGCTCTGAAAGAAAGAGGACAAATCAGAGCAGCAGATTGGTGAAAGTTTGAACGAAATCGGATAAGCAATAAGAAAGTTATCAATTTTTGAAAGTTGTAATCACTATAGTATACATGTATATATGGGAATTTCAAATTGGCCGAATAGGTAATGTCACTGCGATGTAGTTGCGGACAAGTCAGTCCCCCATTTGCTCCAAGACAAAAAAATGACTAAAATGTCATTTTTTCAAAATATATTTCTTAGTAGGATCTTTTTCGCTCATGAGGACCTATAACAATATGCTATCGCCAGTATAATTTGAGCACTGCCCCGAGGGTAAAGGGCCTTCGGAGAAAACTTCAAATGAAAGATATTCTTGTGTACGACAAACGGGAAAGTTGTCCGTAAGTATGTCACAATCGACTCACCAAATTGCCAAGAGATTTGCATAGATGTAGTGATCCCATTTTTCAATCCATTATTTTCTTATTCCTTGTCCGATTTCTTTCAAACTTTTGCCATCCTGTTTTTCTTACATTTCTGCTTTCACACAAATCATCATATTACCAAGGTTGGATTGCCCTTTGAAAATACTTGTGTAGCACTCAATTTCGATACAAATATAAAAATACAAACATTTATACCACCTTTTGGAACCTCAATCATGTTACACGTATTCCAAAAATAATAATATACAATATGCAAAATAATGAAAACACATTTTCAGTTATAGAAATCATGTTGGAAATGGGAAAGCCTAATAGAAACAGCTGAGCATAATAATAACCAAACACACTTTCCCATACGTTATTGCTTGCCATTTATGCATATAATTATATATACTCATTATGTTCAGCTTCCTTCGAGCCTATTAACTTCGTTGATAAGAAATTCCCTTTTTTTACTTCTGTAATTCTGTAAAAACATGCACGACAAGAAATTAATTTGGTAAAATTCTGTAAACAAATAACAGTCATGAAATTTGATATAAATAAGGCGTAGATGTATTCAAATTGAAGGGGTCTTCCAGCGAGGTCAGTTTTCTTGAACTTTTTTTTTTAAACTGGCAAGGAGCAAATCAACGTATATTATAAAGGATTGTAAAAAATCATTGGCGGCGTTTGTTGAATATTGGACATGTATAGATACCCGTACAACATATCAGACAGAACTTACCATATGTTATTTTTTAATAAAGACAACACGAATTTGTGTAGACTTTGACACGCCCGCTTCACGCCGTCTGACATCGCTTCGACTTTTCCGATAACGATTCCGATCCGTGTATTTAAGAGAAAGTAATCTATCAGTGAACTATTGAATTTGGCTTATTGTAAATTGTTGTGCTTCTCCTTGGCCTGATGAAGCGTTTGGGAGCAGACTTCTTGAAACACCGGAAATCTAAAAAACAGTAAGTATAGTTTCATTATTGTAATGGTTATTCAACGGTCAGGGATGTCCCCCCCCCCCCCCCATTTCGGGGTCTGTGTTTAGACTATTTGTCACATGACCATGACCTTTTAATTTTTTTTACTTTGATCTGCAGATGAAGGATGTACCAGGGGCGCTATCTAATGATGATTACCCTGCATAAATGAATAACTGAAGCATTTAAATTTAGTTTGGAAAGTGAAAAACACTCTCCAACACAATGATTTCAAGAACTTCTAATATAGCTGAATGCCCTTTGTTGGGATACACACATCATTTAATTCTGTACTTTTTGCAATAATATAACCCTCCATGGATCAGTGTATTGCAGATTTCTTTAATACAGGAATGATTTTAATAACTTCCAATTGAACAATTGAACGCCATTTGTTTTTGACACGTAACTCACTTCCGTATTTTTTGTAATAATATAGGCCTTCATTGATCAGTATTTTGTAGATTTCTCTAATAAATAAATGATTTCAGCTACTTCTAATAGCTGAATTTCCTTTGTTTTGATATGCACGTAATTCACTTCTTTACATTTAGCAATAATATAAGCCCCCATGGATCAGTGTTTTGCAGAGATAACATTTTAAACAACCAGTATATATCCTTACGTATACTTAAGTATCCTTAAGTAGACATACGGTAGACAAATTATATTGATTGAAACCAGGGGCGGCGCTACAGGGGGGGGGGCAGGGGGGGCGGCCGCCCCCTATCATTTTTCAAGCGAGCAAAAAAAAAAAAAAAAAAAAAAGAGGAAGAAGGGGGAAAAAAGGAGAAAGAGAGGGGGAAATGGAGAAGAGAAGGCTAGGCCATGCAATTATGACATAACTGTTATAGTCCTATTTGTTATTTCAAGACCTTCGACGTGCGACGTTGCTATACGCGTCATTTTGCCCCCCCCCCCATTTCAATACCCTGGCGCCGCCCCTGATTGAAACAAAATCTTGGGAATATCAACACACCACTTTCAATCATTTTTATACCTGTTGGAAATTGCTCTGTGATATTCAAAATTGTAACAGTAATTTGTAAATTGTAACATTTTATATTATCACATGGCTAAATGTTTCAGACAATGTTTTCTTTTATAACAATATAAACGGTATCAAAATTCATTCACAATCAGAGAGTTTTTAAAAAAGATTCCTACTGTTTGTCTACATGAATAAGTAACGTTAATTTCCTCGAACGATGAAATGCCGTTTATCGGGGGCGAGATATTATTATTCTGTATACATAATACATATAGAGGCATCTCTTGCAAAAACAAATCTTTTGTGATATTTCAATTGTTAAAAACCCCCAAAACTTATGAAATTAGACCTGATTTGATCATTTATTACCAAATCTGATGTGACATATGGCTTCAACGAATAGATAAACATTGAATTGATTGCAAACCTTTGTTTTACGGGGCCCAGGTTCCTTCTATATATGAACGATATACAGGTCTACATGAAATATATAAAAAAGATATACTGCAGAACATATTACGTCAAGATGCAGAATAAACACAAAACGTCTTCTTTTTAAAACTGGAAAATCATAAGTGATATAAATATTCATTTTTAAAAAAGGGAAGTAGGAAATACAAGGTAAGTCCATGTTAATTTTTAATGTACAGGACTACAGAACAGATTATAATCATAAAATAGAATAAACATAAAAGGATATTTTTTCCAAATTTGAAAAAAAGAAAGAAATACAGTCAATAGTGGCATAATTTAAGGAAATAGTACTTTCTAAATTAGTAATCTAACAAATAATTAAACTCAAATGTGAACAGTGCTAACGCAAGCTTTATATTGCAGTTTACCATAGTTATTTACTTTGCAACAACGGCAGATGTATCTTCTGGAAACTTTCAATCTGTAACGTACGAATCTGCGTAATTTTAACTTAATTCCTGAAAAAATATATATTTACTTGCCATGAAAGTTTATTTGATCTGAATTTAAGTCGCTTCATGTAGATCATGGGAGACTAGATTTTTAAAAATATGTTTCAGAGCAATGTGTTCTTTGCAATTTTAGACCATTAATATTTTACCCGTTTCAATAAATGTCGACTAGCTGAGGATAAAAGTATAACTCATTGCTTTCGATGTTCCGTCTGTCATTATTAGGCCTATATACCTCTGGTATCTATTTAAATAAATGCATACTTCTTTTTCACTTCTTCATAATTTTGTGCTGTGTTTTGGTCTGATTACAAAAAAGCATTGTAAATAATATTCAAACGTTTTCCTCTACATACTATTATAAATATGTACCAATTCATTATATCATATTAATCATTATCATATTCGATTGTGATACTAGTTATGATAATATTTATGGTATTAACAATACTTACTATAATAACATGAATAATAACAAAGAGAATAATATTATTAAGCATGATAATGATAATGAGGATAACATAGATCGGAAATATCCATTCTATTTGCATATCATAAGCAAACATTGTTGCGAATTGAAATGAATTACTTTATTTTCGTTTAATATGCTTTTATGTGTTTATGCTATATAAAATGCGTTGCCGTTGGTTCCTGTATATAACAATAAAACGAATCTCCACTGCTTTAAATGGGAAATGAACACGAGTCTTATGAACCTAACCTTAGTTCATCATCACTGATCAATGACTGACGAAAATCAATGAAATTCTAAAGGAGAATATAATAAGTTGGACAAATTGAACCAACGGAGGGAAAAATCATACAAATAATATACATGTCCATGTAACATCGTTCTGGGAGCATTACCTTACATATGTGCATATAGAAAATACATTGACCGAAGTGTTGAAGCACTTTGGAAGGTTAACTTAGTAAAACATTGTTAAAACATGCAGGGAATCAGACCCAACGATTAGTGCATACTTAGAAGACAAGAAATAAACTAATATTTTTTTTTTCGAAATTTACTTATTGTCAATAATTTTTCGGCTTTAAACAAGAGACCTTCTTTTATTTCAGATATTATTGACGTTTAGGGACCAGGGGTCACCATACAGCCTGTACCCTGCACAAATAAGGCTAGATAACAGAAATTCCATGAGCCCACAGTACTACGGGACCAAAAATTTCGGTTTATTGAACATTTAGCTTAATAACACCCCGGACTAGTTTTAGACAGAATTAAGGAACCCATATTTTTGGTCTTGTGAATTCCCATTGCCGTGGCCTACTGTTATTTGAACCTTCAGTTAATTAGCTATAATTTACCTTTAAATAATTTGTGCATAGTAATTGGAAAGTTCAGTCATCATTTATTCAAGCCCCCTTCAAATACGTTTATACTTCAGAATCGAGGATCAATAAGTGTATATTTTTGTAGCATTTCTTCGTTTAAAGTTCATTTGAATTGCTTTCCGGTGAGAGTTCCTTCTCATCTTTGCTACAAGTAGGTGTAAGGGGTGGTGTTTTGGTTTGGAACCCTTCGGGTTGGCCGAGGTTGGGCGATGTAGTCACCCTTTCTTTCGGTGGCCTCTGATAGTACTGCAGTATTCTAAAATAACGAAACAGATGAGAAAGACAGAATACCACATGGTATATACGAGACGAAAACAATTAAGACGTACTAGGTAAAAAAATTGGATGGTATTTGAGAGGGAAAAAAGGATAGGGGTTGGCGAAAAAATATTTTTCTATGTAACAAGGGCTACTTAATATTTATTAAGAGGAGTGAAGGATACACATCATCAATAGTTAATAATATTTAACAATGATAGATGAATGCTTCCTAAGTGTTTCATCAATATCGTTCCAAAATTGTATAAACTCACCCATTCAAGGCCATAGGGATAAGTAGAATAACCACAGTCACATAGAAAGTGAGTTGAGGAAAGCCAAACTTAATCGTGTTTACGAAGAGTCCATTTATGAGGAAAGGCGAACAGACGCTCATCAGACTCATGGCAAGTGATAGCAGGGCAAATGACATTCCTGGATATTTAAGACCAAAATAATTTTAGCCATCTGAGAATGATTGTGTAATGTAAATATGTTAAATACTGGATTTTTTGTTTTGTTTTCAAATGGTATTTTATTGAAAAATAATATATAGGATCACAAGATTTGAAAAATCAATACAGTATGTTTGCAAAGCAAGTAATACATTGAAGTGAAATAGATAAAAAAAGTTCCATCTGAAGACTTAAACATTCTTTGTGAATATATCTAATATTGTATCAGCATCAGTTATATTTGAAACTCAAGATATGAAAATAAAAACATAACTGGATGATTTTAGACAAATTCTAGATAACGGCTGTTCCCTGTATTTTATTGATTGATTACTCATATAAATCATACACACACACACATACACGCACACACACACACACAACACACACACACACACACACTCACACCCGCACCCCCTCTCCCTCATACACACACACACACCCACACATATCTATCCAAAGGGATGCTTAAGGCGCCTAATAACATACGTACACATGTATGTCAAACAGTTCAGAGATTTACATTTCTTTCTTTTTAAACAATTCTGTTTTAAGTTTGCCCATGTTAAAAATTACGTTATGAAGGTAATTACCGAATAAAGAAGATTAAATTCGCTGAGTCTGTGGAAACTGGAGAAGCGTGAAAAAATATTGCCCATTATTGATATATCAACGAAGTGAATTCTTACCATACTCTTTCTTTGTCACCGCTTTGGAAATAAGATCCTTGCAAAGAGGTGTAATGGTTGTTCTCAGGAAGCTAACGACAGTTGCTGAAAAGAGGGATTTATTATGTAAAGGTAGATTGTAAATGCCAGATAGACGTTAAGGTCAGACAGACGTCAGAGCAAATTATGTCCTTTTTATGTTTGGGGGGGGGGGGGGAGGGAGGGGAGAAACACGAACTTTTAAATCAGTGCATATGTACAAAAAATACCATTAATATAACTTGATCATAGGCCCGTATTCTCGAAAGTGGCCTAAGTTAAGCCTGGATTAACTTAGGCCACTGATTTATGAAAGGCCATTCGTCAACCCCTAAGTCTGGTATAAACTACTATTCATGTAACAAAATAAAGAAAAAAAAAATTCTGGCATGAAATGAGCATCAGAAATCAATTCTATCGTGTCGGTTTTGCATTTGCATTTAGTCCAAGAACTATGGTGATTTTGTAGGATTAACACAGGGTGACATTTGGCTCTCCGTAATTCGGTGGAATAAATCTACACACTTAGTCGGGGGCTTAAGTTAGGGATACTCAACCGCAGATTGTGGACGTTTTTATGCCGCGAGAGGGCACCGTGATCGTTACCTGATCATGCCGTTGCCCCCCGGAGCGCAAACTTCGGACAGACTGTTCGCCGCGCAACATGCACGCTCCGCCTGAGCTCGAGCTCTCGTGCGAGATTCGGTCGGCTTCGTGCAGTCCGAAAAGTAATCCCAGTAGTCCGACGGACGCGTTCGACGCACAAACTTTGTGTACGAGTGAATGGGGCATACGCAATCCTGACTTTCCCCACGGCCGCCTGGTGGCGTATCCCTTTAAGTTAGGCGCCTTCGAGAATACGGGGTCTATAACTTTGCCCTTGATGACATGGGGAAAAAAAACAGTTCCTCGTGAAAACGGTAATTTTGATGTCAAAAGAAACAAAAGAATGATTTATTAATGAAGGAGAGACGTCACAAAATCGTGATGAAGTTCAAAACGTGATTGCAAAATGAACATGGTAAGCAATACTTTTATCTGGTGTATGGGTTAGTTGCCCTCACATGCACTGTAAAAACTGGGGTGTTAAAACTGACACCAGTCGGTGTTAATAGAGGACCACACCCTCAGGTGTTAGAATTACACCCTATGAAATATAGAGTTGGAACATAACACCAAAGGGTGTTAAAATAACAACCAAACGTGTTAGAATAACACAACTGGGTGTTGAACTAACACCACAAATTTAACACCGGTGTAAAATGCATGGTGTGGTCCTCTATGTACACCCATTAACACCACAGTTTTTGCTGTGTGCTCAATTAGCGCAGGTATACTGACGCAGTCGAAATGAAGCCTCGTGTAAGCCAGGCTTTACCCACAACTATTCCTGTATTTATTGGGGATAGTCTACCTTCTCCAAACTAAGTTCAACTCATATTTCTTGAGAGCAGGGAAGAAGGGCTATATAGGGCTTCAGAACCCGTGACATTTCACACCGAGCCTAAACCGATCGATTCTCGGACATTCAAGGGGCAATATAACCCATAGACTACGGGAACCGGGTGGTCCCTGTATTAAGTATATAGGAATAAAAGTATTCAGTAGTCAACGGGATAATTGTGTATTCGGTCTGGTTTAGGTCTGGTTGGTGTGACTGGGGGGGGGGGGGGTATGAGTTGTAATATCGCGAAAGCGGGCGAGTTATGTAAGTCTAGAAGTTACCCTACCGACGATGAATAGTTGCACAGTATTTCGTGCCAATGCTGACGTCACTATCTGAGCGATGAAAGAGATGAGCGCAAAATGGATCAGCCAGTATTTCGAAAAGCACTTCAGAAGCGGCCTCACAATAAGCGCTGCCACTGTTAAGAGAGAGAGAGAGAGAGCGAGAGAGAGAGAGAGAAAACAACAACACCAAATTAAAAGAAAAAACGGTGATCTGAAATATAACGTTGATTTGTAACTTAGATAACGGTCCGACATCTCTACTTGCACGCTATTCTTTGTAAAATAAAGAATTTTTTTTTTCACAGCAGAATTCAAATCAATTCAAATCAACTGAATTCAATTCAAAGTTTATTTCCACTCAAACATGCAACACAAGCAATGATGAATATACAGAGCAGAATTTGAGACGTAAAACATCAATTAAACAGTAGCATAGTTACATTATATAAAAGAGATGACAATTCACTATATATTTATATATATATATATATATATATATATATATATATATATATATATATATATATATATATATATATATATATAAGTATATCACAAAATGTTCACAGGAACAAAGTTCCAACGAAATGCAGAGGAGCATGGTTTTCAAGATCCCCTACAACCCAAATGCCAGTTGATTCCTTTGATTTGCAGGGATGCATACAACTTATATTCTGTTATTCAAACATCTAAATATGTTTCATGAATTCTAAAAATATTTTAAAAATCATTTCTCAAACACGCTAAGCTCCACCCTAAAAAATATGCCCCAGATCTCATTTCTGCAATGACATCATCTGTCAATCATTAGTGGGCTTAGGAGAGACAGTGGTATGTAGCCGTATCCGGACAACTACCCCCTGGACAATTACCCCCCGGACAACCACCCCCCGGAAAACCACCCCCTGGACGACTACCCCCCTAGGACAACTACCCCCAGGACAACTACCCCCAGGACAACTACCCCCAGGACAACTACCCCCAGGACAATTACCCCCAGGACAACTACCCCCAGGACAATTACCCCCCAGGACAACTACCCCCAGGACAATTACCCCCCGGACAACTACCCCCCGAACAACTACCCCCCCCCCCCGAACAACTACTGGACAGCTACCCCCGGAAAAATTGTCCTGGGGTAATTGTCCTGGGGGGTAGTTGTCCTGGGGGGTAGTTGTCCTGGGGGGTAATTGTCCTGGGGGGTAATTGTCCTGGGGGTAGTTGTCCTGGGGGGTAGTTGTCCTGGGGGGTAGATGTCCTAGGGGGGTAGTTTTCCGGGGGGTAGTTGTCCGGGGGGGTAGTTGTCTAGGGGGTAGTTGTCCTAGAATCGTATGTAGCTTTGCCAGAGATGACCATCTGTTCTAATAGACCAAACAATGCGTACATAGGAGTTGCTATGTCAGACATGTTGTAGCATCACCAGGAAAAGAATGGTAATGAGGAGGTATTGTTTGAAAGCATGCAATTCTATTGCGAGCATGTGGTGAGCTGGGGGAAGTTACATTCCAGTGTCTATTGTAAAATGTTAGTGTAGCTGACTGATGATTGACAGATGATGTCATTGCAGGAATGAGATCTGTCCAGAGCTTTTTTAAGGGTGGAGCATAGGAGGTTGGGGAAAATATTTCAAAAAACATTAAAAAATCTATGAAACATATCTATATGTTTGAATAACAGAATATAAGTTGTATGCATCCCTGCACATCAACAGCAACAAACTTGTATTTGTGTTGCGTTTGGGTTGCAGGAGCCTTTTAACTTCACAAGCGCTTTCGATTTAGCTCCTCGTGTGTGTTTTCTATTCGATGTTATGAACTTTATTTTCTTCACATACTAGGTGTTAAAAAAAATGGACACTTTTGATTGTTAATAAATCAAAAATTATACCTCGTATCAGACGGAGGTTTTTACATTTTAAAGTTGAAGGATGTAAAAATTTATTGGGAGTAAGTTTCATGAAATTTCTCTGAATGCTTTTCTTAGAATATTGCTATGAATATTTAATTAGATTTTTCACTTTTTGAAAAACCAAGGCCACAAAATCTGTGTGTATGAGTAATAAATTCAGAACACAACAATTGCCATTGTGTGTTGCAGCTGTTATTTCTCCCAATCTTTTGCTGTCCAATGTCATTAATGATTCATGACTCTAGGCTAAAAAGGTGTTCTGGAATTTCAATTGCTACACACAATGACAACTGTGGTGTTCTGAATTAATTACTGATACACACAGATTTTGTGGCCTTGCTTTTTCAAAAAGTGAAAATCTAATTAAACATTCAGAGCAATATTAAAAAAAAAAGTATTCAGAGAAACGTAATAAAATTTGCTCTCAATAAATTTCACATCCTTCAACTTTACAATGTGAAACCTGAGACTGATAATAGTTATATTTTTTGAGTTATTAACGATCAAAAGAGTCCAATTTTTTTTTTTTTTACACCTAGTATAAATATATGTATATATACGTGTATAAGAAATACATGAAAGTGGCATGAGTGGGGTTGAATTAAAGATGTTGACGTCTTAGTACTTTCAACCCTTGTAAAAAAGGAAACACATGAAAACAACAACAGATTAGTGAAGTATCAGCGACACTTTCATGGTGGAGATACTGAATTGTAGGTTTAGTTTTTCAGGGTTACACCATGAAATTCTTTCAAGGAATAAGAGCTCTGTGGTTCTCGACGTTTCGATCAGTACGCTCTGATCGTCAGTATGCTCTGATCGTCAGGATGATCAGAGCATACTGATCGAAACGTCGAGAACCACAGAGCTCTTATTCCTTGAAAGAATTTCATGGTGTAACCCTGAAAAACTAAACCTACAACAACAGATTAGAACTTAACACGGTCAGCGTTGACCGTTTAAAGCTCACAGACAGTCTCGGTAGCAAAAATCATACTGGCAAGAAACTTAGCTGAAATAGTCACATACTATTCTCCTTTTATCATAAGACATATGTACGAGATTATTTAACATTCCATTCACGATTTCGAACAAATTTTAGTATAAATATCTATAAGAAACGCTTGGTAACGGCTTTTCACTGCCTCACGCTAAGACCATATCCACCCGAAGGTTCCCCGCACAATAAACCCAGCGCTTCGCATTATGTGTAGCGTATTCTACACACACAGCAATCCTCATGTAAGTAGTGTGTGTGTGGCCGTTGTTTGAATTTACATCCCCTCTTTTTTGGGCCAGGGATTTTTATTACTTTTCACCTCTCATTCGATAAATATTTCACTTGAGGAGGAAAAAACTTCACAGCATCTTAGTTATGTTAGTACCCTGCTGTTTATTAAGTAAAATCAACGAATTCTCACGAAAAGTTTTTGAGGGCTCCCCAAACTATCTGTTACCTTTAAAGGAGAGAGATAGAGAGCTAGGAGTGTCAGTCAACAGATTGGCATCACATCTTTCAAAGAAATGGGGGAAAAGGGTTCTATTTTTTAAAAAGTTCCCGTCATGGGTCAAAAATCCTCAATTTATGGATTTGCCAACATAAATTTTCAGGTTGGTGTGTCGTCACCCCTTCCCTCCCCAAAACAACCACCACAATCATCAACACCGCAACCATCACCTCAAATATGTCTAAGGACGCCCAAATATGAAAAAGTATACCTGTCTCTTGAATTAAAAAATATATAATGAAAACACTTTACCTGCTGCAGGGAAGAGACAGACGGCTGCAGAGTAGTATCCGACAATGGCAGGTGTCCAGCAGAATGGACTTCCAAGACCATAGATGACGATGACATCGTAAAGACTCTCATTTACGAGATTTGATAGGCAGGCAATGATCATCAGGCACCCTACCCTCCATCGTCCTTCTGACATCCCACTGCGGAAGATGCCTTGGAGGTCCTCATAACTTTTACGGACGACTTTCCTGGCACTGAAATGCACTCGAGGTGATACCGTCTCAAGGAGTACCCCTGGGCATGTTGTGTACGCTAGATTAATGACAGATAATGCTACAGGCACAGCGAAACACACGGGGAAGTTATCTAGGTACTGTAGGAGCACACCACCTAAAGCCTGGCCGCATCCCCATCCTGCAAAAATGGTGAATGCTTGTATGAATAGTCTTTGTGTGCGGGAATGACCAGCTGTAGAGTCCGCAATATAGGCAGTACATACATTGGTTGTTGCCGTCGTGTCGCCACAGATCCCTAAAGTTATGGCCGCGAGAAGGGTTACGGCAAGAGGCAGTTTGAAAATAGAAACGAGGAGAAAGATTACAGACGCAATGAGATGACCGGTCGCTGAGAAAATCAGAATGGGTTTCCGACCTATGAAGTCCGAAGAAGCAACGAAAACAGGCGCAGTGAGGATTGGTAAGAAAGTCGAAATGCTTGATGACCACATGACCCATAGTGCTGTCTCAGAGTTGATCTTGACTTCAACAGGATCGGACACATTAAGAAGTGAACAGTTGCCACCTTGTTGAGGAAGCAAGTTATACTCGTATTCACTTGCGAGACTTTCTTGAATGTAGAGTGTGCGGAGGGTACCCAGCATCCCTTGGATTGCCAAAATAAGAAAGTTAATGGGTTCAGTCGCTATGTATCTGGCTTTGCTGATTTCCTCTGTGCTATCCATTCTAAAATTGATAATGAATATTAACAATAATACTGTGTGGTAATAAAGACCTATGATGAACTTCGGAGGAAATTTTAAAGGATAAACATCAGCGTTCTCGTCCAGACGGAAAACCAGGAAGACGATAAGAAGGAAAAGGAATACTAGATCCCCAAAACTTTCATAAATCAAGAGAATTCTAAACGAAAATGTAGAACACAAAGGTCGGACAGAACCTTTATGAATAATATAATACAGAAATTAACTATTGAAAGATCATGCTGAATCCATTCAGACAACTAGGTAGTTATAATTATCTAACCCTAATCTTCTACGGAGGATTCTCTAGCTCCCTATGTTTTGTAGTCGGAGATTACTATGAGAACGTGACATTTGTTATTGTACGGTCGACCTGTGGCTTTTTACGTTGTGACCTGGCCAAAACAACAATTTCCTTGATGACAATGGACAAGTGATTGAAAGAAAACAGCTGATTTCCGCAGGGGTCCACCATCACATATTCATGTCCAGAGGCAGCGCGCCCAAAGGGGCGGGGGGGGGGGGGCCTGTGCCCCCAGTGCCCCCACTTTTTCCAATACTCCAAAATTGCCCTTTTTATTTATGAAAAATGCCCCTTTTTTCTCTGATAAGTGCCCTTTTTCCTACTAAAGTGCCACTTAAAGTTTCTAATAAGTGCCCTTTCCCCTTCTGATAAGTGCCCTTTTTTCGCCTTCTGACATGTCTGATAAGCGCCTTTTTTTCTCCTTCTGATAAGTGCCCCTTTTCACCTCTTATAAGTGCCCATTTCCATCTCTGATAAGCGTCCTTTGCTCTTCCGATAAGTGCCCCCTTTTACCTATATTTCCCACTGTTTCTTACAAAAAGAGCTATATCTAACTTCAAAGATTCGGTGCGGCTACATAGTGACAGGTATATTACTGCAACTACAATGTTAGGCAGTGAAGCTGGAGACAAGAGGGGAATAATGCCCCCCACCCCACGTTCTTATAGTAGACAAAAGAATCAAGCAGATCGCATTAAGTATGTTGATATCGATGTAATCATAAAGAAAAAAGACAGGGTTGATGTACGAATTGAAAGATCATTCGACGTTCCCCCCGAAATTAAGCTGTCATTTTTCATTATATCGCCGTTAATAAATGCACATCCCAAGAACTTCAGCATTGGAAAAAAGGTCTATAAAATGTTTTGCTCGCTCGCTCGCTTCACTCGCCCACGCATTAATTATTAGGCCATTACACACAACTACTAATTGGGGAAGCTGAAGCAGTGTCCAGACCCACAATAAAAAATGAAGAAGATGGTGCTTGATAATTTATTAATTGGACTCTAGGGTAATACCAATGTCACAAAATGATTCCCCTTTCTCGCTTTATGTTCACCCCTTGTAGGTACCCCTTTTAAAGAAAAAGTGCCCCTTTTTGCTGGTGCTCCCCACTTTGAAAGACGCTCCGCCGCCCCTGTTCATGTAACAGATAATGAATATGTACCTCCCAGAAAAACGAAATGTACCTCCCAGAAAAACGAAAAAGGAAAACAAAGGGTCATTGGGCCGTATCTATAAAATTAGTAAAGGCCTATAGTGTTATATATTTGTAGAGTCTTCTAGAAGGAATTCTTTTTGTGGTTTCTTAGTGCACCAATAGTTACAGATATTTCTAAAAGATATAGGATTATGCATATTTAGATGTACTCAGTAGCACTAAAAGTCAGAATCATCAATTTCATAGTAAATTATACACATCCAGTAGAGCAAGAACTTTCTAGATCATTCTGTATGATTTATGATTATAATATTGTAAATTTGTGACTATGTAATCTGTTAACAATCCTGTCCTTTGTATGACATTCTTAGTAAGAGTTTAACATTAAAATGGGTCTATTAATAGATCAATCCTGACTTTCTTAACGTGAGCAAGGCTGGTGCACATTTTCTCATGAATAGCACAAATTTAGTAGGAAACGTAAGACCGCCTATCCAGTTTTGTCGGGGATGTTTCCAGGTCCTCCGAGACAATGACATTGACATTGTTATGCCTAAACAATGTCTAGTACAAAATATTATTCCAAAGTGTTTATTTGACCTGGCGTTTTCTGTGTGCACTTCCAAATATATTCTACCACGTATACAATGTATTTGACACCAAATAAAAACACCTTCAAAACAATGTGTTTTGCCAGGGTAATAATACTACTTCGGCGCTTAGAAACATTGTATTAAGCGCAGTATAAATGTTATGTATTATTATTATTATTATTATATTCGGCAAATTTGGTCTGACAACCCACCCCCTCTCAATGCCCACGATCTACTATCATTAACTTATCAAGCGTTAATTCTTTATCATATTGATAATATTTCCATTTAAAAGTCTATACAGAGAAATAGATGGTAATCTTAGATTATAATACTATCATAATTTTGAAATGATGGAAGTCCTAAACGAAACACGCTTTAAAAAGGTGGATAGTTAAATATTATATAAAACGGAAAAAAAAACTTTTTTGTTTGAATGTATACCTATTCTATACAAATTAAAAAAGGCAAATCTAGCGTGGAATTGAAAAACAAAATAGTTTCAAATAATACATTGATTTGTAATTCAAAGAGCGGTGGTACAATTTAACATTTCCTACAATCAATCACTTCCGTAATGAAGATTTATTTCACAGCTTCATGTGATTTGAAAGAAATGAATTGTGACTGGTATGAGGTCCAGGAATAAAAGGGTGATGCTATAAGCTACAGCTGAAGAGACCCCCGGGCCTTCTGACAGTTTCCTTTCCCCCTCTTTTTTAGGGTTCACTAGA
Organism: Heliocidaris tuberculata; assembly: GCA_025618425.1. Lineage (NCBI taxonomy): Eukaryota > Metazoa > Echinodermata > Echinoidea > Camarodonta > Echinometridae > Heliocidaris > Heliocidaris tuberculata. Next base: position 22,014,651 of record CM046845.1, read on the forward strand.
CAGGTGGCCACTACGAGACCGAAATTTTCCCTTTTATGAAGGCCTTTTTCTTTGTTTTATTCTTCTCGTGGGCTGTCGGTCTCATTTGCAAACATAACGCCAGGATGCAATGACAGAGAAAATGGAGATTTATTCATTTTTTGAAACAATTAACAATGTGGAAAATTGGCTCAGCGTGCACCGGTGCGCAAGAGATTGGTAGAAGCCAAATAAACCACTAAAAAAAGTTCTGCAATTCAGGTTTGAGGGGCAATACATCTCGTTATACTTAATCATCATACGTGAATGTGGTATCAATAGAAATTTTAATAATTTCTCTTTAAAATGGTGTGTCATTTGTGATGCTTACGCAAATCATGAAATGCGCTGTTCTTCTGAATATGCAGCAAGGTCAAAGATGAAATGTTGCAAAATTTGTTGCTTTCAAAAGTGAATTCCCGTTTGTTTTGAGGATGGGTTGAGTTTGAATGATGTTGATGCAGTGATGCGCGAAAGTCCACACATGACGTATTCTCATCTGCATACGTGGATGAAACCTGTTTTGAATAATTTTGAGCCTAGTCATATTAAACTGTTTAAGATGTAGGTTTCATTTCTTGTTAAATTCATGAAAGTTGAAAGGTGTCTTCATCCACTAATTTGGGATTAATTATTTGTTTTACCTCTAACAACCCTCAATCACAAATGCAAACAATGTAGACACACTTTTATTCTACTCTTTTTCATCCTATTCACAAGATGGAGCCCCCCCCCCCCCCCTGGATTTTCAAAGTTCCAATTTTCGGGCAACAATCGCCTCATCTGCAGGCGAGATATGTAATTTTGATGATAACATTACATAAAGTGCCAACTTTTTCGCTCGTTCCCAGATTGTAAAACTGCAAAGTTGGATATTCGGCCAAAAGGCGCCAATCCCCCTCGCGAAAATGTGCCCGTACGCCCATGATGATAATTAACAAGTGTGTGTATGCAGAAAGTAACGGAATATTGCCTGGAATTTCAGAATAAAGGACAAATTTCTATTTAAAAAAAAAAAATATGCGCGTGCCAATGGTAATGACGCACCCTATACCCCTGGATATGGTGCGCCATTTGTCTATTTGAAATTGAACTTAAGGCGAACCTCTGTCACTTTTATGACTTATAAACCACTGAAATTGACCCACACCACAGTAACAAAAAATGATGAAAGTCACATAAAATGACGAACAAAGGACAAATCTGAGGCACCTGTGCGTCATTTTTGTAACGAACAAAATGATGCTCGTGTCACAAAAATGATGCACGTGTCACAAACATGACGCACATGTTAAATGACCTAGCACCGAGAAGAAGTTCATATTATTTTTTTTTTAAATTTAATTTAGAGAACTGCTGTCAAGTACATGGAGGACTGATGCAATTACCAATCCCTCTTTTTTTTTTCTTCCTTTAAAAAATTAATCATTGCATTGCAATGAAACTTACTATGGACAAGGTAATTAAGTTTTTTCTTCAAATATCTCTAGCTGCTGCCGCCGGAACATAAATTGTTCCTTAAAATTACCTAAGAAAGAGGGTGCAAAAATAGAGTAATGACCCTATCATGACGCACCCCACCCTGGGGTATAGGTTACGTCAATTCAATGGACAGAAACATTGTTCATTTTATTCTGGGTCATTTTTAAAAAAATGTCTCAATATTAATTTTGTTTGTTTCGAAGAATATCATTTTTGGTGAAAAGTTGGAAACAAGTTTCATTCATGCAGGTGCTTAATTCTTCCGGGCTTTCCCCATTGCTTCCAATCCGGTTCCAATCACCCCAGGGAATTCAGTTTTCATTCGTACTGAGCGCATGAATGCGAATTAGCCCCGCTAAAGCCTCGGTCACAAATACCATTAAGAACTGCTACGAACGCCGTACGAACGATTTTTTAGACCATTTCGTAAGATCTTCTCAAGAAGGCCGGACGAAATCAGCGTTCGTAGACCGTTCGTGGACCGTTCGTAAGTTCGCAGCCTGGTCGATTGTCTTGTTCAAGATTTTTTTCAACGTCGTACACCCCCCCCCCTTCGTAAGGCGGCCATACGAACGTCGTAAGAATATCGTAAGAACCACGCAAGATTTTGTAGGGTCGAGAGACAATTCTAGAAGCCTTAAATTCTTACGATAATCGTAAGATCGCCTTAAGTTGTACGTAGAGGGCTCTTACGGCGTTCGTAAGAACGCCTTACGAACGGAGATTCGTAGGCGCTCTTACGAACGACTCTTGGCGTTTACAAGGCGTTCGTAAGGTGCTCGTCAAGCGTAGGTACACAATTTGTGCAATTGTTGAGTTTTAGCACTACTGCCATCTTGAAAGTATCTAACTTTCAACAGTCACAGAATTTTCGACATTACACAACAGCGCCTTTTTGCAACCCGACAAAATATACAAAAATTCATAAGATCTTCTTACGAATGACTTGAGAGTGCCGTGAGTTGCACGTACGACCATCTTGCGACAACAAAAATCGTAAGATGGCCGTAAGTCTGACGAAAGAATAACTCAAGGCATTCTTACCAAAAACGTACGAACTCTATAGGGCCATTTTATAACCGAAAATCACTTCGTTTCTCAAGAAGGTCTTAATTTGTTCTTGCGAATTAAATGGCGTTCGTACGAACTTCGTAAGAAGGCCGTAAGAATCTATGCCCCATCTACGAATCTCTACGAACTCCGGAATTCGTACGAACGCATCGTTCGTACGAACCTTTGTGACCGTGTATGAATATACACACCATAAACCTACCATGACACACAGCGTATAGGAGCTTGTGGGAACCAATTCCGTATAGCATCATATTTATATTGTAATCCAGTTCCAAAGACCCCCTTTTCCCACAATTTTAGTAGTTCTGAAGACCATCCGATAATACGGTCATGATGTGTGATGTCATACATGGAGAACTTTCCCATTTATTTTGAAAGGTACATAAATCACTCAAAGTATCCCTTTTCATAACTCTTATCCTGAAAAAGACATTTTCCATGGGAGAGCATGTCAAAATAACTATGTTATCCATAATGCATCATGGAAAAAAAGTTTGTTCTGTCATTAAAATGGACAGAGGGGTGTTTTGGAGTTCTCCATCTCCATATCATATGACATCACACATAATGATTGCATTGCCAAAATGAGATTCCCGTAATCTCAGGTTTCAAAAATCCTTCACTTTCTAAATTCTTCTTCAGGTTTCTAAAACTTTCACTATTCTCCTCTAATTTCCTGCTTCTTCTCATTACAAAAATTTTCATAACTATATTCATTCCCCTTTTAACCTTTTGTAGCTGAAACTGACAGGAAATTTAAAATAATCATTAAAAATAAAGAAACATGAAGATAGTCACTCTAAACCCCTTTACTTACATTTAGTAGGCATATAATTTAATTGTTAATGTTAAAAACATACACTTTTAGTTGTTCAAGCATAATTAAGTTGGTAGAGCCTATTTACATGGAATTTACGTGATATCTAATTGAAAAAAATAACAATGAAATGGATGCTATGCTCCACAAAACCCCTACATAGAGGTATCATACATCATTATCGGACAATACTGTGTAACCTTTCGATGTCTCACAGGTTGCATGCAGAAGAACATCACGTATCATCGCGCATATAGAATAGTACGTAGATCAGTTGACACATTCTGCGTAAGTTGTCTTTCGCTACTAAATATTGCTTTGAAAGGGATAATTTAGATTTATGCAAATTTTGCAAATAGCCCAAAGTTGATTTTTCGGCAACAAAGCTGAAATTGTTCGTAGACCACATGGGATCACAAACCAACAAAAAACTTCAACGGAAAGATCTTTTCTATGTTTAATACCATGAATACAGGCTAAATAGGGCTGTCAAATGGACTATATGGGGAGCCAGTGAAGTGAACGCAGGATTGGGGTTATGTGCTCAGATTTCCTTGAGAGAGAAACAAGTCTTGCAGCAGAATTCTGTATACTCTTGGAAGTGGGTGTAAGTATGAATGAGGGAGCCCCCAAAATATAGAGTTACAATAATCTTAGTGGCAGGAAACAAATGCATGGGTTAACTTTGCAATTCTGGGTCGGTCTCGTAGTTTCCTAATCTTCCCAAATTTGAAAATGCCAAAAGATGCGGACTTACATTAATGTGCTGTTGAAGAGTAAGAGTTTTGTCAATTGTCACGCCGAATACTGAATGTTCGAGACCAGTCAGAAATGACCAATGACGTACGGTTCGTCCATAAATATGTCACACGACCGCGGAAAGTCGAAAATATGGCGTCTCCCAGAACACCATCGTTCTCTACCTTACCTGGTAGAGATCGATGGAACACACTTATTCGTAGATCAGAAAAGACCCACGGCATGTGCATACACAATCTGCACTGCTACACAGTTATCTGCGGCAATAGGACATCACACAGTTTATATAAGATCAAGAGACTGAAAATATGGAATTTTAAGCATTGAATTTTGTTTTCATTATATTTTTTCTGCTAAGACCAAATGAGCCTTCTGTACTGCTGCCTCTCTGTGGAAAGAGGAAATCTGCATTTGTTTAAGGCACCAGTGTGGCCAGCGAAAAAAATACTATTCTGCTAGCGAGCAGCGAAAATTCTGCTAAATACAAAATTTTACTGCTAAATCCAAATTTTAATCAAAAATTCTCTGACAAGCAAAAAAAAAAAAAGGTTGTCAGCATTTTTTGGGGGGGACTTTTTACTCAAAAATTCTCTGACAAGCAACAACAACAAAAAAAGGTTATCAGCATTTTGGGGGGGGACTTTTTACTCAAAAATTCTCTGACAAGCAACAAAAAAAAAAAAAAAAAAAAAAAAAAGGTTATGAGCATTTGGGGGAGGGGGGACTTTTTACTCAAAAATTCTCTGACATGCAAAAAATAAATAAATAAATTAAAAAAAAGGTTATCAGCATTTTTGGGGAAACATTTTACTCAAAAATTCTCTGACAAGCAAACAAAAAAAAAAAGAAAAAAAAAGGTTATCAGCATTTTGGGAGAAACTTTTTACTCAAATTTACTCAAAAATGAAATACCAGAATTCTGCTAAAATTCTGCTAAATTTTGTCAGATTATGCCTAGCATAATGCTAAAGCGGTCAAAATTCTGCCAGAAAGCAGAATTCTGCCAACTCTGGCAACGTTGTAAGGCGCACACATAAGTAATTCATCCGCTCGCAATGCATTCTTGTGAGGCGGAGCAAAGTTAATAGGATAAAAAATGATTAAAGAAATTCATATTAAATCGAGTATCTGTCCTCTGTAAATTTTAAGAAAGCAAATGATGTTTAATAGTCATAATGTTTTCGATTTTACCCTTCGGCTGAAGTGAGCTTTGTGTTCTTTTAAAGGGTTTATATTATCTCAATGTATTTCCACTATTTCAGCCTGCGATTCTTCTTGTTCTTACTTTGGTTTTATTTGGCAAGTAGTCAGAGTTGACTATTTTCGCCACAAAATTTGTTTTTATTTATCATAAAAATACATATTCCTGAGTGAATATTTTCTTTTCTCACAAATTAATTCTTACATCAATATGTATTTTTCATGTTATTTTCATTTACCGGAAATACAAAACTGTTCGTTGTATTGCATGTATTACGCGCCCCCCCCCCCCCAAATCACCTTTGCCCACACATGCGTACTTCACACTTTCCCGCACCCATTTTTACATGCCATCTTACCAGCCAATGAAGTACGTCTTCCGCGAGAGTTATGTTTATCCACGTTTCAGCCTTCTTAACTGTTATAGCCGGGAAAATGCCCATACAAGACACCTCATTCAGGAGATTGTTATATTTTGTCGCTACTCTGAAGATTCTAACCAATTCTACCCAGACGTTTTCAAAATATGATTTTTTTTTATTACTATCGATTTAACACGTGAGCGAGCGAAGCCTAGCCTAGGCCTATATCGTTACTGCGGAAACGTCGGCTGCTTGCAGAAAACTTTGCGAATGCTCTAAAATAACTTTTTAAATATCTTGTAGGAAACGTTAAACAATTTCAGTAATAAGTGTAGGGTATAGAGGTCGAGTATCTGTCCTCTGTAAATTTTAAGAAAGCAAATGATGTTTAATAGTCATAATGTTTTCGATTTTACCCTTCGGCTGAAGTGAGCTTGTCTTTGTGTTCTTTTAAAGGGTTTATATTATCTCAGTGTATTTCCACTATTTCAGCCTGCGATTCGACGAGAGTTATGTTTAGCCGCGTTTCGGCCTTCTTAATTTTGTTATCTCCGGGAAAATGCCCAAACAAGGCACCTCATTCAGGAGATTTTTATATTTTGTCGCTACTCTGAACATTATTGCTTCAAATTCAGTATTGATACAGTGGTCGTTTTTACCTCCCTCTTCGCAAAAGCTTGGACTTCAGAACGAAGGAATTGTACCAATCTTGTCAGTAGACCAGACTTTTTCAATTAAAAGCAAAATATCAAATATTTTTAAGAATTGACCTACTCTACAGCGAAGCTTAGCTTTGCATTGCTGGGGAAGCGTCGGCTGCTTGCAGAACTTTGCGAATGCTCTAAAAATAACCTTTTAAATAGCTTGTAGGCAACGTTAAGCAATTTTAGTAATCACTTGAGGGTATATACTGAGGTCTTATTTTATGTAATTTGAGACAGTATTGAGTAAAACTGTCGAATTAGAGCATCAAAAATCACATTATTGTAAGATGAGAGCGGTTTGTGTGCAATGCAATATAGCAAACATGGACCTCCCCCGTTCCCCAATCTTTTTTTTTCTCTCTCTTCTCTATTGATTCTCTTACCCCCCCCCCTCCTCCCCACCCTCCCCTTTTGTTTTGGCTTTCCTCCATTTCAAGATATGACCTACTCTATATTGTTGCTGGCAGTAGTAAAGCAGTAGGGGCAGCAATTATATATTGGTTTGGGAGTACAAGGTTATATCATAACCTTGTACTTTTGGATGACTTACTTTTTTTGTTGTGTTTAGTAAGAGTATAGAAGAGTCCCTGAATCAGGTAATCTAGCAAATTTAAGAAAATTAAATCTTGCTTAGGTAGCTTAGCGAAACATCCTGGCGCGTAAAAACGCGGGAAAGACGCACATGACAAAATTATTCAAAATCAAAATTTCATTCTATAGATCAGAACCAAATATTAGTATGTAGAATTAATATTTACCTCTTTGAACAGTTTAAAGCAAAATAATATGAAAACCTTTATTCAGATGTGTCTGATTCTAATTTTAGAAGCACAGACAAAAGCAATTTTTCACTTCGCATCTTTCCCGCGTCTTTGTGCGCCATTGCGTTTCGCTAAGCTACCTTAGAGTGATTTTGTTGTTTTTGACTACTAAAACAGTGAATGTTTGACACAGTCCTGCATAGGCATTGGCCATGATTGAACATTGAACACTGAACATGATGAGTGCGTATTTCAGGAGTCCAGAGATCATGATGACGACCGCAGGAATCACCACGAGGTGAGTCAATTAAGGAAAATCAAATATGAATGAGGATTTAACATTGAAATATACAATATATTCATGTCTGATTTCATTACATGTGTTGGGAATCGTCTCAAGTTTTAACAGACTGTCACCATTAAGAGGGGCTCCAAAATTTCCCCCACAAATTAGTAAAAGATAAGAGATCAACAATTAGGACAGGCCTACATGTAACAGCTTGGGAAAAATGTGAAAAACTTTTTTTTCTTTGTCAGAGATTTTGGTATCTTATTACACTGCAGAAAAATGCGAGAACAAATTTTCTTTTGCTTGTAACAAATTTTTGAGACCTGTCGCTCTGTGCCCTTTAAAAACTCTGACAGTGCCCCATAGAATGCGTAAAGTTCTACAGTGCGTTTTCTCTTTGTGATCGCTAAAAAAATCCAATCTCCATTAGAACCAATGAGAATATCTAAATAGGGTGCTTGGGTTCAACACATATTGGTGAACGATTTCCTGAATTTCAAGGCTGACACAATAGACGAGATTGTATTCGATATTCACATTGCGCCACTTTCTAGAAAATCAACCGAATAATCACTTCATATCTGTAATAAATTACTCTACCATATTCAACATGAGAGTGCACATTCTATACAGGGTGTCTCTGAAAAGGGAAACTCAAGTTTATGGGTAAATAAATTAATAATCCCAAATCATTTCTTCATTAATGTATACATCATTGGAAAGCTTATTTTCTCGTCTTTCAAGAGACACCAAAACCAACATGATCAGTAAACCATGCATGATTGACATGATTGATTTAATTTGAAACAGTCTCAAGTGGCACTGTCAGAAACCAAATTTTCCTAAATAAATGGACGGCTGCGACAGTTGGTTCATCATTGTCTTGAAAATACATTAAATGATTTGGGATTCTTAATTATTAGAAATACACTTAATTGAAAATCATATTCTTATCATCCATATGAGACCATAATCATGATGGAAGGACCAGGTATTAATTAGGAGGCATAAATTGTAACTGGTAAGGCACATTGATACTTGTTCCTGCCTCATTTGACTTCTTCCAACAAGATGACAATGTGCCTAACCAATTGGTGATTGTGCTACCTGCTTAGCCAAGTGTGGTCTATCCACCATGATTATGGTGTCATTTTAAAGGAAAGATGCATTTTTCTAATAAGTAATGATCCCAAAGCATTTCATGTCTCTTTAAAATAGCAGCCATCTACGTATTTGGGACAATTTGGTTTCTGACTGTGCCACTTCAGACTGTCTCAAATCCGCCATGCATGATTCGTTGATCATAGTTCTGGGTGCCATTGCATAAAGACTTACTATTATAGTAACTTTGCCATCAATGGTAACTACCATGGTAACGTTGCTCAAGAGCCAATCAAAATCCAGTATTCCATGAAAAGTTACTATAATAGCAAAGTTACTATAATAGCAAGTTTTATGCAACGGCACCCTGGTGTCATATGAAAGAAGAGAAAATGAAAATTTAATGATATAAGCATTTGATGAATACATTTTACTAATGAATAAATGATTTGGAATTATTCATGAATTTACACATAAAATTGGGTTTCCTTTCTTTTCCAGGGATACCCTGTATATTATCAAAAGGATGGCTGGTGTGCCCGAAAATGTTTTCTTTTCTGATATTACGATGTCAAAGTTCAGTCAAAACAGTTCACAATTATAGTTATACAGTTTGTCTATACATGAACTTTCCGCGAACGACAGAACGCTGTTAGAGGGGGTGAGACATGATAACCCGCTGATCTACATTTTACTAGTGTTTTATTCTGTACATGTAGAGTCAGCTTTTGCTAAATAAAATCTTTGCTCCATACGATTCCCAGCTTCCTTAAAATGTTTTTTGTGTTATTGTATTTGTTTAGACATTGACTGGATTTATTTATTTGATCATCTGTTACCAAGATTTATGTGACATACAAATTCAGCGTATAGATAAACACTGTAAACTTACTTAAAAGGGAACAAAGTAAATAGCAAGGTGTTTCTCGAATCTATAGATATCTATACATGGAAAAGTTATTATTACTGATAACGACAATCTAATCAAGTCAAGACACATAGAATAAATGATGTGCACTATGTGAGTTGTATTTATGGAAATTTAAACACCACTGTTTTCTTTGACGAGAAAAATTACTTTTTTTAACATTAAAAAAAATCGAACAACGGTATAAGCATATAAAATATTTCTACATACCATACATATAACATTACGCATATGATGATTCTGCCAACCCTCCTGAGGTTCCGAGGGGGTGGGGCGGGAGGGCACCTGCCTTTTGACCCCCAAGGCTTGTTTTTCATCTGATTCACGATTTACTGTGGATTGTGTGGTATACAAAACAATAATGATGCATCTATATAATAATATTAATGATAATAATGATATGTCTTGTTTGCCCAAGATAGCCTTATCAGTATTATATACTGTACTCCCTGAGGGTCCTGCAATCATACTATTACCCCGGCTTTCTTCGAATAAAGGCACCGGTTATCATAAGACGAAAAAAAAAAATTTAGAGCAAAAATACACCCTATGATTCTGCCTGTCGTAGAAAAAAAATGCTCAAGGAAGGAAAATGTTTTGTCTAGCAAAGCAGAATGTGCAACTGCCAATGTCATAATAAAGGAGACTATTTGGAGCGTTAACTTGCAACCTTTGTACAGAGTTAACGCCCTTCTGGCACCAAACAGACTATGTCATTGTCAGCCTTTGTCAGGTATAAAAAAATTGGATTGGGCATTATGTTCAGCACACAAGCAGCATTTTTGATGATTTCTTCTCACCATCCCCCTAACCCGTAGCAAGGCTGGTGATCACACATTTACTGTAACCGCATTCTAAAGAATGGAACAATTTCCACTCGCTCATGAAATTAGCTATATATAATTCCATAGACCAATAAATACTTGAAAACATATCTCTTCCCGGATTAGTTAAATCCCTTCTATTTCTCTCAATTAAACGTTATGCCTATGTTGATTTTGATTCTGTGTTGTGAATTCATGAATTTGCAAACTCTGTGATATATTACTGTGGTACTAAATGCTAGTTATAGTTATTGTTATTATTTAGGGAAATCTGAGGTGGGAAGGCAAAGTTCCTCATACTGCACCCCCTGAATTTTGTGCATATTTAGCTAACTGCACACCATATTGTGTCATGAATATAATTTTATTATGGCTAGAGTGCCCAAGTCTGCGCAGCGCCCTTGTCTGCGCACACGTGTAACTGCGCGATTCTAACGAAACAAAACATGCAAGGAACACGGACATTTCATCTTTATTACAGCGATAGATATTCATTTAAAAAACGAGTCAAAATATTGATAAAAGGGTCTTATTTCAGACATTTTATGCACAGGCCTCAAAATGTTGTCTTTCTCGTCAAAACTCCCGAACTGCGTGTAAAATGAATGATTGCGCAGACATGGGCACCATTGTTTTTTTCAATGTCAAAATGACACGGCCGCCGTTTCATGTGAAAATGGCATAGTTCTTGCTCTAATTTCGATGAGATTTTTCGCACACTTACTCTTTAGAATATCAGGAATAATATGAAATTAAGCATTAGTGGAATATTAAAGAAATTCTTGTTAAATTTTAGGTCAAATCTTAGGTGCGCAGACATAGGGCTCCCCCTCATATATAAAATCGTGAACATTTTCATCCAAAGTACTGATACTTCCTTTGATTTCCGCTTTCCTGTTTTTTTTTTACCGGACACGTCCATAGTGACTGTCAAGGTATTTCCTATGCATTTGTTTTCGATCAAAGGTTCATTTCAAATTCAAATGAAAATATTTATTCCATACGTAATCGAATGTTTGAAACCGCACATTTCAATGATCCCGAACCGTATCGTATATAGCATCCACACACACAAAAATTAAAGGAGGGGATCGTCGATGTATAGTGAGTAGAAATGCACCCATCTTGGCTCAGTATTGCATCTCTGAAGTAAATGTGTTCAGGGTCACTAGACCGACAGCCATCAAACAAAGAAATACATAAGGGATGATAGGAAAATGTCGGACTCATGGGCTGTCGCTCCCATGGGCTGAAGTCCATGCATGTGCTGTTTGTTTGTTGTTTGCTTGTTTTTATCTCGGTAATCGATGACATAAATAATATACATAATATAAGATTCAATATATGGCGAATAGGCCATTTCAGCCGTATTGCAGATTAAGGGTATGGATCTATACATCACATAACAAATTATCACCTTTTTTCTAAATATGTATCATGATACATTTTTAAATAAGAATTTCCACAGTCAGCTAAAATTAGAATATCAGTGCACATGATTCTACTATACATGGGCCCTCTTGAATGAAAAGTTGTGTTTTTTCGTCATTTTTAAAATTTTTCTTTCTTTCCGTTTCTTTTTCTTTTTGATATATATATATTTTTTTAATTTTGTGTTTTTAACCCGTATTTTGTGCATATATAGCTTATTACACACTAATCTTGTGCCATGAATATAACTTTAGAATATAAAATCGTGAAAATTTTCATCCAATGTACTGATACTTAGTTTAATTTCCGCTTTCCCTTTTTTTTCTTTACCGGACACGTAGTGACTGTCAATGTGTTTCCTATGCATATGTTTTCGATCAGAGGTTCATGTCAAATGAAAATATTTTATTCTATACGTAATCGAATGTTTGAAACCGTACAATTCCATGATCCCGTACCGTATCGTATATAGCAAAAAAAAAAAAAAAAAAAAAAAAATTAAAGGAAGGGATGGTCGATGTACAATAACTATGAATGTACCCATCCTGGCGCAGTATTGCATCTCTCAAGTAACTGTTATCAGGACATTATTTGTAAGTTCCCGGTACATGCAATTTTTTTTTTTTCTGGGTGGGGGGGGGGGGTATTTTTTTTTTTTTAGTAACACACATGCACACGCTGGTATCAATATGCCTATAGCACTTCATTTATTCGATGTACGATAAAAGAGCAATGTAGATCAAATGCCTTGCTCAAGGGCATAAGTGCCGTGCCGGGGATCGAACGCCCGATCCTCGCATCTCCAGTCAAGCGCCTTAAACCACTGGACCACGGCACCTCCATGGGGTCATGGGGTAGACCGACAGCCCCCCGTCATTCCTTCCTTTTCTCCTTTTCCATACGTGTTTCCATGCATTCATATTTATTTCAGTTTTATGAATTTCTGTATTCACGTTTTATAATTTCTTTTCTCTTGTATTAAAAAGAATTAATAATTAATATGTTTCATTATATTTCCTTTTCTCAATATCTTTTTTCACCTTTTCATCAATGAATTGTTTTTCTTTTTCTTTCTTTCCGTACCTTTTTCTTTTCTTTTATATTTTTGTTTTTTAAATGTTGTGTTTTTGACCCGCATTTTATCTTCTCCTTTTACCTGTTTCTATGATATTTAATGGTTCTCCTCTTATTCTCGTAATGCATTTCTCTGATATTCCTTCTTCCAACCACACACTTATCAGATTCTTTGATAAATACTAAATCATGACAGTGCAAAAGTACAAATTGAGATATCTATTATTTTATCATGGACATGATGGAGGTGTGCTGTTTTTTCTCCAACAAAAAATGATCTTCAAATACATAGCTTTTGCCGGTTTTGTCCTTGTTTGGCTCCAAAACTTCTGAGACATTCGGACTAAAAAGAGCACCTTTATTCACTATTTACAGCTTTCATCCAGATGATCAAGTTAATATAGACAATGAGGAGACAGAACTACAAGAAGCGTCTGTGGATGAAAATGGTGCCGCTGACTCAAAATACAAGGTTGCCATTCCACGACATTTGGGGATTCTTGATTGCATTTGGCATTTAGTAAGTATGTGTTACAACTTTAAAGCTGTCAAAATTGCCGATCGACAAACTGGGAAGTATATAAGGACCTTCTTTTTTTGTCAAACAGTGCATTCATTTAGTTAGTGAAACCACAGTGCCCTTAAGTGACAGTAGCAAAACTGATTAAATGAAATTTATTGATTTTTAAACTGCTTTTACGTTTAGACTTCATCTTTTCTTACACGTTGTTGCGATGAATATTTCCAAGAGTTTTAAAAGATCTGAAGAAAAGCGGCAGAATTCTGAGACTTTCGTCCTGCGAAAGACCAGAGGACAGGTTGTCTGGTGCATGTTCTTTCAAGTCCATTTTAAAGTCTACGATGTCTAGAGAATCAAAGAACTTACGGAGGCTGCGGTTATCATTAATCAAACGTTTACTTTTATACGCAGATTGGGTCAATTATTGGCACAGGCATCTTTATCTCTCCGACTGGGGTTCTCCGTGGTGCAGGAGGTTCCGTTGGTGTCTCTTTTGTCCTGTGGATAGTATGCGCCATGATCAATGCATGTGGCGCCCTCACGCTGGCCGAACTGTCGGTTGTCGTGAAGAAATCTGGAGGGGACTTTAGCTTCATTCTGCAGGCCTGGGGACCCCTGATGGCTTTTATCCGACTATGGGTACTTCAATTTATCATTGCTCCCAGTGGAGCAGCTATCGGAGTGATGACCATCTCACGGTATCTGCTGACTCCCTTTTTCCAGTGCGTGGAAGCACCTGTTGCATCGCTGCGCCTCATCAGCGTCATCTGCCTTTGTGAGTTGAGTTCATATGTATTTTTTAAAAAGAAAAAATTTCATTGGTTTGAAGGCCAAAGGGGAAAAAATCAATAAAACTTGGTCCAACCCCCCTACTCTGAGGAGGATTTCGCTCTCTATCAATTTCTGGGCATGCAATTGGAACCCATCTCTTCTCCTCTCGCTCTCTCTCTCTCTCTCACACACACACACACTCTCATATCACCCATCCCTCCCCACACTTTTTTTTCTTTACTTTTATCAGGTTATCAGCATTTTATGGGGTGTATTTTTACTCAAAAATTCTCTGACAAGCAAAAAACAAAACAAAACAAAAACAAAACAAACACCAGAATTAAGCTAAAATTCTGCTAAATTGTTTCACATTATGCCTAGCATAATGCTAGATGCTAAAGCGGTCAAAATTCTGCCAGAAAGCAGAATTCTGCCAACTCTGACACCGTTGATCTCTCTCTTTCTTACTAGACACACCCATTCTCTGTCTTCCCCTCTCTTCTCTTCATCTGACCTTCATTTCCATTTTTTCAACACCCATTTGTACACAGCTCTACTATTGTTGTAAGTATATAATATCACTTTATATAATCCCATGGCCAAATAAAACCAAAAATTTAAATATAAAATTATACAAACTTTGCAATTTGCCATGTCCCGCCGTTTTCTGAGACAAATTTCCATGACGTTATTAAAACTTGTTCCTAACGTGTTGTTTATTTCTTTATATTTTGATATTTAACTATGTTTATTTAAATACACATATATATCTTTGTAATGTACTGTAATATATTTGTGATTATTTCTTATAAAAACGGAAATGACTTAATGAATGAATCTATGTCATGTAATGCCTTCCTTGCAGTGTTTGTCCAGGCGGTCAACTGTATCAGCGTCCGTTTTGCCTGCAAGTTGGCAGGTGTACTCAGCATTACAAAGATAGTTGGCCTCGCCATCCTCATTGTAACTGGGATACATAATTTGACACTAGGTATATAATTTTTTTTAAAATTTATCTTGATCAGTGCCTTATACGGGGGCACAACTCGCCCAAATAAAAAGAAAAATATGATTGCACCAACAACAAAAAAAAAAAAAAAAAAAAAAAAGAGAGGAGAGAGAGAGAGAGAGAGAGTGAGTGGTGCTTGTATTAAGTGAAAAGAAGATGTATCATCTCCTCGCAGACCCATTCACCAGCTCCTTCGTATTTCATAAAGGCAAGTCAAGTGCCCCCCCCCCCCTCCCCCGGTGATTGGATGAAACGCCATTGGTTAGGATTATGGTCATAAGAGATTTCTAATCTTGAATATGTACGAAATCTTTATTAAAAAATTCTTTGAGCGTAGGTTCTTCTTTTGTAGGTTGGTGGACACAGTGATGGCACGATCCCAGTTTTTCCTTCTTTAAACATAGAGGCCTGCCCTGATATAGAAGCATAACTCTTCTATATGGTTATGTCTTACAACTTATATGGGATTTTCGTCACTATCGCGCCTCAATCGAGGGTGAGGTGTATAAACTATTAGCATGTATATTTAAAGGAACCTTTTCATTCCTTTTAGGTCACACCGAGCATTTCCACCATCCATTCTATACTGGCTCTTATGACATCACTCTTCTCCCAACCGGTCTTCTCTCTGGCATCTGGGCGTACAGTGGCTGGTTCGTAACTTCTTTTTTTAGATATCTTATAGTAGCGTAGCATGGGTCCAGTCAATATGTGAGTGTGGGTGGGTGTTTGTGAGTGTGTATGTGTGCGTGTGTTTGTTTGTGTGTATGTGGGGAATATTGGAGTTGGAGGAAGGGCTCACGGGTCTTACTAAGTGGATGAAATGAAGTTTGTTTTTTTTTTCTCTCTCTCTCACTCTTCCATTTCCCTTTTTTGTACTAGAACCTTTTGAGACAATTTGTGGTTGGGCTCAATAACTTTTGATTCAGAGCTATAAAAACTATACCAGATGCATTAATAGAAAGAGCAAAAATTTCTGCACACACTATGTCCAGTTTTGTTGCATGACCATTATTGCGTTTGATGCCAGGAATTTAAAAAACGAGAATAAGATTTAAAATCCTTAAATTGGCAACACGTTGAGTTTCAAAATCTTTTTTTAAATAAAAACTGGCAAATTTTTTCAACTTTTCGACAAAATTACTAACCATGTATATTGTTTTCAATGACATTACACCTTATTAGAACCATGTAGCACTGAAAGAAAAATATTATTGTTGCCAATTTGAAGAACAAAATGTGATCAATGTAGCCCTTAAATAATTCCTGTCCTGAAAGTGTTAAGTGGGTAGGGTGAATTGGTAGAAAATCGTATTTTTGAAATGCAAAAGATTAACTTTACCTGTATAATAAGATAGATTTACAGTAACAATTATTTTACAATTGAACATGGGGTGCTATATAGCAAACCTCATAGCTGTTTATAACTTTTACCATACATATCCATTAATTGGTTGATTTGCTTATTTCATTTTACAGGAGTGTTATCACCAGTATTACTGAAGAAGTAAAGAACCCTCAAAGGTAAGATTTTTAAAGATCATGCAACTTGTAATCTACCCACTGCATGATATCAAATGTCTGCATAGACGTAAGGGATCATATAGTTTTGAGAGGAAATCTGTCTAGAGCCCTTATATAAAAATTCAGCTTCTACAATTTATTGAGCCAGGAAAGCGAGTGAGCAAATATTTTAGATATTAAATCTCTGATAACAGCCACTGATTGTGCGTTATGTATCCATTTAAAGAGTTCCGTAATTTGATTTGAAGCAAGAAACTCGCCGTCCATACGATGCTAGCTGTAAAACAAGGCATCTATAATCGTTTGGGCAAATACATGTTGTGTTTGAATCCACGCATTGAAATAATCACGGTTAATGTAACGTCTGGGACGGGTGTTACTCGCTTTTCCGATGGTTCGTTTTTCAAAAGGTTCGCAAATCCGAAATACCATGGGGTTCATAATTCCCTAAATGAAATAGTGTTCATAATTGCAAACATTTGTTGCATTACTCCCAAGGTTCATAATTCCGAAGGTTACTTAATCCGAGGTTCGTTTACACGAAGGTTCATGATCGATGATTCCATAAATGAATTAGGTTTCGTGATTTCTAAAATGTAGTAGCTATGGATTCGTAATTCATGAAAATAAAAAAGGGTCCTTAATTCCGAAAATGAAATAGTGTTTATTATTCCCAAGATTCATAATTCTGAGAGAAAAAAAAAATGATGTAGGCTACTATTACATTTCGGAGTTATGAACCTCATTTCATTATCGTAGTTACGAGCCCTATTAAATTTTCGGAATTATGAACCCTTTTTCATTTTCGGAATAACAAACCTTCGGAGTAAACGAACCTTCGGAAACTATACGAATCTTTGGAGTAACGAACCTTCGGAATGAGGGACCTTCGGAAAAACGACATGTTACCTCTGGGACAACGGTAAAACCAGCAAAAACGTATACACAGCAACACAAGACATGAAACTTGTCTGTCTTTTCATTCAGGAACATTCCACTGAGTATCGTCATCTCGATGTCCTTAATTACAGTTCTATACCTCATGGCCAACGTCGCCTACCTTACCCTCCTCTCACCAAGTCAGATCATGAACTCGGAAGCTGTGGCAGCGGTAATAACTATTCTGTTTGTTTGACATCTAGTTCTTAACTTTAACTTCATTTTAACCAAAATGTTAAGGTGTATTCAGGGGCGGCGCTACAGGGGGGGGGGCAGGGAGCGGCCGCCCCCTATCATTTTTCAAGCGAGCAAAAAAAAAAAGAAGAAAAAAAAAGAGGAAGAAGGGGGAAAAAAGGAGAAAGAGAAGGGGAAATGGAGAAGAGAAGGCTAGGCCATGCAATTATGACATAATTGTTATAGTCCTATTTGCTATTTCAAGACCCTCGACGTGCGACGTTGCTATACGCGTCTTTTTGCCCCCCCCCCTATTTAAATACCCTGGCGCCGCCCCTGGGTGTATTAATCTATGTAGTGGTAATAGAAGAAGAAGAAGGAGGAGGGGGAGGAGGAGGAGGAGGAAGAGTAGCAGTAGTAGTAACAGTAGTAGTAGTAGTTTTCTGAAGAAAAAAGGAGTAGTAGTAGTAAACACGATAAAAACTACTTTCGAAAAATAAACTCAAGACAATTTCAATAGCCCTGTCTGTCACCTTTAGAAATGTGCGAACATTATAATGGTGTATTACGTAATCCGAACCTGATTTCTATGGGCAGTACAATAGGCCTTTGAAATTGCCCTTGAGTTTATTTTTCGAAAGTAGTTTTTATCGTGTTCGTAGTATAGTAGTACTATTAGTAGTAGTAGTAGTAGTAGTTGTAGTGGTGGTAGTAGTAGTAGTAGTATTTTTAAGAAGAAAGGAGGAGCAGTAATAGTAGAAGTAGCAGTTGTTACAGTTACTATTCAGTTAATTTCTGTAGGACTTCAGCGTGCTAGCTCTTGGAATCAAGTGGTCGTGGATCATATGGCTGTTTGTCGCCCTCTCCGCCTTGGGCAGTCAAAACAGTGGTCTGTTCAAATCAGCAAGGTTAGTCATTTTTTATTCAGTATCTCAACACAATTTTGTATATCACGATCAAATCACGCATTACGCAAGAGCACCACCTGTCAAAGATGGGTGTGTTTTCAGGTCTGAATCTGGATTTCTCCCCTTGAAAATCGGTTGTAGTACGAAAAATAACCATTGCACTTTGAAGGAAACATTACAGCATAAGTAGTAAAACAAAGGAAAATTAATAATGTATGTGGGTTTAAGTCGACAGTACTTTAAAGATTTTTTTTTTTTTTATTATGGTAAAAAACGAATTACCTAAGTAAAAGGACAAAAGAAGAATGAAAAGATATTTCTTTAATGAAAGGAACGTTTTGCAGAAATAAATATTTATAACACTCTATAAACAGTTAAAGGGTACCAATCACCAATAAGATATTCAAATTATGAGGTTCAAATGTTAATCGACAAAATATGGCCTGCGCGGAACCGAAGTCGGAGTTGGGTTCCGCGCGAGGTTTTTTACGTTTTCCTTTATTTTCTTCATACTCCTTAACAGTTCACCTATAGATTGTCATGTAAAGTATTTTGAGGTTATCTATTCCTAGTTAAGTGAAATACCAAATTCAAATCTTAAGGTCCATGTCCAACAACCCGTGGAATTGCCCTTCACCTTTTCCACGTGTGTACACGTTTTTATCTCACTTCAGGATTAGGTTTGCCGCTGCCAGAGAAGGGCATTTCCCCGAGATATTTTCAATGGTCTCGATCACCCGTCTGACACCGACACCGGCCATTTTGTTTTCTGTGGTCAGTCTCATCTACCTGATCGAAAACGACATCATCGTGTTGGTAGAATATTTGAGTTTCGCTGATGTCGTATTCGAAACGATCACTGTTGCCATCGTACCCTATTACCGATGGAAATACCCGGAACTCCCTCGGCCTTACAAGGTAACTTTTCTTCTAACGCGCATCCAGTTGAGTAGGACTGACTTGATAATGGTGATGATGATGATGATGATGATGATGATGAACAGATTTATATAGCGCCATTTATCTGCATAAACATTCAAAGGCGCCCGGCTCCCTCAGTATGTCACAAATCATTCACATATATAGTTGCTGGAAAAGATAGGTTTTAAGTCATGCCTTTTCCCGACTACTATATTTGTGGAAGTTTCATTTTCTTCATAGAACAAAACATTGTTCATTCATTGGTCAAAATTTTCTGTGACGTCAAGGAAATTTCTCGTCAAATTGTGATTTCAGGGTTCTTTTCCACTGGTTGGTGCCACATTTCAGACATCTATGAGATTTTCTGAAGTATTGACCATCCGAAAGTTTGGTCACGCGCGCTGTTAGGGCACACTGCAGATGGGTCTATAACCATGATTACTCTAGACCAAATTATACTGAAATATAGATTCGTGTGTGTTTCGTGTGTGTTTCGTGTGTGAAATGGCTTTTTGATGATGGATATAAAAACAAAAGCACGTTGTCTTTATTCGAGACCCTAGTTAAATCTATATGGTCCCGGTGACTCAACAGCCCTATATTCTATTAGTATTAAAGTCACCTCGGCCACACAGACTTAACTAAAGTCTCTCAGTCAGTGTATGTTTATATATCATAATGTGATCAATTTTGATAAAGATATCTTGTGTAAATAGGTTCCACTTATTCTGGCTATCCTGTATCTTGCCACGTTGATTTTCATCGCTGTCATGTCCCTCTACGCTGACCCTGTGAAGAAAGGCACTGGGCTTTTTATTGGATTAATCGGCATTCCCATCTACTACGCCCTGGTACACCCAAAATACAGACTGAAGTGTCTGAGACCACTTTCGAGTAAGTCCACGTCTTTAAAGCTCAGAGGCCCTGTCTTATAGAGATTTGCGATTGTGATTGATGTCAATCGCAAGTCCTCCAAGCAGTTGCAAATTTACAGTCTCCGATCTGATCTCTTATGCACAGAGTTGCGATTGGTATCATTCTCAAATTATGTTGGAATCAATCGTTACCTTTACAAGACAGGGACCGGATTGATACACGTCTGTAAAAACCCAAAGTAAATACACATACACACACACACACACCCACACAGCACAAAACAGCCATTTGTCATCACTGTCACAACAGATATCTTGGAATAATTATTTACATTCATATTTAATAGTTAAACTTCCAATAGCAATAAATTGTAGAATACGTTATTATCGTCATTAGATATGAATGCTTTCTTTTTTTATAACGTGCTTGTGCTTTTTAAAATTTTATAGACGACTATATATGTATAGGAGTGTTCAATTAAACCGAACTGACTATGGTTGAAGGGTTTATTTCTACAATCATGAAAAGTGAAATGCCGAAATGTGACAAAGTTTCAATAAATAACTTCAACACTATTATCATCACAACCACCACCATCATCACCATAATATATTTTTATATTAATTAATTTCCATATTCATCATCATACATTTACAATCTTTCAACATTTATGGTCACATAAAATCATATACATAGAAAAGGGGTCGTCATAAGCAAAGCTTGCATTGACGTCCTCATCACAAATAAAATGATCATACAATGCATATACATATGCAAACGATGGAAAGTGGAAAGCAG
This sequence comes from Heliocidaris tuberculata, assembly GCA_025618425.1. Lineage (NCBI taxonomy): Eukaryota > Metazoa > Echinodermata > Echinoidea > Camarodonta > Echinometridae > Heliocidaris > Heliocidaris tuberculata. The sequence continues at coordinate 22,035,915 of CM046845.1, forward strand.
AAGGCCAACCCCCAATAAATTAAAAGGAAAAGAAAGAAAGGGAGTGAGAGAAAGAAAGATAAGTGAGAGTGTATAGTTGAATTCAGATAGTATCAGGTGGAACATAAGGTTTGTAAATACTTATCACCTTGACAAATCTCCCCTGACAACTGAGACTCTTATATTGCAATGTACAAGGATATGTGCTATAAAATAAAAACTGTAGGTAGATTTCTATATATAAATACCAGTGTTCTAGATACAGAGATTAATAATATATAGATTGTCTTGTAATAACAGAAACCAAGGCTTAATAATATTGTATATTGCTAGAAAGTGTGTTAACCACCCCCACCAGCAGTACATGAGAGAAGATAATCTTCTAAGCGTGTCTTAAAAATACACTTAGTGGGACTTGAACGTATGTTAAAGGCGGTCAGTCGGCAGTGCCCGTGTGTTTCTATGCAGTCCAGGCAAAGGCGAGTTCGGAGATTTCCGTATTTGTACACATCAACTTACGTACACATCACAGCGAGCAATGCAGATTTTGCCGATGAGAAGGACATTTCGCTGACCCTCAATATACTTTCGACTAGACCTAGTTTCGTATGGGCACGAACTATTTTGCAGCATCAGCAAACACAGATTCTTTTCCATTGAAACCGCCGCCTGACCGCCTTTAATGGGTATAGTGAATGCCCAATATCGGGTCCAATGTGCCTTATAGAAACTATGAGCCATGGCTGTTTTGGGATTGTTCAAATACACATTAGTGAAAGTTCGGGTAGGGTATTCATGTATGGACGAGTTTAATTGATAAATACTATCAAAGGTCACTGGAAGTTCAGAGGAGAATTTATGTATGAATAATTATAGTTCAAAGTGCAATACAGATCGGAAGCGTATGTAATCTATGGAATAGGGGCTCTCTGTTTGCCAAGTACGCTGCATTTGTACACAGACGAACTGCTTTCTTTTGGAGTAGTAAAACATGGTTCATGTTAGATTTTTGGCTGGCCCAGATGAGATTACAATATGAGATATGTGGCTAGATTATAGCGTTATACACAAGTTAACAATGTATTTAGGGAAACATATATGGTTTTTAATTCGAATTCCACGTGATGCAGAAGTAACTACATTACCAATGTGCGCTCTAAAATTCAATTACTGAACGACCGTAATACCCCAGAGCTTTGTACTTTCCTTGCCTTCTTTTGTAATTACATCAATAGCCATGTGAAAATGTAAATTATTCATCAATGCAATGTATGCAATTGGTTTTACTCAAATTTAAAGATAATTCGTTACATCTAAATCAAGTGGATATTTTTTGGCCATTCAGTATTAATGGTTTCATTGAGTATATATCAGGATTTGGATGAAAAAGAAATACATTTGTATCATCTGAGAATAGAACAAAATTTAGCAAAAAGGAATAATAATAATATTGATAATAATAGTTGTATCTTCTATAGCGCCTTGCCAGTTATACAATGTAACCGACAAAAGCGCTTACAGCATTATTACCCCGGTCATTGGATTCACTGGAAGCATTCCAAATAAAATCATCATCGTTATAATCATCCTCATCACTATCATCGTCATCATTACCATCTCTATCATCACCACCTGTATCATCTTCATCATCATCATCATCATCATCATCATCATCAGTACCTTCATTATCATCATTATCACCATCCGTAGCATCATAACCCATATTGTTGTTGGATAGTATTTCTCTTTTTGTCAAAACCTAACATGTTGTTATTCCTTATCTGTCTCTGTTTTCAGCAAAGATAACGCGATTTCTACAGAAGGTGTTTTATTGCGTACGACAGGAGAAGAAGACGTTCTAAGACCAAATCCCATTGACTAAAATGGGGCGCAGATCACAGACCAATTGCTTCATATATTCCTATAAATTTCCATTCATCTTTTTTATTTGCACAACTAAAGAGTTATGATTGCGAGAAGCAACCATGACGTAACAGGTAATTCATGTCAAAATTAAACAGTAGAGCATATATTTTAACTTCATATTGAATAATTTTAACTTAATTTCTGACTAATATATTTACTTGGAATGAAAGTTTATTTGATCTGAATGCAAGTCATGTCATTTCATGTTATGGATGACCATCAACATTTTACCCTTTTCAATAAAGTTAGACTAGCAGAGGATTGAAGTATAACTCATTGCTTTAGATATTCCGTCTGACATTATTTTACCAATGGTATCCTATGAAAATATATGTATACTTCTTATTCACTTCTTCATACTTTTATGTTGTGTTATGTTCCTAGTACAAAAATAGCAGTGTAAATAATGATATTTAAACGTTTTCCTCCATATATTGTTATAGATAGGTATACCAATTAATTTCCTTTTTACTAATCATCCTCATATTCGATACTAGCTAGGATAATAATCATGGTATCAACAGTACTACTATCAATACTAACAGAATGGATAATCATCAGGAATGATAATGATAATAATCATAACATCAAAAATATCTGAAATATCCATTTTCTTTGCACATCTTTTGCAAGCATGCTAAATAATGTCAGCACTTCGGTATGCATCAAGAATTGCCAGAGGAAATGCTTATTTATCTAAATCATGTGAATTGTTATAATATTGTTGTAATGAAAGTGACGCTACCATTCAATACCATGAATGCGAATTCGATTACTGCGATACAGTAGTTGTACTTATATACTCATATTGATGTATGATGCATTGCTCGTTCCCACTGTTTTTTAAAGATTATTATAAATCTTAATACTCTTTGGAGCCTATTAACTCACAAGCGTAGCTCTGTCCTTAGGCTTCCCCATATTTCATATTCATTTTTTAGCCGAGTCTTTTCAATTAATACTGCATGCAAACGTATAGATATGAGGTACTCACCTTCTTTAATTTTCTCTGACAATAAATTTCATGTTCGTTTGTACCATTTATTTTGTAAAAGCACTGTAAATGTGAAATATGAAACAATAAACTAAAACTGAAACTGAAACTGTAACCGAAACCAATGAAAATGAATTAATTTGTTTTCATTTGATATGCGTTTAAAATTTGTTCATTTCACATGCAATACATTTGTTTCTGTATAATATAACTATACCATGTAAACAAAGCGAATCTCCACTGCTTTGCATGGACAGCAAACATAAACATTATGAAAATAACATTACTTATTTTCATCATTTGTCATTGATTAATGAATATCAACGAAATTCTAAATGAGAATGTATACGCTAAACATTGTATCAACAGAAGTAAAGCCAAATACTGCCCCCCCTCTCTCTCTCTCTCTCTCTCTCTCTCTCTCTCTCGAGAGAGAGAGAGAGAGAGAGAGAGAGAGAGAGAATAGAGCCCTGGACAACAATTGGACATAATTATTTTCTTAGTGAGAGATACGACGTTTGTAAACAAAGAATCAGAGTGTCATCTACAGAAAGATGGCTAACGCGAGTCGTCTACGTAATGGTGCAAGTTGATACTCATCGTGAACAAAGTTGTTCGTCGCTTGCCATGTGCCGCCTGTAATGCGGCATGAGGGAGGTTGCACACTCTCAGAAATGTTGGTTAAAAATCATTAGGTTGGTTCAAATATGAACCTACCAACTGTTGGTTAAACAAAAATTGTATGTAAAACATATGGGAATTTTTTTAACAAACAGTTGGTAGGTTCATATTTTAACCAACCTAAAAACTTTTCTGAGAGTGCACGGCTGACGATACCGCCGTAATGCAAGTGGTCCACTCAGAAAGCAGCCAATCCTTCGGCATGCCCACGTTCTCCCAAATCAAGTTTATGGACATCGACGGCGACGACGGGGTTGGCGTGCACGCGGAAAACGGGAGACACGTGTCGTGGAATTATGAAACCGACCCCGCGAAACGGCGAGGCAGTGTGGGCAGCGAAAAAAAAATACTATTCTGCTAGCTACCCGCGAAAATTCCGCTAATCAAAAATTTTACTGCTAAATCAAAATTTTACTCAAAAATTCTCTGACAAGCAAAAAAAAAAAAAAAAAAAAAAGGTTATCAGCATTTTTGGGTGTATTTTTACTCAAAAATTCTCTGACAAGCAAAAAACAAACAAAAAACAAACAAAAAAACACCAGAATTATGCTAAAATTCTGCTAAATTTTGTCAAATTATGCCTAGCATAATGCTAAATGCTAAAGCGGTCAAAATTCTGCCAGAAAACAGAATTCTGCCAACTCTGGCAACTTTGCGGTGAGGGCAGAAAGGGTAGTGAACAAAGAATTTTTGCGACCACAAACATCGTTTTTTCCGAATGTTCATAATTCCAAGGGTTCATTGATCCGAAGGTACATTAATCCGAAGGTTTGTAATCCCTAAAGTTCGTATTCTAGGTGACAGAGCTCCTTAATGTTCGCTCGGTATAAAAGGTGGAGTTTGGTTTTGGGACCCTTCGGGTTGATCGAGTTTTGGCAATGTAGTCACCTTTTCTCTCAATAGCCTCTGATGGTACTGCAGTATTCTAACATAACGAGACAGATGACAAAGAGAGTTGTATCAAATAATAATGATGTAAAAGACAGCATGTGAAGGAAAAGTATATAAGGAGAGTGTTTGGGAAAGGAAAATTTAGCGGGGAGGGGGAATAGAGGCCTATCCATGGCCTAACGAACAGAGGACTGAAGTCACTGAAACACTGAGCACATTCAAATTAAAAGCCAGTCAAAAGCGCCAAGAAGTAAGAAGGATGGGAATCGATAGATAAATTTGAGTGTTTATGAATCACTAGGATCACACACAAAAAAATTACCCCAGCGCTCCAAAAGTTGCTCAGTGGTGGGGGTATCACATTATATGGGGTACAGAATTTCCAAAAACGTCGGGCATATACTTTGGATTTATTCCCTATGTGACAGGGGCTTTAGAAAAAAAAAAAAAAAAAAAAGGGGGGGGGTGTGAGCTCATCCGCATGCACCCCCGGATCACTAGTGTCGTCATGTAAGGAACTAAATCTGGGTTTGCTGGTTTCTTAAACATAATACAGCTATGTCTCTTGTATCATAATTATATTAATAATATATCATGAAGTTCTTTGTATTTACATTTCCTTCATTTAAAATGTTCTTGTTTAATTATACATGTTATAGGACATTGGACTTATCGGCAAAGAAAATGATCCTTTAACATTTTGCTAGATCTGAAGACATCAAGTATTCATGATAGGCAAATAAAAATATGCTTCCGTGGCATTTTATCAATATCATTTCCAAATTGTAAACTCACCCGTTCAGTGACATTGGAATAAGTAGAATAGCTGAAATGGCATAGAAAGTGAGTTGAGGAAAGCCAATCTTAATCGTGTTTGCGAAGAGTCCATTTATGAGGAAAGGCGAACACACGGATGTTAGACTCGTGGCAAGTGATAGCAGAGCAAATAACATTCCTGGAAATTAGAAACCAAAATAATGTTATTAATTAGAAACCGAGTGTGGATGAAAAATTCTATATAACTGAAATATTATAGACCAAGTCCGATCAGAATTGTTTCCTGCAATATATGTAGGTATAAATGACACAAGACGGAATAAAAACTCCGTTCACAAGAAATCGTGTACAATATTTCGCTCATAGGACTTCTTTGGGTTCTCTGAACCCTATGGGCGAAATATCATAAATGATTTCTTGTGTCAACGGAGTTGTTATTCTGTCTTCTGTCATTTTGTATCACTGTCGCAAAATTTCAAACCTTAACCCATTGACTACTGAATTCTCTAATTCCCATAGACTTAATACAGGGATCACCCGGTTCCAGTAGGCAATGCGTTCAATGATCTAGTTAGTGGTTGCACGGCCTAGTGGGTACACGGTCAAAAATCCGGGTTCGATTAAAAAATGAAGACAGCAAGGTGGAACAATGACTTTAGGTAAACAAATTATTTTTCTCATCCAAAAGAATTTCTCCCATTATTTATACATTCACACACACACACACACTCACGCACACACACACACACACACACACACACATATATATATATATATATATATATATAAGTATATATATATACCAAAAACAAAGAATAACACACAGACATATAGGGAATTTAACCACCACTAAACGTAAAGCGACAAGCATTCAAAAATAACTTTTCAAAGGTCTCCGATTGCAGTTTGTCGTCATTAACCATGTCAAAGGGCAATTCAACCTTGCTAATAAGATGATTTGTGTGAAAGTAGAAAAATAAGAAAAACAGGATGGTGAAAGTTTGAAAGAAATAGGACAATGAATAAGAAAGTTATGGATTTTTGAAAAACATCTATGCGAATCTCAAATTAGCGTATTGGTGAGTCGATTGTGACTTACTTGTGGACAACTCTCCCGTTTGTCGTACACAAAAAATATTATTAATTTGCGGTTTTCCCCGAAGCGCCTTTACCCTCGGGGCAGCACTCATAGTATATTGGAGATACCATATTGTTATAGGTCTTCATGAAAGAAAAAAAAGTCTACTTAGAAATACATTTTGAAAAATATGACATTTTAGTCATTTTGTGCGTTGGAGTGACTTTACATATTCGGCCAATTTGAAATTCCCATATGTATACAGTGCGTAGCAAAAAACTACACCTAACTTTGATAGCTTCTAATTAAAAAGCTATAACCAATGTGATCTTGAAATTTATTTCATGGTGAAGTGTAACTTGTTTTCTTCTAATGATACCTCATTCAGGACTTTCCTGCAACGGATGACTGCGCACCATCGTTTTTAAAAGGTGTCGTCAAAATCCCCTTGTACCAAGTTTGGGCTGATGCAAAGAATGTGGGTCAAGCCATACGAATTTGTTACTTCAGACTTAAAACCTTTTAAAATTTGAATTCTCTTTAGTGCTTCAATGCTTCATTGTTTAAAGCGATCCGAGTTATCTAAGCTTTCACATGACCTTCCTTCAACCCATATGATAATCCCACTTTATTTTAACAGCCTTCTAACTTCTTGTCTCACTAAAAATTCGCTGCATTACACCATTTCACCTGCATAAAGTGCATAAGCTGTTTTCCTCAAAAGTGCATAAAATCAAAGGTTTACTGACTTTAAAGACTGAAAGAATACAAGGAAGAATACATGTGTTGAGAATTACCGAAGTAATTGATAACAGACTTTCATGAAAAAAGATGGCTTCCCAAATAAACTTTTGTGTATTTTGAATGACTCAGTAAAAAGGTATTTCTTAATTAAATGATGCAGATCCGAGATTGTGTCAGCATGGTAAAGAAAATATCATATATTGTGCTTATAATAAGCCTATTCTTGAGTTTGAGTTCACATTGACACCTTTTATATTCATTTGCACAAAAATTAATTGAAATAACTAAGCATTATTTTCAAATTGGAATAAGAAATGCATAACTGGTTTGGACCCACATTCGTTGCTTCAGCATAAACATGGTACAAGAGGATTTTGACAATACTTTTTGAAAAGCCTGCTGCTCAGTCATCCGTTGCAGCACGGTTATGAATAACGTATAATTTAACAGAATATAAGTTGCTCTTTGCTATAAAATAGATTTGAAGCCCATAGACGTTATAATTTTCTTAATTAGAAGCTACCAAAGTTGGGTGTACTTTTTTTTTGACACGCACTGTAGTGATTAGAATTTTCCAAAATTCATAACTTTCTCATTGTTTGTCCGATTTCCTTCAAACTTTCACCAATCTGCTGCTCTGATTTGCCTTCTTTCTCTCAGAGCAATTGGCCATTAAGCAGTTAAGGTTGGATTTCCCTGGTAATGAAGGAAATTACCGAACAAACACAATCTTAGGGATCTTTGCTTAATCTAAAAACTTGGAGAAGCATGCAAAAATATCGGCCATTATAAGTACATCGACGGAGTGAGTTCTTACCATGCTCTTTCTTTGTCACCGCTTTGGAAATGAGATCCTTGCAAAGAGGTGAGGTGGTGGTTCTCAAAAAACTCACGACAGTTGCTGAAAAGAGAGATAGGTAAGGTCAGTGTGATGCCCTTATTATTTTTCTGAAGGGGGAAATACCTATTTCTGAATGAGTGCATATGCACTAATTCAGAAATATATAGGATATATATATATATATATATATACAACAAGATGAATGCGACTGCGTCTCCTATATATGCCTCCGTCTAAATTCAGTTAAGTTCATGACTCAAACTGTTCTTGAAATATTTTGATAACCAGAATAAGAAGCCTACAATTACATGTTCATTGACCTCTTTGACATTTGATCAAAAGTTCGATCACTTTATCCCCTCCTGGTCATGTATACAAAAAAGTTGAGATATGATGATAACAAAACTTACAAATCTTTAATTCTATGCATATTGACCTCAGTGACCTTTGACCATTGACCTACATAAACAAAGATCTAATCAGTTCGTCTCAATATAGTGATGCATACGAGTTACCAAGTTTGAACTTATGGCTCAAATTGTTCAACAGATATTGCATTAAAGGAGGCTAAAATCCTGAAATTTCATGGTAAATGACCTCTGTGACCTTCGACCTTTAATCTACTTCCCCAAAAATCTTCTCAGTGTGTTTTACTACAGTGATGCATATTAGCACCCAGTATGAAGTTCATATCTTAAATGGTTCTTGAGATGTCGCGTTAATGAAGATAAAGCCTGAATGTCAGTATTGACCTCCGTGACCTTTGACCTTTGACATATGAAACCCCAAATCTTATCAGATCGTCCTCTCATGGTGATACATACTAGCACCAAGTTTGAAGTTCATACCTCAATTGCTCTTGAGATATCGCATTAACGAGGCTAATACGTGAAATTTCAGATATTGACCTCGGTGACCATTGACCTTTGACATAAGTAACCAAAAAAATGTTCATACTTCAAATAGTTCTTGAGATATTGCGTTTAAACGAGAAAGCGGGACGGAATGCCTCCGGCACCATCTTCGGTGGGCGGAGCCATAAAATTATGTGACCATAACTATAACTTGTTGGGTTAAGGCATGGGGAAATCAGCTTCTTGGTGAAAAGACTGGAAATGTGTGGTTTCAAAAAGAAAAAATTAATTCAATGATAGTGAGGGAATGCCATCAACAAGTGTCAATGTGTCTCAAACAAAGGGCTATTTTCACAGCAGTAACATTTAAAAAAAACTCTCTTATGGGTTTTCTGATTTTCCTCACTTTTTTCACATCTAGTGTTCCTTTGTTGTTCTGCCCTTACTGAAAGCACATTATGATTGGACCGGATTTAATACGTAAAATAGACAATAAAATGAATGAGACTGGGAGAAAGAGGAAGATTTGGGGACAGATGAATGATAATGAACGATGTGTGGGAAAATAGGAAAATAGGAAAAGTACAAATCAATTCATCTCTCGTTGTAACAATACATTATAGCACGTCTAGTCGTATGCTTCCAGGTGGAGTAGGCTTTTCCCTCTTCCAATGTAGATGTGTTGTACTCCCCTGCTTTCAATGAAATGGTTGCACCTAGTCTGGAGTAGGTAGACTAACCCTCAACTATACCTGTATTTATTGTGAATTGTTTGTCATCTCCAGACTGAGGTAGGCCAGCTCAATTTCTTTGAGAACAGGGAAAACCCAATCCACGTAGAAGACAAGCTAGGACTTCAGAACTCATGACACAGCTCACACGAGGACGTTAGGACCGCGTGAGTGGCTGCTGCAGTCTCCTGTGCGTCATGAAATAGTGATATCGTTTAAAAAAGTGATTGCTTTTTAAAGCCCTGCTCATACAAGCCGTCATTTCGATTGCGTCATTACCTGCGTTAATCGAGCCTGTGAAGGCAATTAACACATTTACCAGACTGTTTGCACTGTTCATTTTGCAATCACTCGTTAAATGTCATGTAAAGTTTTGGTAAGCCCTCAAAAACTGTTCGTCAGATTTCTTCAATTTCTTCAATTGAATAGCAAGATACTAGCAATACTAAGACACTGTGCAGATTTCGCCTCCTTAAGTTTAATATTAAACAAATAAGAGGCAAAAACTAATATATGTGCCGGGACAGGCACGTAAAATCCCAGCAAAAGCAGCATGTGCTATACACTGTACACACACGTGTAAAACCAATGATGAGTAGCTACACACAGTGCACACATGCTGTCTCTTTGCGAAGCCCCAAGATTACTGTATGGGGAGCCGTCGGGGTGGAATGGTCCTAGCATAATGGCAGTGATCAAGCATTCCTTACAGATATTTACACTGAAATTTACCAGAAATCATAGATGGAATACCAAATGATCTCTTACAGACATCTTTTGATACAAGGAGAACAACATGATACTATATTTAACACGTTTCTTTCCAATTTCCCTTTTGCTACCAATACTCTACATGAGCTTTAAAAGATTTCACTCTTTCACTGACGCTCAAAAGACCGTACAAGTCACTGACGCGGCCCTAACGTCAGGAAAATGAAGCCTATTGTGAGAGTCCGACCCAATAAACGTAACCGTACCGATGATGGCTAGTTGCAGAGTATTTTTTGCCAATGCTGATGTCAATATCTGAGCGATGAAAGAGATGAGCGAAAAATGGATCAGCCAGTATTTCGAAAAGCACTTCAGGAGCTGCCTCACAATAAGCGCTGCAACTGTTCAAGAGACAGAAAGAGAGAAGGAGAGAGAGAGAGAGAGAGAGAGACGCAAAAATGGAAACAAATAAAAGGTTATCTGAAAAAGAACATTATTTTCTTAGCTCAGAAAATGACCTGTCAGGGAGATTACCGAGTTTTAGAGAACAATCAAATTCTCCACCAAGAGGGAAGATTGGCCTTAATGAATTATTCATAACCTTTCACCGCTTTCTGACCGCGGATCGACGCTTACAAAGTCAATGACAATCTTACACCGCTTTGACATACATATCTTTAAAAATTCACACACAAAAAACCCTCATGGAATGTTAATATTGAAATTTCAACTCGCTTCGCTCGCTCGCAAAAAGTTTAGAATCGAAAAGTCGATATTCGGGCAAAAGGCGTCCTACTTCGGCAATGGTTTGCAACCCCCCCCCCCCCCCCCTGAGGATTTTCAAAGTTCCGATAATCGGGCTACCACCACTTCATATTCGGGCAGTAAGGTGCCAGAATATCGACATATTTGGGCGGCGAGATTCCCAGATAATTATGTAAAATAACTTCTGTATGTAACTTCTGTACATTTTCACTACGAAAAGTTCAAAAAATTTTGCTCGCTCGCTCGCAAAAATTTAGAAATTGAAAAGTTGATATTCGGGCAAAAGGCGTTAGCCCCCTCCTTACAGCAGTTTTGTCAGCAAATTTGGGACTATGACATCCTAAAAATTTGTCGGCAAATTTGGGTGTCACACCCCCCCCCCCCCCCCATTCAAAATGTTCTAGCGACGCTCCTGTAAAGGAGAAACAGGTTATTTTAAAGAAACCAAACTTAACTATGTTGGTACATTAAAACGAGAGATATCAAAGCTTGAATTGCAGAACTTTTAGAGGGGTTTAGAATAGAACTAAACATGGCGAAACACGTCACTGAATCGTGAGAATGGGGGCGGCGTTAAACCATTTTGAATAAAGAGGCTGGGAGAGGGAGAGCGAGAGAGAGAGAGAGAGAGAGAGGGGGGGGGGGGGGGAGAGGGGGGGGATCGGGTCAACAGATTAGCCAAAGGGCAATTCCTCGGTTACTCAAAACACATTTTGAGTGGGTTTGAGTTACATCCCTTTAAGCTCCTGTTCTCTTACTACAGGTGTTAGAAAAAATAGTGTTACTTACAACAATGCACACAAATTAGAGTACCTAAGTACAGTATCAAAACTTCATAAGAAAAAACATACTTTCTGCCAACCCTGCAAGTGTTCGGTTTCTCACATTACATCTTTAAAAAAGTCATGTAACATGGGTAACCGAACATTTATAGGGTTAGCAGAAATTACGTTTCTTCTTCTTTTTGTACTGTATTATGTGTGCATTCTTGTAACTAAAACTCATTTGCCTAACACCTGTAATAAGAGAACAGGAGCTTGAGATGTAACTCAAAACCTCTCAAAATGTAACGTGGGTAACCGTGGAATTGTCCCAAAAATCTTTTGACGTGCATTTACAGAAAAGGCTAAAATTTTCCGACAACTACGAATTTGCCTACAGATGTTTTCAAATGGGTGTGTCGCATAACCCCTTTCCCTCCCAACAACTATACCACCACCTCTAACGACGCCCCGATATGAAATACTTATATGCCTACCTCTTAAATTTTATAAATCACAAAATCCTTACTTGCTGCAGGAAAGAGGCAGACGGCTGCAGAGTAGTATCCCACAATATCAGGCGTCCAGCAAAATGGGTTTCCAAGACCATATATGACGATGATATCGTAAAGACTCTCACTTAAGAGAGTGGATAAGCAAACAATGGTCATCAGACACCAAACTTTCCATCTTCCTTCCGACGTCCTATCGCTGAACATACCTCGGAGGTTCTTAAAACTTTTACGGAGGACTTTCTTTGGACAGAAATGCACTCGAGGTGATACCGTCTCAAGGAGTACCCCTGGACATGTTGTGTACGCTAGACTGATGACAGATAATGCTACAGGCACAGCGAAACACACGGGGAAGTTATCTAGGTATTGCAGGAGCACACCACCTAAAGCCTGGCCACATCCCCATCCTGCATAAATGGCCAATGCCTGTATGAACAGTCTTTGTGTGCGGGAATGACCAGCTGTGGAGTCCGCAATATAGGCAGTACATACAGTGCTTGCTGCCGTTGTGTCGCCACAGATCCCTAAAGTGATGGCCGCGAGGAGATTCACTGCAAGGGGCAGTTTAATAGCAGAAACAAGGAGAAAGATTAGAGAGGCAATGAGATGACCAGTCGCTGAGAGAGCCAGAATGGGTTTTCGACCGATGAAGTCCGAAGAAACAACCAGAACAGATGCGGTAAGGATGGGTAAGAAAGTCGATATGCTTGATAACCACATGACCCATAGTGCTGTCTCAGAGTTGATCTTGACTTCAACAGGATTGGACACGTTAAGAAGTGAACAATTGCCACCTTGTTGAGGAAGCAAGTTATACTCGTATTCACTTGCAAGACTTTCTTGAATGTAAAGTGTGCGGAGGGTACCGAGCATCCCTTGGATTGCCAAAATAAGAAAGTTGATGGGTTCAGTCGCTATGTATCTAGCTTTGCTAATTTCCTCTGCGATATCCATTCTGAAATTAATAAGCAAACATGATCAAGAAGTGAGAATAAGAAACGATGAGATACTAATAGGAAATAGAAAATTGACTGCATGAACAACATAAACGGATCGTCGATGTTCACGTAGAAGACGTAAAAGATAAGAATGAAAAGGAATACGGTTAAAGGATATCCCGAAAACTTTAATAAATAAAAAGAATTGAGAGCGGCAAATGCAGAACACATAGAGTCGCGATTTATGAATGATACCTTTCATCACCAAGATTGACTATTACAAGATGACGTGGAATCGATTCAGACGACCAGATAGTTATCAAACCCTTTATCTTCAATTAAGCGTTCTACATGTTCTATGGCACCTATCTGTTTTGAAGTCTGAAATTACTATGAACTCAGAACGTGACATACATAATTATGATTGAATGCTTTTTGACGATGTGATCTGACCAAAACAATTATTTGCTTGATGACAATGAACACATTAAAACAAAATCAAGTAAAAAAAATTTTATAAGAAATTGAACGTAGACATCATTCTGCTGTTTTCCTCATTACTTATTTCCATCTGATGGAAACGAGTAACGAGTTACGGTCACTTCCTTTGCTTATTATCCGGAGATATGACTGGCCTAAAATAACAATATTATAGGGTGGACAGAAAGTTGCAGATATCAAAAAGAGTACAAAGTCTGCAATATAAATGAATATAGGTTATCATTAAAGTGTGCCGACCTTGACACCACAATTGCATTGTTGGAAAGAAATCACGATTTAAAAAAAAAAATCGGATTTATTTGATTTTTTTTAGTTATAGCCCTATAAATGTTTTCTCATTTAGAAAAGAAACTGATTACTTTTGTAGATCTAATATCAGATATTTTGGGAGTACAAAAACACTCACATGGTTGAATTTTTTTAGACAATTCTTTAAAAAAAAGTTAAACAATCATTTTTGAGTGATTTTCTTTTGGCCCATCATAAAATCAGCAACAAAATTCCAAAAGTATTTCTTTGTTTCTAATTTATATCAGCTATTTAAAAAAAAAAAATCAAGGCGTTTTTAATCGCGATTTAAACTATTTGATTATGCGTTATTTGAATTTTATAACAAGAACCATACAAAATGATTTTGCATGATAAATTGGTTATGATACGGGTAGAAAGTAAAGTAAGCGTGGAAAAACACCAACATTCTCAATAAACATTTACTAAATGTATATTAAGAATTTCAGAAACCTGTATTTAAAAAAATGATTTGGTTTGTAAGTAATAAAAACTCACGGTACTGCATATTAAATGAGCAGAATTCGATTTCACTATTTTTTGAGAAATGCTACAATTGGAAGTGCCAATTATTCATATGAATGAAAACTGGTGAAGCAAAGTACATTCCGAGTACAGAATAAGAAGAATGCAAGGGCAACAGCTAATCTATCTTGAAATCAAATTGAATAATACTAATGATAAGATATTTTAAAAAGCAAAAAACATACAGATATTTTTGCACCTATGTCGCTTCTAGCAGGTTTTCTATTATCGTACTTGAAAATAATGAATGTAACAACATTCTCCTTGAAAATAAATTAATTTCACATAAATGGCTTTAGACGTAAAAAGATAAACCGCTGTGGCGATGACAATCAGTTCAAATAAGACTCACAATAAGAATTCGAACTCACTTGTTTTGGGATTCCTATAACCTATAGTCAACGTCTAAGAAGTCTGTAAGACGACTAAGATGTAATGATAATGTCTTTCAAGTGAAGCACCATTCTTAAATACTGAATTTTACCGGCAGCTATGTTCGTAATCCTGTTCGAAACTGCTTAAAGCCCATGTATAGTTTTGGTAAGGTTCCCAAAACTTTTCGTCAGATTTCTTGGATTTTTGCATATTATTAGTGATATACTAAAGAACAATTACGATTCTGCTCAGAACTTTTCTCTCTCCCTCTGTAAGTGAATTTTTTAACAAAATGAGAAATTGAAATGCACGTAATCTAGATCATGGCCAGGAATGTGAGGAATTCATATGTGCCGCCGGTGCGTGTGTAAGGCCAGCGTACAGCTGTGTCTGCACGGCTGCAGTGCGATAAGTCCGACAATGGACTATAATTCGGGGTCATCCCAGTTGAGCGACATCCCACGAGACCGACATTTACAAAAGATATGTGCTAAACCGATACATCAAAGAATACATGAGGGAAGATAGCAAAATGTTGGCCTCGTGGGCCGTTGGTCTAGTGAACCCTCTAAAAAGTGGCTATGGGCTGTCGGTCTCGTGGGCTCTAGCCTTAAAATTCATTGGAAATCATGGACGGAATATTTAAAGATCTGGCACAAGTATCTTCTCATACAAATGACATGATATTCAAGTTTTATTTCAATCTTCTTCTTCCTACCGTAACTTGATATTACTTGAATATCAAATGTGTATGTTAGTTTAGAATTTTATTGTATTTGTATGTGACATGAATTTTGGTAATTAATGCCAAATAAAAACTAAATCGAATCAAATCTTTAAGGCTTATCATCATATCAACATCTTTTTACATCACTGCATGTTTGTTAGATCATTTTAAGTGTTGGCAATCCTCCAAAATAAAGCTCTTCTTAGCTTAAAGCTAAGAAGCTTAAAGCTTTTCTTTGATTAACAATTAAAGGAAATTATATTTTTAGACAATAACATGAAATCGCTTAACATCATATAAGATTTACTATATCATTTTCCCAGTAATTATGCAGACCATATTGATTTCTGTTATATACCATAGATAAAAGAAATGAAAGGATCTGCATTTGCGATGGGAAAATTATGTAGAAAAATGTTCCAATTTGCCCCTATCCTTCCCCACCCTCTTAGGCCTCGTTCATAATTATATGCCGCAGTAAACCCTTAAAAAAAAAGCGTACTTGAACTGTTGATGCCCTGCTAGAATTGCTTCTTGAATAACAATGGCTCATTAAATCATCACAAAGGAAATCCAAATGTGAAGTTGATATTCTTCCGATCGAAATTTCTTGATACTATTTCCGTCCGGACAAACTTTATCAGCACATCGCAGAGAAGAAACTTTGTTGATCCCATTTTGGTCTTTCAAACCCCTGACACAGATTAACCGATTTCAATTACGGGCAGTCGTGATGGTGTCGTGCAGTGATTGTTGCTAATTTTCCTGATGTGTGCAGATTTTCAGATGCATAGCACGAATTAAGCAGGAAAATCTTGTCTGTCTATCCAATTTTAGGGATTTATCCAGCTCCTCCATGAAACTAAACCGACCCATCCAGGACCCCCTGAAAACGCCTGCGATTCTAACAACATGAAACCAGTAAGAACAACAAAATCATGATTTATAGCAGTACAGTATCATTTTGTCTTCTAGCAAATCGAGTCAGAACGTTGCAGTACGAAGTGTGACCACATTAAAGTTAGGTCTACCATTAACAATGTTATGGCTGAACAAAATCTCTGTTATTATTATTCAAAAGTGTTTATAAACAAAAAACAAAACAAAACAACAACAACAACTTAATTCAATTCAATTCAATTTTATTCAACCATAAAAGCAAACATATTTACAAAAGAAGTATACATATCAATAGTTCAAAATCTACAATAAAGCAAAATATGGTTAGGACCACAAAAAGCAAGATGCTTATAAAGCATGGCCCTCAAAATTGTAATGAAAATAAACATAATTTCTTAAAATCCGATAAATAAAACAACACATTAACTACATACACAGACAAGCAAAGACAACTAAAACAACTAAAACCGTGCGAAATATTTCTTTCAAAACATTTGTAGATGATTATGTTATTCTATTTTAAAACCAAGTCCGTACTTAAAGCCCCGTCACACAGAGCCGACTTTACTCTCTACCTCCATACGAATAATAATTCTGCTAGGTTGGGACCTCGGTCATGTAGATATCGCGATGAATTCGTAGGCAATGAGACGTTTCTCCAAGCTCGAAAAGACGTCTGAAGGTTTTCACGATACCTTAAGGGAAAGTCCACCCTGATACCAAGTTGGTTTTTAAAGAGGCAGAAAAATTAAAGAAACAGATCAGTGAATGTTTGAGCAAAATACGATAAGAAATAAGAAAGTTATGATTTTTTGAAGTTGTAATCAATCAAACGCAAATTGGCAACTCCTTGACGTATCCTCTCCCATTTACCCTGTAACCCCAAAAGATTTAATTTACATTTTCTCTAAAATAAATATTCCGTCATACATGCACCTTAGATATAATCACTGCTCATATGTTTTTACACAAAACCTGTGAAAAACAAATCTATTCCTTGAGTTCATCAAAAGCATGGCCATGCTACTAAATAAATACACCATTTCTAGTTATATTATGATTATGATTCATTCTCGTGTAATAATATGGTATTGGTACTTTTATGTTCTTCCATTCAGTGATCGAAAATAAGAAAATTATTCTAAGCTTAACGTTGCTCTCAAGCAAATATTTCATGAAGCTGAAATACAAAATAATACCTGAACTATCCCCCCAAATCCAAACATCATTGGAATGTTTCGGGAAATTTTGTACCATGGATGTAGAGTATCCACGTTACTACTGTAATTATCTTGGAATAAATTTACCTTAATTCAAGGCTATATTTTGATAGCGACTTATTTGAGTGTAAATTGTCATTATTGACATTCGGTTTTAATTTCTACTTTTGTCATTAATGAATTATGTTTTTGATTGTCTTTAAAAATAAATAAATAAACGACGTAAGAGGACAATGAATAGAATTCAAAGGGCGATTTCCGCCAATGTCATGTTCGTCGAAACGCCGAATTCATGACCAAGTTTCGACATTAAATTTCTTCACTATTTTCATCATTATAATCATCATTACTAATCTAATCCAGTGGTGTATCTAGGTATTCTGGCGCCCAGGGCAAACTACTGAATCTGCCCCCCCCCCCCATGCCCAAACTCAGATTAATGAGTGTGCTTAATTTAGAAATGATGGTACTACGTGAAAATGAGTTTTGATGCACATAACCCGGGGTTGTTAGCCCAAATTTGATGAATTATTGTATATAAGACATCAATCTACATTTGCCACTCTCAACCCAGGTGTTAAATGGGAAGGAATTCCTTGAATGCTGTGAGCACCGAATTCGGTAGCCTAGCTTGAGCCGGGGTAATATTGGAGCGCCTTGAGAACCTTATTACGTGGTGGATATGAGCGCTGTAAAAATACCCAATATTATTATTATTCCTATTATTAAGCGAGGGAGCAACGCGACCGAGCGTCAGATTTTTTTTTCCCTTTTTTTACCCTCAAATTGAAATTTCTTATGTATTTTACTCTTTCAAAAAAATATCCAAGGGAATACAGCGACCTATAGCAATAGATCTCTTTTTGAATTTTGATCATTCCAAATTTTTGGGCGTAATGAAAACCTTGAAGAAATATATATGAGGAATTTAGCAAGGCAATTGCAAGGCAAATTTATGATTTCTTTCGAATGTTCTATACTTTGAAAATGCTTTTTATGCACTTTTTTCCCATATGGGGCGCAAAATTTAACAAGCTCCTGCCTTATGCGGGGGGGGGGGGGGGGAAGCAACTAGAGCCAATTAATGGTTAACACTTTAAAAACGCCACTGGGGCGCGAAATAGCTAGATCCTGAACATAATTATGCGAGGGAGCAAAGCGACCGAGCTTTAGAAAATTTTTGCATTTCAAACCCTATAAAACACCATTTCTTACGCGTTTTGTCCTTGACTGAGGGGGGGGGGGGGGAGTAACCCTCAAAGATCATAAATTTTCTTGTATTTGTCACCCTTTTCTTTCTATTGCGTTTTTTGCGCCCCCTGCAAGTGCCGCCCGGGGCACGAGCCCCCTCTGCCCCCCGTAGATACGCCACTGATCTAATCCTCCTCATCCTTATTATCGTTACCGTCATTACCATCATCATGATTATCATCATCACCATCATCATCATCATCATTATTATCATTATCATCATCATTACCATCCTTTAATGATATTCGTTGTCAGATAATTTCCCCTCTATCAAAACCTGGTATTTTGTTCTTAAAGGCCAAGTCCACACTAATATCAAGTTGATTTGAATAAATAGAGTGAAATTAAACGAGCATAACAGTGAAAATTTCACTGAAATCGGATGTAAAATAAGAAAGTTACGGCATTTTAAAGTTTTGTATTATTTCATGAAACAGTGATATGCATAACGTGGGCGGCATGCAAATGAGTGAACCGATGATGTCACACACTTACTTTTCCTTATGTATTTTATTATATAAAATTTCATATATTTCAATTTTTTGCTTCAATAATGTAAAACATGGTTTGACTCCTTATGGGACATGTAAAATCATCATTATTGTAACTTATTTTGATACAAGGAAGAGATTCTTTATTATCACATCCATAAAAATTGAAATATTTGAAATTTCATGTGATAAAATACATAAGGAAAAGTGAGTGTGTGACATCACTCATTTGCATACCGCCCATGTGAACGGGGTTGAGTGCAATATACTCAAAGGGATAATACCGATAAGCAACGCGCAGGAAAATAACCACACCCAGAGACGACAGATATTTTTTGCGCCAATGCAAAGAGTGAGGTACATTGCCTAGGAGAATGCGTGTCATGAGGTTATCCAGCAAAATATTAGAAATGTGAGAGAAAATGGTTATGAAAGTAAGAGAGGTCATCGTAAACTACAAGCTTGCGAAACTTAAAGTTTATTCCGTTCACATGGTCCGAAACTGCGACGGAAGACCACCCACTGCTCGTGGTTTCGGCCTTAAAGAATTACAAGTAAACTTAAATTTCGAAATTACGAGTCCGTTCATACGGTCTGAAACTACAAAATAACTACAAGTTAAAGGAGAATGAAACCCTGGAGAAATATTCATTTTAATGAAAAGAGAGGATAGAGAGAAGCAATTTTTAAAAAGTTTCATCAACTTGGGTTACGAAATGAAAAAGTTATGAAAGTTTGAAAAGTCTCAATTTACTTTGTATGGTGATCCTCAAATGTTGCTTTAAAATGACATGTTTAGTAGTACAACTCTCTATATGTTTTGTACACAAAACTTCATATTTTCTCCATTATCTCTAAAGATGCTGCTTGTCTTTTTGTGAATTCAACATATGTTGTGTCAAATACATTTCCCCATGATATATCTTGAGCTAAGAAGGAGACAAGCTGCACCTAGAGAGATAATGGGGAAAATATGAAATTTTGTGTACAAAACATATTGAGAGTTGTACTACTAAACCTGTCACTTTGAAGCAACATTGCCAATTTGAGGATCGCCTTAGAAAGTAAATTGAGACTATTCAAACTTTCATAACTTTCTCATTTTGTAACCGATTTTGATGGAACTGTTTGTAAATTGCTTCTCTCTATCCTCTCTTTTCATTAAAATTGATTTTCCCCAGGGTTTCATTCTCCTTTAACTTTAAGTTTTGAAACTACAAGCAAAAGTTTAGCTCCCATCGTGTGAACCTGACTAGAACAATGACTGATCGAAAGACGGGAGAGACAAACACGTTGTTTTTTGGATCACCGGACGGTTCAGATTATTATCGAAAATATAAATCAGTCATTGAAAGAGACGGATGAAAAGCACTGAAATATGTAAAGAGGGTATCAGACATATACTGAGGGGATAAAAATCCTTTCAATTATTTATTCGAGCAACCAAAAATAAATATCAATCAAGTTCCGATGACAGATAGGATAATGAAACATTTACTAGTGTCTAAACCTGCAGAAGAAAATCATCAAAACTTAAGAAATACTTATACTATAACATATGAAATTAAACGTCTAGCCAAGCTTTTATTATTGAAAAAGTGTGTTTTTTGATTGTCCTTCATACATCTTGTATCATACTCATAGATTGTTACCACATATTGCATTGATTATTTTTATGCTAAGAAGAAAATAAATAGAGATAATAATTACATGGGTATTGAGAGAAAATATTTCTTGGCCATTGCACCTTTCTAACAAGCCGAGATCTTATAAAGTAAAGCAATGAAAATCT
Organism: Heliocidaris tuberculata; assembly: GCA_025618425.1. Lineage (NCBI taxonomy): Eukaryota > Metazoa > Echinodermata > Echinoidea > Camarodonta > Echinometridae > Heliocidaris > Heliocidaris tuberculata. The sequence goes on from CM046845.1 coordinate 22,057,171, forward strand.
ACTTCATTGAATCTCACTCTGCTTTCTCGAGCACACACATGCTTGGATAGACAAGGCGGTCATTTGAAAGGACATTGGAGCTAATTTTGGACTCATATCTCATTCAAGGTTGCATATATGTTAAAATATGAATAAGGAAACATCATTTTATATCATTTTTCTTTACAAAACGTCTTTGTCACTTGTTTTATTTCTTCGAATTGTACCTAATGGAATTACACTTTACATTACTTCTGCGCGCAAACTACTTTTGACATCACTTACTTAAAACCTTTCAAATTTCATGCATGGCAATATCATTACATATTTGGTATCGTATTAAAGAGGATGAAATATGACTAGAATAATAAGAATCAACCCGGAAATATTTTCCTTTTCTAGTAATTGATGAGAAAAGTTGGGTTTTCTTATTTTCAGAAACACACTGTATTATAAACTTATTATAAAAAAAAAATCCAAGATGAGAAATATAAAACGAATGTACACTATCTAAATTTCTAGACACCACCTAAATCTAAGGAGTCTTAGCCACTTCAATGATATACTAGTAGTACCGTTTCCTAAATACTAATATTTCCACATTTTAATTACAGTAATTACAGTCAACTGGACCCCATAGATGGTCTATAGAGTCTTTTAAGGTAGTGTCTGGCAAAGTAAATAAAATTAAAAAACAACAACAAACCATTCCACAATTTCGGGAGTGTAGTTCTAAAAACAAAACCACAAGGAATCTGTGTATTTCTATCCAATCTACTGTACTTTGGACAGCTTTTGCTTTGACATACCTTACAATGTTTAAACAAATTTTATCATCGTTGACTGATTTCCCTATAATGCAGTACAACAGACTAGTGGCGTATTCAGCTTAGAGCGATATCAACACAGACCCCCCCCCCCCCACCCCTCTGTTTGAAGGCACAGGTGAAAAAAAAACCCATACAAGTACCCAAATTACTGTAAATTCATACATACATGGCAATCCTGTGTTTTTTAAAACAACATAACATATTGTAATGACATGGTTTCAAAATCGAAAGTAATATGCAACCTTTCTCTATCATGTTGTCGGACTAACAAATCTTCAACATGGTCAATAGCATTTCTCTTTATTATGTCTACCTTTTTCCCACTTTAATTTATTGAATAAATGCAAACTTAAATATAATACCGTATTTAGCTTCAATCTTTGCATAAAAGTTTATAACAAGACAAAGCATATTGTTTATAACAAGACAAAGCATATAATATATAATTACATATGTTCAGATATGATGAACATTGGTTGAATATATAAATGGAAGCACATGGCCTTTGTTGTTGTCGCCGTAACAGTACATTTTTACTATATAATATTATACAACAATAAACAAAAAATCTAAAAGATAACAACAAATAAAAAAGGGAAACACAGAGAGAGAGAGAGAGAGAGAGAGAGAGAGAGAGAGAGAGAAGAGAGAGAAAAAAAGGGGGGGGGGGGAATGCAATATGTGCTACTGACTATATATTGTACAAAATATATATTTTTTTACAGTATGAGTAAATGTATAGAGTGAGGGGCATGTTTTAATGGAGTCATTTGTTCCATAAGATCCAGAGTTAGGGAGCAGAAAAACGAGTAATTTGTTGAAACGAAACTTTCTATGTCTGGGAATATGGATGTCTCTCACAGATCTTGTTGGATAATTATGAAAATTACAAATGAAATGACACAGATTATAAAATTGTTCGGGGAGATATTTGTAAATAAAAACGTACTGTTAGTAACTGACAATATCTTCAAATTCTTACAGACTCAAGTCATGAAATAAGGGGTTGGTGTGAGTTCCAGATGGTACATCGCAAATAATTCTTATTGTCTCCTTTTGTTATGTAGATACCTTATGCATACTTATAAATATATGTTATATATTAATCGATTAAAAAAAAACCTTTAACTCCAAATGAAATATGAAATATGAAATATGAATCAATCTATCTACCACAAAATGCACGCGTTATATTATAATCTATCAGGTACATGTATGTATACACTGCACTGACGGATTCAAGGGGGGGGGGGGGGACCAGCGCTTGTCCCCTTTAAGCCCAACCTGCCATCCTAGAGTACACCTTTCTTTTCTTTTTCATATCAGAACGTCTTTTTCTCCTGTCTCACGCAGTAGAATAATTTTTGTAGAAATTGCGTTGCCTTCCCTGGAAAAAAAGTAAAGAGAGTTATTATCGTTATAAACTGTGATGAAGTGTGTCACGACAAAAAAATTAGGCTACATTTCAAACCCATATGTAATGTACGAATCTAAATCACATTCTAATTATCTATATTTACAGTAAAAATGATAACGAAAATCCTGTCTTCTAAAAGCAGAAGTAGCATATTTATTATTACTGCAGATCTTCCTCAGAGCAATAATCAACCCTGGAAAAATCACTTATATTTACACTCTAGTTGAATGTTTTGGAACAATACGATTAAAAAGGCCTTATAGTTAAGATTTTTGAGACCACAACCCTCCCCTGTTGACAATGACGTTTCCCTTTAGCTGTTGAAGTAAATATAGGCAGGTGTTTCATTTATTGTTAATCTTTACAGTTCAGTTCATCCCCAAATTAAACAGGTCGAACTTCGTAAATAATTATATGACATGCAGCGTATTCTTCCCATCAGTGTCCTGGGGAGGGTTTCACTTACATAAAAAGTTGCGTTTAAACGCAAGTCAAAAAATTAAACGCAACTTGATTTTCAACCAATCAGGATCGCTTATTTTGAACTTGCGTTTAATTTTTTGAGTTGCGATTAAACGCAACTTTTTAAGGAAGAGGGCCCAGGATATGAATACGACTGAATAGATTATATCATTTGCTCCGACATTTCATCCGGGCTTATTTTATATAGGGTTTGAGTTAGGGTTTCAACTGGGTTTTAGTTTGGGTTTAGGGTTAGGGTCAATGTTAGCAATAGTGTTAGGTCCAGGGCTGAAGTAAAGAATTCGGTTAGTAAGTAAATAATTACCGTTGGTGAAGGTGATGGGACAAACTATCATTTCCGAGGCGATCTGGATGTAGCTATCTTTCCGAAGCGAAGCTGAGGAAAGATAGCGTTATACATTCAGATCGCCGAAGAAGTGATAGTACGTCTCATCGCCTGAAATCAATAGGTGATTATTTGCTTTATATTCTACATCTGAAACATTTAACTGGTACGAGAAAGACAATTATTGTCTACTTCTCGAAAAAGACATTTAGGCCCGAATTCACAGGAGAAGTTAAAACCACCATAAACTGTAACCCTACCTGGGTGCGCACAATTGTTTTATCATTTTAAGCGCGTGATTGGGCAATGCGCGCTGATTTTAGTACACCTAGCTATGGAGTTATTCGTAAAGGTCACGCACTTTTCATTTTGACTATTCGTAGAGGTCACGCACTTTTCAATTTGACTATTCGTAAAGGTCACGCACTTTTCATTTCGCGCGTACCCAAAATATTGATAACGCATTGTGACTCTGTAATGGACTGAAGAGATCAGCGAAACACATAAGCACTATTCTGTCAAGGTCACGAACTTTTCGTCTCTGGTCGATTGATTGAGAGAACTACATTTTATCACGTGATTACCTTTTGACCAATCTAACAGCAGGATTCTTAGTATGTGGAATATAATGTAGGATATTGACCACGAAAGAAATAGGCCAGTTCGTAAACATGGTACGAAATGACCCTGAAATGGGCCCCAATTTGTACGCACACGCGCATTTGTTTTGGTGGACGCGCTATACTTGTTTAACATTATAAAATCATATTGGTGCGCGCATCGTAGGAGCGTACAAAGTGTCAGCGTATAAAGGTTAAATGTACTCGGTACAAATGACCTTTATTTGCACATGCGCAAGTTGTAACTAAGAACTGGCTTATCGTCGCAGGAGCCTGTGTCGCACAATCTCCATCATTGACAGTAAGGTTTATCAGACTTAAGGAATCGACCTTACCCGAAATAGTTCTGGTACACTTGAGCTTGTACTTCGGATGTACCATAGCATAATACACTGGGATTGCAATGAAAGCAATGACGAGTGCAAGACTATTCTTCACGGGATTGGCGTAGAGGGACATGGCTGCGATGAATATTAGCGCTGCCATATAGAGGAACGCTATTACCAGAGGAACCTGTACATTACAGAGGTTACAGAAATAAAATGTATTCATTTAAACATGTTGAAAATAAAAATATCAAAAACATAAAGCGACTGAAATTGAATTGGTACGCATGGGGGATTTTGTAGTGACAAATTTGGAGAGGTAAACAGATATAAAAAGTGACTGAAAAACAAGGCTCAAATAAAATTTAGTAATTACGTACGAAAGATAAATCAAAGCTTTGCATAACCTTTAAGTTTAATACTGAGTATCAAACTTAAAGTAAGGTGATATTAGAAGTTGATTGACATAATTTTTTTCGTTCCTTGATCTACAATGGCGAATCCATTGAAGAACTGGTAAAGTTTTAGGAATATGGGCCCTGGGTAGGTGTCATAAAACTAGTTACCAATAACAAGTGCCAAATTTCAATGACAATTTGCTCACAGCCAATCCAATGCAATTATTTTAGTTGCTTTAAACATTTTACTAGTATTGTATTTTTTTGTAATCAGTAAAAAGTTTTATGATGTTGTTTATTTTTATTTTCTTTTTCTTTCTCTCTTTTCTTTTTTAAAAAACTTGTTAATAGTGCTTGATTAGCACTTTTTTCTTTCTTTTAATTTATGGACTGTAACTATTTCATTTTGTTTCAAACAGGGGTCTATAAAATACAAGCCATGCTTTTTTAATAGACTCCTCCACATAATTATGTTTTCCTTTACAGTTACAATGTTTACATTATTACCACTTAATGCTTTATCAGTGTGAATCATAACCAAGTCCATTGAATTATGATCTGTTATATCTATGTTTCAATTTATATAATTGTTATGTTCCTGCTCTTAATTCTCATATGTACTGTTTAAAAAAAATGTAAAAGATATATGGGGGAAACCAATAAACTCTGAAACTTTGAAACTCTGCCCATTGCACAAAAGGCGTCATTTGTTTGGTAAAATAGGATTACGTTAGCGACCGATCGCCATGTGATGGCGACATCGTACCAAAAATGGTTTTAAGAAAATGAAAAGTGGACACACGGTGTTGGATTACTGGCGTATGGGCTAATGGCTTCACATGCTTGATTAACCCTTTCAAGACAATTTCCCACATTTTGTGGTTTGGCTCAATAACTTTTGATTCAGAGCTCTAAAAAATATACCAGATGCATGAGTAGAAAGAGCAAAAATTTCTGCACACACTAATGTATTTTTGTTTCATGACCATATTGCGTTTGATGCCAGGAATTTTTAAAACAAGAATATGCTTTAAAATCCTTGAATTGGCAACACATTGAGAGGTTCAAAATCATTGTTTTTCATTAAAATTGGCAATTTTTCAACTTTTCAACAAAATTTTAAACCATGAATATTGTTTTAAAAAACACCACACCTTATTAGAACCATGTAGCACTAAAAGAAAAATATTATTATTGCCAATCTGAAGAACAAAATATGATCAATTTAGCCCTTAAATAATTCCTGTCCTGAAAGGATTAACGCATGAAGTAACTCAATGAAAATGACGCCTCGTGTGTCCCGGGAATTCAAAACTCCCTGGGCCCTGTTTCATAAAACTTGTCATCAATGACAAGTTGCAATAACTGTTATAAGCTACTGAAATCCTTGCATCTGATTGGCTGAGAGCAAATTTGTCGGTAAAAATCAACAAGACACTTGATGAAATGCCCCTCTGCCATGACATTTCATAAATCTGCCTAATGCCTGTTGCACACGAGGTGGGGTCCTTTTGATTGCGTCAATTACCTGCGCTAACCAAGCCTGTGAGAGCAAGTAGTGCATTACACCAGTAATTCAAAGTAGCGTTTGCACTGTTTATTCCGCTTTCACATTTTGTACAATAGTAGGCCTACTCTCAATTGAGCGTCAAAGGTCGTGCCATTTGCTGACTCAGACTTACGTCAGGCAAATGGCACCTCGTGTGCAACAGGCACAAGTGTGACCCTCTACAAGTGAAACCACAATGATTTCCAAAGAAACCTCCTTTCTCAGTCACACCACCAAAACGACTCTATAACAATTCTAAACCGACCGATTCTTCGCCAGTCGGGGTAATGTAATCTTTCGTTTGGTTTGTTGTCGGTCTGGTGTCGGTCTCGTTGGCGTGACTGTGGTAATGGTCATACCGCCAAACCGGCTCCACACCGATTCCAAACCGAACGATTCTTGGCCAGTCGATGTAATGTAATTTTTCTTTCGGTTTGTTGTCGGTCTTGTGTCGGTCTCGTTGGCGTGACTGTGGTAATGGTCACACCGCCAAACCGGCTTCACACCGATTCCAAACCGACCGATGCTTGGCCGTTCGAGGTAACAGTAAACTTTCGTTCGGTTTGTTGTCGATCTCGTTGGTGTGACTGTGGTAATGGTCACACCGCCAAACCGGCTTCACACCGATTCCAAACCGACCGATGCTTGGCCGTTCGAGGTAATGCAATATTTTCTTTGGTTAGCAGGTTAGTTGTCGGTTAGTTGTTGGTGTGGCTGGGGTATTACCTTGTAGGGTCGAGGGATATCAGGGTACTTCCATCGGTAGTAGGGTACAATAGCAATGGTAACCGTTTCGAACGCCACATCCACGAAGCCCAGGTACTCTACCAATGCAATGACGTCATCTTCAATGAAATAGACGAGAATGAGGAGACAAGACAAAATAGCGGGAAGCGGCGTACGTCTGTTAATAGAGACCATGGACAGAATCTCCGGGAGATGGCCTTCTCTAGCTGATGAGAACTTCACCCTGTGAGAAAAAGAAAACGATACAAAAAATGAAATGGGTAAGTCCAAGCTATTAGGTCAGTTTGGTGTCCCTTCAAGTTATCGACATAAATTGACATTAAATCCATTATTTTACTTAATTTTTGTTCTGATGCAAGCTCTAGTAGGGCTATTAGCTTATAATAAAAAAATTATCAGAAATAGAAAATCTTACATGTGTTCGGTAACCTATGTGACAAATTGTTTGGACTTGCCCAAATGCAATAATTTTCTATTTTCGATAAAATCGAAGTTTTATTTTCTCAAATGAGACCTTGATGGCATCTGTCCGTACATGCCTTGCTGAGCGTCATCGTTTTGAAAATGACATGCAAAAACCCATTTGAGCCAGATTTGAGTAAACACGTGAGCATTCTATTACATGCCGACATGACCCGAAAGATAAATGATCTTAAAAACCCAATGCGAAGATTAATTTCATGTGTTTCGTTTTAAAAATGAGGGTAGGGATAATTTTTTTTTAATGGTGGGCATAAGGAAATGGCATATTTTGTACTGAAGTATTACCTGCAATAGTTGTGAAACAGCGATTTTTGCATTATTTTGGTAACTGCAACTTCTTTCAAGAACAAAGCGGACAGCAAGGTGATAATGCAGAAAAATATCAAATTGTGGCAATTTTCCACCTCTGGAAGGGGCATCTTTTCTATAACCAGAGGGGCACTTTTTCATCTCTCGAGGAATATTTATTGATTTGAGAATATCTGGGGGTCTACGCCCCTACTCACGGCAATTGGCATCGACCCATGTTCTGTGTAACTTCTGAAATTCTGGTTGAATGCATATCATCACACTATGGGCATCTTGAGTATCTTATCCCTTTTAAACATTTCAAAGCTTACAATTTCCTTACGTCATGTTCGTACATGTATGTGATACTAACGTTTTCACGGTTTTTACCAAAATCTGGCACAAATTGATTTTTACATGCCGAAATCAAAACAGTATTGCTCTGTGAAACGTGTATGGATTAATGCCATAAATGCCTCATTGGAAAGCATATTACTTCTCCTTTATGAAATACGAAGTATATTATTCCTAAGGCTCATGGCTTGATCACAATAAGCCTTTGTTTTCGGGTTTCGTTTTTTTTTTTTTTCTGGGGCGCGCTGTATATATACAATGTGTTTCCTAAAAAAAGGAAACCAACATTTTTCCATCAATTACTAAAAAAATGATTATGTCCGGATTAATTCTTAATATAAGAATTAATCCGGACATAATCTTTTTTTGTTTAAATTGTGGTTTAAAATTGTTTTAAGTCAGTTATCCCAGGCTTTTTCAAAATTTGGTAGCATATGGAAGGGGATAAATGTCCCTTTTTAATGATTTATTAAAAAATTTTTTTTTTTACAATAAATCAATTTATGTTTATTTGAAGAAACGTTTCTGGAGAAAGTGGAAAGACAGGGAGAGACAGCCATCTCCTTCTGCACAGGTGCAGTATGCGCAGCGAGTCAGAACCAGAACATACGGACTTCGGAAAGGAGGGTCATCACCCCAATGCCCGTAACATAAAGAGTCAGTGCGATGCGAACAGTGTCAATTTTGCGTTGATTGACTTACTGGCGTATGGGGTTATTCACTACACAATCATAATTCATTGGCGCAGGTAACTGATAACGCAGTCCAACGACGCCTCGTATGCAACGGGCATTAGAATATAGGCTGATGTCAGGGATGTACCTGGATGATTTGTAAACGCTGGTGTTGGTACTGCCCAAGGCAGACATAGCCACGAAGAACCAGATCATCCATGACCAATTGAGTCCCAGAGCCTGAACACTGTAGTCCTGGAAGTGAAATAAATATACATGTATAGGTAGAAATCATTATAGTAAAACGATTTTTAAAAAATATTTTTCATTTTTTTAGACATTGGAGAACAAAAAAAAAAAAGAAAAAAAAAAGGGGGGGGGGGAGGTTGTCATCCTAACTGTTTAACTTCCAGAACCCCCGAAAAAACCCCAGTTCGGGTCATCCTATCCATCGAATGGTCTAGCCTTTGTCAAGAGGAAGTAGTGTGACTGTACATTTCAGAATCTGAAAAATTTACATTTTCCATCGGGAAGAGGATGGTAGACGCCCAAGAAAACACAAAATGCCCTTTGACCAAACTTTGCCCCCTGTAAAATTAATGTTCTGGGTAGTATGAAGATTTTATGAAGAAACTAAATTGTAAATGCGTCATTCAATTTGGTTTAAATTACTCTATGAATATTGTAATATTTTGGTGTAAAAATTGTCATGACTGTAATGAGTTATTTCATCGCAAAAATTATTCTTGAAAGCAGTCAAATATTGCACCTTATAAGTTGCCATTCACCAAAGTTCATCTATTACTTATTAAACTTCACGTGTTTGACAAGACCCAGGATAGGAGCTTCGACCAACTTCACCCGTTTGACAAGACATAAAACTTGTGTCGGAGTTTTCCTTTATTGCGTCTTGTCAAACAGTTGAAGTTAGTCCACAGATACTTTCAGCTAATATATATCGTATCTTGTCAAAACAGTAAAAGTGATGGACAGATGCCTTTTGTAAAATGCCTAATAAATGCCTATTAAAAGTAAAATAAAAATATGACTTCCATGCCGAAATTTACCTTAAGTTCAACATACTGAAAATATTGGGCTTAGCTCTCTCATTGGTCTCTACTCATTACTCAGCAGTAATACACCTTCTTATCAAATTTTGGGGAAGCTAATCACTGAAGCTGAAGAATGGGGTGGGGATATATCATTATCATGTATTTCATATTTCATATGTCACTTATCAAATTTGGTTCTTTACTTTTTTTTCTAATATGTATCTTACATCATTTGTAATCCTATATCAGCAAAATTAATTAATTTTCAATTAAAGGTACACCCTACTACGTTGTCTGTATGTTTGAGTATATGACCCAGGCTTCGGAATTTCGTCTTTCGTCATTACTAGATATTAAGCCTACCCTTAAACTTAAACGACTACATAAAAATTACCAAAACAAAGTGAACAATAGGCTATTTTCAAAATATTTTCAAATTTTCATACGTTTGCCTAACAACATTTACCTGTTGCATTTCATTGTATTTTAATAGTCAGAATGCACATTGTATACATTAAGCGTTTCTTGGTCGGGCTAACATTTTGGCTTACCCGACCTAGCAACACTTAATATATGCAACCTGCATTCTGACTATTGAAATACGATGACTCGGAACAAGTAATAATAGTTTGTCCATGGGGATTTGGCAAAGAGCAATGCATTAAATTTAAATGCATTACGAAAATGGCCTAATTTGATAGCAATAGTCATTACCGCTGCAACAGCATCAGAGGTGAGTATCTGACTTGGTGAGAGGAGGGTAAGGTAGGCGACGTTGGCCATGAGGTACACCGCCGTAATCAATGACATTGAGATGATGATACTCAGTGGAATATTCCTGTACATAAGTGCAAAATAAAATGGCTGCATGTGGGCATGTCCAATTTCTTTGGTCGTTTGGAGTCCCATACGTTCTTTACATAATTAACATCAAAAGTGTAGAGTATCCATCTTATTTGATCCAAGCCATAGTTAGACTATCAGATTGATACAATTGTCAGAAACACTAATATCGTTGATATAGTAGATGACGTATAAGACAAAATACCGTGGACTTGCCCATGTATGCATATGCTGCATCCTCAGTTAAATAAGAATACAAACACTTCGTAATCGCCTTACATTGCAGATTTTTGGGTTGGGCAAGTTCAAGGTATTTTGGGGGTCATTTGCTGTCCCGTATGGTGCCGAAAATAAAGAATACGAGATTTATACTTGTGAAAAAGAATCAGATGGTCTGTTAATTTGACGGGAAAATTAACGAATTTTTGAGGAACATTTGCTTTTTAGCTTAAATGGACATCCATTTCCTTTAAGTTTCAACAACTCATGTTATTGGGCAACGCCATGATGGATAAAGCTATGAACGTAAATATGAACAAGAAACAGGCGTCGACACTTAAAAAACAAAAAACAAAACAACAACAACAACAACAACAACAACAACAAAACGGAAGAGCTATGACACTGAATTTGTGACCGGGTGATGCTCTTACAAGGTCTGACCACTGTGCCAAGTTTGAAGGAGATTGACAGTACCGTTTGGGAGTAATCGGGGATGGCAGGAGAAAGGGAAGTGCGCTTTGATCAGAAAATGACAAAATGACACCTTGATGACGTAACAACGAAAATGTTGCAGGAACATGTTCTTACAAGTTCTGGTCATTGTGCCAAGTTTTAAAAGGATTGCCCGTGCCGATATCCGTTCTGATGGATGGAAGATTAATACGAGACTTGTGAATAAGTACAAATACGATATCGGTGTGTCTTTGATGTGTGAAATTTTTTCATGAGAATGATGATGGCGATGATGATTAGGATATTAATTGTGATTGTGAATGATGATAATGATGAACGTTAATGTTCTTATACCAAGTTTCAACTTGACTGACGAAACCACTTCGGAGATATAAAAATGACGCCGGAACACTGTTTTGACGCTCTGCTGACGCAACGTTGATATTACGTCATGTATATTCATAGGGCTGATTTTGACCAAGTGACACAAATCACTCTTGAAGAATATCGTATTATTCTCTTGACTCTTTCCAAGTTCAAGGAAACATGTGTATCATAAGATACCCACAGAGAACAATCAGCAATATTTTTTCACTGTACCATATAATGTGTCAGCGTCTTGCATGTTGAGAGCTTGCTTCGGCAGGCGACAGGGAGGTGTGCCAACTGAAGCCCGATATCACTTTTCTTCTTATGAATTTGATAATTTTGTTTCACATTACCTTGCTTCAATCGAACTGAATTCAGGTCATGTGAATTCGACTGGAAAATTGCTGAAGACATTTGTGCAAATAAAACGAACCTTGAACTTTAAACTTCCAATTTTCGTGACAAATTACATCAAATTATGAACATCCCTTTCATAGCCTATTTATCATTGCAATGTTTGTCAATAAGCATGACATAAACTCTCTGCATAGAGACAGGTAATATCTAATAATAATAATAATAATGACAATAATGATAACATTCATAATACGTCTTGTTTACCAATCACATTATTACCATATCAAATCCTACCAGGTACCCACTTACTACGCCAAGTGTGGGAAAAGTAGCTCAATATCCTGCCCAAGGGCAGAGAACGAACCCCATATACTTTTTTGATCTGCAGTACGGTGACTTATCTGCCAGACCACAACGCCACTTCTGATTGTCATGAATTCTTTTCATTATTCTTAATACAACTTACCGTGCCGGTCTATTTATTTCTTCAGTGACTGAGGTAACCACACTCCTAAAAGCAGTAAGATAAATTGAGAGCAAAATTTGTTTTCAAATCTTTCTGCATAAGTGGTTTTTATTTGTATTCAGTTGAAAAGATGTCACAATTGCTTGCTGGCTTGTTGAAATATGCTACCTGCAAAAATAAAATGAGTTTTCAGAATTTGTGTAGATTTGGAATTTCTCCCTTGAAGGTCTGTATTGTAAGTTTTCGGAGAGGGAAATTTTTCACTTCTTTATTGACGTAAACATTCTCCATGAAGAATAGAGGGAGGAGGTTCCACCTAAACCTTGCCCTCAAATTACCCCCTCCCCCAACCTTTATGATTCAACGGGATATAGAATAGTTAGGTATCATAACTTTAGCAGTGCATAAATTACTTCTTTTGTTCAGAAGCCCAGGGTTATGGCATACACGGGGATTCAACAAAAGCCAGTTCAGACAAAGACCTTTAATAGTGTCAAGACAATTTACTTTCACGTACTGACATAGTAGTACATTCTGCAGACGTAAATTCGCCATAGGTACAGCATGTGAAAAGATGTGTCATTATTTCTTGATATTTCATATCTTATTCTATCTTTTTCAAGCCTGATTTTTGTACAAGAGGAAGGATGGATAGTTCAAAAAACATTTTTTTTTTTTTTTAAATATTTATATGTTTTATTATAGCATTGGTCACAAAAGGTGTACAATCAGATCATACAAAGGATTAATGAAGAATAAAAATAAAAAATAAAAAAAAGATAGTTGCAAAAAAAAAAAAAAAAAAAAATAGTTCCAACGATACAATAAAAAACACGCATATAATACATGTATGATGTATCAAAAAACATTTTTAAAACTTTTATACTTAATAATTCCACTACACGTATAAATCACTGGGATTATGCCTGTTTTTTTGATAGACACATCTTCCATAGGGTTAACACGTGAAAACATGGATTTTAAGAATGATCATTGTTTCCCTAGTTTTAACTTGAAATTATTTTAAATGTGCCTTACATGTAATTTGACACTCTGAATAAGCTAATGAAGGTTCAAAATGTGGAAGAGGTCCTGCATAAATTTCTGGGAATATGCATATACTTTAGCCCTGACAGCTGCCATATGTTTATGCACAAAAACAGGGATTTTTGAATGATTTTAATTCCCCCGCGTGCTTAATTTCGGGACTGAGCACTCGTATTTATACTCTTTGGTTCAGATACATTATATAAAATCTGTAGTCGCATACCTGTAAATAAGCCAAATAGATTATCCTACTGCAATCCAAAACAAATTTTCAAAAATAAGCTTTTTAAAAGCCATTATTTTGTAAGGAAAACGAAGTCGAGGGTCACTTTTTGTTTACAATACGCATGAGCCAGCAAGAATAGATCGTGGCCTTGTGACCTCTTGCTTCTATAGATATTTTTTTTAAATATCAACCCATAACCCTGTTAACAGATTTACAGATATCAGCTTTAAGAGAAGGCTGAGTTCTGGTAAAGGTGAGAAATAATTTGTGAGCTTTGTCATTCTTAATCAGTTTTGAAGAACATTTTAGTAGAAATGTTCCCTGAAGATTGCTCTTATCATGCCCTCATATTTGAAATATGACTTGAAATCGTTAAAGTGTTTGGACTAAACATTCATGCCACATGTGTGTGTGTATCCCATATATCCATTTCTGTATACAGTGCATGTGCTTTCCAGCAAGACTGGGTCAATTTCTTATCATTTTGATGATTCCAGGCCTCACTTTCTTATGGAGACACGATGAAGCTTTCCCAGTTGCTTCCAAACAGTTTCTTTCGCAGTGTAATTGCATAACCACAACACAACTTTATCTTTAATACGAACCATCCGCTAAACGCCCATAAGCCAGACAGCAGACCGGTTGGAAGGAGAGTGACGTCATAGGAACCCACATTGAACGCGTTTCGAAAATGAGCAGTGTTACCTAAATCAAAATAAGAGCATGTAACATGAAGGGTGGATTTGTGACATTTTAAATTATTTTGAGGAAATCCTTTAATAAGAGATGTAACAATTGACAAAGGATTCTGAAGTATGTGTATGATCGGAAAGTGAAGGGCGGGAGTAGGGGCTATTGTCAGACAGGGTGGGGCTGGTAATTATTTTAATGCTGATGTCTGCCCCTTTAGATTTTGAAACTTCTTAACGTCAAACCCAGCATGTTTATAACTTTTTTTTTTGTTGCGCATTTTTTCTATCGTGGGACAGGTCAAATCATTTTAGGATATAAAAATTTCAGTTTGATACTAACAAGTTTCACAATGTCTCTATGAGAGAGAAAATTATGTGGATTTTAGATTTCTTGACACAACCAATATAATGCAATTCAAGAAGGACCTGTGTACCTTGTGTCAGGTTATGAAGCCCAGTTAGGATGAGGATGACCAGACAAAGTATCTTCGTGATACTGAGGACTCCCGCCAACTTAGATGCTAAACTAGCGCTGATACAGTTGACCGCCAGAACAAACACTGCAAGGGGAGATTGCTTATTATTTCGATGGTTTATGATCCATTAGCAAGAAATCATTAATATTATGCATCAACTCTGTATCAAAAGAAAATTATTCTTTAAAAAAAGAGATAAAGAATCAAATCGACTCACTGAGAAAGAAGACACTAAGGAGGCGGAGAGATATGACAGGTGCCTCCTGACACTGGAAGAATGGCGTCAGCAGATAACTTGAGATTGTCATAATCATGACAGCTCCGCCGCTAGGAACAATGATAATCTCGAGCACCCAGAGTCGAATAAAGGCCATCAAGGGTCCCCAGGCCTGCAAAATGAAGCTGAAGTCCCCTCCAGATTTCTTCATGATGATAGAAAGCTCGGCCATCGTGAGGGCGCCACAGGTTTGGATTATGGCACATGCAATCCATAGGACGAAGGAGAGACCCACGGAACCACCTGCACCCCTGAGGACTCCAGTCGGAGAGATGAAGATACCAGTTCCAATGACTAACCCAACCTGTATTATCAACACGTTATATCTTATGAATCTCTGGCTACCTAGCGATCTGCTTTAAAAGCAGATGGTCAGCGAATCCTAAGATGCCCTTTAATACAAATGATGCCTTCACACCTCCAACAGAGACATTAAGTTGTGTCAAAGTTGGAGTATGATTCGACAATAAATAAATGAGAATAGTAAATAACGTAGCAATTTAAATTGATTTTTAATTCGGCTTAACTAAAATCAGAACGTTAATACACTCGTTTTTATCACGATGTTTTATCAGCATTGGGATGATGAATAGTGACTTGCGGATATCATTACCGGAGAGTATAATATATGAATGACAAAAGAGCATCTCAGCCTTAATATAATAACCATTTTAGGGCCCCGTATCATAAAACTTGTTATCAATAACAACTGCCCCATTTCTGTGACAAATTTGTTGATAACAAGTTTTATGAAACGGGGTCTAGATGTATCTATGACACATTTCCTTGTCATTGTCATTTTTGGACTGTCTAGGATATATGATCTTCTTTTCTTAGGGCACAAATCATACTCACAAAGTGCCAGATGCAACCAAACAATCCGAGATGCCGTGGTATGGCAACCTTGCCACCATGTTCATCATTACTCTCTCCATCGTCATGATCACCAGCACGACCGTTCCTACATAAGACACTTTAAAAGAAGACATAATCATTCGTTGTGGTAAGTGTTTGGCCATATTTGTAGGGCTCTAGAACCGAACTAAAGCTACGGTCACAAACGTTCGTACGAATCTCACTGTTCGTACGAATTCCGGAGTTCGTAGAGATTCGTTAATGGGGCATAGATTCTTACAGCCTTCTTACGAAGTTTGTAAGAACGCCGTTTAATTTGCAAAAACAACTTAAGACCTTCTTGAGAAACGAAGTGATTTTCGGTTATACAATGGCCTAGAGTTCGTACGTTTTTCGTAAGAATGCCTTGAGTTTAATATTCTTTCGTCAGACTTACGGCCATCTTACAATTTTTGGTTGTCGCAAGATGGTCGTACGTGCAACTCACGGCACTCTCAAGTCATTCGTAAGAAGATCTTACGAATTTGTGTTTATTTGTATATTTCTTCGACAGGAGGTGCTTCCTCGTCGAACACCATGAACAGAGTAAGGATTTGAACTTCACGCGTTTGGCTTTATACCCCCTAAAACTCAACAATTGCACAAATTGTGTACTTACACCTTACGAGCACCTTATGAACGCCTTACAAACGCCAAGAGTCGTTCGTAAGAGCGCCGTACGAATCTACATTCTTAAGGCCTTCTCATGAACGCCGTAAGAGTCCTCTATGAACAACTTAAGGCCTTCTTATGATCATCGTAAGAATTTAAGGCTTCTAGAATTGTCTCTCGACCCTACAAAATCTTGCTTGGTTCATACGATGTTCTTACGACGTTCGTACGGCCGCCTTACGAAGAAGGAGTTTCGTACGACGTTGAAAAAAAAATCTTGGACAAGACCATCGACCAGGCTGCGAACTTCCGAACGGTCTACGAATGGTCTACGAACTATGGTTTCGTACGGTCTTCTTGAGATGATCTTACGAAATGGTTTAAAAATCGTTCGTACGGCGTTCGTAGTAGTTCTTAATGGTATTTGTGACCGAGGCTTTAACTAGGGTCCTAAGCTTACTCGATAAAGAGACTGTTTTCTAAAAGAAGACACTTTTGACAGTTTGATCGTTGATAACTTAAAACGTTAAATTCTTTTGAACTCAGGTTTGCACAATGTAAAATTGAGGGATGTCAAATTTACTTGGAGTAGGCTTTTATGATATTTCTTCCGATAATCTTTCCGAAATATTTTCTTCCAATAATCTTTTCAAAATACTGCATTGAACATTAGATGTTAATTCTTGACAAACCAACGTCCTAGCTAAAATCCGTGTGTACCAGTGATTGTTTCAGGACTCAACAATACCATTGTACATCGCAGATTTCAGAGCACCTGTTGTAAACCAGTCTCATGAATTATTAATGAAATAATAATGAATTAATAATGCTATAGTGTGATCAAAGCATATATGAGTAAGTTTCAGATATACAGTGCGTCCCAGAAAAACCTAAACTCTAAAATAAAAGGTTATTGTGACCAAACAGTGTGCTACATGTCTATAATTATCTATAATCCATAAAGTGACAGTATCCTGCTTTCAAATATGTCAAATGGCATCCATGCGTATTTGCTTTACCGAGCAGCAGCATTTTCAAAATGACATGTAAAAACCCAGTTGCGCCAGATTTGAGTAAAACTGTGAAACGTCAGGATGACTTGCGAACATGACGAGAAGGAAAAATAAACTTTAGAACCCGATGAGAATGTTGTTTTCATCAGTTTCTTTTAAGGAGGGTAAGGATATGTCCTCGTCATGGATGGTCGACTTTTATCGATGGCGGGGGGGGGGGGGGGGGGGGGGGGAGAGAGATTGGCACCGAATGGTTCCTGCAATCGTTATGAACATCAATTTTATTCAGAACTGCTTCTTCTTTTTTAACAAAGCTGACAACATAGTGATATTTTCATAAAAATTAAAGTAAGGGGCAACTTCCATTGTCATCAAGCGGAAAAAAGTATAGTTTAAAGGGCAGAATAGGTAGAAAAAATATCGGATTACTGCAATTCTGCACCTTAATACCACCAATGTATCATTAGAAAGTTATTTTATGGAAAACAGAGAATTATATTCACACATCTCATAGTTTGTTCACAATAAACCTTTGTTTGGGGTTTTCGTTTTTGTTGGGACGCACTGTATAATTGTTATGGTGAGAATGGGCGCTTAGAACGCTAGAGTGGATGCCCGGCGTCACTACTCACTGACAATACATATACATGATAGATCATTGTGAATAAATGGACAAAAATAGTTTTGCAAGGATTTCAAAAGTGTACTGGAAGTGTACTCGATATTATTATTTTTGTTGTATATACTGATGTCAAAATATTCTATGTGTACAGATGGCTCTGTTGGCGCTTATGGAAAAGGGAAAATAATTGTCACTGAGTTTGCGTATTTTTCAACACTTTCCACCCCTTGGATTCCTTAGAACTTTTTACATGCGATTAAGTGTATTTTTATGATACTGTGATAACTGTTGAAACAATTTATGTTGTAATTGATGCAAGGTCATTAGAGGACTGTAATATGACGAGGTAACTTAGAGCAGCTTCCGTCTGGTACTTTGCATGTATATATATAAAACTCGAATTTAGTCCCCAAAATGTAGTCAATTTCACATACACTACAGAGAAAAAGTTTACAACTGACATCATGACGAAGGGTGTTTGACAGAGAGTTAAAGCTTGTTTCATGGATGATAGTGAATTAACTCTCTTTGGTATTCTGATAAACGCGTATTAATTTACAACAAAGAATATAAGGCGACGACGTTGACTCATAGTTGAAAGGTTCAACGAGGTACATAATATCTTGTACTAGGTGTTTAAAAAAACAGTGGAAATTTTTGATCGTTAATAACTTTGAAGTTATACAACATTTCTCTGAATACTTTTCTTGAAATATAGCTCTGAATATTTAATTAGATTGTTCACTTTTTGGAAAATAAAGGCCACAAAAGCATTCTATGTGTATCAGTAATTAATCTAGAATCCAACAATAGGCCATTTTCATAATGCATTCAAACTTAAAATACATCCATTGTCCATCTACACCTGCTTGACAAGACGTGATAGAGGAGCTTGTTATGCATCTCCGCTATGTGGCTGCGATGCTGAAATCTACATTTATGTTTAATTACACAAATACCTTGCAAGCTCTCTATTATCACAATGGGTGTGTCTACATAATCCTGACAATATCGTTCGACTACTTTTTAGAAAGCAATACAATTTTCACAATTTAATAAATTATTATTGAAATGATCATTTGACACTAAACTGCACCCCAAGAAAGTAACAATACTCAATATTGTACTATGTAAATTTTACTTGAATTGAATGAGACACTTTGGAGTTATTAAGGTTGTAATGCCAAAGATGGTTTTTCTCTACATCCAGAGCATTTTGGGCAGCGAAGCTTGGTTTAAGGGCATTTTGATGTTTTTTTCAGGGGTGTGTTACACCCCCTTCCCCAATGGAATTTTTGGTCAGTTTTTATATTTTTGTAAAGTACACCTATATCCCTCCCTTCTGACAAAATTTGGTCTATGGGCCTTAAGGGGAAAAAATTGCCCTAATTTTTAGGGGCGGTCATCCCGACGGAAAATTTTGTCAGTTTTGGTGTTTTGGTAATGTATAGTCATACACCTTCAATCAGAAAAAGTTTGGCGCATATGTTAGATGGGTTGAAATCGAACCGACTTTAGGGCCCTTTGGGGGGGGGGGCTCTGGGGGGCCAAACCTGGCGGCTTCGTTCGAGCTGACAAGCTTTTTGTGAATGAAATGGATGGTCTAAGTAACTTTAAGGGGTCAAAGATCATATGTAAAATGGGGTGACTATTTTGGGACAGGCTCCTGGCCTATTACTTGATGCTATGTCCGGCAAGCCTCGGGCAAGCTTTCAGGTTGTCAAGAACAACCTTTGTTTGAAAGGTATGTATAAAATTTGAATACAGTACTGAACCGGTCTATTGGATACTTACAGGTAAACAAGGACAGGTAAACGAAAATACAAGGTTAAATTGCACTTTTCAGAGTATTGATTTTAATGCAAATTGTGTACGTATTGAAGAGCTGAAGCTCTTAAATACGTACAAAATGAATGGCATTAACACTTTGGACACACGTAATTCCATTATTTGCATAAATTTGGGATTTTTTGCATGAAAATGCAGGGGCGTCGCTTGCGGGGGTGGGGGGGGGGGGAGTTGTCACGCCCATCACTCAAAATTGCTGTCGGAAAATGCGCCACCTCTGTCGGCATATTAAAAAAAAAAAAGAGGGGAAAAAAGGGAGAGGGAAGAGGAAAAGGAACAGGAAAAAAGAGAGAGGAGAAGAAAAAAGAAAAGAAAAAGAAAAGGGAAAGGAAAGGGAAACAAAAACAGAAAGAAAAGAAGGAAAGAAAAAGGGAAGGAAAGAAAAAGAAGGAAAAACTGGCCAATTTGTTTGCTTGCTCGCTTCGCTTGCTCGCAAAAACACTGGAAAATTAATATTCGGGCAAAATTCTCCTTCGGCAATAGGCTGCAGCCCCCCCCCCCCCCCCGAGGATTTTCAAAGTTCCGATATTCGGGCGACCACCACTTTATATTCAGGATTTTATATTTAGATTTTTTTTTTAAATTACATTTTCATTTGTCAAAGTACATAACAATAAGTACTGTGCAATTAACAATATACAAAATAACTGACAACAGTAACATTTTCGATCATTACAAGCAAAATAAAGAGCATTAAAGTTTGAGTTGAAAAAAAAAATAACAGCAATGAAGACTACATTAGACTAATTTTATGAAAATGAGAATGAAAACAGAGATCAGCATAGAAGCAGAGCTTGTAGAAGCGCTGTTCCCTGGCAAAAGGTAAATCATGAATACAATACATACAAATATAGACTGGGCAATCGAAGTTAGGTGCGAAGTTAGGTGCCAGAATATCCTCATATTTGGGCAGCAAGGTTCCCAGATAATTATGTAACTTCTGTATGTACCTTCTGTACATTTTCTGTACAAATTTTTTTTTTTTAATTGCTCGCTCGCTTCGCGATCTCGCAAAAATTTGAAATTGGAAAGTTGATATTCGGGCAAAAGACGTCCCCTTCGGCAATGGGCTGCAGCACCCCTCCCCCGATGGTTTTCAAAGTTCCGATATTCGGGCAACCGCCACTTCAGATTCGGGCAGCGAGGAGCCAGAATATCGACATTATTTGGGCAGCAAGGTTCCCAGATAATTATAACTTCTTTATGTAACTTAGGTACATTTTCACTACAAAAAGGTTTTAAATTTTCTTAGATTTTTAGATAGAAATTTAAAAGTTGATATTCGGTCAAAAAGCGTAAGCCCCCTCCTTGCAAAAACGGGGCTGTATGATCAAGATCTCTACCTCTGTGATTTTCTTTTATTACCATTTGGGGGTACATTTTTGTCGGAAAATTTGGGTGTCACACCCTAAGAATTTGTCGGCAAATTTGGGAGTCACATCCCCCTATTCAAGATGTTCTAGCGATGCCTAGTGAAAATGTAAGTTGTTTTGATGGGTCCTGTGGGAAAAAATCAATCTGTGGGCACAACAAATACGTATGGAAAATTTGGTACACTTTCAAGCACTTTGATGTTTACCTTGTCTTGGTCCATATAGTACTATAATTGGCATAAATTAGCAAAATTTTGCTTGAAGATGAGATTTAATTCGATGGGTCCTGTGGGAAAAATTAAAGCTATTGCCACAAGAAATACATATAGAAGAAAGTCTGGAACATTTTTAAGCCATTGATATTTACCTTGTTAATGGACTTACTGATTTAATGCATGTAAATCGCATAAATTAGCATACTTTTGCATGAAGATGCGGTTTGATTAGGAGGGTGAAGCTATTGTCCTAACAAGTACATATGCAAAGTTTGGTGCTTTTGTAAACTCTGTCCCCAAAACTAAAAAAATATGGGAACAGACCTGACTAATTCAAATTGGTAGAATTACGTTTCAATTCAGGTATCGATAACCATGTTTTCTTTCGTTTAAACTGTTGTATTGAACGTATGATAACAAATCGACTGGCTTGTGACAAGATAACACACATACATATTGAGGTAACGGCAATTTAGACCTCTTTGTGACAAAAAATACAATTTCTACTTTGCTCTAAAAATAAAAGACTTACCCAACAGCCATCGCGTTATAGTATCAGTCTCTGCCTTCAGAATATACACATTCACAATATTTAATACGGGAAACGTGCCATAAACGGACTCACGTCACCCTAAAGGTTAACTTGTCGTCGTTCAACCAGAGTGAGTCCATGAATGGGGAGAAGATGGAATACGAGAATAGATTATATACATATAATTATTTTCATTCTTCTGTAAGCACCAACAGAGCGAACTATACATATATAACACACTTATAATTCATAAGGTGCTCTTTGATAGGAGCATAGTGTATATTTTTCATAAAAAAGTTAAATATCGCAGTTAATTACGTATCTTTAGTGTGAGCAAAGGTCTGAAAGGACGGGATATTCCTGTGTACAGAAGAAGACAAAAGTACAATATACACTTATATATGAATATCAGAATGTACGACACATGTTCAAGTAAATCGTGGTCAATATCTTACAATATCCAACCTTCAGTCCTAGACCAATCAATTTAACTTACCCTACGTCAACTAGACACCGAAACCTTATCTAAAACCTAATTTGCAACCTTATCCCCTAATCTTATAAAGCACAAAGCAACTGTCGCAGAAAGTCGTTTTACAGACCAGTGGCTTAGCTACTAACCATATGCCCCCCCCCCCCCCGTCAATCGAATGGCGAAAGTAGAAAAAAAAGAGGGAGAATGAGAGATGAAGATAGAACAAAATTTATTTTAAAAAAGAAAGAAAGATAGATGGGGTAGGGGCGGAAGAAAACATGAAAAGAAGGATGAAAGCACGATTACAAATGTGGTTTAAAAAAATGATTTGATATCGACATGATATTATATTTTGTTCAATATTGTACTACCACAGCGGTATTCAATGAAGTTACAGTTATTTGCGAGTAAGCGGAGAGAGAGCGAACTCAATTTGGGCCACAATATCTTTTGAACTACACTTTTTTGACAGGTGCATTATCTGTGATACCCATTTCTAATCTATTGATTCGTATGTTTGAGCATATTTCAGATTAAATTCAATTCTTAACGTCAGAGCAGCGTTCAATGTTGTCGGTTGATGTTGTCCTTCGCAACATTTCTGAAGGTTGGTGTCATGACCTAAATCTAAGGTCAAAACATTGAAAAAATGACAATAATTTATGAGGTTTTGAGAACAATTTGATGATTATTTACCTTGCAATAATTTCACTTACCTGAATTTTACCGGAAATTTGCAGGGGGTAAACTGCCACCCTTGCCACTTTCAAATACGCTATAGTGCTCCTCCCCACTTCTCTTTCTATCTTTCTCTTTCTATTTCTTTCTCTCTCTCTCTCTCTCTCTCTCCTATACTCATAATATCCCAATTCATTTTTTTTGGGGGGGTTAAATCACTCATTATCGGCCTACATGCATTTTGAAATGCAGTTATTATTATCATTGTTTGTTTGTTGTTTTTTTCGGGGGGGGGGGGTGGTCAGAGGGCGTCCTTTCAAGCCGGAGTCATCGATATGTACAAACATAGCTTAGTGTAAGTTCGACACAATACGGCACACTTTGCTTTGTTGGGCAAGCACACAACAAAGAATGTGTGTCAGAGTGTGTCCAGCTCACCCGAGTTGGCCAATCTACGTGCATAATTGGCTCTGTTGGTGCTTAAGAAAATGAAATTAAATATCATTGATTTGGGGTATTTTTCAAGACTTTAAATCACTCGGACTTCTAAGAACTTTTTTTACATGATATAAAGTGCATAATTACGATGCTAGAACTGTTGAAATTTTGTACTTTTGTACTAGAATTTGAATGGTTAGGATTGTGGTGATGATGAGGATGAGAAAGCACCTGTCAAGAAATGATTAAGGAGATGGAGCAAGGAATTATAGAGAAATGTCCGACAAGATTTAAAAAAAAAAATGTTTTTAGGGGCATTTTGGGAAAATCACAGGGGGCAATCAGCCCTGTGCCCCTTTTCCCCTTGATGCCGCACCAGAGCTGGAGAAGATGTAGCTGACATGATGAATAAAGTTGTGTAGCACGCCAAGAAAATTGCAAACAGTTTAAATCAAAGTAAAAATGAAGAAATACACAACATAATTAAATGACAATTTATACATTTTATAATACAAAAACACCCTTTTTGTGCATTTTAATAAATTAACACATCAATAGTTTTGATCAGATTAGTCTAAAATTAAAAAAAAAAAATTATGCAAAAAACATGATTGGAATTCTGTTAATAACAATGCAGTCCAAGTCAAGGAGGGTAAGTATATAGCAGGTATTAGGCAGTGAGACCACACAAAGGAAACTTGCAGGGAATCTTGAGTTTTGGGAAAGGTGAAAAATAATTTGTGAGCTTTCTCATTCCTTTTATATCAGTTTGGAAAAACATCATAGTAGAAACATCCCTTGAAAAGGATTGCACTTCAAATGCTCGTATATTCAAAATATGACTAGAAATAGCTGAAATGTTCGGGCCGAACATTCATGCCAGTTGTGTGTGTCCCATATACCCACTTCTGTGTGCAGTACATGTGCTTTTGGGTCAATATCTTATCTATTTTCATGATTCCAAAACAACACAGTATAAAACAACTCTTATGTAGACATGGTCAACCTTTCCCAATTCCTTTGAGACAGTTCCTTTCACAATATAATTGCATGACCAGAACTCTACTCTTTAAAGAAATTAGACATTCAAATGAGGTTTCTGCCCCTATAGATATACCCGCGTGCTGTAATAGTCATCTTTTCAAATGATGAAAAGGCAAGTGTTGAATGGAAAGGGGAAATGAAATCCTTTTTTCAGAAACTAGTATAATAGCCTACTATAATAAAATATATTTCTATTAATATCGTCATGACTTGATGACGCCCAACAATAGGCCTATCAGAGTCATCTGAAAATGAGCTGAAGAGTCTGACCTCGTGGGTCACGATATCAGTGGTTTCAATGTATAAATGCATAGGACTACATTTATTATGATCTAAAACCAGTTGTGTCAACATCATGACCATTGAGCTCCCACGTCACGTAGTGGAATCCCCCTGCTGTCCACAGGTCTGTTTATGTTTCTGATGTCCACCACTCAGATTGGGACTGTCAAGGCTCTCGGGGTCTTTTTAGAGGATATGTCGCTTAGTCTGGGAACGACTTCAACAGAAATTGGAACTGCCGTTGGACTCTTCTTCGCCTTCATGTACCTTCCAAGTAAACCAAACTTCCAAGTATTTTTCAAATATTTTGTATATTAAATTGCAGTCATGTTTTCGTTTGAACCGAAATTAATGAAAGATGCGTTTGTTTTAAGGATTGTCCAAAATGTCAAGCCTGTATGTAAGTTCGCCATAATGTAGCCCTAAACTTGTACAAATTTCATGCAATGTTTTGTTTTATATATCATTTATTAAATCACTAGATTAATTATTTGAATTCCGTTCATGTGTTCAAGCGTGGAAAGAACAGACAGTGTTGTCAACATTTTTTTCAGTTTTGTGTATTTATTGTCGAACAATAGAATACGGAGACGACCACCGTGTCATATAATTATAATATATGTTTACCTTTTCAGTGTATTTTCATCAAAATGTCTATAAATGTGAGCATGTTAGTGTCACTAAAAGGGACCGGTTGATTTTGCATCAACGTACATAGGTATTAATTGTTATTGAAAAGTTAGGCAGGGCATTAAACATCCTAAACTGTTTACAAGTAACAGTTGCTGATTTTATTAATGTAATTTCAATTTTTCAGGTCCACTTGTTCCTGTCGTATATCGTAGATGGCATTATCCTCGGATTATTCTCATCGCCGGCAGTTTGTTAGCAACACTGAGCTTCACAATGGCAGCGTTAGCAATGAACAGTATTCACTTGGCAATGTTGCTGACAATATCTGGTGAGTATGTGAAATCAAAGTCAGCGTACACTCTTAATTTTTTTGAAGTAAAAATATGCCCAAAACAACGGTATCTATATCTGATAAACTTTACATATTTTTAACCCAACTTTGGTAATACATTGTCCGTTTAGGATCAAAATAAGGAATGATTAAACTTTAAAATGCGCAAAATATTATCCAAATTAGGTTTTGAAAATTGCCTATAGTTGGTCGGACACATAATTACCGTCTTGGCAAATTTTAATCCATATTTTAAGAGTGTAGCTGGGATAAGTTTTAGATTCTAGTTAATTTTTATGCGTGCATGGCTGGCCGCAACCACAACACATATCACTCTGATCGTGTGCACTAATAACCTGGGCCCTGTTTCATAAAACTTGTCATCATTTACAATTTGCAATAACTGTTATAAGCTCCTGAAATCCTTGCATCTGATTGGCTGAGAGCAAATTTGTTGGTAAAAATCACCAACAAGATACTTAATGAAACTCCCCCCCCCCCCCTGATCACATTGATATTACGATTTACGAATACTTTCAAGTATCACAACACGTCCCAATTCATCTTTTGTTTTGGAGTGATTAGCGTATTCCTATGTCTACTTCAGTACACTGCAATCCTTGATGATGTCATTGTAGACACCTTGTACAGAAGGCTAGAAATGATATGCAATCTAATTAATTTTAATTCAAATGAACTTGTCCTCCAATGTCTAACTCTCTTCTCAATTTTCTCCATCTACCTTATTCTCTTCCCTATAATCGATTCCTTCTGTATATGCAAAACTCGTACTCATATAATGATGTTCTTTCAGTAACTTGTGTTTAATTGCTAAGGGCGTTCCCAACACAAGCTTTGCTTTCCGGGTTTTCGCCTCTTTCTATTTTTTAAATTATTTACTGTATTATACTCTATGTTCATCACACTGCTAAACATGTATCCTTTGTATATAACAGCGTACCGATGAGAAGGAAATAAGTACTTAGTACTTAGAACTAGACGAATGTGGACTTGTGCACTGTGGGAAGTTTCCCTCTCCATAGGTGATATTTCGTGACAAAAAAATTGAAACCACTTTTGCACACTGTGATTTTCTGTTTTATATTGCAAGAGCCCATTCACATGCCTTATAACAATGTTCATTGCACAGATGAGCGGTTTGAGTATAACCATGTTCAGGCGCGCCGGAAGCAGTTTGGGATTGGGGGGGGGGCAAACATTCAAGGGGGCTCACCTTTCAAGGGCTCATGTCTTCTCACCCCTAAAAAAACACACATGCTTTCCCACCCTCTCACAACAATACAGATCCTACTGCTAAATCAAAATTTTACTCAAAAATTCTCTGACAAGCATTTTTGGGGTGTATTTTTACTCGAAAATTCTCTGACAAGCAAAAAAAAAAAAAAAAAAAAAAAAAAAAAAGGTTATCAGCATTTTTGGGGTGTATTTTTACTGGAAAATTCTCTGACAAGCAAAAAAAAACAAACAAAACAACAGAATTATGCTAAAATTCTGCTAAATTTTGTCAAATTATGCTAAAGCGGTCAAAATTCTGCCAGAAAGCAGAATTCTGCCAACTCTGGCAACCTTGCGTCTAATACAAAACCTCCACTTCGTTAAAATTTAAAGTTTGAATGCTTTATCTGTCGTCAGTGATCTCCATGAATACAAATGAATACAAATGCTTACAGTTACGTAATAAAGCAATCAAGCTTTTAATATACACACGATTTTTACTCCTTTACTACTGATTTTTTTTTTATGGGGGGGGGGGGGGCTTTTTTGGGGAGGGGCGAAAATGCATTTTGCTCCCACTTTTTCGTTTGGGGGCGACCGCCCCCCTGCCCCCCCCCCCTCCCACTTCCGGCGCCTATGACCATGTTTTCACTTTTACGGTATTTTTTGTTCTTAAGCACAGTAAACATAAAACAAATGAAACTTCGTTTGTGTTTATATGTGTGAAGATGAATAAGGAACGCCTCTATGTAAATAGAAATTAGTTGTGATGTTGTTATTTTTCATCATTATCATAGGTCTCGGACAGTGCATTATATTTATGTTGTCGTGTATTCTTCTCGACGAACTCGCCGGAAACAGATTCAACCTTTTCCTCGGCATTGGTGTCAGCGGTTGTGCGTTCGGTATGCTCCTTCTACCACTCCTTGCAGACTTCCTACTCCGTGCATACGGCTGGAGAGGTGGACTTTTAGTGCTCGGTGGGCTTACAGCACACACCATCCCCTACGCGTTGGCTGTTCGAACATCACCGGTAAGCTCGTCTCAAAAAGTGGGCAAAGCTTCATCATCCAGGAGACCTTCGGGCGTAGAGGGTGCCTGTCGGGAGCACGAGGTTGGTCAGGTCAAAGAAACCGATCAAACTGAACTAGCTGGTGGCGGAGATGATGGAGATGGAAAATCTAATTTGCGTATGATGAGTGAATCGATGTGTAAAGACATGCCCAAAGACAGTGATTGTCATGACAGTACGGTGTGCCCGTCATTACCATCAATGCCCAGCGCTGAATCAGGCAGTAAGCCACTTGATACCAATGAATTGTGTGCCAACACGCCACAGCGACGTTTCAAAGTTGTATCTGGACGTATATTGAAAAATATTCGCACATCTGACTTTTATAAAGATCCCTGTCTGAACGTCATAGATTTTGCTGATACTGTGTTCGGTTTAGTTTATATCGGATGGCACACGTTTCTCTTACCACATGCTCTCCAACGGGGCATTTCTGTAGATCTTACAATTGTCATTGCCTTCTGCGCAGCAGTGGGTAACTTAGCCGGTAGAGTCTTGGCCGGAGTGATAGCAAACACACTCCATCCATTGAATACATATCTCGGCGCCACAGCTCTCAACATCATATCCCTTCTTTGTGACGCGTTTATGCCGAAATTTTACATCATGCTTTTAACGTCATTTTCGTCGTCCTTTTGCGTGTCAAGCAGGGCAGTACTAGCAATAATGATACTACGGGATAGGTGTTCGTCTGATCAGTTCCCTACAGTCTTTTCAGTCTGGTCTGTATTTTATGGGATGGCAGTTTTCTCCGGTGGTTACCTATCAGGTTTGTATATCTTGTATATAAGTCCTCCAACATAACTTCTTCCCTGCGAGAATAGGCATTTACAACAAGTAGCCTTGTACTTTGTGTGTTTACAGGGAATGGGGTGATGCGGTTATTTAAGAGAGAAGAAAAATCGCGGAAAGAAATCTTACAGAAATTTTTTGAGAGAATCTCCAATATCTAACAAAAGTATTTGCACCAGTAAAATGAATATTCTATTGTAAATTTTTTTTGAAATTGTATTAAAACACACAAGCCTTCAAACAAAGATTAAGTCGACATTCTGTGACACGATTGTACAACATATTTTTATTCCATGAAAACAGTGTCTTGCACTGAGTGTAAATTATTTGTTAAAAATATCGTCTCGTTCACCAAAAATAATCAACATGATAAAAAAATTGGAATTATGACTCCAGGAATGACTCTTTTCAAAGAAAATTTCACGACGGTTTCGCGACAGTACCTCCCTATATAGCTCTCGTGTATTCTATAACAATGTCTTCTCGATTTCCGTACCGAGAGACTTAATTTTTTTCTACAAATGATCTTTTTCTAAAAGCAGCTTGGTTCAATGCATTTTGTATATCTTATTTTTTTTTTAAATCAAATTTTCTGGACAGAAGAACTTAAAGAATATGTCACATAATAGCTCATGCATGGTAAAAAACATATTTTTTCCTACAACCAATTACCATTTTGGTCCGTTTTATCACCATATTCTGCAGGAAAGCTAGCAGACATGTTTTCAACCTACGACGCAACCTTCAAGTTACTGGCTGCCATTGATACCGCTGTATTCTGCCTGATGCTACTACCAAGATATGTGAAGAAACCTTCCACCGTCACTTCAAATAAAAAAACATTAGGTCACCGTTGACTTCATATAACAATCTGCTCCTTCCCAACACTTTTGAGATGTTGAAACACAAGAGGAAGGGAATTAAAGGAGAATGAAACCCTGGGGAGAAATCATTTTTAATGAAATGAGAGGATAGAGAGAAGTGATTTTAAAAAAAGTTCGATCAAAATCGGTTAAGAAATGAGAAAGTTATGAAAGTTTGAAAAGTCTCAATTTACTTTCTATGGCGATCCTCAAATTGGCAATGTTGCTTCAAAGGACAACTCTCCATGTGTTTTCTACACAAAATTTCATATTTTCTCCATTATCTCTAAAAATGATGCTTGTCTTTTTGTGAACTCAACATATGTTGTGTCAAATACATTTCTCCTTGATATATCTTGAGCTGAGAAGGAGACAAGCTGCACCTTGAGAGATAATGGGGAAAATATGAATTTTTGTGTAGAAAACACATGGAGAGTTGTCCTTTGAAGCAACATTGCCAATTTGAGGATCGCCATAGAAAGTAAATTGAGACTTTTCAAACTTTCATAACTTTCTCATTGAAGCCTTGAAGCCCAGGGACCAAATTTTGTCAGAAGAAAGATGTATGGATGTACATTCCCAAAATATAATAACTGACAAAATTGTCCACCGGGAAGGGGGTGTCAGACCCCCCTAAATGAAAACCCCAAAGTGCCCTTTGACAACACTTTGCCCCCCCCCCCCCCCAATGCTCTGTATGTAAAGAAAAACCATTTTCTTACCTTCTGACTATGATAATTCAAAAGTGTTTTATTCAATTCATTTTAAATTTTCATAACATAATTTTGAGTATAATAATCTTCTTGGGGTGCAATGTGGTAATAATTGGTCTTTTAATTAATAATTTATTACATTGTGAAAAATGTATTGCTTTCTCAAAAGTAGACAAAAAATATTGTCAGGATTATGTAAACACACCCACTGATTCTGACAAGGCATAATAGAGCAGCTTGCTTGGTATCTGAGCAATTAACACATGAATAGTACATTTCAGCCTGGCAGGCACATACCACAGATACCTGAAAGGCTCTTCTATTATGCCCTGTCAAACAGGTGAAGATGGACAATGGGTGTGTTAACATAATCCTGACAATATTTTTTGGCTACTTTTGAGAAAGCAATACATTTTTCACAATTTAATAACTTATTAATCAAAAGACCAAGTAACACCAAATTGAAGCTCAAGAAGATTATTTTACTCAAGATTATGTTATGAAAATTTAAAGTGAATTGAATAAAACACTTTTGAATTATTATAGTCAGAAGGTAAGAAAATAATTTTTCTTTACATACAGAGCATGGGGGGGGGGGGCAAAGCGTTGTCAAAGGGCACTTTGGGGTTTTCATTTTAGGGGGGTCTGACACCCCCTTCCCGGTGGACAATTTTGTCACTTATTATATTTTTGAAATGTACATCCATAGCTCTTCCTTCTGACAAAATTTGGTCCCTGGGCTTCAAGGGGAAAAATTTACCCCAATTTTTAGGGGGCGTCTGACACCCCATCCCGACGGAAATTTTTGTCAGTTTTTTGTGTTTGTAATATCTAGACCATAGATCCAGACAAACTACTTCCAACTGACAAAGTTTGGTGCAAGGGGGAGATGGGGTAAAATCGACCCGACTTTGGAGTCCCTTTGGGGGGCTCTGGGGGCTAAACCCGGCGGCTACTGTCAGGCTGACAACCATTTTGTCAATGACTTAAATGGTCCAAGTAACTTTACGGGGTCAAATTTATGGGTAAAATGGGGTGACTATTTCGGGACAGGCTCCCAGACTATCATTCTTTCTAGCCGAATCGCATCCTTTTACATTGTAACTCCGAGAACCATACCTACAATATTAAGAGTGCCAATCAAATTATATTACAAAAAAATAGAATCAGGAGATTCAAATATATTCTCCGGGTTCAAATCTTATAACACTTTACCAACCCCTCTAAAATCGCTTTCATATTTAATAGCCATTATAGCCGCTAATTGTTATTATCATTACTATTATTTTGAGTTGCTGCGTCAGATATACTTGAATCCCCTGGCTTCTGGAACACGGTATCAGAAAATGAAAATGCTCCATGATATAATTTGTTCATTTTTATAGTATTCGCCTTTAATATGTATCTTCCCACAGAGTTCGTTGGAAACAAAACAACAACAAAAAAAAAATCCAGTTTGTTGTTTTCAGTGTTCATACTGGAAAATCAAGCAAATGCTGGATGATCAAAACTAATTCTGACTACTCAAGCAAATTATTGCACGTAATTGGGGAAGCATTTGTTTGAAAAAAGAACGTCGTTCCTTTTATTTGCTAGCAATTGCTAAGCTTGCCTTTTGCTAGTTTTATAGAGACAGTCCATAGTGTCACCGTTTGCAGACTCGTGGCGAATGACTCCTCAACAGGGGCGGCGCCAGGGTATTTTGATAGGAGGGGCAAGACGACCTAAAGATGACGTCATATTTTTTCTCCATTAAATAACAGGGGTAATATAGAGTTATATGTTTAAGACCTCTCTTTTTAATACTCCTCTTTCTTCTTTCTTCCCTTTTCTTCCCTTTTCTTCCTCCTTTTATTCTTTTTTCTTCTTTTTTTTCTTTTTTCAATACTTGAAAAATCATAGGGGGGGCGGTCGCCCCCTCTGCCCCCCCCCCCTGTAGCGCCGCCCCTGCTCCTCAAGTTAATAACGACTCTCATTCTCACCTCTCACTGTAAACACAATGTTGATATTCTTCTAATCTAGTTAAACCCGACGCTCGATCTTAAGTCACGTTTTTCGGTCTAACTGGCTTGGTTAAAGTCGACTTTTGACCTATGCTGGGGTTTAAATTTTACTCAGCCGAATACGTGCCAATTAATCATTAATTACTCTAATTTTTAACTATTTTTACATTTTTTTTTTCAAACAGGGGTCTATGATATACAAGCCATGCTTACTTAATAGACTCCTCCACTTACGTTTTCATTTACAGTTACAATGTTTATGTAAACCATAACCAAGTCCATTGAATGAGGTTCTGTTATATCTATGTTTCAGTTCATATATTTGTTATGTTCCTGTTCTTAATTTTCATACGTACTGTTTAAAAAATTGTAAAAGATATAATTATATATTTGTGGTATCCAATTAACTTTGAAACTTTGTAACTTTGTAACCAGTTTATTCTATAATATCAGACCATGCCAATGCCACCCTCTCCTCCTCTTCTTTCCTCCACAACCTGCATCCATTTATAGAAACATTGAAGGATGTTATTTTTTTTAAAATTTGCACGCGAAGCTATGACCATGTTGCTTTCATAGACCTTCGTAAAGCATATGACGCCGTTGATCATAATCTTTTATTCGAAAAATTATCTGCTATTAGATGTTCACATTCATGTGTAAAATGGTTCAGTTCTTATTTAACAAGTCGTGAATACTAATCCATTAACTGTATTGATGGACGTACCACAGGGATCTATATTGCGTCCGTTATTATTTTCCATCTTTGTAAAATACTTTACCAAATTGTATATCTGATGGTAATGAGGAAATGTGTGCGGACGAAGTAGCGTAACTGAGGTTGAACAAAAAGCTTTTTTCGCATTAGAAGAATTAATGGTATGGATTAATCAAAACCGCCTTGTACTAAACACTGAAAAAACATGTGTTATACCTTCGCGTGCAAATTTAGACAAAATAACGTCCTTCAGTGTTTCTATAAATGGAAAGGTATTGAAAAGAGTTAACGTTGCCAAATGTCTTGGTATATTTTTTGGTGAAGAATTCAATGGGTGCAAACATGTTGACAAAGTAACAAACGTAACGAAAAGAAGTGTCAGTGTAATAAAACGAGCTAAGGAGTATTTACCATGAACATCTTTATTTATTTTTTCGTGTTGCCTCACTTTGATTATTGTTCCTCTGTGCGGTCAAATAGATATCGGGAACAAAGGGATAAGCTCAAGAAAGTTGAAAGCGAGCTGCTAGAATAATTGCAAACAAAAGTTATGAGATTCCATCACGTGAATTAATTAGCTATCTGAAATGCATGCAAATTGAGAAACGTTTTGAATTTCAGCGTGTTACTATGATGTCAAGTTTACACGTAATTTGGTTACATTAATCAGTATCTTACGAGGCAGGCAGATGAAGGTTTACTTTCTGTGCCAAGATATAAAAAAGAATGCTTTAAACAAAGCTCCCTCTTATCTTTAATTATAGAATGGAATCAGTTGGACAGATCATTAAAAATGGCAAGCTTTGTGAACACATCTTGGCAAGAGGAATTTTATTTAGTTTCTTAGCTGAAGTTTCACTCTCATTCCTTATCGCATCTCAATGCATTCCACTTGTAGAAATAAGTTTGGTTAATGATGCATTTATAGAACAACATGGTAAAATGCGGTATTCATATTCATTCTTATTGCTAGGAAAATTGCACTTGATGTTTTTTAATTTTTGTCTTTATCAGAAATATGTCATTTTTGGGGGGTTGTTGTTCTGATTTGCAAAACGTGTTTGATGGTTTGTTTCTTATCCAAAAAATATAGGATGACATAATGCTTTTCAAACTGAATGAATGATTTGATGTCATTCATTATTGGTAATAAATATATTTGTATTTTTACTGTTATTTAAGAGACACGGTACGACTAATGTGAATTTCAATCAATCAAAATAAATTTTTAAAACATTTTTTTCCCGCCTTGAACTTTCTGACATAGTTTTATATCTTTATCTTTATATTCTGATTTGGAAAGTAAATATGGAATGGAAACTTCTTTTTCACAAATCATTTACGCTTTTGTGCTTTAAGGAATCTGATAAACCTACATTCCTGATAGAATTGGATATAAGAAGTGACCATAAGTCCCAAATTTGCTTCTGTTTTTACTTTATTACCTTTGTTATAGTATCTTTGATGTTCTTGTTTTAAATTGTATTTTATTGCATTATAGCAGTTTCTTCATACTAAAAAGATCATCTTGTATAAAGAAAAACAATCAATCAGTCGATGAATGAAACAAATAATTGGGTGAATGAATATGTAGGTAAATAAATGAATAAAAAAAATTGACTAATTAATCAGCTGATTAAAGAGCCAATATTGGAACATTTTTTCAAGTAAGAATAACATCTCCTCCTAAAATTGGGTTCTTTATAATGAATGTTGTCTTTAACCTGTTTATAAAGCTGTCATCGGCAGATCACGGTTCGGCTTGGATAGGTACAAAGTGCAAAATATCTGACTAACAAAAAGAAAGGGTTTTCACATATTTTTCCGAGGCAAAAATTGCTCTAAAATTTCCGACAAGCATAAAAAAAAAGAGAAAAGCAAACACATTTAAAAGGAACATTACTAATAACTTCTGAAATCTTAGACAAGCACGCGCCTGCAAAATTATGGATTTTAATTCAATAAATTGATTTGATTTGATTTGATTTAATATGTATATAAGCAGAACAGAATGGGGGGGGGGGGGCTCGCGTGCCTCTTACCCCACCCCTTCCTCCCCATTCAATCATATAATTTGACACATGGCATTGGCTTATCTCGAAAGGGTGCGGTGCGGCGCGGCGCGATGGGGAGCGTTAACGCACCCTTTCGAGAAAAGCGGAGGGGTGCGAAGGGGTGTGTTAACTAGTATTCCACATCAGTCGTTTATAATTAAATTAAGATAACGAAATGTCACCTGTTTTCTAACGGAACGTAAAATTCAATTTGCATGTGGTTAAAAAGACATAATTATAATTATAATAATTATAGATAGCATATATGCCAGTGAATAAATTCTTCAGATGCTATAGACATTGAGAGATAATTTCATTTTGTTTTGGCAAAATGAAAAAAACAAAAACAAAAAACAAAACAAAACAAAAAACATATGCACCCCTATAGTTTTTCTCCTTCAGATTTCTCTTTAATTAAATGAAATTCAATGTAAGACTTAAAGAATGCATAAACGTTTGTCTGATTAAAATGAAAGAAGTAAAATTGCGATTAATTCTTATTTGTAATTTCAATTTTAACAACTGTCATGCAAGACGAGTTCACATTAAAAAAAATAAATTCCACACATAGAAAGAAATGGATCATTATTTTTTGTTATTTTTATAAAGAAACGACTGACATGTAAGACTATGTAAAACACCTTTATTTGACATTTTAAAGTATTTAAGTAAATAATTTGATTGTGTTTCTTGTTATTTTTTATTTTGCGTTAATATTTTCAATACTTCAATTCATCAGAAACGACTGATCTGCAAGGCTACGTAAAAATTAGTTTTATTTAATTGATCAATTCAATTTAAACGACTGATGTGTAAGACTAGCTAACGTTAAATAGTGAATGAATTTCCGTAGAGATCAGTGATGAATTTCTATTCCTTAAATTCTATTATAAACGACTGATGTGAAAGACTAGTTAACGCACCCCTTCGAGAAGAGCCCCCCGCTTTTCTCGAAAGGGTGCATTAACGCGCCACTCCGTTCTCAACGCACCCTTTCGAGACAAGCGGGAGGGGGGGGGGGGGGGGGGGGGCTTATCTCGAAAGGTTGCGTTAAACGCTCCACACCGTGCTGCGCCGCATCGCACCCTTTCCAGATAAGCCCATGGCATTAGCCCATCTTAATATAAGTAATTCTCAGGACGACTTACCCGTACATGCACCTCCTCTCCAAGTTAAGTTTCGCCTCGATCGATTTTTCTTTTGTGGTGACCCACATAAGTTCGCTCACCAAGTATTGCCGATCGATTATCGTTGTATAGGTGAAAAAGAAAGGTATCATACGAACGACAATATTGTTTATGGACACGTACTGTACAACCTACTAGTAGATGGTCCAAGCTGTTTATTCGTAAAATTGGTAAGTTTTTGTAATTTACTTGAAAATTAGATTCTGGTGCAAATTACATTTTAACGTTATAGATGACTGAAAACTTCGGCTAGGCTTACTAAATGTCCATAATCTGTTTATGCCTTTGCATTTGCTTTTGTTATTTCAAACATTCCATTTTAATAACACGCTCCATTTAATTATAACCAATATATTATGTCCATTCAGTGAAACCTACTGAAAATATCTTGTACGATTTATGCGCTAAAAAGTCTTATATACGAAATTACCTACCCTATATAGGTCTAGATCTATTACAAAATTACGTTTTCATTAAAAAAGGCGATTTTTTTTTTTGCTCGCTCGCTCGCTTCACTCGCTCGCAAGTGTTCAGATATTGTGCCCCGTATTCCTATGGTCAGCCTTCTCAAAGTTTTGGGCTCGTTACGCCACTGATGTTTCATTTACCAAAATCCTCAAGGCAATTTTGTTGTAGAACATTGAATCAGGAATCCAATCATCAAAGTGCCACAGAGACTACATTGAAACAGTAGGTTGTGATATTAATGGTATAACTATACATCAAAGCAAAATTATCTGTCGCATGAATGCACTCTTAATAAAAATAGAAAATGTTGAATAAAATGATTCAAATTCAAATTTTTGTTGTGACACATTTTAATTTTCACTAAATATATAATCATGTAACTGTAATCATTAAAGCGATATTATATCTTAGAATTGAAACGTATATTCCTGATGGGCTTGATCGCTGCGCTCGCATAAGAACAACATCAGCAATAATAATTGCTATTTTATTGTTATTATTAATATTGTTGTTATTTTGTTATTATCATTGTTATTATCATCATTACATCAAAGCAAAATTAAGCAAAAGGCAAATTAAGAATAAGGACAATTATTATCGATATATTGCCTCCGACCACAGTTACACAAAGGGGACTTGTCTCACAAGGCCAACACAGGCTTTATCTTAAGTTCTCCTGTTTCATTTTTTCCCTCATAATTCAATACAGGCTAACTGATACTCATATTTAATTATGGTTTTTTTTTTAAGGATTGTAAATATCAAATATATGTTTGTCACGTACATGTTTGTACATTTTAGAAATGAAATGAATAAATGAACTGAACTGAACTGAATGACAATTAATATCGTTATTATTTTCATCATCATCATCATCATTATAATTATCACCACCATCATCATCATTGTCATCATCAACTTCATCAATGCTATGATGATTGAATTGAGTTCGAAATGAACATGCTTACGTTAGGGTGTCTCCCCCCCCCCCCCCCATCCGAAAAACGGATCGACGCCCCTGCTTGCAGATGAATATATGAGTCACTTTACATCTGCCGTAGACGAATTACTAACTCGGCATCCTGGTGATGGAATAGCTATTATTGACTACATGAATGATCCTGACCTCTATCCCGTGTTAATCAATGACCGATTTAAGCATGTGGTAAAGCAACCTACCAGAGAAAATATTATCGTGGACAAAATTGTGACTAATTGTAACCAGTTTTAGAAGTTTTAACCAGTCGTAATTCCCGGCACATAAACTTCCTTCCATGTCTTTCTTAATGTATACTTTGGTGCCTTTTATACAAATGATAATTGTTCTGTATTAATTTTTTTTTCTCAATTAAATTTGTCAATTTCTTCTTGATAACACAATAACGAATGATTAATTTCCCAAACATTCTATTTTGATAATATTGCAGTCCCATGTTTTTATAATTGCTCTATGAATCCATAATTTCAAACCTTAACCATTTATTTTCACACTTTTTTTGCTAGTGTTTTCATTGTCTTATATGTTTCTATTCAACACATATATGGTTTCTCACCCTCTTTCTTATTCCCTTTCTCCTCCCCCTCTCCTTTTCCCTTACTTCTGTTTCTTTCCTCTCCCCCTTTTCTCTTTTTCTTTCCATCTCTCATTAAATCTCTTTCCTTTTCATTCATCCCTCTTTTCCTCTTTACTTTAGAAATGTAAATTCATAATTACAATTTTTGTGAGTCTGAATCTACCCTCTCTTCGACTTATTACACTTGATAAAGATTTGGATTTAAATATGATGTATAACTGATCCCCCCCTCTCTCTCTCTCTCTCTCCTTATATTTTTCTTTCTTTCTTTGCCTACTTCCATTTCCCTCCTTCTTGCACATTTTCTTTCTCTTTCTCCCCCCTCTCTCCCTTTTCCCTCATTCTCTCACTCTCCCCCCTTTATTTTATGAGTCTTAATCATCTGATTTTGTCACATAATGTCATTGGCGTTTTTGTAAAGATGAATGTTTATCTTATTGTATATCGAATGGCATTTTACCGTGTATTGTTTTGCATGATGTATGTATACTCAATTTAATTCGGCTCATTAGCTGCTATATGGTTTTTAATAGATACCTTTTCAATTCAATTCAATTCAAAAAGAAAAAAGCGCTTTACCGCGTCATGTGTAAACGAGCGTTAAGCTTATTTTGTTATTTTTCTGGTATGACAGGTCGCCACAAACATCATGGAGTTCGGTACCACGTTTGACCGAAGTTGGATCAAAATGCATATTTCCTCTCTGAAGGGTGCCAAATGCTTATTCACGTTATCTGTGCTTGTGGCGATAGCATTCTTGGTGTCGGTCTACACAAAAAACGGTGAGTGTTTTCATGGGATATTAAACAAATATACCATGCACTGAGAGGCTCTAGTTGAAATTATGGATTCCGAGGTGGCAGGAATAGCACTATTTTCTGAGGGGCTTAGCCCCGAAGAGAATAGTGCTTTTTCTGTCACCGAGGAATCCATAAATTCACTAGTGGCTCGAAACAGTGCGTGATATATTTGTTTTATATCCCTCCAACGAATCTTGAAAAAATAATGATAAAAATGTACCGTGGTTTACACAGTGGTCTGTGAGGCCAATACCGATAGCACTTTTCACACGTTATCGATGAAAACCACTGATCGATCGCATATCTGTGACGACATTCATGGTATAGTGCACTATACCATGAATGACGTCACGGTATAGCACATTTTTCTTCATCGGCATCGGCATTATCCATTAAATGAGGGATATAAATTAAATTAGATACTGGTCTAATGTTCTAATAGTATATCTTTAAATTCAAAATCGTGTCAAAAGACTGTGTTTCTTAGCTGTTATGATGAAGAAAAAAAAGGTTTATATTATTTCTTGTATTTCATATTGAGCACATACAACATGGGAATGGGATAAAGTTCTGTTCGGAAGAACAGAACATGAAAATGAAAATATTAGAAATATACATCTGCAAAGATTCTAGGAGGCAATAAAGAATTCCATCTTGTGTCAAACGATGGCCTTTCCTGGCTCTCCCACCTTAATCTGTCCCTCTAGCTGGAGCACGTTATAGGAAAAGTACATGGAAATTTGCCTGTAATCATGATAAAATCAAACTTCTGAAATTGGCAACAGGAATATTTTTGGGTAGTATAGGGATCTCGAAGTAAAACGTTGAATTCCTTATCGCTTGTTCTACCTTTCTCAAACTTCTATTTCTCAGATTTCGTTTTTTGCTTTTACGGTGTTGTTCAATCTTACACCTATTCAGTAAACCTGGCAGAAGACGATGGGTTCATGTCATCAGTAAAACGTATTCCTGACCGCGTGAGGTTCGCTGTTAATCAGATCAAAGGGTAGGTATTTCTCTTTTAAAGAAAATGTTGGGTTCTGGTAAAGTTGAAAAATAATTTGTGAGCTTTCTCACTCATTTTTTTTTTTTTTACATTAGTTTGGGAAAATATCATATAGAAGAAGTCGCCTAAAAGGGGCTGTTCATCCCCGCACATATAAGTGGAAATCGTCTGTAAGCGATGAACTTTTTAGAAATGCTCTCATTAGCTCAAGAGATCAGTTAACGCAACTAACAAGTAATATTTATGAACAAAACAGTACGGGTATAGACTGCGCTGTAAAAGACATTACACCTTATCTTTATAGTTAATGCAGACAAAGCTATGATATCGTCTATACACTACAGAAAAAGAAAGGGAAAATACAGGAAGAAAGCTGAAAGCAGTTTCACCCTTAGCAAAAAAGTGAAGAGACTTTGCAAAGAGTTTTGTAGAAATCGTTTTGATAAGCAACTTAAGTCGGAATACTCTTTATCGCAAAAAGCACTTTAAAAAGACTAACAGAAAATGTTAACAAGAAAAGAAATGAGATTATTGATAACTAGAGAGAATGTATGAAAATAACTCTAAAGAATATTGGAACCTAATCCAAGATTTAAAAGAGTTACCCCGAAAAAAGGCCGAGACACTGATAAGATACCTGAAAAAAAGTGGTACAACTATTTTCATAAATCAATGAATAACAAAAAGATTCTAAATGACGAACAGAAGCGAATTGAACAATCCTTAAACGATGGTACGTTCCAGTAAGCTTTTACAGAGCTAGATTTTCATATAACAGCTGAAGAAGTTATAAGCTGCATCAGAAACTTGAAACATAATAAATCACCTGGTAATGACTCTATACTAAATGAAATGTTGAAAGTGGGGCAATATGTTTTCTCCCCTTTGCTTGCAAAACTGTATAACCTCATTCTTACAAGTGGATATTTTCCCGATAGTTATTCAGTTGGAATGATTAAACCCTTATTGAAAAAAAGGTCCAGCAAACGACCCTTCGAATTACAGAGGGATTTGCCTATCTAGTCATTTGGTCAAATTATTCTGTTCAGTTCTAAATCAACGATTGGTAAAGTCCATAGAGGCTAAACAGATGTATAAACCAAACCAAGTTGCTTTGGGGAGTGGTTTTAAGACATCGGATCATATTTTTGTTTTAAAAACGATTGCATAGATGAATACATTATACATAACCAGAATAGTAGCAAGAACAGGCTATATATTTGTTTTGTCGA